>NW_004624750.1:5555781-5609824 GCF_000247695.1 Heterocephalus glaber | reverse complement strand
TATCCATTGACATCTAAATTCCATCGCAATTTGGTATTTACAATAATCCAGTCAAAAACTGAAATAGACACTTCTATAATAATTAGCAATTTGACATCTTTCCTTTTTCTCTTGAAATTCTGTTACCTCTCTATGTCACACTCGGGACTTTATCCCGATGTAATGTATTTATTCCTCAGAGCATTTTATCTTTGCAAGGAAACTATGCATATAAATAAAAAGCAAGTCTGTTTTTAATGATTTAATGCTGTGACTATAAGATCTTAAGAGTTAAAATATTTCTTTTGTATTAAGTATACCTATAAATGTTACTGGTACACAATTTACAAATAATTATTAAGCTCAAAAGTACACTTTAACTTATTAATTGGGTATGTTTTTTTCCTTACAGTTCATATGAAATGTACTTATTTTTAGATTGAGGCAGGAACCAGTATTGATTTTATTTGTGGGTTTTTTCCATATTTTTATGGTTGTAGGTCCTGAGAATCTGTATTGACATGAATAGGCAAATTGAAACATAAGGTTTGCTATAGTAATGTCACTCAATTTTTGCAACAACCTCAGCTTGTTAACAGTACATCATGATCCATCATAAAAATTATTGTAATTAGCCCTCAAATGCGTATTTCCTTCACAGTCTTTGCCACACAAAAGAATTTCGTTCTTTGTTTTTTCTTATTTTGCCTTCTCTCCTGCCTCCTTCTGTAATCAGGATGCAGGAACCTAGCTTATATTCTTTGGAACCATGCCTGGCACATAATAGGTGCTTGACAAATTTATGGCACCCTGTACCCGCGGGGAGGCCAGTACCATGACTGTGTTGGACCAGACATGGGGATAAATAAGAGAAGGAGGGGCTGGGCTCTCAGCTGTTGAAGCTTCCTTCTCCCCTAGGAACAGCACCTCTGAAGTACACGGCTGCTCCAGTAGGACTGAGATTCTCCTCCTGTTCTGGGAGGGGCAGGGGCGGCTCCTCGATTCTGCAGCCCTGTCCCCAAGTACCTGGGCAGCTCCCTCCCCTCCCCAGCAGGTTCTCTCAGTGGAACTCCCAGGAGACCGAGTGGCCAGCTCTGGTGTTTGGGGGTGTCTGGTGTGTGCCCCAAACTTTGTCTGTTCCCCAGCTCTGCTACTTAAGAGGAACACTTCTAGACCAATCCCGTGATGACACCTCCACAATACCACGCTGACATTTCCATGTCATTGGGAGGTCTACAAATTGCACTTTCATTTTCAATTTCGTTCTTACCCCAGCTTTATGAGGCGGGCAGGGCAGGTATTATCATCCTTTAGCTTGAAAATGAGAAGTTGGAGGCAGAAAGAAATAAAGAAACATGCCCAGTATCCTATATTCAGCAGATGGCACAGTATGGCTTCAATGCTTTGTCTGGATGTAGTGCAGGTCCAAAGTTAAATCCAGCCCACTCCAGCAATTAATCTACTAATGTGGCAAAAGGAAAGTAACTTCTGTGCATTTCAGTTGGTTCAGTAAAATGCAATCATTAGAGAACTTGATGTTAGAGAAACTAATCTATTATGGCTGCATCACTCATAAGACTGTTTCCCTTGCCGAGAGGAGTATTGTTACTTTCATTCCCATTTTAACAACGAGAAAACAGAGGAATAATGTAACAGAACACCAGCGTCTTCAAGACTGTGGGATTTGGAGTGCAGCTGCTTGAACTCAGATCCTGGCTTTAGAACTAACTAGCTATGTAACTTAGGCAACTTATTAATACCTGCCTGGCATAAGGTAAAAGTCAATATATGTCCGATAGTATTAGGCTACTTTTCCAATCTGCTTCCAAAGACCGTGGTCTGATCCATAACACTGTTATGTTTACAGTCAGGAGGTCAGAAGGGACAGGAAGGGGTGTGTGTGTGTGTGTGTGTGTGTGTGTGTGTGTGCATGCCTGATGAAGCCCCGTTTTTTAGGCTAAAATTTTGGAAGAATTCCAACAGTTCACTCCTGTTTAAGCCTCCATTGTGGGGCTTGGAGAGAAGGGGCAGACATTCCTAGAGCAGATGCCACCGTGTGTTCCCCCAGCAGCACTGTGACCTGCAGACAGTGGATCCTCATTCTGCCCTCCATACTGATCTCCCTGCCAACCACCAGCCACTGAGAGCATTAAGGCAGAAGCCACGCTCCTGCTCTGTTCTTGTTAGATGAGATCAGGCATGTCTGGAGTAGATCCGTCTCTGTTCCCATGTACTCCCAGCTCAGTATTCTAGAGAATTAAACCCATTTCTCCCTCCAGAAAACTGCAGTCAGTAATTCCCACCTTGCTTCCAAGGTTCCCACCACATTCTTGCCTGGAAAAGAAAAATGGCCTCCCATCTTCAGCCCCTACGTCGATGTTACCAGTGGCCACCTGCTAGCTGGCAACAAGAGGCTTGGCACAGACCTACAGCCTTATTGCTTTCCAAAACCAGCCTTCTTATTTGTCTGCTGTACCCACCGCAACAACTCCAGCACCAACAATGACATCTAACGTGTTGTGAGCCATTATAGCATTTGCTTGCTGAAACCATCTGTGCATCTTGTATAACATCACCTCACCTGGCCTCAGTTAGAGGATTATCTGGTGCAAAATGTCTATAGACTTTGGGCAGCATCAAGTTTATAGATTCAATGTGTGGCGTAGGGTCCCTTATGGGCCCTTGCTAAAACTCTTGCTGTTATTATTATCAATAGAACTAAAGAGAGCTAACATTTCCCGAATACTATGTGCCATTGTGCTTGGAGTCCAGAGCCCCAGCATTTAAGAAGAAGGCTGCAGGGCTGTCTATTGAAACTCAGCCATCCTGAACTACAGAGGAAAGGCAAAGGGATATTGGGGGTCACTGGGTGCATCTGAAGTCATTTTGATTATAGACATTGAGAGAGGTAATTGCTAACACTCATTGGATGATTAGAATTGATTGAATAACCATGTTAAGTGGGTACTATTATTATTGGCATTTTTTAATTAGCAGAAAGTACAGGGAAGTCACATAACTGCTGGTGTGGGAATCGTTGGTAACTGGTTGAGTCACAAGTTGGATCCAGGAACTCTGGCTTTTAAGTTCATCACACTACTGCAGCTCCTCGGTCCTCAATCTATTCCTGCTTCTCCAACCCCAACCCTTCTGTCTACACTGATATTTTTATCTGAAAAAGATCCAAGTTGCTTCCACCAAGTTTTCCCTGCTCGTGATTTGAATTTTTCCAGGCAAGGTTAATGTTAACAACTGCTAACCCTTAACTTTCCTCTAAGTCCTTCACAGATTTACTTAATACTCTTATCAAATCTATGAGGTCAGTGCTTTTATATTCTCACTTGATTGATGAGGAAACCCAGCCACAGGCAATAACTTGTTAGAGGATTTATAACCAGTGAAGGGGAAAAGCAAGATCCAGTCTGGCTTCTACTCCCTTGCTTATTCAATATGTTCTGCTGCCTCCTTGGTCAGAAAAGTTTGAAAAAACAAAGTTTTGAGATGACGGTGGCACTTGGCAGTTCTGGGTGCTGCCCTTACAATGTGTTAGACCCAGCAAGAAAGAACCAACCAGAGACCGATATTAAATCCACACATGAGTTTATTACCAGCTGGGACCCAAGCCGAGCATCGGACTCGAGGCCTGACTGGGGGAGAGACAAACATATTTTATACACCTTTGAGGCCAACAGTTTCTAGGCCCCGCTATGGGATAGAACTAGCAAAGCAAGCGAAAGGTACAGAAGCGGAACGTCCTGCTGTTAGAACATTTGTAAAACAGTAGTTGATTAATTGTTATTTCTAAAGAGACTTTCTAAGGGGAGGAGGCTTCTAAGCTTCTTCCTTCTGAGTTCATCTAAAGGGCAGGCAGGTGGGTCAAGCAGCAATATGGAGTCTGTCTTGCTAACTAGGGTCCTTCACAATGCAACAAGGTTTGTGACATTCCCACTTCAGAGAAGTTGCAGAACTTCAGCTCTAGGGTCAGTGATGATTTACAAAGCTGGAATGGAAAGATGTGCCCCTTTCCATAGGGTGGATGTGCACACATCTGAGCTCTGGTTGTAAGACGTCAGTAACTGGACTTCATATTGGCCCCTTTGGTGTGAATACCCACCTGGGACTCAGCACGCTGGCCTGGGGAGGTCTGGATTCTGCACCATCACTTTCTGCTTGAAGGAACTGCAAGGAACATCAGAAATGAAGATTCATAAACTTGGTCTTTTCCTGATTTCAGTGGTGTTTTTCTTATACAACATATTGAAATACAGAAAATAAAAACAACAGCTAGAAAACATGCTCAGAATACCTTTCATCCCGTGGGCTTCCTTCTCAACAAATCAGTGGCTGAGTCCATCTTTTGCCAGTATAACGCTACAGAGTAGGTGAGTTATGAAGAGGAGAGCTTGAGGCTGCTAGCGGTTCCGGTGTGAGGCCAAGGGCCACATCTCGTGATGGGCTTTTGCTAACAGGGTCCTGAGGTGGCACCAAGCAGCACACGGCAAGAGGCCTGGACAGAACGGCTCCAACAGCAGGCCCGCCTGCTGTCAGGACACCCCTTTAGCCTGGTAATCGAGTGGGTGGATTCAGCCCTTCACTCAGGCAGAGCTTGGATCTGTCTTCAAGCTCCCACCTGGTCCCATGCCTTCTTGTCTCGCAGGAGGGGTTAATTTTAAGCACGAGTTTTAAAGGGGATGGGTTGCTTTCAAACCATAGAAAACAATTTGTGAGGAAAATCTCCTAGCTCTTTTCAAGGGCCAATAGTGATGACTGCTAACATTCAAACTTGCTAGTCCTTTCTCCCCTCTGTGATCATGAAAGTATATATTATGTATATGATATCTTTTATAGCATATATGTATGGTATCATACATGTCATATATATCGTACACCATGTACATACATATACATTATTAACAGGAATTTAAAAAAATAAAAATGTCATAATTTTTCCTTCGAAGTACCTCCTAGACTTCCCCAGTCAGTATTTACAGTTTTACCTCATTTTCTGTGTCTCTTCCATACAACATTCCACTGCACAGATGATGCTTCTTCTAAATGATCTCTTCCCGATGGACATCTGGCTTACTTCAGAATGTTTGCTAGTCTGGCAATGAGCTCCTCGTGAAGGCATGGGAGGAGGAGTATTAGGAGTGACACAGGAGAGCAGGTGTGAGGGAGAAAAGCGGGCCTCCCTTTTCTGATCGTGGGCTGTGAAAAGTATTCACTGGCTTTCCTAGCATTCAATACAAGCCAGGGATAAGGGTCTACATACTTGTGCCTGTGTGTGTGTGTGTGTGTGTGAGAGAGAGAGAGAGAGAGAGAGAGAGGGATTCTAAACATCTTATAAATATTGTAGTTATTTAAAATGAAAAATAAAAGCTGAGGTATTTTTGGCAAATATATTGCATCAATAGTATTGACAGTGGATAAGACACAGGAAGCATTTCTGTTTCATTTTGACTTTTGTCCATTTTTGCCAAACTGAGAAAAACTTGAATGTATTAAAAAATATTTGCTAATACCCAAACTGCTACAGTGATCACCTGCTGTATCTTTCGTTCACCAGTCCATATCATTTTAGCGCAGTTAGCAACTACCCGAAGATGTCAGATGGTTGGAACTTTTCCATCTTGTACTGAATAGTAAAATGTAACTAAGCATTTCATTTTCAGATTCTCAGACTGCCTTCCACAAATACTTCCTGCTTCTGATTCCAGTTCAGACACCCACATTAAGCAATATTTTGGATTTTGACCCCCAAAGACATTCCCACAGTTACACACAACCAAGAAGAAAATTCACGAGGCCTCCTCCCCCTTCTTCCTGCTTCTACCTCTCCTAGTCCAGCTCATGTCCCTGCCACTGCCTCCAGGACCAGCCCTGAATCTGTCCTGGCTCCCAGAGTCCAGACACCAGGAAGCTGTTACTCCTTTAAGTTGAAATGTGGCTCTACCCACTGCCCACGCAGAATGAAAACTCCAGCTCTGTGTTCACTCTTCACTCAAAAAACCTCTACTGTCTTGGAGAAACAGGAAGCATTCTGAGCTCTGCCCAGCAACCGAAGTGGCGCCAAGGATCTCCCTCCTCACTTCCCAGCAGGAGGGCAGAACCTGAAGGTCCCAATCCCTTGCATCTGGGACCTAGGGACTGCGCTTCCCTCCTGGCTGCTTGCGCATGGGTGGAGACTGACAGGCTTAAAAGCGAGAATGTGAAGTGTAGAGACCTCCCTGTGGTGGAGAAGAACCATGAAGGACTCCACAGCCGGAAAGCCCCTGCCCCACAGGACCCAGGTGAGGAAGGGTGAGGAGCCAGGGTCAGGAGGAGAAAGCAGAGGGCCTCCGCTTATTGTGCCTGAAAATCGCAGCCGCACTGAGCGGAGCCCTCTGACTCGTCTGTCTTCTGCTCTCTGTTGGGATCAAAGACCAACTCAGAGGTAAGCACCCTGTCCCTCCATGGCCAAGACCCCCCCCACCACCTCTAAGGAGAAGCAGAGTCACCTGCCCCCTGTCTTCCTGGAGCCACAGCCTCCTCCTCCTGCTTGTCATTTCCAGGGTGCTACCTCTCCGGCCCGGAGCCCAGCTCCCAGCGATCTGCAAGCCTAGGTCTTCCTGGAGCGCTGCTTTCCCAGCTGTGGGTCTCTGACCTGCTCGAGGCTGGACTCCAGCAGCCCGGTAACCACCTAGGGGTGGGTAGGGAGGGCGAGGCCTTCGGGCGGCCTGCACCGCACTCGGGTTCCTCCCTTGAAGGAGCAGAGGCCTACGGCACGGGAGCTGTCCGCGGTCCTGGCCGGTGTCTCCCAGCGGGTACTTAACCCAGGGCAGCACCGGTACTTCTCTAAAGGGTACAAAGCCAGGGCTGGCTTTCATCAACCTTCCTGCAGGCGAGGCCTGAGAGCCACGTCCCCTTCATGTTCCCACTCAGTGCCGTTCCCCTCTGAGAAATTAAGACTATTTTGACGTCTCCCTTCTTGTTCCTACCCCTGGCGTCCATTACCCTCCCCTGCCCCAGGCAGCGCCAAGTGAGGAGCCCAGGGCGTTCACTCCCAGCCCTGTTCCTGAGTCCCAAGGGGCCAGGCTGCTCTGGGAAATGCCAGGGCAGACTGAGTTGGGACTGGGCTAACACTCACTCCTCCTGTCTATGTGCCAAGAGGACGGGACTTTGAGTTCACCAGTTAGAAACTGCATGTCTGGAACAGTGAGGTCCGGACCTCTTTAGATGCACAGTGCGCCTGTGGGGCTGGTGTGAGGCTGGTGCCCCTTTCTGTTAGGGTGTTCCTGAGCATGGGGGAGGACAGGAGGTAACAGCCGGGTGGTGCGTGGAAAAGACGGGTCTGCAGCAGCGAGTGTGGCCCTTGTAGTCACTTTCAGTGGGTCTGGATCTATGCTGAACGCAAAGCAAGGGCTCAACAAATGCTTGCAGAATTAAACCCGGAAAGGCACTACAGGAATTGGAGAGCTTTCTCTTCCTCTCCCATCAAACTGTACACCTCATGGCAGATTCTGGAGACTCCGGCTCTCTGGCTCTTTAGAGAACAGAGAATCTTCCTCCAGGAGCGGGTTGCTTCCTTTCACCCCTGCATCACTGAGAGTCTGACTTGTCCTGTTCTGTTTTGCAAAACTTGCTTTGCCTATTCTGCCTTCCACATTCACTTCTTCTAGAGGCAGTGCCCAGAAGAAAAAAAAACAGCTTGACCATATTGCGGGACACTTTGATTGTGAAAACTGATCTCCATGTCCTGCACCCTGGAAACATGAAAAAGCTACTCTGTCCTCACTCCCCAAGGTAACCCTAAGACTGAGAAACAAAGTGAAGCCATGTTTCCCTGTGCTGATCCCTTAGTAAAGGAGCATGTGGAATGATTTAGTTGTAAGATTAACCTTGTTTATTTTAGTCATTTCATAAAACCTACACAAAGCATTCTCAGCTGAAAGCAGTGTCTTTAGCAGTACAGTGAAGTGAGGGTCACTACAGCTCCAGGAGGAAATGGAAAAATGCAAAACGATGTGTGAATGTCAGAAATAAAGGTGGAGGAGGAAAGAAAAAATCTATAGCACTTTTCAAATGGGACTTTTAAATTTCTATCTCCAATATTACCTTTTTAAAAATGCAGTTTTGGCCTCAAGTTGGAATAAATTTCATGTATATATGTTATGAACAAGCTTATATATGTGTACTATATACAATATGTACCACACACATTACAGTATATACAGCATATACAACCTGCACCAAAAGGTTTATATCCTGCTTCAGTCAACTAACATATTCTTTAAAACACTTTAAAAGGAACTTTTTTAAAAAAGAAAAAGAACATTTTTTTCAAGTAGAAGTCAGAGAAGCTTTAAGTAAGATTTCTTCACAACTCCTGTCTCTTTGGAAAGAGAGGCAGTTGGTATCATGTTGCTGATCCAAGAGTACCAGAATGATAATGGCCATTACTGTGGGGGTCCATTTGTCTATACCAGAATAATGCATGCTTGACATTGTTAAGTACTACTGTACACACAATATTATTTGACCACTGTGACATTCTTGTGAGGTAGGCATCTTCCTCTAACAAGTGAGGAAATTGAGACTCAGGGAGATTAAGGGTCCATCCCAGTTGGTTCAGCTTGATGGGAAAATGAAAATCTAAGCTGGGATCTCCAGGGGACTCTACTGAAAGAGGCCCTATCTTGTAACATGAGGGGATGTGCAGCTAAAAATAATAATATGGTACCTGGCTTTCATTTGTCTACATCACAAGACATCAGACATTGTCATCAGGGGATAAATTCACACCTTCCATCCTGTCATTTCTTTATTCGGCCAAAATGTAAAGTCTGCAGTGAGCTAGACCACACTTAGGTCTTGTTTCTAGCTTGTACTGACTCACTCTGTTCTGGTTTCTACTGCTGACTCTTGCTGCATAAAAAGATAGCTTTGGGATACTGATTAGTGGCACAGCCCTTGTCTTGCATGTGCAACAGCCTGATTTCTATCCCCAGCACTCGGGACGAAAGGGGGGAAACATGGTTTAGGACGTGCCACCACTTCTGTGGGCCTGGCGGGCGCTGTCCTCGGTGCTGAGCATCTCCCTCCAGCAGGCACTGTCCAGTTGTCTTTCCATTCACCCCGCCTCAAATGCCTTGTCTTTGGAGACACCTTACAGTCACAAAACCTCTAGTTTTAATCCCAGAGTGCTCTTGCGCTGAAAAAAATTTTTCCCAAGGACTTTCCTGGGAATGGAAAATCTGGGAAAGGTTCTGCTTCCTCCTTCATTCCGAAATTTGATTTATTTCGTTAGAAAGTGGAGCTCATCCAGTGCAAGGGATTCAGCACTGGCAGCTGTGAGGAGTGTAGCGTTTGAATGCTGCTCCAGCTCAGCAGTTCCCTAGGCCAACACTTACCCTTTACAAGCAGGGTGGCGGCTCCAGAAAAGTTTTCTGCTACCAGAGGTGCTGCTACATGGGGACGCTTGGGGAAGCTTTAACATGTGTTCTTCCCAGCACCTGGAGGGCTGGGGCTGAGGGAAAGGGACAGCAGATCTGTGCCTTTTCTTGTAGCTTCGGAGAGGTGAGGGTAATGAAGGTGGCAGTGATAGAAAGAAGTTTTTCAAAGGAAGCTGAGAGCCAAAGCTTAGGAAAGAGAGAAAAAGGGGGGACTGAAAGACGCAAAGGAGCATGCATTGCTCATTCTTCCTTTCTAAATCCGAGCTCCAGACCCCCAGAAGGAGGTGTGGAAATCATCTCTAACTCCACTCTCTCCACCTGCAGGGAAACTGAAGAAAAGCACAGGTCCCAGGTAATGTTGTATTTAGATAAAAATAAAGCAACCTCAGGGAGGACTGAGTCTACTTCTTCTTTATTAGATATTCCTTAATTTATTTCTCCTGGAAAGAATAAAACATAGGCATCCAAACAATATGCTGATTTTAATCTACTCAATGAAGGATGCTGAGCCACTTCCTTTCTCTGGACATCATGTACTTCCTAAGAATGATCCAAGGAAAAATAAAGATTGCAGTTCAAGCTAACTGTTGTCATCTTTTATTCATACAGGCAAACTGGAAAAATAAACAGATGATATACTCCTTCAGTAATATTTTCTCTTCTTAGAAACTTAAGAGATTCATTTGTCAGAGAAGCACATTTTAAAATTTTTAATTGACAAAGAAAATCTGTATACATTTGTGGTGTACAGTGTGGTACTTTGATATAAATGATGTTTGATATTTATTAAAGCTAATTAACATAACCATCAGCTCACATTTATCCCTTTTTGTGGTGATAACATTAAAATCTACTCTGTCAGCAATTTTCAAGTATACAGTGCACTGTTATTTATAGTCATCATGTTGTACGCAAATGTCCAGCACTTACACCTCCGGTCCAAAGTTTATCTTCATTCAGTAGGTAATTTTTTTCTATGAAAGCTATGCCTTAACCCTAAACTTTAACTTCATAATCATTAAAATATCTTCACTAGGACTAAAAAACATCACTACTACATATTCTGTCTAAAATACTCTATAATACTTATATTCCAGAGTCAACAATTAGCTTCTAATGTGAAGTAAAGGGGCATTGGGTGAGTCCCTTTGCAGAATGCTCACTCTCTAGGGGAGTACCAGAGGAAGGAGTCCATTTCTGGCGGTAAAATCAATGGGTTCTATAAAGGCATTGGAAAATCGACAACTTCGAGACAAGGACGGCTCAGACACATTCAGACTAAATTATTATTCGTTCCTCCCAGCTGGCATACTCAGGCAGGTACTTGTTCCTGTAGTAGCTGATTAGTGACAGCTATTTACAGACACACAAGCAACTGAGTCATATTTTAAGGGCAGGAAGGAGCTTCATTGACATTGTTTAATTCTCTCTTTATTAGAATGAAACCAAGATCCGATGAAAGGAAGTAGATTATCTAAGGTGACCTCATTGGCAAGTGGCAGACAGATCACCAAAGTCATTTTCTCAAGGTGCCCAGTAAATCTGGCTGTGAATTTTAAGCAAAAGGATAATCTAGGTACCTAAAGTGCAGGAGTCTGAACCCCAGCCCCAGAGAATCTTGGTGAGCAGACTGGGACAGTCCCAGGATTTTCTATTCATGATGGCACCACAGGTCTCAGAACTACTTGTGCAGAAATACTATGTAAATCTCTTAAGACTTAACTGTTGACAAAATAAGACATAAAGTAGCATACAAATTTCAAATCATAGCTTTAAAGACATTGGTAATCTCTCCCACTGTATCTCAGATATTTATGTGTTTGTATAAATTGCACAATCAGCAAAAGCCACGCACATGCGACTTTGGCCATCATGGGTCCCCTGCTGGACGCTGAGGCGCGGATTATTCCTTCTTGTAGCGAGATTTCCCAGCTAATGCTTTTCTAAGGCATTGAGAAGACTATTTCATCCCAAGAAGCACTAGAAACTGTAAAATTGTGTAACTACTAATGTTTTTCTTTCTAGCATATAAAATTCTTGCTTGTCTAATAAATTTGCTATTTAATAATGTATTCACTTACTTATTCAATGACTATTACTGCATATCTGTCAGTTATGTCTGTAGTCCCCAAGCAGACTTCACAATAATTGGAAATGACATTAGAAATTGTTGGGATCCAGTGGAGAGTCCTGATGCCTTACACAGCTGTACTTATGGTTATAATAAAACACGCAAACATGTATTGTGTAACGCTATAAAACTTTAATGCTTGTAACTATATGATGGGTTCCCACATTAAAGGAAATTTACATAAGCATGATAACAAAGCAGTAACTGGAATCACAGTCAATGAAAATGGAAAATGAACTTTGTAGATTAAGATTTATATTAACCCAGATAATTCAATTCCAGTGAAAGTTTTATGTTTTACATTTAGTTATATGTACTCCACTTTGGCAAGTAACAAAGGAGACTTCAATGCAGACCTTCCCAAATTTTAATTAACCTTGATGAAATGCAACAGATTGCTATTTTAACCAAAGGGAGAGTATGGAATTATTATCTCTAAATCAAAGAGGACTACAAAAGATCCATCATTAGTTTTTGACAAAGATATTAACATACTATCATTTCAGACCAGTTTCCTTACTTGTTGATCCTCCATTTTGTTCCCCCAAAAGACTTTAAAGCTGTTATTTCAAATTAAAGTTTTCTTTTTAGAGTTTTTGGATGAAAAAAATAATTAGATTTCTGCCAACACCGAGTTCTGTCCATAGCTTCACTTTATTTTCTGGAGAGCACTGCAAAGGATTCCAACTTCACCTACAAAGAAGAGCACCATTCAGATGGGCCATGACTATAAGGACAAACACCCCTCAAGTGTCCACCTTGGGCAAAGTCCTAAGGGATCCGAGGGACACTGGAAAAGTTAGCTGTCACTCCAAACTTCATGCAGCTCACCACTCAGCTAGGGAGACAGGACTGGGACCAGGTGGTATGCTGTAGGAAGTCCTCGGGCTGTTACTGTAACTGGCTTCCTCTTTCCATGAGCCATTTCTCAGGAAGGACTTAGCAGGTTTCTCTCTAGGCAAATCACAAGCTGCTCTGTTTCCTTTTCACATGACATCCACAGATGCTTCAAGGAGCTAAACCTGAAAGTGTGCTTACACAAATCTTCTCCCTCAGAGTCTCCTGCTCTCTTATTACCAGGACAAATCCCCAAGGCTTACCACAGATTTAGTAAATTTATTCTGGGCCCATAACTCAGGACTCTAAGTTCCAGCCAGCTGTCCGCATGATTCTGACACACACTAAATTCTGAAGAAGCATAGCTTTAGCAGAGAACCCAGCCTAGATTGTTAGATTCCTGGACAGAAGTACCTTGCAATCAATTCCATTTCTGCCAGGGCCCCAGGGATACAAACTCTTCACAGAAGTGTGAGAGACCTTGGAGACTGACAAGCTTCACTCCCTCCTCAATCTCAGAGACAAAAGTACAGAGAGGTGATGAGGACTTCCATAAAGTCACATAGATCTAAGAAGCCTTCAGTTCCTAAATTTGTTACTCTGCACTCTTAGAAACTTCCTTATAAACAACAGCCAGTAGCCAGTGGAGTTATTCTTGCCTTTTCACAGGAAATGAGAAAGAATGCAAAAACAGCTGTGCCCTCACCCCTGTGTCTCACACACCAGCCTCTGCAGCACCTGCCTGGCTTCTTCAGTGGAAGCACCACTCCAAATGGGTTTCCAAGATGCAGTGAGCCCATGGAGTGCATCAACCTTGCGCTTTTTCAAAATGGGGGATCACAGGTGGCCACACCTAAGGTGCAAAGACTACCAGGGCCAGTTCTGTGCAGCAGAGGGGCACAGCCAGTGATAGGCGACACTTCAAGCCCATCTGCCCTCCTGGGCTCTCTAGCATTACACAATCCAGGGACTCCTACCTGTTCTGGAATTCCTCCCTTGCACCCCCACCCCCACCATCCCATAATTCATCTCTTCACTCAATAGCTCTTGTGTGCCCAATATAATTTTTAGCAATAGGGCTAGGGCTTTGATGTGAACCTGGTGTGACTCTCTGTTTGGGTCTAGTTCAGGGGGCAGACAAGCCAACAATTATAAAAACAACACTAGTATAATGACTCCTTTGTGAGTGGCAGATGTAGGAATGTAAAGACACAAGAAGGACATCCAACCCAGTCTTCTTATAAGAAGAAAATCTATGTGAGACTTGGCAGGTGAGCTGGCTCTGGGCCTTTCCAAATGGATGGAGGAAGAGTATTTCAAGCATAAAGAATGGTATAGGTAAAGGTCTGGAGGTAGGAGAGAGCACAGGAACTCGAATTCAATCAGTGTTGCTAGAGAATAATTTGAAGGGCCAGAGGCAGGATCAAGTATGACCAAGGTACCCCGTGATTTCTGAAGAGCAGTGGTGTAACATCCATCATCAGAGAAGAGTGGAAGGGCGGTAGCTGAGCTCCTGTATGGCTAATAAAGCAAAGAGAAAGCGGCACTTAGGTGATGAGACTGCAGGCAGAGTGATAGCCATTAGACCCTTAGAGAGAGAGATGGAAAAGCAAAGGGCAGAGGCAAAGCTGAGGGTGCCAGTGAGGTGCGAAAGGTCTCATAGTGGTAGGAGAGAGGATGGAACCTCAGAGGGTCCAAAAAGAGGTGCTCAAGCCAATGGGGCCTTTTTGCCAAATTCTTCTCCCCAGTGAACCTGCGGTTTTTGTAGAGATGCTTTCTCCTTAAGTAAATATTTCATGATTTCTGTTGTTCCTAAGGTGAGCATGGAAAGATGTAATCCTCTATTTCCTGGAAAGAGAGTGTGGCCCTGTAGGATGTAGCAACTCACTGTTGATGGAGTCCGCCAAGATCTTCAGCTGCTGGGTGTTGTCCAGGACCTCAATCCTCTGGGTGTAGGGGTCATAGTGAACTGAGAAGGGTCGGGGAATTGTGGCAGCGAAGTTCCTGCAAGCAAAACCAGGGCCTGAGGGAAGGGTGCCGTGGGGATGTGAATTCTCAGGGCCGTTTCCCTTCTCTATTAACGCTGAGAGCTCACTGGAACCCAGGCTGCTGGAGCCAGGGCTGAGGAGGGAAGTAGAGTTTTAATAGGGTCGCTTGGGAAGGCTTTGTGTGTGCCTCTGTGTATACACACACACACACACACACACACACACACACACACACACACACACATGGATTTAGTCACCTCGCTCCAAAAAGACAGAGATGGCTTATAATAGCAGCATGAATACAGTAAAAGGCATGTGTTACTAAATAAGCTCAAGAGAGTAAAGAAAACCCAGCTGAAGAATGCTATGGAGGGAGAAAAAAAGCAAGTTCTGAGATGTTGGATAGAGAAGGAGAGAAGGAAATCCAACTCTCAAGAGCTTAACAGAACAGTGTGCTAACGATGACATTTAACCCAAACTGGGCGATCCCAGTGGCTCAGGAGGCAGAGGCAGAAGAATAGCTAGTTTAAGGCCAGCTTAGGCAGCTTTGAGAGCTTGTCACAAAATGGTGATGTAGCTCTGTATGAAGGTCCTGGGTTCAACCTCCACCTCTCCACAATATCCAATAAAGTAAAGAATCTAATCTTCTATATCCCAAGAGCCATATTAAACCCTAACTGCTCTAAACTCCTTTATAAATACCATTGCTAACTTAATCTTCACAAAAACCTTAAGAGGTAAGGACTACTGCTATCCCCATTCTCAGGTGAGGAAACTGAGGCTTGGGGAGCTGACTGCTAAGGCCACTTCCATCGGTAAGCTGCACACCTGGGAATGAACTCAAATGATTCTTGCTTTCTTGCCTTCTTGGACATTATTCCTGGCTAGGGAGGAATCCCTCATGAGCGCCTTTGTGAGGGACATCAGACAGTATAATAACAAGAAATTCCAAGCGCATCACAAATATTAATTTTAAGTCAGCCCCTGGTGAAAGTGGGAGCTGCTGGACTGAAGACAGTGATGAAGGAGTCAGGAACCCTCCGAGTGGGAGGTGGGAGAACCTCAAAAGCCCAAGTCAAACTGCTCCAGCTCCACTCCTACCTCTGCCCACGATGCCCCTGTGACCCTGGGCAACAGCTCCCCTGTCTGCACCTCCCTTTCTCTTCTTCCTCTGTAAGATCCAGGGATGGCTGTCCTTACCCAGAGGGGTGCACCAAGCCCTGTTAGAGTTCGGGGTGCTGCTAGCTCTTACTAGCAGTGGGACTCCTGAAGAAAGACTGGCCCAGAGGGCCCCGCCATGGCTTCTCTGCAGGAGACCCAAGCTGTGCAGTGCACATCTGGGTCTTGCTTGCTCCAGCCCTCCTCCCCTTTCCTCCCACAGAGCACCTCTTTTGGGCTTTGAGCAGCACCCCCTGACCCCTCTGGATGTGTTGCAGGTGGGGTCTCAGTTTGGAGCTCAGCCCCTTGGACCAGGATGCAGCACTCAATCCAAGCTCAGCCCACCTGAAAACCAGAGTGGTGGGAGTTGCATCCTCAGAAAGTCCAGACCTTCCTTGTTTTGAACCTTCTTCTACATTCCTCTCTACCCCAAGGCCCCTCTCAGCAGAATGGCACTTTCGTGAGGGTCTTGCTGGGCCCTGGCCCTACACACTGGCAGAGTGGCTGGGATGTAAAGCCTGGCAGGTGTGTGTCCTGCTAAGCTCTTCCGTCACTAGCTGCTCAGGGAGCTGACTCTGGAGGGCCCATCTAGAAGTGACCTCGGCATGATGGGGTGCTCCTCCCCAACCCAGCCACTGGGCCCAGTGAGCCGGGTGACTGACATCACCTTCCCCATGGTTCTGCATCCTCATCTGCAAACTGAAAAGTGAAGTAATGAACACAGGAAAGGCAATGAGACAGATTCAGGTGCATAATAGGTGCCAGGCGTGCACCGCTCATTATTATTAATATTATTACGACCTTACCCACGTGGGGTAACATCATCCACTAAAGTCCATAATCTGAATGTGGTCCTCGGAATGGCAGGAGGGATCCTGTGGGGCTGGAGGAAGGTGAGGCTCCTGCAGTGGAGAGAACTAGGAGAAAACTAGAAATGTAGAGCAGGAAGGACCGAGGGAGGTCCCTGGGAGGGGAGAAAGGAAGCCACTGCAGGCCACACCCAATGTGCCTGTGGGCCAACACTGCACCTTTGCAATGGGCCGAGTGGGTGGACAGCTGAGGTACCCAGCATCATAGGACCCAGAGGCCGCATGCCCCGTGCTTCACCCCTCACTGACGAGAGGTGTCAGAAAGCAGTAGAGGTGAGTTTGGGGCTATGTGTGGCCGAGGAGCCCCTCTGCTTGGCCTCTTTCCTGCTGGGATGAATCTGGTCTGAGGGTTTTCGGGCTCATTGGCAGGGGTCTGAGCTCCCAGGGCTGAGCCCACACTGACTGCCCCTGGCTGCACCGCCCCCGAGGCCAATGCCCTTGCCAAGTGTGCACTGAGCACTGAGCCTGTATCGGGCACTGAGGAAGGGCAGTGTCGGGGTTCACATCTAGCTGTTCCCCAACAGCCCCATGCACCCAGCGGTGGGGCTTTGGGGAGGTGACTGGATCATGGCGGCGTGACACTCACCATTGGATTAGCCAGCAATGAGTTAGTTTACAGCTGACTTTTGGTTAGGAAGGAGGGTCTGTTTGGAAGAGGTGTGTGTGGCCGGAAGGGCTCATCTCTCCCTGCTCCTCCCTTCACTTGCTCTCTGCTTCCCCACTGCCATGCTGTAGTCTTCTCCGTCATGCTCCTCCTCCAGGCCACTCTCCCCTGGAGTCAGCCGGCTTTGGACTGAAACCTCTACAGACTATGAGCTAAAATAAACCTCTCCTCTTTCAATTTGTGGGTGTCAGGCATTGTGTCCCAGCAATGAGAAAAGTAACTAAGACAAGCAGGAAACAGAAAGGCTGGAAATCCCTACACTTCTGGAGCTTAACTTGTATATTCTATTAGAGTTAGGAGAAAAATAAATTACAGAAGCGCCGACAGCAGGGGTGAGTAAAGACTGTGGCTCCATCGGATTATGACTTCATGGCCATTGTGACATCACAGTGCCACATAGTATCCAGTGTTCACTTGATCCTGGGGCCAGAGAATCCATTGCTCTGCCAGTCACATGCCGTTAGGTCCAGTATGCAATACTTGATGATGCTAAGTGACTATGTCACTGGGTTTTGTGCTTAGCAGGTATACTTTTAATCATCATTCTAGTGTCCTCCTCCTACTATGAAAGCAAAATGTTTACTGTAAGACAATATGGTGCATCATGCCAACAACAGCCTCACACATCTTACATGTACCATGTCCCTTGATTACATCATTTTCTCTGGTGCTTGATTTACTTTTGTGCTGTTTTGTTCCTCGTGGTCTTAGGAGCAGTGCGATGCACCTCCTGTGTGCAGTGTAGCTACGGTGTGTCCTGAGCTATACCACCTGGGCTGGTGTATGTATATGGTCTGGAGTTCACATAATGTTGGACCAACTACTGCTACGATTCTCAGACACATCCCTATTAGGCAATGCATGACGGTAAGCTGGCTGGGGAAGAACAAGGAGACCTTTTGGGTGAAGATGGAAAGGAGGTGAGAAAGCCAGTTCTGGAGGTGTCTGGGAGAATAAAGTGAAGAAGGTACTTCTTGGGGTTGGAAGACTTCTTGGACTGATCTGGTGGGGAACTTTCATGTCCACTCTGTACCCCAGGGGGTGCAGGACTGGAGGTGGTGTCTACATTGAAAGCAATCATGGCAGGCCTGTCTGCCACTGGAGTGTCCAACCTCCCAGCAGAAGGAGGGAAAGGGCACAGGTGAGTAAGGTGGGGCATGAACTCCACCTGCTGCACAAAGTTCTGGTGGGCCTTGGGGTCCAGTGTCCAGTGTCCAGTGTCCCGCCCAAGTGGCCCCCAGACAATACCAGCAGCCTGAGTCAGGAGACACAGGGAGCTAAGGTGCCTCCTCACCTCACTTTCTCCTTGGCATCACTGAAACTCTCTGCCACATAGTAGAGGGGCTGGAACTCAGTGATGGTGTACGGCTGGACGGCCATCTTCTCCAGCTCCAGCGGGAGGAGCTTTGGTTTATCAGATAAGCAGTACTGCAGGTGCACAGTGAAAAGCTCTGTTAAATCCAGACTGGTGATCCCTGCCACATTCCACCCCCTCTGGCTCCTTGTACACCCCAGTCAAAGGCAGTGAGCTCTGCTGCATATACCAGATCCAACCCTCCGTAGCTCATCTAAAGCTTACACCCAGGGTAGAAAGTGATAAATTCATTCTAACCACCTCCAAATATGGTGATTGACTGATAGACACTGCATGAGCAGCCACCTTTTCCGGCATGTGTTTGCATACGTGCAAGGCTGTAAGCCCAGGTCAAGCTTGGGATCAGGAGGCCCCTCTTCCCTGGAGGCCCCTGAACTTGCAGTTGATTCCCCAGTCTGCACCTCAAAATGGATGCAAATGGGGCTTCAACAGCCCCAAGGGCAGGAGAATCGTGTCCCTTACCCGACACATTCACATCCATTTTGGACTCTTTTAGGGTCATACCTGTAATTCACCAAAGGATGACAGGAGCCCAGCACCATAGGCCTTGATGGAGTCCCCTTGTTTGCAGAGCCCAAACTCCACAGTGAACCAGTAGATCTAGGGTGGAAAGTCAGGCTGAGAGCAGACCCTAGGAAGGGGAGGGCAGCGGCCAGCCCAGGACCAAGGAAGGGAATGCCCAGGTGGGTGGTTGTCTAAACCAGTGTGGTATTTCTCTGGTCCTGAGTCTCACCCTATCCCATCTCCGATTGAACTAAGAGTCAGCAGAACCCAAGGTATGACAGGAGCCTCTGGAAGGTACTAAGGAGCCCCCCAACATACCCCAACCAGCTCCACTCTCTTTAGGAAGGAACTCCTCCATTCCTTTTTCTTTTTACTCCTTGGCACAGAGTGATATGCTCCTAAAACGATCTTAAATGAGCAGGGGTTAGGTAATCCAGGCTCAGCTGCTGGAAGTAGGGGATTCAGTATTGAAAGAATCAGTGCAGGACACATCCCATCCTCCATGCTAGAAACTGGGGCACTGCTGAAGCCAACCACTCTGATAACCAAGTTGTTTTCTTTCTACAGCTCCCAATCCAACATGTCCTAGATGCCTGGGACCAGGAGGGACCTAGCGCTCACTTAGCTGCTGAAGACACAGAGTCCTGGAGGACTGGTGGGAGGTCCCAGGTAAGTGTGTATGTTGGACTAGAGAAAGTTAAACCTGGGAAGGATATTTGAGCTCAGTAGATCTGACCTCCTCAAATGCAGGTGAGAGGTCTTCAGCCCAGGTAAGGCAACCAGCTTATTAAGGGCAGAGAGAGAACCCAGGACTGATTCCAGCCCAGTGTGCCGATAATTTGATTTTTTTGAGAAGTTATGTTGACAACGAGTCTGTTATGATGCTTATGGTAGCTAACACCACTCTCTGAGTTCCAAGTTCATTTTTTGACTCAGAATGAGAAATTTATCTGGATGCTCCTTGCATCTCTGTAGCATCTCATTTTAAAATTCATGCTTACACAAACTGGACCCTTCAGATGCCCACGACACACTTTTAAGATGGCAAGAGGTGCACTGCTGTGCCCATTTTCAGGGATGGGGAAACAAAATCCACATGCCCAAGGTTTCAGAACAGGCATGCGTGAGAGAACCCTACATGTTTTCATTCTTTCTGATGAGCTGAGTTCATAAAATCTTCTAAGTTAATATATCTGAATAGTAGATTTACTTATTTGCAGTCCTTAATTCTAATATAAATCTTTATTTTTCCCATTTCCAGCCTGGGCACTTCATAAGAAATGTGGCTCAGAGTTTGGGGAGGGATGTTCTGAAAGCAGAAAGGAATCCACCTTCTAGGCAGGTTTGCTGTTTCCATAGCTCCAGTCCTTAGATTTCCTTGGGAGAGGGGAGAATTCGGCAAGAATGAAAAGGTCCCTCCACCCCTACCCAGTCTGAGAAAGGAAAGAGCTGAATGCTGGTCCTGTGCAGAGGCAGAAATATAAACTTTCCCTCTCCAAAGCTGTGAATCCAGACCCTACCTTTATGTCCAATGGATCTCAAGGGCTAACTATTACTACCTCTGCGTGCAGCTGATTTAAAAATAAAATCATTAAAGATAAGTCAAAATGGAAGTTTTACTCCTGCAAATGTAACCTGCACATACTGATTTCCCCCCTAAACGTCCTGGCTTCCAAAGGAAGAGCAGATCTTCAAAGATCCACAGCCTCCCGCCACCCACCCCGAGAGCAATGGGACTCACGGTTGCGAGTTTCTCAATGTACTCGTCAGGGGCACCCAGAGAGGCCAGGCCAATCTCCTGCAGTTGTGGGGAACCAGAGTCACTGGCACGGCCCATCTTCAAATGTCACCCCCATGCCAACACTGCATGTTCTGCCAAGTCTCCCCGGCCACACATCCCAGAATCGCGGATCCCCAGAGCAGGAGGGAGCCTTCACCATGGCTTCTGTCATTTGTTACAGCTTATAGATAAGGAAACTGAGGCACATAGAGGGGAGGTGGCCTGCTCATGGTCACACAGCTGGCTGACTCCAGCCCAGGGATGAGTCCCTAGGGCACAAGCTGACCGTTCCCAGAGCACTGAAGAGTCTTAGTCCCATATCCTGAGACAGCACAGAGGGATGCAGATGGCATGGTGGGCCAAGGCCCCAGCCGGTATTTACACAGCTGGAGCTGAAATGCCAGGTGTCAGGGATCCCTTCGCATCACAGCTCCAAGTGCAGAGCCCCTCAAGTGCTCCGACTCTTCTACAGCACTTGCTCCAGCCTGCTGTGTGTGTGTGCGTGTACGTGTGTGTGTGCACATATGTGTCTTTCCAACTATATCTATCCATTCATTCTAAAAATATGTAGAGTGCCTTCTATGTGCCAGGTAATATACGAAATAGATGAAGATCGTTGACCTGTGGTTTGTAGTGGAGATGCAATAAATAATAAGTCGACACAGATATGTGAAAAGTGATACGTCCCTCAGAAAGAAGAAACATGGAGAGGAAGGGACGAGGGGGATTGGGAGTTTCAGGGACTCTACCGAGGGTCTGCAGTAGCAGGTAGGCATCCAGGGCAAGCATCACTGAGAAAGTGATATTTGGGCAGGGACGTGACGGGGACCATTGGTTCTGGGGACATCGGAGGCAAACGCACTGTAACCCAGGCCTACAGCCAGTGCAGAGGTTCCTCAAGGAAGGCAAACGTAGCTTGGCTCAAGGAACAGAGAGGGAGCGGTGTGGTTGGAGTACAGTGAGGGCTAGTGGTGGGTGAACAGCTGGAGCCTGAGGATACTTTTAGACATTTTAGGATCTGGCGTTTTCCTTTCAGTGAAATGGGAAGTGTTCCAGGGTTCTGACCAGAGAGGTGGACACAATCTGATCTATCTCATCAGAGACTCGCGGATCGTCAGAGCGGGCTGCAGGGGCTGCGGGACCCCAGGGAGTTGGCTGCTGTAGTCCACAGGGGGAGAAATGCTAGGGGCTGAAGCCAAGATGCTAGCCATGGGGCAGCGGGACAGGGGTTCCACACATATGTTGAAGGTAGAACCACAGAACATTCTGACACTTTGGTTGTGAGGTGAGAAAGGAAGAGAGAAAATCCTCAAATTCTTTTGATTTCAGCAGCTGGAAGGATGGAGTAGCCATGGACAGATATGAGGAGGTCTCCAGGGTAGAGAAGGTGTCACAATTCTCTTTTGGACAGGATGGTAGAGATGTGTAATAAGTTCCACTCCAACCACCCGCCCAGGTGTGCGAAGTCCCGAGTCTAACAGGACCCACTGATAAACCCAAGGTCAAAATGGTGCCCTGTTCGCTTACTCACCATTCTTTGTAATCTTTCCCTGTGCTCCATCCGCACCCTACAATTTCCCGTGGTGGGAAGCGGGCCGTGCCATTAGATCAAAAAGAGATATTATCAAGGCAATTTCAAGTGAGTCCCTGCCTTAGGATTGTCCAGATCAAAGTTGCACCTGTGTGACAGTTCTCGGGCCATAGTAACAAGTCCAGGACTGAAATCCGTCCTGAGTAACCCATATCATCATGGCAGCTGTACCTGCACTGTCAAGGATGATTTTCCCCAGGTGAAGTTCAACTAATCCCTAAGGACAACCACTTCCCAATGCACCACCATCTCTAAGCACCATAATTCCCCAAATCGCACACAGAGTATGAGTTTTCTTTGTTTAGAGAATTTGTGGCTTACAAATACAGCATCCCTTACTCCCAAGCAATGAGTTCAGCTTTTTGTTTGGTTTGTTTGTGTCAAATACGAAGTGATACCCTCCTCGTGTGGCAGCAGAAATCTTATTTCCTGCAGCTGAGGGGAAATGCTTATAAAGGTCACACATGACATACAATGTCTTTGCTCTGAAGTTCACACTGAGCCCCGAGTTCATTCATAATCACTCTGCTTGATCCCCATTCTTCCATGTGAGTAATAGCACTGGCAGAGAAAGCTTTAACTGCTCTGCTTCTGTGGAAACTGAGTCACGGGGCAGCCTGGCAACTTGGCTCAGGTTACAAATGTGGCCAGTGGCAGGATCGGGGATTGCGTGTCAGAGGCGTCCTTCAACTTTCCGAGACCCTGGCCACCCAACCAGGCGTGAGGCTGCTGCTCACAGCCTGAAGAGAAGTGCTAGAATCTTTCTTCTCATCCCAAAGCACTGTCAGGTAGCTTGCTCACTATGTGAAAGGTGAATCAGGTCTAGGTTTCTGCTTTGATGGCAGGGATGAGAAATTTGTTTATTTATTTATCTACCTATTTATTTTGTCAACTATACGTAAGATTATTGGCTTTGGATTCTCAGTAAACATCATCTTATTTAATTCAAATATCAGATGTGACCAAAACTACTGTGAATTTTTTAAAATTTAAAAACTTTTTACAGTAAGAAGCACATTGCCATGAATCCTCCTCAGAATACTATCCCTTGCTTTGAACACACTTATGCCAGCTTTCTTGCTGCTTTCTAAAGCAGCTCTACAAGTCCTCTTTTGTGTCTTTAGTTGTGTTGTCATGGTTTCTTTGATGTCCAGAATTGTTCCAAAACATTTACCTTTCATGGTCATTTTGACTTTGGTGGAGCCATAAGCCACACGGTGCCAGATCTGGTGAATACGGTGGATGAGGACAGAGGACATGTATGTAATGTATGTAAGGCTTGAGCGGCCTTTCTGATGGATGGCACCCAACAGCAGTATTCACCATAGTTTTTATCATACCTGATAAATACCAGGTATTGTTTGATCCATCCTTGTACATGCACAAAGGACTGGCTGACAAAGTAGAAAGTGGAAAAGTCCCTGAGGAGACAACCAGGTATGGTGGTGTACGCCTGTAATCCTAGCACTTGGAGGCTGAAGCGGGAGGATTTCTGTGAGTGAGTGTGCAGCCAGCCTGAACTGAGCTACATAGCAAGACCCTGTCTCAAAGAGACAAAGTCCCTGAGACAGTGGGGAGGGAAGTCCTAGGAGATCGCAGAAGAAGGCAAAGGGCTTCTGCATGGAGGTCAGAAAGACTTTCCTGCGTGGAGAGGCCCCCACACGCTCACTGGTAGCCAGGTGGGATTTGCAGACTGGACCACACGCATCTCATTCCCAGGCTGAGCCGTTCACCAGCTGCAAGCCAAGCGCCCTGGAGCGCCATGCAGCTGTCCCTACAGAAACACATGTGCTTCTTGCGTGGAGTCTCAGAGCTGGACCCGGTTCTCACTTTGTGTGTGGGGGGAGGCTCCCCGGGCCCCACTCTGTACCCGAGGCTAAAAAGCCCCATTCCATACCTGGGAAAATTGGGCAAAGCTGCGGTCTGAAAACAAGGGCACATGTCCCAGCAGCTCGTGGCAGATGTCCCTGGAAGACAGCAGGCAGAGCTGCAGCAGCGTCGTCCTGGGAGCCGCGGGGGGAGGGGGGCAGGACGGAAGAGCCACCTGTGCCACGAGCATCCCACAGGCACCTAAGTGAGCCTCGGACACGAGCCCTTCCCATCTCAAGTCCTCTCCTCAGTCAAGACTTACCGGGGACACGCAATACGCTCAGCATCCCCAGTGGGATCTCACACTGCTCTTGGTCTGGATGGAGACCAGCAGTCAGGAAAGACAGCCACCCGTGTTTAACACTGTCACTGCCCCCACCATTAGGGGCAGCTCTTTTCTGATCAGCAGCAGGGAACTTGGGGAGGGGGGAAATGATCTGGGGCACCCTGTTGTGTTTTATTTTATAAATTTCTGCCAGACTAAGGAAGTGGCTGGATCCCAAGGTCGGAAGCAGAGTGGCCAGCCTCTGTCCAACTCCAGCTAAGACACAGTCTGGGCAAGGTGCAGCTGGCACAACCCAGATGTGCGCTTAGCAGGGTCTGAGATAACGGCTGTGGGGTGTGCTCTGCCCCTCCCCGTGCAGACGGCAAAGCTCTGACTTGGAAACTTGAGGGGGACCTCTGGCCTCCAGTGCCCTGGTTCATAGGGTGCCCGGATCTGTGTCCGAATGTGGCACAAGCGCAGAGAGAAAACCCCAGGAGTAGGTGAGTTCCTCTCCCACTGCTACCATCCATCCATCCATCCATCCATCCATCCGGGCAGAGTCCTGCGCACCAGCCTGCATGAACCCAAACCCTTTTCCGGGAGCAAGAGAGGACAGCGGATGGTACTCACGGCTCGGGCGTGTACATGGGCTTGGACCTGTGTCTGATGTACTGTGTGCAGTGGAAGACTCTAAAGGCCAGGCCGCCCAAGAAGTCTCTCGAGGACAGCAGGCCGGCCACGGGCCGCAGGCGGAAGCCGGTACAAGCTTGGGAGCAAAGAGGAGCAGCAGCTAAGGCCCATCCTGCAGAGCCAGGTCCAGCAGCAGGGGGCGCGGGCTGCGGGAGCTCAGGCTGTGGCACCAAGCAGGCAGGGTGCAGCCTCTGCCCCGCGGGTTTCCAGTGGCTGACGCAGTTCAGGTAAGTCACACATTTGCGAGCCTTGGTTTTCTCATCGTGCTTTGGGACGGACCAAGCACCAGAAGAGGCAGGAACAGGAAGGGCCTCGGCGGAGCCCCGCCCTCGCGCCGCAGCTGCACATCGAGCTCCGCTGCTGTCCCTTAGGGCCCAGCGCGTGTGCCCCACTTCCGCGTGCAGTGTGAAGAGGACTGGAGGAGTGAGGAAGGGCCAGCTCTGCCTTCTCCCTGGGCCTCAGTCTCCCCAGCTCGTGAGGAGGAAGCCGGTGCTCTCGGTGTAAATCACCTCCCGCCCTCCCTCTCTCTCCAGGTCCAGGTGTGAATTCTGTCCTGGCTGCGTGGTGGCCCCGCCCTGTGAAAGCCACTCACCCCCTTACTCAAGGGGTGAGACATCAGGAAGTCCATCCTGACCGTACAGCTTTACCACATAGCTTTTTCTAAACCTGACTTTCTTCAGAAAGTCATCATTGCTTTGGTTCCTGTAAGGTGTGATCAAAAATATGGTGAATGTTTAAATTGAAAATTTTAAACACACACGTTGCCGTGAATTCCCCTCAGAAGACCCCTACTTACAGCACACTTATCCCCTCGTTCTCCCCGATGTGGGGGCCTCTTGCATGTACCCCAGTTCCAGTCTCACTCCCCTCCCTCGAGTTTCCTGGTGTCTTAGCCCAGAGCCCTGCAGCTCTGCACAGATGTGACGCTGAGGAAATCCTTCATTTCTGTAAAGCCCTGCTCTGTCTCCCTGCTTTTCGTCACTCTTCCTGGCACAAATACATGGCCAGCATGAGTCTGCTGATTGTTGGGATTTTGCTGAGCTAATACCTTCTTGACAGAAAAGAAAATACCTATGAGGGATGATTTATTGATTACTTGATTGATTTTGGTACCGGGGATCAAACTCAGGACCTTGCACGTTCGAGGCAAGCGTAGTGCCACTGGGCTAAATCCCCAGCAATGCGGGATAATAAAAACAAAAAAAACAAAACAAGATTCAGTGTAAAGAAAAC
This sequence comes from Heterocephalus glaber, assembly GCF_000247695.1. The sequence goes on along the minus strand of NW_004624750.1, from coordinate 5,583,460 downwards.
ATTGCCAGGAACGATGGGATAAGTGTGTTCAGAGTTCAGGCAGAGTATGTTGAGAGGTTTAATGGAAATATGTCTTTTCCTGTAAATTTAAAAAAACAACAACTAAACACTCACCAGATATTTGGTCACCCCCGTGTCTTGCCCGGAAGTGCTGTGCGCTCCGTGGCCACGTGGTCCACAGGTGCAAAGGCGCAGAGCGGGCCAGCAGAGCACACGGGGTGGGGGAGGCTCAGCTCTACAATTCCACAAACGCCGACTCTCGCTCGCCAGCACCCGCCCCTCCTGGCAGGGCCCGTGCCCCGGACTCACTCTGCAGGAACTGGGAAACGTCCTCCAGCTGGGGGATGTTGTCCTCGCGGAAGCTGCAGTACTTTTCCAGAAGTGGGAAGATGTGGTTGTGCTCGTGGCAGGCGTGGGTTTTATACAGGGACTTCAGGGTCCTGAAAACCATCCCCCACGTTTCCTTCTCCTCCTCTGTGTACTCCACCTGGGGGATGGGCTGCCCACTGGGACATGGGCACAAACAGGTGTGGGAAAGTTATTCGGGAGAGGAAAGCCCCACTTCTGGATGCAGGAAACCCTGTCTCGGTTCCCCCTGGTACAAGAGTAATCTGATGAAATGGTGATAGGCACTCTCAGCTCGCTGGGTACACTGAGGATTTGCTCTTCCTTTGGGAAATCCCTTGGCCTTTCTGTTCTTCTGACTCCCCAAGTGTTTACCCAGGGGGACACCCATACACTTTCCTTCGGGGGCCAGGCAGGTACCCTCCAGGCAGAAAGTAGCAACTATACTCTAAGTCATTCTTTTGAAAGGTCCCGAGCTGAGTTCCGAACAGGGAGAACACATAAAAACCGAACGCAGCCTGGCCTCCAGAGACAGGGACCTCCTGGAGCTGCAGGCCTTGTGCCTCTCCGAGGACACAGCGTCCGGCACAAAGTGGGACTGTTTATCCCAGAATGATGGCTCAGGCTCCCAGCGAGGCCCTCCTGCCCTTTCAAAGTTACAGCTCATCTGAGGCCATGAGAGCAAAGTCACTGTTGTCCTCCACAGAAAGGTGGGCAGGGATGAGGAGGAAAGGACAAATTTTTGTTTAGGAATGGAAAGCAAGATGATTCACAGAATCTTTTGGTGGCCAAAAGAGATTGTGAATGAGCATTAGGTGAGCTCCTGCCTGATCGTGCATGGTTATTTCAGGACCAAGTGCTGATGGAGGAGGAGAAAAAGGCTCTGGAAATAGTCAGAGGCTGGTTCAACATTTAGCCGCGCCATTTCCCAGCTGTGTGGGCTTAGACAATTTGGTAAACCTCTCTGAGCCTCAGTCTCCGCACTGACATAGGCTAATAATAAATACCATTTGCAGGGGGGTGGACAAGGCCAAGGGAAATGCTATGGATAAGGCTCCTAACATTGTTATTACTGATCAATAATAACCACTGGATAACTGACCACTATCATTATAACCGATTCTCGTTTAAAAAGAAAGGCATCTGATAATTTGGAACAAATTTCAAGAAATAGCTGCATCTTGGGCATCAAGATGTCGTCCTGGTTGATATTTGTAATTCCCAGGACCCGAAAACTCTTCTTCCAGTACAGCATCCTCCTCCCCGTCAGATTATGAGGTGCAGACACCAGGAAGCTCCACTCCAGCCCCACAGGTGATCAGATGACCAAACTTGATCAATCAGAGAGTCTCATTTCCCTGGCCACAGGGATTGGCTGAGAGCTGCTCCTGTCCCTGTCAAGCCTGTGGGACTCAGTGGCAGAACTCCTGATTGGGCTGGGAGGTCAGCCTAGAGGTGCTGGGGTCCATCCCCAAGACAGAGAGGCCAGTGCCTGAAAAGGAGGCCCTTACAGAGGACGGTGAGCCCTAGAGAGAAGGAGACAGAGTCCTGGATCTGCCTCTGTCTGCAGTCACCAGACACCCTCAGAGTGGCTGACAATGACTGGAGATAAAAGGACTTAGAACCTAATGCAGTCGCCGCATTGTTACATGACCTTGCAAGCTACTGAGCCTTCATAAGCTCTAGTTTCCACCTTTGAAAGGTGATGAGTTCTTATTAAGCCTAACTAAATATCTGCAGAGCAGTCAGCAAAGCCTCAGACACACAGTGAGGAGGGGATGAATACGGCTGCTGAGACGATCTCTCTGTGGGGCAGAGGGGGGACAGAGGGGTCATCCTGAGTTCCTTCCTGACTATGTCTCTTCTTATTCCCTAAAACAAGGGGAGGTGTCCCCAAACATTGACTTAGAGAGTTCCCAAGAACCCAAAATAGCCAAGAGAGTCTCTTCCCAAACAACGTATTTGATATCTGCATTTTCTTTTGGCTAAAATAGAGTAGTGAGGAGCCTAGGACCCAAAGAGAAAAAACAGAAGCACCCTAAAATTGCCCTTCGCAGCCGGGTCGGCCCAATGAAAGAAGGACACTGAAGCCCGGCTGGCCTGAAACTGCCACGGTTCATTATTCCAGTAGAGCAGCCAGACCCTTCTCGAATGTAAATGATTTTCTTTTTCCTTCTTCCTGGTTCAATGTGGAGAAGAGCAGAAGTGGTTTCATTTGGGACTGAAGCCTTTTATAATTACCTCAGATGTTGTATAATTAGACCACAAAGCTTGGGAGGAATCTGGGCCCCTGCACAGTGGGTAATTTTGTTTTGTCTAGCAGCAGCTTTTTAAACACATGTTATTAAAGGGACGGCTTAATCTCTCTCTCTTTCTCTCTCTCTCCCTCTCCCTCTCTCTTTCTGCCTAAAGGCTGGATGAACCACGCTGGTGCCTTCCATCCTAGTGTCCTAGAGCAAGGACCACGCATTCTGGCGCCCCTGTCTCTTTTCCCCAGTAGGCAAGACTCACTGGCAGTAGTTGTAGGCAATGTCAGCAAAGTACTTCCGTCTCGCTCGGTACACGGGATCCTTGAAGCCCTAGGAGAGAGCAGGTATTTGGTCACTCGAGGCTTTAGAGGGAGGGCCAGGCCTCTCCACCAGGGCTCACATGGAGGCTTCCGGGTGATGACTGTGAGGGTCCCCTTCTCCTGATTAGGAAGGAGGTCTCGTTAAAATAAAAATACAACTTCCATTCAGTGCAGGGTGAGCTCTGAAATATGAACTGGGAGTACAGCAGCGTATTTTAAAATATAAAATAAAAGTCTCAGTTCATCATAAGATGAGAGCACCCCTACCGGGCTTTGTGAGCCACCCATCCTGAGCAACGCCTTCCATTCAGTGAAACCCTCCCTGCCTTCAGGTTCCAAGTGCCCTTGCCTGAAAGAGATCTCATCCACAGCATTTCTAACTCCACACCTGCTCAGGCAGAATTAGTAGGGTAGACATCTATGATGAATATCCACTTACTTTCTGGCCAGTGGCTGCCTCCTAACTTCCTGATAGACAATCGTATATATGCTCACAGCTATGGCAATTTTTCAAGTCACCATTTATTGAGCACCTACTATGTACCAACTGATATGTGCTAGGAAATTATTTTATTTCTAATTTATTTATAAAAGTGTATAATTACGTTGGTTATTTTAGTTTATGATTGTCATGTATTGTCAGATAGGATTAGTTCCTTCTTTCCAGAATAAACAGAGGCTCAGAGAAGTGCAGTCGGAGTAGAGGAGAGCCCAGGCTTGGGATCACCCAGTTCTCTGGTCTCCCCGCTGCACTTCAGTAACTGTCAACCTTTACAGCCTGGCAGGGGCTCACCCACGGGAGCAGTCCACTCAGGAAACGAACAGGATGACAACGGTTTCTTCTCTGAGGCCAACAGGCAGGCTCCCCAACCACTCCCAAGCAGCACACTTCCAAGTGAAAAGGGGCCAAGTGTATCTGTAAGTGTTTGGGGCGGGCGGGGCATATCCTGAGTCAGGCATGACCACGATGATTAAAAGAGAATTTCCCAAAAATATTTACTGTGGTCTAGATTTTCCTGAGACGAGCCGGGCCCACCACTGCAGAACGAGGCTTTGCTCCCTTCCAGCTCACCCAATACCTTGAGGTTGAATTCTCTGTCCCCAACCCTCCTACCCATGAACGAATCATTAGGGCACCAATAAGTCAGGCTTGTATCACAGAGCACATTATTGAGAGGAGTCTACTAAAAAGACAAATATTCCCTGGTTTTGAAATACTTCTTTTATTTTGTTTGCCTGATTGGGTGTCTGGGTTGGTCAATGGTTCATTATCTCAGGGTCAACCAGTAATTCCAAAGAACCAGAGGTCAAAGTATTTATGCAACACTGTTTCAACTAAGAAATCTGTGGCAGAGAACTTGGCCCACAAAAAGAACTCCATGCACTCGTCAAAAGGAAGAAGAAAAAGAAAGGGGGAAAGTTGGTTTCCTAGGATGAATTTGGAGAAATAGAAAAATCCAAATGTTTCAAACTAGAAAGTTAAATAAAATTACTATGTTTCTTGTTCCAAACCCCAATCCCAGTTACAGTAAGTGATTATTTAGTTTTGAAAATCTTCTGTGACATGGTTGTTACACGGCATAACCCAGTGCTTTCTTGGGGCTCTGACTGAACAGAAGTGGGACAGTTAGGAAGCAGAGACCTGGGAGCCTCAGTCCAGCTCCCCTTCTCCTGGGTGAAGGAAGGTTGGCTTGGTGCCCTGTGGTAAGAAAATGGGGCCCCGTAATTGGGTTTCAAGCAGCACTAACGCACCTTTTAAGAACCAGTCTGTGGTCAAAATAAAGAAAACTTATATGTCCACAGTTTCATACTCTGCATTCAAAACTCTAAATTTAAATATAGATTTGGTGCCTGTTATCATTATGGTTTGGATTGAGGATGTCTCCCAGAGGCCATGTGCACTCATAGGTGGGGCTTTTTAGAGGTGACTGGATCCTAGAGTGTGCTGATTAGTCCATGGATCAGTTTAGAGCCAATGAGCTGTGGGGAGGCGGAGCCTAGTTGGAGGCAGGTAGCTGGGGGCGTGGCCTGGAGGGGTATAAATCCCTCCCTGGCCTTCTCTTTCTACTTCTTGCTTTTGCCCACTCAAGACAGCTGGCAGAATGTTTGTTTCTGTATTTTGATCTGGAAAGGTGGACAGTGAAGCCTCATGGTTTATTCACAGAAGGGTCCTTCATGACAGATCTAGCACCTTGAGGTGCCCTGGTCCCACCCAGCTGGCAAGTTGAGATCTGAGAGTTGAAGCAGCAGACCCCACTTCACACCTGGACCCCTTTGAATCCCCAGTGGCTCTGCTCATCTTTTCTGTGTCTTGTCTACATGGTTTAAGGTTTTCCATGCATGAAGACAAAAGCTTGATACAAACCGTGTGTCTGGCATCAACTACAGCGGAGGGAATATACAAATATACAGAACAGAGGGTGGAAGGAATATACCAAACTCTGACAAATGCTACTTTCGGGGTGTGGGAAGAATGGGCCAGACAATTGTTTTAGTCTTCGGTACTATTTATGCTTCTGAGATTTTCTGTTGCCAACGTGGATTTCTTTAATAATTGGGGAAAAAGCAAAATAATATTAAAATCCATCTTGAATCATTTTGGGGAAGAGGCAGAAGGGAAATACAGCATGCATGAATAACATACCACGTGTGCTTCCGTACAGGAGAGTTGCTAACCATGGTCTTTTCCAGCTCTGTGTTTCTAGGAAGTTCACTGTCAACTGTACGGACCCCGGCCAACAAACCACGGGGACTCCTGCCCTCTCTGTCTCCAATGGGGGAACAGAGCTCTGGCCTTGAAGCCCAGCCTGGTGGGGACTTGTCCTTGCATCTTCCGGTTGCCAGGTGACCACGAGTTCTCTGTGGCCATCCATACAAAATGCTTTCTGAAGGAGGCTGCGGTTGGGAATGACTGATCACCCTGTCTCGATTTAGACTAATAGCAGCAATTTTTGTTGCTGCATGTAACCAAGGATGTTTCGACAGGGAAATATATTGTTGGTGATGGGGTGGAGAAAGAAGGAGACAAGGAAGAGGGAAGGAGGGAAAGTGTGGAGAATTCTGCAAGATGCAAAACGGCGACATCTCCTGAGCCCACCTGGAGCCCTTTTCCTTTGGCTCAGTTCTGTCTTGGGGTTGTGATGTGTTTGCATGTGTGGACGGGAGGTTCTGGGGAAAATATAATGCTATGAGGTCTATCAGTAGGTCCTCTGAGGATTCTTCTAGACTGAGGTACTCAGTTCTTCATTTCTTGATATCCCAGCTGAGGCAAAACCTCAGGGACCCCTGCCTTGGCGACTCAGGAGAGAGACACACTGTCGGGGTCAGGCGGGCCGCTGTGGGACATCGCTGTGTCACTCACTGAGGCCGACTCACCTCACACGGCCTTCGCCTCCTTCTGCCTGGATGAGCTCTCGAGTCAGGCGACTGCGCAGGGTCGTGTGGCTTGAGTGATACAGACAGGGTGCCGGATGAGACTCTGAGCACACAGCGGGCATGCAAACAGTGACACCTGGGCGCCACAGTGGGGGAAAGCCGCGCACAGGGGAGCCTGGCTCAGATCCCCAGAAGGATGCGCCCAAACTGAGCAGGAGCCTGAGAGTCTTCTGGGCCTCTTCAGCGCCACCTGCGAATTCTTACCTCACTCCCTACATCTCATCTGGTCACTGGGAGAGCAGGGTGCTAGGCCACGAGGGGTCGCACTGGTACCACCAAGTGCCCACATCCCGCCCTGTGAGCCCTGGCCAGGGAAGCCTGGAGGCGACAGGCCCCTTCCTTCGTTGTCCTGTTGCTGCCTGCTTGCTCAATACCAGCAAGACCCGGAGCCTGCTCCAAAAGAGAACTGGGTACCGGCCACCCAAGCCCATGCCCTCCGGCGCCTCGTTTTTATTCTGGCCCATGCGCCCTTCACGTGCAGGGATCCAGATCCGAGCCTGCCCACCCCACCTCTCCACCTGTGTGGCCTTCTCCCTGAACCTGCTGCCCACCTTCTCTGCCTCTGCCGCCCCCTGCTGGACGTCTGCAGCTGCTCCCACCTGGCTTCCCTTCCCTCAGCCCTGCAAGTGGCTTCCGCAGCCCTACTGCCACCAACTCCACCCGAGCGAGGGACTCAGCAGCCCAGCGGGTGAGGATGTCGCCTTTGTCAGCCACGCTCCCAAGTCCATCCCAGTTTCCTCAGCACAGCTTTGAGGTGCTGCTCGATCCAGCTATGTCTCTGCCTCTGACCCTGCCCGCTGGTGCCCTGTACCAGGGTCCTTCCAACCCTCCAAACACACCAGGGCTTCCCCTTCCCCAAGCTCCTGGGTGAACAAGCTCCTGCCTGCTGCTTCCACGGTGACAGAAAACAGCTTCGTGAGAGGCTTTCTGTGACTTCCCTTGCTTATCGGTTTCCCCTCCAGTACACCTGTTTCTCCTCTCCGTCAATAAGGACTAAACACAAGAACTTGGTCAGCAGCACGGGGCATTCTCAGCCATCCCCTGGAGTAGGAACTGTTAAGAAAATGATGCAAAACTTCAGCAAAAAGGTAAAAGAAAATGGGCCTGCTCCTTTTCAGTGTCACCTTCGGTCATCTTCTCAGAAGTTCACTGTAGGCCACAGGGAAACATATTTACCACTTATTAACCAGGACTCTTCAGGCAGCTGGTGGAGAAGGTAGGTAAGTCACAAGATACCTCAGGGTCCAGATGCACAGTCTCTGTCTGGCGGGCAGGGCTGCTCTCATGGTAGTGGCCTCACTGCCTGATGGGATGTTAGTCCCCGTGCCACGGTTCCCACTGTCTATTCCAGCGCTCTGTTCTGGGTGGCGGCAGACCCAGTGGGGTCTTGGGGTTTCTTCCCAGCGTCTTTGCCTCACTGGCAGTTCCCTCCGTCACGGCCCCCGTGGCTCTCTGCCAGGTGCTTACGGTAACTTGTGTGTCCTTAACTGTCTGAGGATGATGCATCTCTAGCGAGTCTCGGGATGGACTGTGGAAGGGCTTCAGGTAGAGCAGGGAGGCGAGGAGAGGAAGCAGAAGGCGAGAAGGCAAAAGCAGCCTTGTCGCTGGGGAATTCGCTCCTGAGCAGAGGAACTCAATGCCTGTACCTCGGGGGGTTAAAACGTCCTTTAAGAGACTTGAATCAAGCAGTGGAAATACACACAGAAGGGCAGAGGTGACTGAGAGGCCCCTGGAGGGTAGATCTTTACCCTACACACAGGCACAGGCGGCAGATGAGTGCGGACGGGGAACTGGGGCTGAGGAGGGAAGTCGCTGGTGCTGCCCAAGCTCTGCCCTGCCTCACTTGTTCAAAGTGCAAAAATCTCTCTCCCAGTGGCCCTGTGGCTGAGCTCCACTCAGTGGAATTTGAGTGACCGGATGTGTGGGTCGTGTCCCGCAGGGGTGACTTCCCCTCTGGAGAGGACTCTTCGGGGTTGGAGGAGGAGACAGCCCAAGTGCTATGTGGAGCGCGGCCCCACTGAGCCACGCTGCCAGGCTGTCCCCACTGAGCTGGCTGTGCAGCCGGGCTCTTGATAATGGTTGGCCTGCTGTGATCTCCAGAGAGCCCTGCTCGGTTTGCCCTTTCTGGAAGTCCTCTCTGACCAGGCGGCGGTCCACAGTAACGTTGGTGCCAACTCCTTAAACCTGCTGTGCCTTATGCACATTCCAGACTTCCTACTGAAATCTCTACCTGCACACCAGCATTATAACATGGCTGAAAAGGGGCTTCTACGGGCAAGGAAGCATGAGGGACCTCAGGTGAAATCGACTTTAATTTTGGATGACTTACCAAAGCCCCTAATGAGATATGGGATTGTCTATGCTTCCCACGGGGCCACAGAGCACGGCTTCTGCTCTTTGATGATGGGATGTTTTCCACAGGCTGCAGTCTGGGAAACACGCTCTAGACTCTTCCACTTGTGTGTGTATTCGTGCCTCCCAGGAGGTGACAGTCACCAGAAGTGAGTTTATTTCCGGCCTGTGCTGAGTGTTTGAGACCCTGAGATCATCACCACAGCCCGCGGCAGACACAGGAGGCAGGCAGGCTGCAGGAGGGAGACCCCTGAGCAGGCCCTTAGAAGAGGACAGAGACTGCCCGTGGGAAAGAACAAGTGGGATGCAAAGGAAAAGCATCTTGAGGAAAGGGCCCGGCAGGGTCAGCTTTGGAAATGGAATCAAACACCCGCTTGGATTCAGCCTCTGAAGCTCCGGTTTCAACTCAGTCCTTTTAGGTGGCCGGAACTGTTCCATAGACAAGAGGCGCACAGCCCTCTGTGGCTGGGCCTCCTCATCTGCAGGGGGTGATCAACATTTAAATTAAAGAGCACAGGCTGAGCATTTTGCAGGGTGCCTGGCTCCTAGCCCACGCCCAGGAAACGGTAGTCGCTACACCACCGTGTAAGGTGTGGATGGAGGAAGAAGGCAGGGAGACTGCGGCGGAGGGGTGCAGGCAGGAGGTCGCTCGGCTCGCTTCATGCTTCCACTTGGCTGAAGTCTGAGGCTCTGACCCCCAGCTGCTCCCGGGTTTGGGTCAGCCCTTCTCCCCACTCCTCTCTCCGAGGGCTGCTCTGCAGGCCCCAGATGTAAGCTATGTGACCAAACATCGTGCCTCTTGCCAAGGACGGGATCAGTGAGGAAGCGCTTGTGCTGTCGAGGTGACGGGCAGAACACGGGGTCCTCCTGTAAGGAACAGTCCCTGCCCCAAGGCCCGGCCTGTCCTGGGCCGGTTGCACCTGAGGCCTGGCCTGTGGGGCCGAGTGGCAGGAGGCTCTGCTTCGTGCTTGGCCCTTGGGGACCTGAGCAGAAGCCCAAGGAACAGAGTGAGCCTGGCGCAGCTCCCATGCACCTGATAAGTTGTGATTTTATGATAAAGTTCATGGTGTAGACAGGCCAGGGAGCCAAGGCCACGGCCTGGGTTGGGAAAGAGAAATGAATTCCAGAGAACACAAGGGCCAAGCTGCGTGGGTCTGACGGGAAGGAAACGTTCCTGCCCCCAAACAGCAGGGAACCAGGCGGCCCTTGGAGGACAGGCCAGGGAAGGAAGAGGGGGTGCCAAGGAACAAGGTCCTGCTGATCAGGGCCACGGCCGGGGAAGGGTCCGGCAGGCCGCTTTCCAAGGAAGGATCTCGGGCCTGGACAGAGCAGGTTAAGGGGACATCGGCGCTTTGCCTGCAGTGGACTTTGCCACCCTGGGCTCCACAGGAGTCGGCACCGGAAGGTAGATGGAGACCAAAGTCCCCCAGCTTTACTTTGCTTTGGGGGAGACAGAGTATTTATGGCCCAATCCATGTCAGGAGCCATAAGTACGTCTGTACTTGGTTTGGGGTAATTTGGTTTAGCTTCACAGCTAAGATTCAAGGAAGCCACCAAGGGTCACATGAAGAGGCACAGGAGGGAGGCTGCTTTCCAAGATCATCCTAAGAGTAGGGACCAGAAGCCACCTGTGTGTTCACTGTTGGGAGCCGCTTAGCAGGCAATGGCTCTTTGGGAGGCTGAGGCAGGAGGGTTCCAAATGCAAGCCCAGCCTGGGCACCTTAAAGACTTAGAGATATCCTGCCTCAAAATGAAGCAGTTATAGGCTGGGGTGCAGCTCAGTGTGCAGGCCTTGGGTTCAATCCCCAGTACTGAGAGAGACAGAGAGAGAGAGAGAGGACTCAAACATAATTATTACTTTAGAATACTGAGACTCCACCTCACCCCAGAAAGAATGGCTGCTATCAGGAAATCAACCAGTAACAAACGCTGGCGGGGCTATGGGGAAAGAGGAACCCTGTTCCACTGCTGGTAGGAGTGTAGACTGGTGCAAGCACTGTGGAAATCAGTATGGAGATACCTCAAAGAACTAGGACTGGAAGTCCCATTTGACCCTGCTCTTCCACTGCTGGGGATCTTCCCCAGAGAATTAAAAGAATCATACCACAGTGATATAGGTGCACCCATGTTCATAGCAGCCCAGTTTGTAATAGCTAAAGCTTGGAAACAGCCCAAGTGCCCATCAATTGGAGACTGGATTAAAGAAGATGTGGTTTTTTAATAAAATGGAGTACTACTCGGCCATAAAGAACGAGAGACTAGAGACATTTATAGCTAAATGGACGCATATTGAGGCCATACTCTTAAGTGAAATAAACAGGACACAAGTGTAAATACCAAATAGTTTCTCTAGTGTGAGAAACTGAAAGTGTAAATAAGGATTAAAAAGATTAAAATGAATAATTGATAATTTGCGATAGGAAAAGGTCCAAAGGAGTAGGGAAGTGGGAGGGGAAAGGGAAAGGAAAGAAGGGAAAGGAAAAATTATAAGAATAGAAAAAAATGGAAACGAAGTCTATGTAAATAGGGAAGGGTGGAGGGGGTGAAGGGCGCACAAGGAATGGGGAAAAGTAAGAACCAAGATACATCATGTACAGGTACAAACACCCAATGATGAAAGTAAGCGTACTGTGTACCTAAAATGCACCAATAAAAGAACTTAAGGGAAAAAATTATTACTTCAGAAGAGAGTGGTAAGGGCTGGTTTTTCCTGTTTCGGAGTCTGGGGGCAGGAGACCTGGCCGGCCTGGCCCCGGGAAGCCCCTCTGGGTCTGTGCAGGGCCCTCAGCTTCCCTGAGCACTGGCGGAGGAGTCCTCGGACGCAGCGGAGTTCCGTTCCCAGGGCCAGGGCGAGGGAGAGTCCAGAAGCCAGAGGTGGTCGGGGAGCCCGGGAGGCAGCTGTCCGTCCTCACCAGGCCTCCACGCGCCTGTCTGTGCTGGGGACCCCTCCGCTCTGCCTCCTGGAAGGAGCAAGCTCCTGGTCACCATCAGGACCGCGGCGGGGACAGGACGGACGCCCGGTGACGGGCAGGTGCCGCTCTGCACTGAACCAGCTGAGCCCAACGTGAAAATGCAAACAGCCGCTGGGCACAGGAGCCCAGCCCCGGGCACCTCCGCCCCATCCTCACTGAGCCCGTGAGGTGGGGGACGTTCCCTGCCCAGGGACCCTCAGTCCACAGCTAGTGCAGGAGACCTTTGGAGTCTGAGCCACCCAGGACCCAGAGCCCCAGCGCCACCCCCAGGCCCCAGATGCTGTGCGGAGCCCCCTCTTTGTGAGCATCACAGCCCAGCTTTCAACCCCACCGTCTCCGCCACTCTGCCCCCGGCAGCTGCAGAGCTGGAACACAGTCTGCTCCTTCCCAGGCCTCTCGGGTAAACCCCAGAAGCGGACAGAACCAGCGTGCATGTGCTCGACATAGAGATGATGAGGTTCCTAGACAGGGATTCCTATGTGTTCCAACAATAACCACCCTGACAATGAAGTCCTGTTATTCCTTGCTTCCCCGGCACTGGCACCGGCAGGCACAGAAGCAGAAACTCAGTAATTGCTTGCTGACCGAGTAAACAAACCTTTCTCGGAGCTGAGAATGTGGGAGGAGGCGCGGAGAAGGAGAAGAGAGGACAGATAGAATCTCCCGGCCCACCCAAGGCCACGCTCACCGGGTGGTCCGCGTCCAGCTCCGCCCCGTAGCTGAGGATCTGGTTGGCGAATCTGTCCAGCTCCTGGATGGTCCTTGGGAACCAAGGCACTGCAACAAGAAGGGCAGGGTCCTGTGCTGAGTGGCAGGACGAGGCCAAAGACCCAGGCTCGGCCCCCAGGCAGTTCCGCGCACAGCAGGTGGGGTTCCACAGAAGCCCCAAGTCACTGTGAGTGAGCAGCTTGGAAAGCAAGTGTCCACGATATCAAGCACGTCCGCCCTCCTGCAGATGTTCCGAGTTATCTCAAACTCACCTCCCTCAGCCAGCACAGTAATCTTCCCTGACTGCATTTAGCAGCAGAATACCTCACCTAGCCCCAGGAGGGACTCTGAGACCCCATCTCACATCACGAGTCTCATCATCACGAGTCTCCCTCCCTCCCGAAGGCCCAGGAACCCCAAGTCTTCTGATCCCCGAGCCAGTGGGAAGCCCCAGTTGAAGCCGAGAGCCAGGCAGTATGGGGTTCGAGATGCCTCGGGATACCCAACACTGCGGCCTTGCTCGGAAGCAGGACGGTGTGGGAGGAGACGGAGCAGAGCGGGGCTCAGCTCATGCCCTGCAGGGTGGGGTCCCCCAGAGGGAGACCCGGAGGGAAGGAAGAAGATGCCGTCCCGGGATGCTCAGGGACCAGGGTAGTGTGGGTGAAGCTCCAGCAGGACTGGAGCCATGTGCTCTGGGTAGCGGCTCGGGTCCTTCTCTGTAAAGGGCGATGAGCAACAACAGAAAGAACGGCAAAGATTGGAAGCCTTGCCAGGCTCCAGGGCCTGTGCCCTGAGGCCTACAGGAAAGGAGGCTGCAGGCCCAGGAAGCTTCCCCCACTCAGTGGCCAGGAAGGAACGTGCCTGCCACCTCGTGGTCAGGCTGGGAATCGCCGCCGTGACCCAGGTGGGAGACGGGACTAGCGCTGACTGCGCTCCCGGAAATAGGGATTGAGAGCCCCTCTCCGCGGTGCTCCACAGTCCCTGTCCAGCCTCGTTTCCGTAGATCCCAGCTGCTCAAGGTCTCTATTGGCCCAGTCAATGGTGGAAACTAACACGGGACACTGTCCTGAAGACTGCCTATGTGGTGGGAACTCTTGATACCCCCGCATTACAGGTGAGGAAACTGAGGTACAGAGAGTTAAGTGGCTGATAAGGACAAAGTCTTGAGATGTCCTAAATATCAGTACAAAAGGGTGGAAGGAGAGGAGGGAGAAGACGGGAGGAGGTTAATCGGCAATGAGCTATATGCTGAAAAAAGATCCTTTTAGATTCCGGAACGTGTGTTAAGACCTAAGTCAAATCTATCCTGAGCTGGGCATGGTGTGCACACCTGTAATCCCTGCACTTTGGGAGGCTGAGGCAGGACAATTGCAAGTTCAAGCCCAGCTTGGTTAACTCAGTGACTTAGTGAGAACTTGTTTCAAAATTTAAAATAAATAGATAGGAATGTAGGTCAGTGTGAAGGTCCTGGGTTCAATTCCCAGTACCAACTGCACACACACACACCGTGGGTCGGCTGGGGAGGTGGGGTTCAGTTGTGGGCCTGGCTGACTCTGCAGGCTCTGGCCTAGACCCCACATCCACCCTGCCTCTTTTGGGGAGACGAAAGAGCCACCTGGTTAGGGGCTGGCTCTGGAGCCTCCTGCAGCGACATGAGCAGGCACTGCAGAGAATCACAGCTCCAACTCCCCTGGACGGCTCTGAGCAGGCGCTGCCCCCCCACAGCACATGACCCGGTCCTGCGGTCCTCCCCAGGGCACTGGAAGTAGGGCTGGTTACCGTCCCGTTCCCAGGCGAGGGGACCAAGGGACAGGTGGGGTCCAGGCCTGGACCTCCTTGCTCCCAGCTGCTGAGTGACTCAGCTCCACAGCACCCACCTGGCTTGGAACCTGGCTTCCCATTTTTTTGCCTCACTGTGTCCCCAAGCCTCCTTTCTCAGTGAGTCTGCCATCTGCCCTGCACGGTGAGTGCTGTCAGCCCTGGAGATGGCCTCCAAAGCACTTGGGAAAGGTCAGCTACTCCATACAGCCAGGGCCCAAATTCCACAGAGACCCGTCCTGTCTCTGGAGCATCTCCCGGAAGTGCTTCGAGGACTCCAGAGCATCGCCCTGGAAGCGCTTCAAGGACAGCACCCACCAGGATGGAGGGGCCGTCCCCCTCCTCCGTGTTATGTGTGGCTGGTAAACCCCAAGGCCTCGCTTCCTGGGCATCCTGCACCCCCTTGGCTGCACCATTCTCTGACCTAGGGACCCTAAACTTCCAAGGGCAGGGGTCAAGCAGGTACTGAGACCTCCTGTGAGCCAGGTGCTGGAGGGAGACAGCAAGTAAGCAATAGTAAGTGTAAATATTTGGCCATGTGGGAAAGTCCTGAAGAAGAGAGAGCAACCTAAGCAGGTGAAAGTGCTGGGGGTGCTCTTCTTAAAATTTATTTCCATTTTTCCATTTCTGTATAATTAACAAATAAAAAAGCATACATTTAAGATGTACAATGTAACGATTTTCCATATAACGTGGAATAGTTCCCACAATGAAGTTCACGAACATACCCATTATGTCGTGTGGTTACCATTTTGCGTGCGTGCGTGCGTGTGTGTTGAGGACACTTCAGCTCTATCTCAACAATTTAATTATTATTAAGTTGCTGATGCTATGCTCTGTGTTAGGCCCTAGGAAGTTATTCATCTTGTAACCTTTATCAGCAACTCCCCATTTCTCTCTTCTCCCAGCACGTGGCAGCCCCCATCCAACTGTCTACTTCTATGAGTTTGACTTTCAGATTCCAGACATAAGTAAGATCATGCAGTATTTGTCTTTCTGGATCTGACTTAGCTCACTTAGCATAATGCCTCCAGGGTTCATTTATACAATCCTAAATGGCAGGCTTTCCTTCTTCTTGATGAATGAATAATAAATACTCCATTATATACCATATTTTCTTTATCCATTCACCCAGAAGTACAGAGCCTTAAGTTGTTGCTATATCCTGGCTACTGTGAATAATGCTGCAATAGATGTGGGAATTCAGAAAGCTCCTGAAATACAGATTTCATTTCCTGTAGGTATGTTCCCAGAAGTAGGACAGCTGGACTATATGGTAGCTCTTTAAGAGGAGGCTCTCTATTGTTTTCCATAATGGCTGCACCAGTTTACACCCTTTCCAGTGCAGGACAAGGCCTCCCTTTTCTTCATCTGGTTGAAGAAAAGGCTATCTGGTTGCCTCTTTAATCTCAGTCCAGGGATGCTATTTTACATGATAGTTTGTGTCTCTAAACTTGACCCTAATAGCCATAGCTCAGGGCATTCTGGGGAAGCCAGGCTCTGTCCCTAACCCACAGCTGGTTCCCATTTATCTCAGGGAAGCCTGGCTAGCAGTGATGAAGAGCCTGGCCACAGAGCCAGATGGGCTGGGCTTCAATCCTGTGTCTGCCCTCACTATCTGCAGCACAAAGACAAGTTACTGGGTGTCAGTCTTCCTGTCTGCAGAGTGGTGACAATGGCACTGCAGAGTAGTAAATGGTAAGAACCTAACTGAGCTAATAGCTGTGATCTGCTGAGGATGGTTTAGGCACATAGTAGCTGTTATTCACCTGTAAGCCGCAGGAGATGTTAGACCTGTAATCTACTCAGTCAGGCATTGCTGAACACAGATGTGCTCTGTTAGGGAGTTTTGTCCTGGCAGGAACATCAGGGGGGTAATACACAAACAAGTCGGCCGCAGCAGCCTGACCTATACGACCACGTCTCGGAGCTGGCCCGTTGCTGACTTAAGCTCATTATACAGCAGATAACCATGCAAACGTACACACACATGCGTAATTCCCTGGTCTGCCTTGTTCATCATTGCGCGGAAAAGAGAGCAGAAAGTGTCCCCCAGAGCTAGAATGTGGGTCCCTCACCTGCCTGTGTAGCCGAGCGCGTGCTCGTGTTTCATCTCTCAGCGCCTTGGTGTCTTTATCCCCAGCGTGCACTGCATCCAGGCGATCTTTCCCATCACTGGGGAACTCAGTGCTGTAGCAAAGGGGACCTGATGCCAGCAGCACAGCCAGCTTACTTCCTGGCTTACCTCTAGCCACTACATTATTCAGCCCTCAGGTCCAGTGCCCCACAGTTTCCCTTTCTCTCTCATCAAAGACACCTGATTTGTTTGCTTGGTTTGTTGTGCTGGGGATTGAACCCAGGATTTCACTAAATCGCCAAACTTCCCAGGTTGGGCTCGAACTTGTTATTCTCCTGACTCAGCCTCCCAGAGTGCAGGGATTATAGGCAGCAGCGCCTGAACTGCCTTTACTCCAGGCTCACTGAAGCCTGTTTGCCCTGCTGGGCTGAGCCCTGCCCATGGGCACCTCCTAAGTGAACAGCAGAGGGCGCCAGAGGACTTGGGCCACCGGGCCTTGCTCGGTGGAAAAAACCAAAAGGCGAACATCCACAGAGGTTTGCAAAGCCTCCGAGTGCACAAGTGGAAGGGAGAGGCCCAAGAAGCCCCAACAGGGCCTCTGGTGGTCCCCAGCCCCATCGCCCTCCAGAGCAGGCCCTGAACAAGCCAGGGGGAGAGGCTCAGCAGGCTTGGGAGCTGATATCCATGCTGGTGCTCAGCTGCCTCTGCCACTTCTTAACTTCAGGGCCGAGTGCAAATTCACCTCTGTTCCCTGCTTTCCATTTGCAACACAACCATGACCCTGTGTCTCCCAGGGAGGTGGGCGCGGACTAAGATGAGCACTGCCCGGGTGGGTGAGCCACACTAAGAACCGGGTTTGGACGCACCGTCATTCTGGAAGGGTGGCAGGCAGCAGCCCTCGAAGCCAAGGCCCTTGGGGCAGCCTCTGTACTTTGGGGTAGAAGAGGACCCAGGCAGATGGACGGAAGGACCGGCAGATGCTCGCCTTGGAGTAGGGCCCGGGCTGAAGGACAGGAGAAGAAGTCCTGGGGGTCAGAGTGGGTTCTTAAGGGACCAACAGGCTAAGGACACTAGGACCTGACTCAGCTTTTTCCTTCTGACATTATGTATGTTTAAGAGCTTCCTGTACACCAGCTACAGAGCTAAAAGCTTTACTTCCACTGCCTCTTTTGAATCTCGAAGCTCCTGGCAGGTGGGCACCAGTGTTCTGGTTCCCTGATGGGTAAACTGAGGCACGGAGATGAAGGGACTTACTCTACACCCCCAAGTTGGTGGAGCTGAGATTGGAATCCTGCACCCATGCAGGTCAGCCCAGGCTATGCTGACCCTGTCCTCTCAGGAGGCGACAGCAGGAGCTAGAGGGGCTTGAAGGACATGGTGAGGATGGTGCTGTCCTCCCCAGCCTCCTCCCCAGCCCAGGGGCGCAGCTTCCTAGCACCTGCCTGCTCCTCCGCATAACCTTTTCTCTCTTCTGGAGTGAAGGTTGCGGGTCCTCTCGCCCCAGCCCCTGCTGGGTCGCACAATGCTGGGAAGAGAGAGTGACCCCGTGACCCGGGCCTCTGTTTGGAAGAGTTAAATCAGATTAGCTCATTAATGACCTTGCCATATACCTCGCGGTGGGCAGGCTGCCGGGCTTGGTTAATGAATGACCGGCCGGCTGGCTCAACAGAGGGCCTCTGTGCAGCCACCATCTCCCGGGGGCCGGATCTTTAATAAATATTGATTGTGCTCCAAAGGAAGCAGCCCGCCGGAGAGCCAGCCCTGAACACCCACATCGTGGGCCCATTAAGTCGGGGTCAGCTGCGGCTGCTCCGGGTGCTGCGGAGCCACTCCCTGGCTGGGGTCAGCGCTGGACCGGAGTGACAGCAGCACCCGTGCCGCCAGCCCCAGGGGCCAGCCAGCAAGGCACCCCGCCTGCCTCCAGCCGTCTCAGAGAGAGCAATAAATCCTCCATTCCGCGGCCCAGAATAGAAGGTGCTTCCACCCCGGCGCCCTGGCTCCCAGAGGCTCCTCTGAGGCGGGTGAGGCCTCGTCCCGCAGGCCCCCCAGGGCAGAGGGGTCACCTCCTGTCCCCTTGGCCAGCACACCTCTCATCACTGCCTCGCAGGGTGCACAGAGCCTCACCACTCTGCAGCGGATGGGACCAGGAACCGGCTTCTCCGTCCAGCTGCGGGCGGAGGGGTCAGCAGTACAGGAACTGCCCAGGGGATAAAGGGGTTAAAGGTGGACCAAACAGAAAAAGGTGGCCACGCCACCTCTGACTTCTGAAATGGTGGAATAAGGCCAGGAAGATCCAGAGACAGGATTGCTTGATTTCCAGTATGTGCTTTAGGATATGCATAATAACTGCAGTCACCTGGGTGAGTTAGCACACACAGATTCAGCATCTTGGTCACTTGCTCCCCCTTCATCCTGGCCATCCTGTCCCCTTCTGCACTCCTGACCCTCTTCCCATCCCCACAGTCCGCCTCCCTGTTACCTTCCATCTCCCTTGCATCTTGCCCTGTTAATTATTTAATGCTGGCTTTCTCATATAAGAGAAACCATGCAACATTAAACCTTCTATGTCTTTTTTTTTCATTTAGCATTATGATCTCAAGATCCAGCCATTTTCCTACAAATGTCTCCAATTAATCCTTCCTTATAGCTGAGTAGTGCTCCTTAGTGAATAAATACCATGATTTCCTCATCTGTTCACTTGTTCAGAGGCCTTTTGTATACTTCTACAATGCCATAAACAGGGGTGTACATGGATCACTCCCATAGGATATCTTTAAATCTTCAGGAAAATATCCAGGAGAGGTATGGCTGGGTCAAATGGGATATCTATTTTTAATTTTTTGAGGAATTTTCACACTGATTTCCATAGTGGCTGTAGTAGTTTAAATTCCCAGCAACAATATGGAAGCATTCCTTTCCCCACAACCTCACCAGCATTTGTTGTTTGTCTTGTCTTGTTTCGTTGTTCGTGATGAGTGTTCACTGCAGTAAGATGGAATCTCAGTGTTGTTTTGATTTGCATTTTTCTAGCGGTCGATAGGAAGGATTTTTAAAAGCAAGGACCACGTAATTTATAAAATGCTAAGGAAAGAGGGATAATGGTGTCAGATGTTACAGAAATGTCACAGAAGTCGAAAAGAAACAAAAAAGATTTGTTTGGGTAGTGGGTGTGGTCGGAATGGTAGGAAAGGAAGGAGGAAGAGGTGGCAGCAGGAAAAGGGATGGAAGGAGGGAAGAAATAAGGCAGGGAGGAAAGCAGAGGAGAACCTGGTCTCTCATAGCCCACTGAACCCACAGCCAAGGGACAGTGCCGAGCGCAGGCAGAGACACCCGGCCGTGGGAGATCACTTGACCTCACTTGACCTCGGCGCGCCATCTCCGCAGCTGCTGGTAAGGCCGGGCCAGTGGGGCAGGGGGCTGCCGACTCCCGTAGCCTGCCCAGGAGCTGCTTCATGGAGCTGGAGGTGACACACAGCATCTAACTGGGTGGAGCTACAGATCACAGTGCACTGTCTGTCGAGGGCTAAGGATGCTGGAGGCCAAGGGCCGATTCAAATTCAGGGGTTCCACTCATTTCTCAAAGCCCCAGCATTCAGAATGATCCCTTCAAGGGCCCACAGGAAGGGGTAGAGTGGGCCTCAGCTCCTAGGTCACACGTGAAGAAGCAAAGGCTGATACGGCCACCCCGCTGGAAGGGGTCCTCGGAATCCAGACCCGGCGGCAGTGTACAAAGCACAGATCCAAATCTGCCACTCTTTCTGGGTCCTCACGCTGCTCCCCCATCCAGCAGGAAAGACACATTGCCATCCAGTCACAGTGCTGTCACGTCCTGTTCCCCTTCCACGGGGGACACACTTGTCACGCAGGCAGAAGGTGCTCCATCGGCTTCTTCTAACGTCCGAAGTTGGTGGCTGCCCCCATACTGCATGGCCCCTCTTGGCCAAAAGGTCAGGAGGTTTAGGATTCCGCACCTGCTCAGTCCTAAGATGCAGGTGACAAAAGACTCAAGGGTGAGTTTACTGACACTGTGGGTCCACTCAAACTCTGTCGCACAATGACACTGGTGCCCGGCTCTCTTTATTCTCAGTTGAGCAAGGGGAGGCGAAGGGAGGGTGAGCAACATGGCCAACAGCTGCAGCCCCAGGCCGAGCAGGGACGGGAGCACCCTCCAGCCTGACCCCTTTGTCTTGTTTCCGATCAGTGAAACGAGGCATACTGCTTTTTGCTTGCTCTGAGTTTGTTGTTGCCAAACTTCAGTGTGACAAGTAATGAGGAAGAATTTCAGAAACTGGATTTGGCAAATAAATGAGAAATTCTTCCTAGAGTCTACCTAGCTCGGAGCTCTGTGACCCGGATGAGGCTCAGGAGCAGCTGAGTCTCCCTTCCCAATGAACGGAGCTCACCTCGGTGACCAAGCAGGTGCGGCCCCAAAGGCTGTGCACCCAGCCTTCCCGGGGGCTGTGTCTTCACACCTAGGGGTCTGCTTG
Organism: Heterocephalus glaber; assembly: GCF_000247695.1. Next base: position 5,562,697 of record NW_004624750.1, on the reverse strand, counting down.
TCTGGGGAGTGCAGTCTGCTGGACAGAAGCCACCTCCCCAGGCGGCAGACTTGGCGCAACATCAGCTGCTCCTGCACAGGGCTGAAGGAGGCTGTCGGTCCCGTGTGCTTTCATGTCATGCGAATACTGGTCTCCTGCCAACCTCGGACCACACGCATCTCCATCCCGGCCCTGAGGGGCCCACATGGGTGAAGCAAAGCACACAGGAGGAAGTGCAGAGCTGAGGGGGAGCAGCCTGTGGGAAGTAGGGCCAAATGGATGATCGAGAAAGGGAGGGAGGAAAGAAAGGCACAGTGGGCAGGATGGGGAGGACCCCAACCATCAGTCTTGGCCTTCAGCCTTAAGCAGGGCTCAGGAAAGACTCTTTGGGATCCTTGGCTTCTTTGAAAAATCTTCTGTCCTTGAACATGTTCAGGCACACACACACACACGTGTGTGTGTGTTGTATGTGTGTGTGTGATTTTTCCAGGGGAGTTTCAGGACCCTCCCAGGAATCCTGTCCTTCCCTTCATCAACCCAGCTGACCTGAAATGTACATCTTTTGCAATATATCTGTTCAGAGCAGCAATATTAAAGCAGAAAAGAGAAAACTCAAGAGGGTGGGGGAGGGGAAAGAGGCGGGAAGAGGGAAGGAGTAGGTTCAGGATGTTGGTTTTGTCTCCTCACCAATAATAACAATAAGTGCTCACAAGATGAATGGATGGCCGGGTGGATGGACAGATAGGCTATATCCAGAGAGACACAGACACATAAAAAGACACATTCATGTATACATACATAAACAGGCAGATGCCTAGATGCATAGATAGATAGATAGATAGATAGATAGATAGATAGATAGATAGACAGATAGATAGATAAGATGAACAGACAGAGAGGAACACAACAGAGATAAATAGCCAGCAAGCCCTTCTGTTTTGCATGGAATAAACAGTTATACCAGCAACCTGGACTCACTTTGCCTCTACATCAGGACTTTTAGAATGACTGTAACATGAATAAAATCTAATAAAGGTCTCCTTTCACTCTTGGAAAATAACTCCAAAGAGATACATTTCTCAACAAATGATGCCCTAGAACTCCACGTACTGCAGACTTTCTGTCCTGCTGCAGCGTGTCTCCGTGTAGGCATTTTCTACCCCCCACGAAATGCAATGTCATGCAGAAGACTCAAAGGGAACGGTAAAAGGATTAGTAGAAGGATCGATGGCCGATATTAATGCTCTTTCATGTTGGGTTGAGGAAGGATTTGAGATCATCAGGAGAGGGTAACAGGAGAATAGAACTGGAGGATTCAAAAGCCTCCCTGGATTAAAATCCTATTAAACTCCCATCAGCTACTCCAGGAGGCTCCTGAGAAGACTCTTTGACGGGCCCCATAATTAACCTTCCCTTAAGCTGTGCTGGGTGGAGAACTTTGGCAATTAAGAAACTGAAAAACTTTCATTTTCTATCACCCACATGGCTTCTTGAATGGTTTGAAAACTAGAGTGGAAAGTGGTTTAGCTTAATTGATTTGAGGGGTTCATCTCTCCCACTTGAACCTGCCGTCAGCCTCACCCGAGATCTGAGCCCTTCATTAAAAAGGGCGTTTGTCCAGAGAAAGAATCAAAGGTTCCGACCTACTCCAGTGCCCTCCGCCCCACCCCACCCCCGTCCTGCAGAAAGAGAAACTGGACACAGGAACAGTTGTTTCCCATTTCTCTTTTGGAGCCCAAACCCCGCTTCACAAAAGCCACCCCCCAAGCCCACCAGGCTCCCCACATCTGGGGCCCCAGCAGCTGATGGTTGCAGGTGAGGGTCAGGTGGGGACAGCTGTGAGGACAGGGGTGGGTGACCAAGCATTCCTAAAGTAAGGGGTAGGAGGCACACATGCCTGTAAAGGGTCGGGCTGAGCGGGCCTTTCCTTCCCCAGGGGAACGTGCTGTCAGCTCCCAGCTCCAGAGCCTGCCCCTCAGAGCAGCAAGGCGAGGGGCCAGGAGTGGAGTTAGATGCGCTCCCTGCGGCCTCTCCCTAAGGCAGGAGCCCTTTCCGTCCACGGTGGAGTCATCAGGGTGCCCAGTGGAGAGGAGGCGATCCGCCGGCCCTGCCTCCTGTGGCCCTGGCCCTCCCCGTGGTGACGGAGAGGGTGCCTCGTCCTCTTACGAGCAACAGCTCTCTCCAGCTCCCAGCACAGCACCGTGACCCGAGGCACAAGTCACACAGGGGTCTGCTGGGCTGTGTGACCCCTGGCTCCCGTGGCTGTTCACAACAGCAGTGATGGAGGTGGTCAGAACATTGGTTCACTAGGCCTCCCGGCTCCCGGCACAGGGCAGGCAGCCTGCCAGGCGGGCATTCCGGCTACTCCCACCCAACACAGCGGCTCAGGAATTGGCCCGAGCAAGGCACACCTTGGTGCACAGCCTGCGCCCAACCCCAGGACATCCCCAGGAGGAACAGCCTTCGAGCGTCCGGTTCAGGCTGCAGCCCACCAGCTGTTTCCACACATCTTCCCGGCCCGCAGCGCGCCTGCCTGCCTGCCTGTCAAATGCTTTGATTTCGGACCCCAGGGCCCCAGCTGGCCCAGCCTCCACCTGCTGCAAGCAGAGGCAGAGCTGCCCCAGGATCCGGAGGGCCTTTGTCCTGGGGGCCTGCAGCTCCTGTCGGGAGCAGGTGGCCGGAAAAAAGAGAGGACGGTCATCAAGGAGGCTGCTTGGGAGGCGGAAGGGAAAAGAAGCCAGGAGGGCTGAGCGTGGGAAAAACTGGGACCTGCACCCATCCGCACCCAAGCTCTCTCGGGCCCAGCGGTTCCGGTCTACAGGAGCCAGGGCGGAAGTGGCCTCCGAGGGCGTCCTAGGAGCTGCCTGTTAGGAAATGTCGCAGGGGGCTGTGCTACAAAGTGGGTTTTGCCTCATTTGAAAGCATCTCTGTCTGTTAAAATGCCGTTTTTAGATTATTTTTAAAATTGATATGTGAGAACTATACATATTCTTACCATGCTCAAGGTCTTGGTTTCCTCAAGAGAAAAGAAAGAAAAAGAAAGAAAGAAAAAGAAAGAAAGAAAAGAAAGAAAGAAAAAGAAAGAAAGAAAAGAAAGAAAGAAAGAAAGAAAGAAAGAACTGTACACTGTGATGTTTCCATACACATATAAATTCTGCAATGTTCATATAAAAAAATAAGCATTTCTGTCATCTTAAACACTATTCACATTTTTATGGTGGAAATATTTAAACACTTTTCTTCTGACTTAAAAATAATACAGTACCATATCATTACCTCGAGTTACCCTGCTATGTAGCAGAACCCAGAGCTTAGACTCTTACCTGCTGGTGACAGTAACCATTAACCAATTCAGCCCAGTGCTTGAAATTCTCCTGACCTAAGGTTTTCAGTGTTTGTGAAAAAAATTTTGATTTTACAGCAGAAAAATTTTTGATTAAAAAAGAGAGCTTATCTCAGTAATCACACTCTTAGATATTTACCCAAATGAGTTGAAAACTTATGTCCACACCAAACCTGAACATAAATGTTTATAGTAATTTTATAGTTGCCAAAAATTGAAAGTAACCAAGATGTTCGACAATTAGTTATGTTCATATGATGGAATATTATTCAGCAATAAAAAGAGATGTGCTGCTGCGTGAAAAGAATATAGGTGTCTTACTAAGTAAAAGAAGCCAGTCTACAAGGTTATAGCCTTAGAGTTATATACTATATACAACTATATCTATTTTCATACTTAGAGTTGTATACTATATACAACCATATATACTGAGAGTTGTGTACTATGTCATTGCAACTGTATGACTTTCTGGAAAAGGAGAAACTACAGAAATAGTGAAAAAAGATCAATGGTTGCCAAAGGAGGGAATAAAACAGCAAGGATGATTGGGTGGATACTTGGAGGGTAATGAAAACCTTCTTATGAGATTGTGAAGCAGCTGTGTGACCTCACACATTTGTTACAACCAGTAGAACTGTACCACACAAAGCATGCTCCTAAATGTACATTATACACTTTATTTAGTTCAGTGTTGGCTCATCAAGCATAAAAGTGTTCAGCACTCATGGAAAGTGTTAATAGAAAAAATGATGCATGAAGAGAAAGAAGATGGGGGGATTTTCTGTGCTTTCTGTACAATTTTTCTATAATCTAATACTGCTCTAAAAATAAAGTCTATGTTCATCTAAATATACTTTGGGCCTTAAAAAGCAATCAGGGACCTGATTTAGCTCAGTGGTTCTGCCACCTGCCTTGAAAGCGCAAGGACACAGTTCGATCCCCAGTACCAAAAACAAAAAAAACCGAATCAATCACCCATTTCTTTCTAGTCTTTTGAAGCTGATCATAATTGCAACAACACCATATTGTCCTTCAGTTGGCCCTGTGGAAGACCAGCACTATTCCAAGCTCCATTTATATAAGAGTTTATTTAATCCCCATAAAAGCATTGGGACTAAAAATTACAGGGCTTGTCGAGGGCCTCTGAGTCCTTAAGTAGTGGAAGCAGAACTTGAACCCAAGTCCACACTGATAATTCCTCCACTCTATGGCCCCTCTCCCCTCCAGGGAGCAGCAGCAGGCAGCTCTGTGGTACTCAAATAATGGGGCACTGCGGGTCATAAAAACGCCTATGTTTGCTCACTCAAAAATATTTGCTGTATGCCAAGCCTGGTGCTAAACTCTGCGGATGTAAATACAGATGAGAGACTCCCTAGTCACAAGACACTTGAGATTTAGTGCAAGAGGCAGATGCAGAGACAACGGCAATGAAAGTCCTAGATCAAGGAACCAGGTGGTCCTAGCTGCAGCACCGGGCATCTAGGAGAAGTGCTTGGACGGCCTCTGATTGGAATGGAGATAAGTAGATCTTGCCCTGAATTTGCATTTAAGAAGAAAGTGCCCTGGACATCACCCCTCTGGAGGCAGAGATTTAAAGAATGCTAACACAATTATCAAAAGATACATAGAAATTTCAGCAACAGAATGAAAACTACTAAGATACGGAACAGCTCTCTTGGGAAAGTGGAAAAAGAACCAATTGGTGATGCCTACGGTATGCCAGGGTTCTGTCTGGGTCCCTGACCTACCCACATTCTCCCTCTTCGTCCCCTGAACAATAGCCCAGCGTAGGTAGCATTTATGCTGGTGTTTTACCACGACAGTGTTGAGGCGCCCGTGCTGCAAGATTCCTCTCATTCTTACCAGTGTCTTTCTTCTTGTCTCGAGAGAGCTCGTGGACAGTGGCACCAATGTCATGCCTCAGGATCTGGATGATGCTGGACAGGGCAGGCACACTGCGCTCGTCCAGGTGGGTGAAAAACTCGTACTCGTCTTTGTTTAGACGGGACGGTCTGGATTCGATGTGAGTCAAATTGATGTCATTCTCCTAGGAGAGAGAATTGGGCAGGCTTTGGACTAAGACAGGCCGAAGATGCAAAAGCAGAAAAAAGCACAAACAGTGAAATGGAGAATCCAAGAGTAGGATTTCACTTTTCAATAACAGTAGAAGAAAGTCCCTAAGTTTTCTAAAGGTACTTATTTTACCTTCAGCAAAACCAAGTACCAACTGGGAAGGGGTGGGAAGAATAATTCAATTATTAGCATAGAATATAAACACATGGAAATATGCTAACAGCCCGAATTTCCACCATATGACTTTGATTTGATTCATATATATATATAGGACAGTAATTATGGAAAAATATCGACATGGGAAAAATCTCCTTTTCCAAATTAAATCCCACGCAATCTCAATACGTAAGCAATATAGAAGCAACAGTTTTTGGCTTAAACATAGTCCTCAAGACTCAGACTTACTTGTTTTACATTTAAATTCTAAGTAACACTGGCTGTTAGGCTTTATTTACTTTCATGTTTCTCGCCCTCAGTTTCCTCTTCTGTAGCTGGGTGTCTCCATGATTCCTGCTTCATAAGTTCCCAGGGAACATTGGACAAGGTGAGACATACACACATGCTGGTGGTCACATGGTAAATGCTCAGCAAAAATGCTATGGTTACTATTATTAACATCTTTATAATCATTTTTCATTTCAGTTATTCAACAAATAAATACAAGACCCAGCAGTTGCCAGTCGCCTTTCAAGTGTCTTGGAGTGAACAGAAAAGCAAAGATGCTCTTTGGCTTATGAAGTTTATGTGCACATCAAGGAGAGCAAAGAACAAAGGAAAAGATAAGTCACAGGTGCATTATTTTGGAATGACAGAGGATAAGGAAAAAAACACAAGGCAGAATAGGGCAAAGGGGACACTGGGTTCTGAGGTGGTGGAGATGCCAGGTCCTGAGGGGGAAGAGGCTGCACTCCGCCTTCAGCAGGGTGACACAGATGGCCTCGAGAGGGCGACACATTGCACCCTAAAGGGGCTGTGGAGGGGAAGGTCCTGCAGCACAGTGCCCCTGCTGGCTGAGGGGAGAGCCACAGGGCCAGCATGACCAGAGCAGCAGAAGTCAGGGGGAAAATAGGAAGAGAAATCAGAATAAACACATGGCCAGACAGTTATCTCAAAGAGTGAGATTTTTCAGGAAGCTCCCCACCTCCATCCCAGGCTCCTAGAGCAGAGAAGCTCAGCCGGTCCCAGCACCCGGAAGGAAGCTCCCCCGCTGCCATCCCAGGCTCCTAGGGCAGAGAGGGTGAGCCAGTCCCAGCACCCAGAAGGAAGCTCTCTACCTCCATCCCAGGCTCCTAGGGCAGAGAAGGTGAGCTGCGTGGGTGCCAGAAGCAGCACCCCCCCGAAATGAGAAAACACATAAACAACCTTCAAAAACAGAGTTCCAGATCACCTACAGCAAGCCTAAAGGGAAACGAGAAGAAACAATCTGATACTCAACCGCCTGGACTCTCTGAACTGGCAACAAAAGAGGATCTGGGAAAAATGAAATCAGAAATAATTACTCAGATAACAGCAAAGATTGTG
>NW_004624750.1:5541842-5552651 GCF_000247695.1 Heterocephalus glaber | reverse complement strand
ACTTTGGTTAATGGGACACCTCAGGCCACCCACACCAGGCAGGAAGGGCGCTGAAACCCACGCAGGTGGAATGGTGGGGAGGACAGCAGGGGCGAGAAGAGCTGCTATTGTGGATACCTTTTGTAATGTCCTGAAAGGGCCAAAATTATCCAGAGACCTGAGAAAAATCTGCCGGGTAAAAAAAAGGAAAAAGGTCCACCATGTTCTACAGCACCCTCCGCTTTAACCATGACTCTGATCATGGCGAGGCCAAGTGCAGAGGGTTTCTGAAGTCTAAGGGCAGAGCAGGGCACCAATAAAACCCACGAATCTCCCAGAAGAGTCTCTTTTTGAATCAGGTATCACGGGCTAAGCTAGGTACCACAGAATGCAAACGTGTGTGGGTGTCTCTGGCATGAGCACCTTTAACCCAGCTGAACCATTTCTTCACGGTCACCTGATGGTCCACTGTGTGGATCTGGCCTAAATACTTCACAGATACTCAAGTGATGGGTGTGTGTGTTGCTTTATATTTTTGCCACCGAATACAGTGAATAGCATCATTCATTGAATATACAAATACAGCGTATGTATCCCTATGTACACATGTCCCTTCTCACCTGATTCCCTACTGCTTCCCAGGATAAATATCTGGGGCCAAATTTTGTATCCTTTAAGGGTTATTTATGTGTCCCCATTGTTCTCCAGATATGCTGGATTCATCTATTCTACTTTTCTTCAAAATCCCCAAACTTCTCATCTGTATAAATCTTTCAGGATTTTCAATATTCTTGACTTGAGAGGTGAAAATAGCCCATAACTGATTATTCAATTTTTTGTTTAATTGTTGATGAGACTGAACATTTTTCCTATGGTTAGTGGCTATCTGTATTTCTTCTTTTATGAATTATTGACTCAGGCAATTTCTCCCATTATAAGCCTATTTTTACTATTTTGTAATAATTGTTTATATATTGATATTCATTCTGTTGTATGTAATTTTTCTCAAGTTAATGTTATCCTTGGCTATTTTAAATACCTTCACAAATTTTTTTAAGTGCTCTCAAAAACTGTAGGAAAATAACAATTGTGAATAGTCTTACGGTTTTCAAGGACTGCACTTGCGGTGTGTTCTTAGGAGAAGGTCATTTGCTCCACATCATACTTGAGCATCTAGTCTTCCCATATTGTCAAGGAGCTTCCTGATTTTAGAAACAAGTTCCCCAGACTTCACCATTTGGGCATTTGCGAAGAGCTAGATGCAAGATCACCAGAATGTGCATAATAAGCACAAGACTGGTTGCATAATTTCTCCAAACACATTCCCTGAAATACTAGTCTTGATAATGGTGATGATGCTGGGTTACTCAGAAGTCTCACTTTCCCTGGCTCTGAGATTATCTCTTTCTGAGAAAGGGGAAGCGAAGGGAGTCTAGCACTGATTTCTAGTGCTGAGATGTCATGGTTTCCTTCCAAAATCTGGGAACCTGAAGTTGGTTCAGAAGCTGGACACAGAAGTGGACTAGGAAAGAATGCTGCTCAGCAGCAGAATCTGGTGGAATCTTGAGAAGCACACTGAGGCCTGACACTGAGAATCAGGCCACAGTCACTGGTGGCTTCCTCATGGGGAACTCACTGTCCACATCAAAACATCCATTCCATGGCACAGGAAGAGCTCTGGAGCTGCTTTATTAAATGCCATACAAATGCAAAAATAGTCATTATTTACTATTGATTCTCTGCTTTCATGTCTTTAGATGTTAGGATTTTAGCTCTTATGGTTGTTATCACACAAAAAGCTATGTTCTTGACTTGGTCCGCAAACATAAGTGCTTGGCACATCATCTGCTACTTATCCAGAAAGTCTGATTTCTTGGCAGTGCTGCTCATGATGGAGAATACCAAGGAGTAGCGCCTACACCTTATTAATAATAAGTCAAAGAGCTTGCCCCAGTGTTTAGATGAACAGACAATTCCCTCAAAATGTGCCAACTTGAAATATTCTAAAATGATAAGGAATGAAATTCATAAACCTTGTGGGTGAAGAAGTGGATTTTCTGCCTTGGTTGTAAACCAGATGAGGATGAAGAAAACATGTGTGGTTAGAACAATGATGCCTTTGCCATTCATGCATCACTTTATAGTCTAGATTTTCTGTGGCCATCCCATAGTCTATTGGGGAGGTTAAGGAAGATGTGAAAATAAGAAAAAAGGAAAGAAAATACAATCAGCAGAGATAATGCCTTGCTATAAGAGGCAGAGGAGGAAGGAAGATTTGTCTAGTGTTAGTCATCCATTTCTTACCAGACTTCCTTTCCTACCAGACACAGTGAGTGCTCCACAAATTTAACTTCTATCTTTATTATTAATATTATGTCAAACACAGAAAATTAAAACCCCCAGGTACAGGACACACAAGGAGAGCAAACTTCACACACGTTCTCTTCCTCCTGGTCCTTCCCCTCACCCCCAAGGACACAGGACGCTGCTGGTGGTGGTGCACTCAAGCTGCAGCCCGCACACCCCAACACTATGGCCAAATGAGCCAACTTGGGGGCCCCAAGGGGGAGAGAGGAGCGGGAGGAGGGTGGGCTGGAGAGAGTGGTGCCTCTGAAGCTTTCTCTGGTAAACAGAGGTTACTCGCTGGACACAGCAAAGAGCAACGTCACCCTCCTTGGCTCAGGAAGAGAGAACAGGTAGGCTCTGCCTGCTGTTTCCCTATGTTGAAATCTCAAAAGAAGAGACAACCAATCCCTGCTTGGGGCAGAGCACAGGCCGCAGCAAAGCCAGGACCCACACCTCTGGCCCTCTTATTTGTTTGTACAAGTCTGAGGAGGTGGACTGGGAGGGGCAGGTGAGGAGTGTGCACAGGGTGGGGGGTGTTGGAAGGCAGATCATAGGTTACAAGTGCTCGCCACCCACACTCCACCCCTTGAAACATCCAGTTCCAAAGAAGAATCTTGCTTTGGCCATAGCCATAAAATGATTCATACCTCGTGACTCTGTTTTTCTAATGCTGGAGATCTAGATCTTGGAAAAAGTTCACAAAGCTTTTCACCACCGTTTCTAAGCTAACCAAATCCCCATAATAATGGTTGGATGAATTGGTGAATTGCAGAGTAATTACTCAGTAGAAGATTATAGGACCATTAGAAAGCAAGTGGCAACAATCACAAAGCAAAGTGCTTGCTTGTATAACTTCAAGATATGCTAAATGTGGCAGAGTCTAGGTGATGGATTTAGGGGTGATTTTGTTTCCTTTTTTCTCTTTGCCTTTTTGTCATGGTTCAACTTTTCTAAAAACATTTATTATTATGAACATCTGACTTTATTCTTAAGTGGTTATAATGGTAACCACTTGATAAAATATGATGGATATAGGTATGTGATAATCAAACCATATTTAAAAGTTAGGCCCAGAATCCCTCCAAAAAGACTAGAGTTAAATGCACCAAAATGAGTTATGACGGGATCATGTGAAATCTCTACTTATTTGCCAAAATCTATGTGACAGAAGTTTCTGGTTAAGCAAGCACTAAACATCCAGCCAGATTCTCTGTTTCTTTCACAGTTGAATCAGTTTGTTAGCAGTTAACCCTCAAATTTGTCATGCAATTTCCTTACTAAGGGTTTTCCAGCTTATCACTATAGATTTTCAGCAACCAGTAATTCTTATTGCTAAGAGAGGCTTTAGAAATTAATTTGCAAGCCTGGTTAGAACATAATTGTAATAATAAATTTCTATGTAAACAAGAGCTCTGTGCTGATTTACAGACCTGCCCAGATCCATTCCCCACATCTTTGGTGAGGGATAATGAAAGAAGAATTTTGTCTATTATTCCCAGGGACATCTGAGAAAGGGGAAGAAAGATTTAGAGTTAAGCTTTTCAAAAATGATTTCATGATTTGTCCAAAGTTGATGGATGCACAAAAACTATTAATGTAAAACCCTGGTAAACCAGGACTCTGGAACAGGAGATGTGGAGTGAGGTTCGAGGATTCATTTATTTTACTAAGGATCAGAAATCTCTTCTTCCCATCCTTGAGAAAAATCTCTTTAAAGAGGAACTGGAGGGCCAGGGATTTAGCTCAGTGGTTCCAGCGCCTGCCATGCAAGCCCAAGGTCGCGAGTTCTATCCCCGGTACCAAAAAACAAAAACAAAACAAGAGGAACTGGAAACAAGCGAATGAAATTACAGAATTTACACTGCTGACAAATTGACTTGTCTTCCGGGGTTCCCTGAGGTCTGCTTTATTGTTCCTTGACAAGTAACTGTGCATATTTATGCAGTGCAATGCGATGCTTTGATAGGTGTATACACTGTAGAGGGACCGAGTCAGGATAATCAGCCTATCTGTCACTCCTAATGTCTACTATTTCTTTACAGTGAGAATGTGTGAAATCCTCTTTTAGCTATTTTGAAATATGGATGACATTATCATTAAGTACAGTCGCCCTGCGATGTTACATTGAGCTCAAGCTGAGGGCCTCTCCGCTCCTTCCATGATTCTATGGGAAAAGGAGGACAGTGCCTGGAGAATGGGGCTTTGGGATGGAGCTGGGTTGGTTCTGCTCCTCCCCGCCTTTGGTGATACTAATTAGCCATTCTGAAATTTTCTTATTTGTGTTTAAAATGAGGATAGTAACACTATGGTAGCTTAATGAGAACTAAAAAGTGTGTCTCCAAAACACAATTAAATGCTACCGGGAGCTTGAGTGGTCTGCTCTACCCTGGAGGAGGAGACCCCGAAGAGGCCAGCTGGACGCTCGGCTGTCTCTCACCCCCAGATCCCCTGGCCTTTGTTTCATCTCATCCTTCTCCCTCTGCTTATGATTGTTTTTCCCCCAGCTTCTCTTTCAGGTGGTTGGATCTCCTCCAACACAGCGAAGACGCTTCCTGGAGACAGCCGAGCTCTGTTCAAAGCCTCAGGAAAAACTGCTCTGATTCCCTCGCACTCCTCTTCTTACAACTTTTCCTGCCAGCACAGCGATAGCATATGGAAGATCAAAAAGGCCTTGAAGGCTATTTCAGTCTAGGCTACCAAGGAGCAAGCTGGGCTCAGGTGCTTTCAGCCAGCCCCACATTCGGTGGCAACAGATCTGCACTGTCACAGCACGAGGTCGCACTTGAGAAGGAAAGTTGCAAGTGCTGCAGGTTCTCAAATATGCCTGCGAATGAACTGTTCAGCAGCTAAACACAGTGCTAGCTTTCCACTGGAGAGTCCCCTACTCAACAAAGCAGTCATCCGCCGTGCAAAAATGTTCAGTACAACACTGTTTGTGTAGACAAACAATGGAAACAAACCTCAGTGTCCACCAACAGGAAGTGGACAGCTCACAAAGCAATAGGAAACGAGTAAGCAAGAGCTCTATGTAGCAGCATAGACAAACCTCAAAAGCAACATCCACCATCCTCTCCCCCAAACCAAAACCTCCAGGAGAATTATAATAAGATTCTAATATTATGAAGATTAAGAGATTGCAAATCTCTGGCATTGCATCAGTGATGGATATTTATGGAAAAGTCTAAAAGGATACAGGGAACAACACAGAATTCAGATTCATAGCTGCCTCTGAGGACGCAGGAACTTTAGCCAGTTCTACAATGGTTGATTTCTTAATCAAGTAAGTTACACGGTGTTCTTTGTTTCATTATGTATAATTGTGTTGTTTGAATAAAATGGAAACGTCATTTGGATTATAAAACCTTTTTACTCCTCCAGTGAAATGCCAATGTCATCCTTTGATTAAGGAAGACAGGTTCTTGGTAAATATTTTCCCACTGCTCTGGACCTGAGACCAGGGGACAAAGGCAGTCCTCATGACTGAATCTCTGTGCAGTCCTGGCTGCCAGGCCCCAGGTCACAGGGTCCAAACCTGAGAGTCGCCCGTTGCCTGGATCTGCCAGGATGGCCCCTCTGCCCCAGGTATGCTGAGGCTGGCAGATAACAAAGGAGTCAAGGATTTCATCATTTGGATGTCCCTTCATTCTAGAATTGACTTTCTCTGCCTTCTACTGGTCAACCCCTGCAGGTTTCAGCTGAAACATTACATCTCCAAGAAATCTCCACTGACCTCCAGCCCCTCAGGCCTGAGGTCGTTAAGGATGCTCTGAGGAACCCTGAGCTCCTCCTAGCTGTTGCTGTTTGCAATTATCCACTGTAACTGCCCATTAATGTAGAGTGGCGCGGGGCCGAGAGTGACTATCTAGCTTACTCCACCATCCCCATGGCCTGAATAGGGTCTGACAATAGCAGATACTCAGAAGATGCTAACTGGATGCATGCATGACAGAGCAAAGGACAGCAAATGTCTGAGGAGGAAGAGGAGGAGGAATGGATTCAGTGGGGAACACAAGAGCGCCGGAAGTAGATCTTACTAATAAAGAATATGCCCTTTCCGTTTGTTTCCAAAAGACCACTCTCCTTTGAGAATGGGAGATGAACTCTGGAGAGAGTTTTAGCTGCACCCTTCTAGCCCTGGGCAGCTTGTTTAATCTGAAGCACTGCGTCTCTATCAATGTAATGATGCTAACTGAGGCCCCTATATGCCTCTGGGATGGAGGCAGAACTCAGAGCTCTGAATGTCTGCATCTCTGCTTGCTCCCTGCCCTGGAGCACACAGGGGAAGCTGACTGGCAGAGTACTGCAGGGGGAATGCAGACATCCTCCAGCATCTTCCTCCAGGAGCCTGCTTCTAATTTTATAGCTCATTACTAAGACACCTGCAGCAAAAACTCTCAGGAGACTATTTTCCTAAGAAGGCATGTTTCACGAGCTAGTGGAGACTAAAAATATAAAGAGGTATGGAAAATGTTTAAATAAATGCATAAAAATTGAGTCAGGCCAGGCACAATGGCTCATGCTTATAATCCCAGCTATTCAGGAGGCTGAGGCAGGAGGACTGCAAGTTCAAGGCCAGCTCGAGACATTTATTGAAGCCTCGTCTCAAAATAAAAAGTAAAAAGGCCTCAGTGGTAGAATATGCCTGGGTTCAATCCCCAGTATGGAAAATAAAGAAAAATAAAACAAAAAAGAATACAGAGAATAATCTACAGAGCAGTGGGCTGTTGATAGCCTAGCAGGTTGGGGTTTGAGTATATTCTTAATCATTGCCCTTGAAACACTAGAATATTTATTTGAGTCCCCAACTCCCATGGCCAAGAACTTAAGAGTCCCTCATGCTCTGTGACCCTTTACAGATACAGAGCACAGAAGTAACCAGAACAAATATTTATTGAACCCTAACTATGTGGCAAATGCTGTCCTAATTAATTACTTTTCATGAATTAATTCATTTAATTTTCACAGTAACATTATAATATAGGCTTCTTATTACCCTTATTTTAAAAAATGAAACCAAGCCACTAAGATGTGAAATAACTTTCCCATGGTCATCTAGCTACTAGGTGCTACAACCGGGGTTTCGGTCCAAAAGTTTGGTTCTAAACAGTAAATTCTTAAGCCCGGTGCTGTTCTGCTCCTCCCTGCCCCAAACCTAGGCTGTAGCTGATAGTTTGAGGCTCCTAACTCTAAGCCAATATGAGTTTGATGGACCAGGGATAGCTGGAAGATGTCAGAGTCATCCTAAATGAGGGTTCATAGTCAAGGGCATTTGGGAGATGCTGAGAGTGATCCCACTAATTTGATTTTTTCCCTGCAGGATTTCAGGGTTTGATATGTTCATGGGATTGTGATCCTATAGATATGTAATTCACTCTTGGAATTCTTTTCTGATAAAACACATACTAACAACACAGATTCAAATATTGTTTAGGAAACACTTCACTAAAGAGTGGTTTAAATTTTTCACTTTGTCATTAATTTCCCTAATTTGATTGTATATGGTCCAGAAATTTAGAGCCAGCTACATAGTTTGCTAGGAGGCTGAGGCAGGAGGACCACAGGGAGAGCCTGGGCTGGGCAGTCTAGGGACTCAGCAAGACCTGTCCCAAAGTAAAAAATAAAGAAAGGGTTGGGATGTGGCTCAGTAAAGAGGCTTTGGTTCAATCCCAGTGCTGCAAAAACAAAAGCAAACAGAATTGCACAGTTTAAAGGTTTTGTCAGTGTTTTCACCCGGTGCTCACTCTTGCATATGACTCCTGAAGCCATCGAGAGAGGTAGGAACACAGCAATGTGTTGTGGCCTCCAGGACAAAAGCTTGGTTTGGGCTGATGGCTCCACCCTGACTCTCAGTCCCTGCACCTGCCTGGACTAAGTCTTCTTGAACAATGTCAGTGAGTCATTCTAGATATTTAACATGGGGAGAAGCATACACGTTAAGAAAAGCTTCTGTGGCATAGGCATGAGGGGTTTCCCAAAAGCCCACCATTCCATCAGCCACAGCCAGGGTCCCACCTGGAGAAGAGCTGTACAGGTACACAAGCAATACCCAGAGGCTTGCCCAATACCATTGATCAGTGCAAGGAGACCCTAGCCAAAGCCTGTGCAGACAACAGGAACTGGGGTGCACAGCCCCCAGCCAAAGGGCCTCCCAGACAACAGCTACATAGGGGTCCCTGCAAGAGGCACACCTAAATACCATCCCAAGTGTGCTCAGGCCCCAGCCAGAAGACCACCCAGACAAGAGGTCAGCTCAGGAATTCAGAAGGCCACCACTCTGAACCAGGAATTAGTGTACTGGTGAGCAGCAGAGTAAAGGCTGTTTGGTGGCTTGCTGAGAATTCAAGAACACTAGGTGAGCAAAAAGTCACCTCAACAAAGGCACAGCAAGCTGCATCTGTTGAAATGAAAAGACACATAAACAAGTATCAAAACCAGACTTCCAGATTGCCTAAGGCAACCCCAAAGGGCAATGAGATAGAACAATCTGATACTCAACAACCTGGATTCCCTGAACTGGCAATAAAAGAGGAAAATCAGAAATAATTTCTCAGATAAAAGCAGAGATTGTGCCCATAGTACAAGACATGATTAATAAATCTACAGAAGACACAGATAAAAAAATAGAGGAGCTGAGGAACATGATGGAATCCCAACATAGGAAACAAATGGAATCCATAAAACAGATGCAAACAGACTTCCAAGAGATTAAAAACTCCATTGAAAGTTTACACAGCAGAATGAGCCAATGCGAGGAAAGAATTTCAGAGGTAGGAGATAGGATTGCAATTAGTGACCAGGAAAAGAAAAATTTCTTTAAAATAATCAGGGACCATGAGAAATCAATCCAGCAGCTGCTAGATGATGCAAAGAAGAATAACATCAGAATGGTTGGAGTCAATGAAGAAACAAGAGAGAGTGCAGGTGACATAAAAAAAATTCTTCACAGTAGTAATGGCAGAAAACTTCCCAAATAGGGGAAAAGAACTTGACATACAGATAAGTGTGGCATATAGAACTCCAAATAGCTGTGGTTAAAAAAAAAATCTACACATAGACATATAATAGTTAAGATTCCAGAAACCCCACAGAAGAACAAAATTGTACAAGCAGTTAGAGAAAAGAAAAATATCACATACAAAGGAAAGCCCATCAGAATCACAGAAGACTTCTCAACACAAACCCACAAGGCAAGAAGAGTGTGGAGTGATGTATTTCAAACCCTAAAGGAAAACAACTTCCAATCCAGATTAATGTACCCTGCAAAATTATCTTCCAAAATTGATGGAGAAATAAGAAAATTTCATGACAAAGAGCACCTTAGGAACTTCATGAATACCAAACCAGCCCTCAAAACATTTCAAACAATATCCTAGGAAAAGACAATGAGGATCACAATCCCAGGAAGCCCTGCAGAATGAATCCATCAGGCATGACAAGAAGTTAAACGCAAAGGGGGAGAATCCAACAAAAAGAAAAAGTCACAACAAGGATAACTCAATATATATCAGTTATAACCATCAATGTTAATCATCTCAATTCACCAATCAAAAGAAATAGACTGGCAGAATGGGACAAGAAGCAAGTCCCAACAATATGCTGCATACAAGAAACACACTTAATTCAAAAAGAAACTCATAGACTGAAAGTTAGAGTGGAAAACAATACTCCATGTGACAGGAACCTGAAAAAAAGCAGAAGTAGCTATCCTCTTTGCAGATCAAGTGGAATTCAAACCAACACTGATTAAGAGAAACAAAGAAGGACATTACATCCTTGTAAAGGGAACAGTCCAAGAGGATATATGTGCACCAAACACTAGTGCACCCAACTATATAAAACATTACTAATGGACATGAAAAATCGTATAACCACTAATACAATAATAGTGAGGGACCTCAATACACCACTGTCACAAACAGATAGACCAACTAGACAAAAAATAAACAATGAAATACTAGAACTCAATCAAACTCTTGAACAATTGAACTTAGCAGATGTTTACAGAGTGTTCCACCTCATAAAATCAGAATACACATTCTTATCAGCTGCATGTGGGTCATTCCCTAAAATATACCACATACTGCCTCATAGAACATGTTTAAGTGCAAAGGAATTGAAGTTATCCCCTGTATATTATCAGACCATAGTGGGATGAAATTGGAGATCAATAGCAAAAGAAACCACAAGAATTTCATAAACACATGGAAACTGCACCAGACACTTCTAGATAACCAATGGGTCACGAGGAAATTAAAGAAGAAATCAGACAGTTCCTACAATTAAATGACAATGACGATGCAACATATCAGAATCTATGGACACAATGAAAGCAGTCTTACAAGGGAAATTCATAGCAGTGAATACTTATATTAGGAAAACAGAGCAAGCCCAATTAAACAACCTGATGCTGAACCTCAAGCTTCTAGAAAAAAAATAACAGAACAAGCACAAAGCTCATAAAAGGGAGGAAATTATAAAGATCAG
>NW_004624750.1:5526291-5538731 GCF_000247695.1 Heterocephalus glaber | reverse complement strand
AAAAGAAAAAATGGAAACAAAGTCTTTATAGATAGGGAAGGGTGGATGGGGTGAAGAGAGGGCAGAGGAAGGGGGAAAAATAAGAACCAAGAAAGATTATGTAAAGGTGCAAATTTCCAATGATGAATGTGATTATATTGTATACCTCAAATGTACCAATAAAATAAATTTTAAAAAAAGAAAAACTTCTGCATCTCCCCTGTCTTCTAACACCTTTCACATCTTTGTACTTTCACAGATTCCTGACCCATCCCAATACCTTATTCCAACATGTCCAGGGTAAAGTTCATCCTCTTCACAAAGACGCACATGGTAATCATTGTGTTGTTCTGCTTTCTCAAAATCAATTGGTGTTTCTCAGATAAAAATGATAGTAAACCCAGGGGTTTGAAAGTCTCAGATCCAGGTCAATTTCTGCAGTTCTGGCACCCTGCCTGTGTATCTGAAGTGAGCTCCTGAGCACGCTGAGCTGGGGTGTCCTCTTGTCTAAGTGGGGTGGCATCGCCTACCACCTCACACCATGCTGAGCGAGGCCCAAGTAGACTTGTCAGCTCGGGCCTGGACACAGACCAGTCCCTCTTGGGCAAATGCTAGCACTGTAGTTCTCACTCCCAGTAGGGCATCAGAGACACCAGCAGCAAAATTCAAGAAAAAATAAAAGTCCAAAACCCATAAAAGAATGACTAAGAACACTGTGTACAATGAAGGTTGAAATTTCAGGATAATAATTGATGCCATAAAGTCAAATAAAAATATTTCTCAGACACATAGTAGAATGCATATTATACAAAATGTCACAAGTCAGTAAGAAAAAGACAAATTTGCAAAAAAAGAAGAAATGAGAATCTGGGTAAATAATTCACAATTTACAAAAGAAAAATATCTAATACCACGAAATGTGAAATGACAGCCCCATCTCACTAAAAACCTAGGAAATTAAAATTAAAACAGCAAATCATATGTAGTCCATTATATTGTTCAAGACTAAAATTAACAATAAGCACATGTTCTTAAAAGTGTAAAGGAATGAGTATTCCTATATTGAACTGATGGGATTATAAACTGCTAGATGACATCTAGAGAAACATAGAAGTGTCTATGAAAACCAAAAATGCCCACACCTTAAGGTCAGCAATTCTCTTCCCAGGTAGATAACCCAGAAAAACATTTTCATATTATATACTAAAAATAGTGGAAAAGTAAATACTGCAGAACTGCACAACACAGGAATCACCCTGGATACTGGAAATAATCAGTCAGACAAATAAAATGCAATACAATCATAATAAGAACTGTGCTTTAGCAGTTAAAAGTCACACACATGATCTACATGAATCAGCATGTATTTATCTGGAAATATTGCATGCATAGCAATACGTAGCAATTCTTAGTGAGTAGTTAATAAGTGTTTTGAAGTCTTTTAATACGGATTAAGTCATTTCATCTCCTGAATTGTTCTATGAGGCAGGCACGGCTTTATCCCATTTTATAGATGGGAACTGGAGCACAGTGAGGTAAAAGCCACAGCCCTGGTTTCCTGAGGTGGGGATCTTAAGTGAGCCACGGGGCTGCCAGGCAACAAGGAGGGGAGGACGCGACTCGGTGACCCCCAGTGACTGAAGGGAGTGGGAGGCTACACTGAACTCAAAATGATGGCGCCTTGGCAGAAAGTCTATGGGATGACCAGGATGGAGAGAAGATAGGAAAGGACTATGGTTTTATCTTCAGTGTTCTAATTTTTTATCTTAAGAAACAACACATTGACTTGTCATTTTTGAATCCATAATTATGCAGGAAAAAAATGACAGTTGGTCAAAGTGTTCACAGTAGTTGATAATGAACAGAGGGAATGTGAGTGGTTAGTTTTCTTATACTTTGGTGCATTTTTCAATTAAGAAAGGAAGGGAAGGAAGGGAAGGGAAGGAAGAGAAGAGAAGGAAGGAAAGAAGGAAGGAAAGAAGGAAGGAAGGGAAGGGAAGGAAGAGAAGGGAAGGAAGGGAAGGAAGGAAAGAAGGAAGGAAAGAAGGAAGGAAAGAAGGAAGGAAGGAAGGAAGGAAGGAAGGAAGGGGAAAGAATACCTGGAGACGAACACCCCTCACACGTACACATATACATAAGAGTGGAAGACTGGGCCCAGGATATTCGCATGTTCCACAAACCCCTGAGTAATTTGGAAGTGCAGACAGACACCGGTATGTGGCAGAGGTGTGGGGTGTCACTGCGGGGCCTGGGCTTTGGAACCTGAGACCCCCATTCAGACCCATCTCCACTGCACATTAGCTGTGTGGTCGTAAGCAAGTTATCCAACCTCGCAGAACTTCAGTTTTCTCATCTGTTAATGAGACCATGAAGCTTAATGAGGATCAACAATTCTGCCAAAAGGAAAGCCACCAGTCTGTATGACCAATATGTACTAATAAAAAATGTGGAAAAGAATCAAGATGCTTGATTAACTGAGAATATTATGTGCTTGGCTTATCACATAATGTGGTTCCACAAATACTAGAATGTTTCTTTCCCTTAACTCAGGACTTTGGATGCTTACAATCTAACTCTGAGTTTTACCCGGATGTTAATAAGTGTATAAGAGATATGCTGGCCTGTGCAATTTCTAAAGCAATTCTTGAAACATTTATAGGAAAAAAAATCTATACACACTAACAGCCACCTTTATTAATGGGCCAGGACAGCAATCTCTGGTTTCCCCTCCATAAAATGGGTACAGGAACACTTTCCATGACTTAGGCAGGTGAGATCTTAGATAATGCTGCAGAGAAGTCACCAGAGTGCACACACACACCACACACACACACACACACTCACTCTCACACCCACTCACACACACACTCACAAGGCCCTCTTAGGAGCACTTCACCCAGCTCTGGAAATTGAGTCACAGTACCAATCGTTTGTTAGATTGTAAACATCTGGTCATTTACTATTATTTAATCTATGAATTCTGATTTAGGCCTAAGGGATAACCTCACTAGGAAAAAATGCGATGAGCTGCCTGATAATACAAAGATGTGTTCTAAGAACATTTTTGTCCCTGGTAAATCCTCTGTCTCTACATACCTTCGTGACTCTCAGGCAGGCATTTATTCATCTCTGCTTTGGAAAGCCAGGTTCACTTATTTTAAACAAACTTCTTTTTAAACTTTTTTTCTCTACTGTAAAGTGATCCCTTTGTCCCCTCCCCTACTGTGCCCTTTAGAAAGAAATCTCAAAACACAAAGCCTGCATGTTAGGAGCAGGAGTGAGGTTCTCCTTCATAGAGGCAGGAGTATCTACTTAAATTATCTGGAATTCTTCTGTTGATCCTCTATGTACCAATATATTCATCCCTAGGTTCAGTTTTATAAAAGAACTCCAGGTAAAATATTTCTTTTAAAGTCCAGGGCAAAAGGGTAAAATGATCCTAATTTCCTTTGCTTGTTTTTAAGTTTCATTTTGTTCTCACTTGAACAATTAGCACATATAAAATTCTACTGACGATATAACTATGGCAGAGATAAAAATCCCCCACCTGGAGAATCCATGCTCGAGGCAGGGCTGTGGGACAGCAGTGCACATCGAGCAGAGCAGATGCATCCTGTGAGCAAAGGGGACAGCTCTGGGGACGCGGATAGGGTGACCCATCCAGGGACTCCTGGTGGGAAAGGATTGACCAGGCTGCTCCCTGGGTGGACAATGCACGCACTCCCACTGGGCTCCCCTCAGCATTTAAGGCTCTTTGTAGCCCTCAGGAATCCTCCGTAACGAATCTGGATTTGTGTTTGCTGAGCAAAGTCCAGGGGAGCAATAGCACATGTGCTGAGTGCCGAGTGCCTCAGCTTGCAGGGCAGCTTTCCTGCCTTCTACCCTCCCAGCCTCCCAGAGCCGTGTCCAGGGGCCTTGTTCCCCAGCTCCCTCGCACCAGGGACCCCTCCAAACTCATCTCATCACCTTGGCTTCCCTCTGCCCAGAGCTGTGCTTGGTGGCATGAGGCTGGTGTGGAGGCCCCTGTCCTTCTGTCCCCTCTCCCCAGAGGGGAGAAAGGAGATGGAGAAAGGAGAGGACAACTAAACAGCCAATGAAAGACACCAGGACAAGTGGGCCTGGGGGCATGTCTATAATCCCAGGACTCCGGGAGTCTGAACCAAGAGGAACTCAGGTTCCAGTCTAGGCTGGGCAAATTAGCAACTTAGCAAGACTCTCTTTGGCAAAATAAAATACTAGAAAGGGGGGGAAGCTCGGGATATAGATCAATGCAAAGTTCAATCTCCAGTACTAGGAAAACAAATAAGCAGATGATGTGATAAGGAAGAAACCACAGAAGAAAAAATTTTAAAGTTTTATTGTGTATCAGCACTTTTTTTTCTATTATTTGACTTGCATTTTCATGGTGCAATGGGCCCTGCAACTCACAAAGCCAGTCTTGTGTGACACAATGTTGAACAACAGTTAAGAAGGTCGGTTCTGAAGTCAGAATGCTCAGATTCAAGTAACATCTCCAGTATTTACAGCGGGGTGACCTTGGGCAAGTTAATGAACCTCTCTAACCTTCAGTTTCTTTCTCTGAAAAATAGGGACAAAAGCCCCTAATTCATGCTCCTTTTATGCAACTAAGCGAGATGGTGTCTCCAGAGCTGCTGTCACTGAGAGGCCTTCCCACACCCCACCTCTGCTCATGGCTACTCACAGAGCTTCTCCTCCTTCCGCTGTCTGGCTCCCCAGCCCTTCCCTAAGCACCGAGAACTTTGTAGGTTTTCATGGGTGCTCTCATCACATGGTGCCAGGCCCAGGAAGGGCTGAATGCATGACACCAATGCAGGTTGAGCAACATTCGGATAGTCCTGACAACCAGCCTGCCAGTCCACTGGGCAGGTCATTAACAATGGTAGAAAGCAAAGCATTTTCAGTAGGAAAGGCCCAGCTGAAGCATTAGCAAAGTACCTGTGAGAAATCTGGATTAGGAAATCGTGCCTACCGAAAGCCCAAATCAGTATTTCCTGAATTCTGTTCTCAGATGTTAATAACTATTCTTAAAATTGAGTCCACAGTAATCGGCTTGGAAAATAGTACACACATTTACCCCTATAATGACCTGCTATGTACATTAGAGTTTTGTAGACTTTAAAAGTCCTATGACAAAGAAATCAGAAAAAATCATCTAACCTTGTTTCTCATACATATTGGCCATGGGATCTCTTTAATCATAAGATATCAACCAATACCTTGAAAAATATTAGCTGTTGTCTAGAACATAGTTTGGGTTTAATCTGCCCAAAGGAAAGGATGGTGTCTTATTTATTACCTTATTTCCAGATAATCAATATTAATTTAGTGAATTAAAGAATCAATGATTCTTTCATTTCATTTTGTCTAGTCTTCAACCATGATCACATGCAATATATATTTACCAATTTTCAGATATGGTTTTTTCACAAAGTCCCTGTTGCACTTAAGCAGGTGTGAAATATCAGGACTGCAGTATGAGTGGAGAGACACAAGCTCCAGAGATTGAACTTAACTAAGTCCACATAGCTGGTTCTTGCGAGAGGTGGAGCAGAAGTTGGTTTCAGCTCTGTCTTTCAGATGTCACCTAAGACAAACACAAAGCACTCACCTCAAACAAGCGCAAGACTTTGGCCAATGCACCAACTTCTTCTTTGAGGGAGAAGATCAATGAGATGGCGCTATTTTGGCTGGAGTTGTCTTCAATGTACCTCGTTTCCTGCAGAATTAGATGCACTTGGTTAAAATATTTTCAACATCTTGGAAAATTCTTCCTTTGAAACCTCCAAGAAAGAAGCAAACGGGATTTTTCCCTAGTTAAGCCTTGGAATCCAGTGAGCTACGTGTACTCTATCCAAAAGTATATTGTGGGGCCGGGGATTTAGCTCAGTGGTTTCGCCACCTGCTGCGCAAGCGCAAGGACCCGAGTTTGATCCCCGGTACCAAAAAAAAAAAAAGTATATCGTGTGGTGGAAGATAAGTCAGTCAAGGGGAAGGAAATGCTCAGTGATGCTCTCGCATCCATTTTCATTTTGGTTATTCACTGATGTCACCCGTCAATCCCATTAAAATTAATGCCTTTTCATGTGCACTTACTAAGTGCCAGGCACAATTCACTTTGTATCTGAGAGACACAGAGATGAAAAGGCAGCACTTCTACCCTTCAGGAGCTAAAATTCTTACTTAATAGCCACTTTTACAACTAACTGAAACATACTTAGAGGCAACATAATACAGCTCTGAAAGTAAGCATCCCAGAGAACACTGGGAAAGACATGGGCAAGTACTCAGAATAGACACAGGCTTCTGAATTTGAAGACTTGGCTTGAAATCCTCTCTCTTCCAGTTTCCTGCACCACTTTGGGAAAATCTCTCAGCCTTTTTGTTCCCTCAGCTATCAAATCATGATAATCATAACTCTTATCAAAACAAATTCAGATGATGAAGAAAAAAAGATAAGTTTAAAAGGAATATTAAAAGAAGTATAACTGCAAAAAAAAGAAGTACAACTGCTAAGCTTTTGGCAAAATCTCGGGAAGCATTAACTCATTCCTATATGCTGGGATCTAAGATATCCATTTCTGAAAAAGAGTCATAAAATGCAGAAAAGTACACAAATAACCTATCAGAAGGGGCTTACTTTTAAATAAATAGTAAAGAATGCGAAGTATCTACCACATACTACTCGTGTGTGACAGCAAAAGGGGGTAAGGGACAGGTGTGCATTCCAGAATCTGCCAAACATTACCCCAAGTTTGAAAAATAAGTTTTATTTTAAAAATGATGTGCACCACTGACATACAGAATGTTCCTAAAAGCTGGGAGGAAAAACGTGCATGACACGTGGCCTTTTGTGAGCAAGTTAATGCAGTTAAGGAACTGGAGGTCACAGCATCTCCCTGGAGAAGGCTGAGTGGGGCAGATTCTTATCAGCGGCTGAGAGAGTAAACACTGCTCCCATCCTAATGGCCCCTAGGAAAACTTTTTCAAATCAGAAAATTCAGATTCTCCCAGAACCTCCCATGAAACAGCAATGTGGAGAGGAACCCAACTTATCAGCAAGTGGAATGAGAGCGTGAATTAGAATTAGAAGACCGAACGGTCCTAAAGTCCCATTTGGAGCATGATGCTATCTTTCTAAAAGCAATTTTCATGTACCGTTTACTAAGAGCCTATCATGTCCTGGGAATTACAGTAAGCGCTTGGTTTGGATGATCTCCTCTAACTTTGAAAACAGTATAAGAGATAGGTTTTATTATTCACCAAAGCCCCCTTTGTTGGCGACAGGATTAAAGCTCAGCGAGGTCGAGTGAGTGGCCTCGAATACCCCAGGTCGCAGTGGGGCTGGGATGGAGGCAGAGCGCTGCCTCCCTGCCTGCTGGCCTTGCATGACCACCTGTTGCAGGCTCTTCCTCGGCTGCAGACGGGTCTGGCTTCCGTCTCCTCCCTACCATAGAGCGCTGCCTGCTTAGTTCTTCTTCCCTCGAAGAGACAAAGATTGCTCTGTCTCTGGTTCACTTGGCAACTTTCCTCTCTCCAGCTGACCTCTAGGCAAAGGGGCTATCCCTGATGCTGAGCAGCACACCCCACCTTCGGCTGGGGCAGCTCACACTTGAGAGCGCCTCTGCCCGAAATCAGTCACCCCAGCCCTGGCCCACTCCTGCACCTGTCCCTCGGACCACCAAGTCCAACTCCATCTCCCCAGAAACGACTCTGCTTTCCACTGCCATCGTGGGACTCCAGCTTGGTGGTCCACACGATCCCCCAGAAAAGAATTGTGCCCGGGGCCGAGGATTTATCTCAGTGGTTTCGCCGCCTGCTGAGCAGGAACAAGGACCCGAGTTTGATCGCCAGTACCAAAAAAAAAAACTGTGCCCAAGTCCTTCTGCACTGTCTAAAGCATTCTGGATGATTTTTAACTACGGAAGATCTCAAAATCGCTGATAAATACACAGGCTGTGTGTTAAAAGTGTGTCTTCGAGTCTACGTTTGCTATGTGATTAGGCACTCCTGTGCTACACCATACTGTGCTGTTACTAGGGTTGGTTCTGCCTCTGACTGAGTACCTAGCACTTGCAGGGAGCTGTGCTGAGTGCTTTGAACAGTTAATAAACCTCCTCTTGGGCAGCAACTAGCTCTTCTCCAAGAGTGTACACGTGTACTCCTCCTTCCTCACAAGACTGTTGCTCTCCTTTTGTAAATGAGGAAATAGACTCAAACAGGTGAAGCAGTTGTCCAAGGGCATCCAGCTAATGAGTAACAGAGTCTGAACAACAGGGTCAGTGGTTCCAGGAGCAGACTCGGCTAGGACAACAACTTCCCTTCTGGATTCTGACACTGCTGTGTTGACCCAGCCAATCACAGACCTTTGACAAACTCTTCTTGAGTATTTTTTCATTATCTCATGAGCTGCGCTTAATTTATTTCTAACAGATTTGTGAGTTGACTTGTACACATGTGTACAATGTGGATGGGTATGAGGTAGAGAAATGGAACTCACAAACTCACTGAGAAGAAAGAGGGCAGGAGGAAAGAACTTTATTAGGAACCAAGAATCAAAGAATTTCAATGGTTGAACAATGAATGCATTCACCGTAGAAACACAACATGTTCTTTCTAGTTGTGTCTAAAAAGTGCATTCTGTTATCTTTAGAAAGAGCAGATTTCAGATTTATAAGCAACACATTTTAGCAAGGGTACTCCAGGAATGCTGACTTCCAATCTTGGTGCTTTGAGGGTTATGAGGGAGATATGCATTTGTAGCTGTGGACACACACACACACACACACACACACACTATAAGATGACTAAGCACAAGATGCAAAGCCCCACCACAAAATATCTCTCCGCAGCATAGTACAAACTCCCTATCTATCTCTACATCCCAGCATTAGCCTATAGGAGGAAGCATTGCAGAAAACAAATGTACATCGTTGTTGGAGTCAGATGGAGGTTTAAACACCAGCTCCACTATTGGTAGATATGGTTTCTGCCTTCCTCACATCCTGTTCCATGACTCTATTTTTCACAGCATTTTTCTCTATATGAAATTATACTACATGTTGATTTTGTTAGTTTTTAATTGCTGATCATTTGCAGGAGAGTAGATTGTGGTGGGGCAGGAACTGCCCGGCCAGCACACAGCAGTGCTCGATAAGTCTTGGCTGAGTGAATGGAAGAGCCAACTCCCTCCTACGGGACAGGAAAGCTGTGATGCTGCCTGAGGAAAGCTCTGCTGCACCCTAGGCCCCCAGCACTCTGGGGTCCTCCTGCCCAGCTGTCCTGAAGACTCCCAGAGCTGGAAGGAGTCCTGCAGATGAATGGAGTCCAATCCCATCTGCCTGGGCCCTACAGATACCGAGCTGAGCCTCCCTGCCCCAAAGCACAGCTGACATGGACCCGGAGCGTCCTGCACACCTGGCACCCTCTCCAGGACGAGCTGCCCCAGGCACAGTGCCTGACCCCTGGCCCATCCGGGCCTCCCTGCCAGAGTTCAGGACATTTTGTGGAGCAAACCCTTCGGTTCTAGCTACACGCACCGGGTCCCTTTCCTGTACTCCAGGAACTGCAGAAAAGATGTATAGGCTTTATTTCATTTAATTCTCATGCTGCCCCTAAGATGTGGCTATTTTTATTCCTACTTTTCAAACCAATGAGTCTGAGGCTCTGCGAAGTCAAATACCCACGTTGGATGCAGAGGTGAGACCCCGGCTTGCCTGAAATCCACCTCTACCGGGGCCCTGCACTTGGCAGTGCCAACCTGTGGATTCTTGGTCTTCTAAGTGCTACAGAAACCAAACCTCAAGACCCCTTGGCTCGTTGACCTGAAGGTTGCCCTAACCCATCTCACGGATCCAAAAGAGCTGGTCCACATCCCCGCAGTCTCTCCAGGTATGCTCATTTTGGACTCAACCTTCCTCTCCTCTCTCTCGCCCCCTAGTGGTTCTCCCTAATCCTGCAGGCTCGGTCCTCCGAAATCTGAATCTCATAGACCCGAGAGTGATTTCCCACCTGGAGTGAGGATGTAAGTCAAACTGTGAAATGTGCTCTGCAACTATTTACCTCACGAGAATAATGACAAACCCTGCAGCGTGGCACCCACGCTCTCTATATCCCCAGGACACTTTCAGGGTTCTGAGCCATGGTACACCTGGGGTGATGGCCTCGTTCATCTCCATCTCTACTGAGTTTCTCCCTCCCCCGTTCAGAGACAGTTTCCAAACTCTCTTCAGGCTTTCTCTTCTCCCAGAGTTAAAGGGAGATTCAGTTTCCCATAATCTTACCGTCCTCGTAACTGGCCCAGGGCACTTTATAACATCACAGAACTCCAAGGCTCTGCCCCAGATGATGAATGACTAGCCCTTTCAGTTTAGAGAGAGAAGACAGGAAACAGAGAGGGGCCGTGACCTGTCCAAAGACACACAGCTGGTTGGTAGCAGCTCTGGACAGGTGATCCCCAGCTCCTAAAGCAGTGCTCTTTCTCCTTGAAAACCACGTAGGATGGATGTGGTTCATTGGGGACAGTTGTTAAGGGCAGAACTACCTGATGACTTCTGGTCATTCTCACTCTCTGCAAATGAATTCAGACTTCTTGGTGAGCTCATGACCCTAGGAAGCATCAGTATATTCCTATCTCAGATCTCTCCTCCCAGGCGCACACCCAGGACTGGGGATTGAATGCTGGACTACTCCAACCCTTTTGTTTTTTATTTTGAGACAGAGTTTCAGTAAGTTGCTAAGATGGCCAGACTAGGCTTGAACTCATGGTCCTCCTGACTTAGGTGCCAGAGTGCTCGGATTAGAGGTGTGCACCGCCACACCCAGCTAAGACCTCTTTCTCCCTGGGCAGCTGGGGCCACCCTGGCCTACCTGTCCAAAGTCAGAGAATTTTCGGTCCAAGCCTCTGTTCTCCAGGACCACAGCAGACATGCTGGCGGCTGGAGAGAGCTGTCTGTAGCACCAGATCAGCAACCAGCACGAGGCTGAGCATTTTAACCTGGTGCAGCACAGGGTGTGTCCTGACACGTCACCTGTCGGGCTGAAGCCCAGGGGGCGTTGCCCCGAGGCAGCAGGGTGAGAGGAGGGATCCTAAGGGCCTGGCAACCTGTGAGGCTGTGCTTGGCAGCCTGCCCTGAACAGAGGCCGAGGCCAGACAGCCTAGGGCCACCTGTGCCTGGAGATTACACATGTTTGACATAGAAGTGTTCTCCGGAGCCTGGACAGCAGCTTGCCCCCAACTAGAGTAAATCCACCTCTGCCTGATGCTGACAATCATGGGAACAATTCCCTCCTCATTCCTGTACAAACACACCCAGGGTCCTAATGTAGATTTTTTTCGGTACCTTTTGCTGACTGCTCAGCAAACCACCTTGCTATGCTTTGTCTTTGGAAATCTATGTATAGCTGATGTCGTGGACATTGAGCTCCACAACTGAAGAGCAAAGGTAGGGGTCAATGGGGTTGAAATCCATCACAGGTTCCACAGCAACTTACATAACCCAGGGGGGGCTCCCAGTAGAGGATGGCAGGGCCACCTCGCTGCAGTGCATGAGAGGCAAGAATCAGAGGGTCGAGGCAATGTAGTAACACTTGGTAAATGATCATAAACTTGGCAACAATAGGACTGTTCCGTGTTCGGGTGGCCTTCCGGGCCTTGTGAATACACCAGGGAACAAAACACAGGAGCGGGCAACCGCCAGCCACCAGGCAGCCAGAGCAGGGCTAAAGCAAGCCAAGGAGGCTGGGAGTGGATTTCTGGGAGGCAGGGCAATGCTGTCAACCCCATCTTACCAAATAGGGGCACAGAGCTGGGGTGTTAGTCACTAGCAGGAAAATCGAAGTAGAAAGAGAACACTGGAGAGTTACAGTTTCAGGAAAGATGCAAAATATCAGGGACAGGAGGCCTTGAGGGCCTGCTTAATATTTACCCAGGAGAGGTTAAAGGGGTGTGAGGTCACAGGCCGATAACAGAGGTTCTGTGAGCCCACCCCCACCCCTCCCACGATTCTCTGACCTAAAAGCTAAGCATCTGCCAAAAAAGAGAAAAACCTCAAGTTTTGGATTAAAAACAAGTGGATTCATTCCTGGTTTTACCATTGAAGAGCTCTGTTTGCTGTCGTTAAGACGGAGCTTTTAGTGGCTGATTAGGGTTTCTCCCACCTCTGCACCCATCAGGCTGCCAGGAGTACAGACAGAAAGCACAGCATCAGTCCTATTCCTAATACTTAATGTTCTCCAAAAGTCAGAATTGGGTCATTTATTTTATTTATTTCACCAATCTGATCACAATGAAGGGGTATCTTGCTTCTGCTTTTAATTTGCTTTTCCTTTATAACTAGTGAATGTATTTCTTTTTTTTTTTGCACTTTATTAAATTCTTTTATTGGTACATTTTAGGTATACAACACAATTACATTTCTCATTGGGAATTGTACCTTTACATA
>NW_004624750.1:5507072-5520607 GCF_000247695.1 Heterocephalus glaber | reverse complement strand
GCAGCGGGACTCAGTACAGTGGTCTGGTGGTTCAGTGTCCTCTGTGTCTTTGTTGTGTGGAACCAGGTGGCTGCCTGTCTGCAGCGGGGTGATTTGGTGTCTTCTGCACGACTCAGGACCTCAGTAGGGAGTCGTGAATGTTTTTCTTTATACCCTGATGCTACTCGAATTTCCCACATCGTGATTAGCACATCCTTCACCCAATCTCTTTATTTATACAGTATTGTCTGGGGGTGTATCTTACTATCAGGTTCTCAAGTGCCCCTTCTTGATCTTATTTTTCCTTATATTTGTTTATCTATTATTAATAAATAGGAGGGCCGGGGATTTAGCTCAGTGGTTTCGCCTCAGGCTGCGCAAGTGCAAAGACCCAAGTTTGATCCCCGGTACCAAAAAATTAAAAAAATTAAAAAATAAATAGGAAATTTCCTGATGAAATTTTGAACACTTTCACTCTGAATTTGTGGGATAATCTGGGGCCAATGTAAACAGTGGCAGTTATAGTAAGTGTACATGCTGGATCTCAGCCTTATTGTGAGTGCAGTCCGAAAGTTTCCATTAGTATTATGCTTGATGCAAGTGTTTGATGTTATAACCACCATCAGCTTTACAAAGTCCCCTCTGTGTCTATGGTGCTTTTATCATGAAGTGTTGGTTTGAATGATTGCCTTCCCAGAATCTGCTGAGAAAACTCTATGATGTACTCTTTTTAGTCTATTAATGTGGAGAATTTACATAGACAGATTTTTCAGACTTTTGCTTTATAGGATAAACCTTACTTGATCATGATATATTAATTTTGAGTAAACTATTAGGTATGGTTGGCTCATACTTTATGTAGGATTTTTCTGTCTATATTAGTGAAATAGAACATTTTCATTGCTTGTACCGTCATCTCACTTTGAAATCAAGATTGTAGTTGCCTTATACAAAAAGTGTTACAGCTTTCCCCATTTTTATAATTTCCAGAATAACACATAGAAGATAGAAAACATCTTTTTCTTGAAGATTTAGTAGGCCTTTTGTAAAACTACTGGGCCTAATATCTGGGGAGGGGGCTCCTTAGAGTAATAGAAAACATTGTAATTTATTCAACTATTATTGGCCTACTTTTGCTTTTTATTTCTTCTCATTTTATATTTTCCCAGACATTAATTCAACATATTGTAGTTTATAATGTTATTTTTTATTTTAAAGCTCCATTTGCTTCTAAATTTATTTTCTCATTTTTTGTTCTATATTTCATTTATTGTAGTTTCACTTATTCTTTTTGTTCATTAAGAATCAGCATTTTGGGCCAGGGATTTAGCTCAGTGGTTCCAGTGCCTGCCTCACAAGTGCAAGGTCCCAAGTTCGATCCCTGGTACCAAAAAAAAAAATGAATCAGCATTTCATAGAACTGATCTTCCCTAGTGTTTGTGTTATTTCCTCTCTCACTGATTTCTTTCTATTTGTCATTTCTTTGTGTTTGACTCATTGGTCTTTTTCCAATTTCTTGGGTTGAATACCGAACTCATTTGTATTCAACCTTCGCTGTTTCTTGATAAATATATTTAAAATGAAATATTTCTAAACACTATTCTATGTCCCATTAATTTGATACATTTGTTTTCCTCATTATTGTTCAGTTTTACATTTTACATATAATTTCCTCAACAATCTAAGAGTTTTAAAGAGCATATTTTTTAAATGCAAAGTACTTGAGATATTTCTAACTTCCTTTTTGTCTCCAATGAAGTTCTACCAATTTATTGTTTACCTGTAAAATGCAAGTCTTTTCCCCTATACCTACTGCAACACAATGGAAAGTTGCACATGTTGATGTTGATAAATATCAACAAGTAAATTCAGATTCACAAAGACCAGACATCACCTGAGTATGTAAACAAGTCTGCAGAGTTCATGTTCACAGTGCCAAGGTCATGAGCATCATCCAGGACCAACAGGGCATGCTTGCAGTCTGCACCTGGGCTTGTCCAGTCATGGACAGTGATACATAAGTGAATGTGCACTCAGCTCTCTGCTTCATACCCAGCTTGAGGAGCTCGAGACCAAGTTAGTCTGGATGGAATCTTGCCTGGAACAAGGCCTGAGCCTCGTTTGGTCTGAACAAACTCCCCACTTAGCACTCAGTGTCCTGAGGCTAACAACGTAAACCAGTGAGGTGAGAACATTTTTCATGTATTACTGTGGGACCAAGACAAATGTCAGATATGCAGAACCATGGCATTCAACCATGTGTGAGAATTTACAAAATTTTAAAATCTTCACCAATATAAAGGGAGAAAACCTTAGTATAGTTTAAATTAGGATGTCCCTTGGAGCAATGTTTGCACACATTTAAACTGAATTTTATTTACTCTTGTGTGCACTCTCAATGCCTTGGGTAATGTCCTTGTCCTGTGCTTTTGAAATCACCAGGCAGGATAAAGGCCAAGGCGTAATCCCTAACCCCACCCACCCCAGATGCCCTGAACTGTGGAAGGTACTTGCTCTTCATGGAAACATCCACAGCTGTAAACTGGAGTTGGTGTCTTCTGTTATAAAAAATTTTGATTACTTTTTGAATGCAGCCTTGTATATGTGCCTTGAAAATTTCCCACAGGATGCTTTTAAACATGGTTCTATGGTCTCTTATAGACTCATTTCATCATGCATCCTATTTCAAGAAAAATTCACCTTTGTTCTGCCTGTTCTCATTGTGGTCATCTCCCCATGTTCAATAGTCACAGAAGCTTCCTGGTTTCCTGTCTCTATATGTGAATTAGACACTGTCTCTGTATCCCACAAATTCTGGAGAACACAGGCCAAGTTCTCTGATATGTTTCTTTCATCTTCCCTAAACTGGTTAAGGTGAAGAGAAAGGACCCCATCACTCCTCTTCCAATGCAAGGAAGAGAAATGTGGCGGCATACTGACAAATCTCTTTCTAGTGATTTCTCTCTTTTAAGCCATCATTTTAGTCTGCTGGTCTCCCCCTATAAATCCTTAAAGTGAGGGCTGAGTCTAAGGTTTCAAAGGGGGTTTTAGCATGTCCTGCATAGAAGGTCTCAAAGGCCTAAATAGCAACAAGAAAACAATCACATTTGACAGAGTACCAGAGTGGGAACTAGACCTATGGGTCTCAAGGACATTCCTTTGAATATATAATTAATTTCAAGCATTTATGCAGAATTTAGGAAAGGGGACTGTTGGCAGGCGATTCCAATGATAGTTCTACATCTGGGACCACATTTTCAAGGACACTGCCACAGCAGACAACAATGGAAGCTAAGATAACGTCTCCCTCTGAGCCAGAGAGAAGCTTCCAGACCAATATAGGAGAGAACAGAGGAGACATCATGATAATAGAGTCATCCTCCTCTCTCCAGAGAAATTGTGCTCACAATCCAAGGTGAGACAATGCCTGTCTCTGGAGCAGAGGATGGAGAAGTTGCCATTGGCCTTATTTAAGATCTATGCTCCAATCTCAGTGCTCCCAGCTGTGAAACAGATCCACTGTGTGCTTAGCATCCACCTGCATCCATTCTGCACTGATGTTGTCAATGCCACCTGGGAGACAGGAGACCCAGAGAAAGCACGGAAATGCTGCCTATTGCACCGTGAGCAATAAAGTGTCTAAATTCACTGGGGCTCATTGTTTCTGTCTTAGTCACTTTCCTCATCACTGGGACAAAATACCCAACATCCATAACTTAAAGAAAGAAAAGTTTATTTTGGCTCATGTTTCAGTCCAAAGTCGGCCAGCTCCAAGGCAAAATGGCATGACAGGGCCATGGTTGGGGGAGCTGCTCACAGAATGGCAGAAAGGAAGCAGAGAATGAAGGGAGGAGCTGGGAAGAAAGTTGTAACTCCAACCAGACCCCACCTCCTGACACAAGTCAGCTACAAGTCCCCCCCCCCAGTCTAATCACTTCCCCAAAGTCCTACCTGTGATGACATGAGGCTTTAGGAGGACATCTGGATATCAACTACAACCTTTTCCTTACAAGCCAATTTCACAGGAACATGACAGGACTGCTTAGCTCTTAGAGAGATGTTTAGAAATTCCTTGCCCAGTTAATAGAGAAGGGAGTGGTGGCATAGAGAGGAGTTGCTCTGCATTCTTTCCTTCTCACTCAGAAAATGTTAGCGACCCCCAAGGCTTCTCAGAATCAAACATGCATTTTCCACCCTTCCCTGAAGGTATATATAGCTGCTGGTCTAATATTTGACCAAAGAAATGCAAGGAGAAAGGCTTTGCAACACCTGAAAAGTGTCCTTTAAGGAGGCTGTCTTGGTCACTTTCCTCATTGCTGAGAATAAGTCCAAGTGCAAAATCTCTGAGTTTTAGGGCAAACTCTTAGGTGTGAACCCTTGTAAAAATTAAAAACACTGCTAACATACACTGCCCCAGGATCAGCATTCCCATTCCAAAAGGGAAGAATGAGGGGAGAAACCAACAGGACCT
The DNA here is from genome assembly GCF_000247695.1 of Heterocephalus glaber. The sequence goes on along the minus strand of NW_004624750.1, from coordinate 5,516,157 downwards.
CCCCCTACTCAACACAAGGGCATGAACATCCGCCAACTCCAAGCCAGACCGACATTCTGCTTCTCTTGGTGTTGGGCAGCAGAGGTGAGGACTAACCACCCAAGCGATCCCGGACAAGGGTGATGCTCAGGGACAGAGGAGAGCAACGGGTCCTGTGACTGCTGATGGGAAGCCAACAGTCCACACTCAACAGGCTCCAGAGGGTTGACCACCAGACAAGGACCTGCCTTGGCTTGTGAATGCCCAGTCCGCGGTGAATGAGCAAGGGGCCTTTGACTCCGGGAGGACACCTCAAAAGCCCATGGGCGCCAAAGCCAAGCAAAGAAAACTGCCACCAGCTCTATCCCGACTGCAGTTCTTGGGCAGACACTGCTCTTCAAAAACACAGGAATGTTTCTCAGTCTTTATTGATTTTTCTGTTTTCTGTTATTTTTATCTTTTCTTCACCAGGTGTTGGGGGGGGGGGTTAGGGGTTTTTTCCCTCTTTTCCCTCTTTTTAGTTTCTTTCCTCATTTATTCTTTTGTCCTTTCGACTTTTTCCTCTTGCATCTCATCTTTCTTTTTCCATATTTTGCTGTATCTTTTTTCCTCTTTTTCTTGCTCATTCTTTCCTATAACTTTCCTCTGACACTAGTAATTTTTTGTTTAATCCTCAGCAGGAATCCCATCTCACTTTTCTCTCCTCGTATCCCATTGATCAATTTCTCAACTTCAGCTTTTCTCACTCTCTGGTTCCCCACTCCTTCTACCTTTACTAGTAAATTACTAAGTTTTATGAATATCTAGATGTCTAGTTAACTTTATATTACTGTTGTTTATTCTTTATTTTATTCTTTATTGTTATTGTTGTTGAATACTCTTCTATTATTAGTAAAGATAAAATTGTTCCATTTAGTAGATATTTACTATTGGTCAATAGCAGATCAATATTTGGTTTGTTTCAGTGTTCATACTACAACAATAGACCTCTTTTCTATGGCTAAGGTGGTACACTATTTGTCCTAGGGATTCCGACTATTCAGTTTGTATTTGATGCTATAATTGATGCTGATTTTTTTTTTTACTGTAACCAAGATGATATACCTGTTGCTATTAATTGATTTTCTTGGAATTCAATATCTGAAGCATTTGGGGCTCATTAACAATACTGTGATATAGGGAACAGGGAAAGGGGATGTTATTAGAACTCCTGCAGTGAGTCCTAGTCTCCTGCAAGCCACGACAGCACAAGGCGAATTAGTTAATATAAAGACAGAAATGAGACTTAGAGAAGAAGCTTTGGCCTGATCAATGCTGCTATAGGCAGCAAAGACGAAAGACCCCAAGCCTGCTACACCTTTATTTGGTACTTTCCGAGTAACAGATGACTCAGAGGATGGTGGGCAATAATCCTAGAACAATGAGGAATTTAGGTTGATTAGGAATTTGTCCCCACCCAAGATCTCTTCAGTTGATGTAGTCCTGCCCTGGAGCATCACAGCATCACTAGACCATTGAGGTCTTAGCTGTGACTGAGACTAAAATAGAGTTATGTCTCAACATGCCATAGCTGGCCTGTAGGCAGAAACACAAGGCCTAATCATAATTTTAATTGTGAAATGATTTTTCCCATAATTATGTAGAATTTCTCCTGACACTGTGGCACATTCCTGGAGAATTGGGTATTGGGCCAAATACACTACAAGTTCCCACTACAAGTAAATGGAGATAGCTTGATCCTGGGTCAGAGGCAAAGACTAATAATCAGCCATGCCCAAAGGACAGCACTAAAACTCAGACATTAAATAAAGAGGTCTCCATATTAGAAACAAAGCTTTCCCTTACAATCAACACACAAGCCTCAATACAAAAACAGACAAGTAAAAACAAGTAAATGAAAAATAGAAACATGAGAAGACAAGCCAACAAAATGCCTCAAAACCTCCCAACTTCCACAAAACTAATCAATAGGACATCAAAGCCAAAAGCCACACACCCAAATTATGGAAACTGATATCAAAGAAGATAAGAAGGTAGAGCAATAAAACTTTTGGAAGCTCACAAAAGATGTAAGTGAACAGATATTAGGCCAAATAAAATGATCAGTGAGTCTACAGAGGACATGAATAAAAAGCTAGCAGAGCTAAACAAAGTGATATAAAACATGAATCATCAGTTAGAAAAGAATTAGAGTCCATAAAAAGGCTCCAAATAGAAATTCAGGAGATTAAAAATTTTATCAAAAGTACGGGCAGCAGAAGTGACCAACGTGAAGACAGAGTGTCAGAACCAGAAGACAGGGCTGTTGTCATGGCCCATTAATGAGAAATACCTTAGAAACAACAACAGAACATGAAAAACAGGTCTAACAACTCCTAGGTGACACAAACTAATCTAAGATTGATTGCAGTTAGTGAAAAATCAGAAGACAGCACAAATGACACATAAAATCTGATGAAATAATAGCAGAAAACTTTCCAAATAAGGAAAAATAATTTAATATCCAGAAAAGTGAGGTGTATAGAGCCTCAAATATCCAAGATCAAAAAAGAATCTCTACACAACACATCATATTCAAAATCCTCAAAGTGCAACACAAGAACAGAGTCTTAAAAGTGGTTAGAGAGGGCTGGGGATTTAGCTCAGTGGTTTCGCAGCCTGCTGCGCAAGCACGAGGACCTGAGTTCAATCCGCAGTACCAAAAAACCCCAAAAACCTAATAATGCACCTCAAGGTCCTAGAAAAGCAAGAACAATCTAAACTCAAAGATAGTACAAAGAAGGAAATTATAAAAATCAGAGCAGAAATCAATGAAATTGAGACAAAAAAAATTACAAAGAATCAATGAATTGGAGAGTTGATTCCTCAAAAAATAAACAAAATAGACAAAACCCTAACCAATAGAACAAAAAAGACTCAAATCAATGCAATTTAAAATAAAAAAATCACAATAGGCCATGCCAAAATCAAAAAAATTATAAACAACTACCATCCAAACCTGTACCCCAATAAATTGGAGAAATCAGGAAAAAATGGATAGATTCCTAGGTATGTATGAATTACCAAAACTGAACCAAGAAGATTTAAAACCATGAATAATCCAACAGGTAATGAAATTGAAGAAGTAATAAAAAGCCTACCAACTAAAAAAAGTACAAGTCCAGATAGATTCACCACTGAATTCTATAAAACCTTTAGGAAAGATCTAATACTGATACTTCTCAAGCTCTTTAATGAAATTGAAAGAGAAGGAGTACTCCCAAAATCATTCCTGGAAGGTACCACTATCTTATTCCAAAACCAGTCAAGGATCCAAGCAAAAAAAGAACTATTGATCAATCTGCTTAATAAATATAGATGTAAAAATCCTCAATAAAATACTGGCAAAAAAATGTAATGAATTATCAAAAAGATCATGCAATGTGACCAAGTAGGCTTCATCCCAGCAAGACAAGAATAGTTTGACATACACAAATCAGTAAACATAATACATCACACAAAGAAGAAGCAAGGACAAAAATCCCACGATCATGTCAACAGATGCAAAAAAAGCCTTTGACAAAATCTAACATCCCTTCATGACAAAGGCACTAAAGAAAATAGGTATAGAAGGATCTTATCCTCAATCTGATAAAAGTCATTTGTGACATACTACCAACATCATGTTAAACTTGGAAAAATTGAAAGCTTTCCCTTTACAATCAGGAAAATATAAGGATGTATACTTTCACCATTCAACATGCTACATAAAAAATTAACAAGAACAATTAGGCAAGAAAAACAAAAAAAAAGAATATGTATAGAAAAGGAAGAAGTCATATTATCATTATTTGCAGAGGACATGACCCTCTACATAGAAGACTAAAAAATAAACCTACCAAAAACCCCATAGAATTAATAACCATATTCTGCAATATAGCAAAATACAAAATCAACCACAAAAATCCATGGTATTTCTGTACACTAATAGTGAACCCACTGAGAAAGAAATCAAGGGAAAAGTACCATTTCCAATAGCACCAAGAAGGATTAAATAGTTATGAATTAAACTAAGGAAGCATAATACACATGGCCTGGAATTTAATTGTCAATGATGTGCTTATTCCCAACCATAACCTTCTGAGCCTGGCCTTTATTGTCTGCATTTCTATCAGCATCCTGGTCTTCTGAGCTCTGACAAGAATCTTTCCTCAGGCATGGCTTACAGCATTGTAGGGTTTCTCCACCCATCATCTCTAAACCCTTCCTGATTCCTTCTGTGAACCTCTCCTGAAAGCTTCTGAACTGCATGGTCAGATCACAGTCAAAGCCACAACCTCACTTCTCTGGTACCAAATTTATCCTAGTCTCTTTCCTTGTTGCTGAGACACAATACCCCAAACCCACAACTTAAAGGGGGGGAAGTTTACTTTAGCTCACATTTCAGTCCATGGTCTGCCACCTCCAAAGAAGAAACAGCATGGCACAGGGGAATGACAGTGGAAGCAAGAGCGAGGGGTGGGACCAAAGAGGAAGATGTGACTTTTCTGGTCATGTCCTCAGCGACCCACCTCTTTTGTCCAGGCTCCACCTCCCAACAAGTAGTTAGCTATAGATCCCATGATCCTATTACCTGCCACCAGCCCTGCCTCTGAGTGGGTGAGGCTTTCAGAGTACAACCAGATAGATATAAACCTAACAACAAGGCAAACGTTTCTTCCATATTGTCCTTCTGGCAGGTTGGAATGCAGAAATGCTGGGTGGTGCAGGAGCAGCCATATTGGGTTCTGAGAAATTTAAGAACAGAAGCCATGCTTTTCAGAGCAAAAAGAGAGAAGGGTCAAGAGAGAAGGAGCCTGGTTCCTGACACCATGAATCATCCCTCCAACCACCTTGGACTGCTGACTCAGGCTTTGATATAAGAGAGAAACTAACTTCAATTTTGCTTAAGCCTATTACTTTGAAGTTTCTGTCACTCACAGACAAATCTAACCCTAACCCTGTAAGATACAAGGAAATGATATTCAATGTGGCATTATCTCTCTGAGAACTACTCTTTCCTCCTTAGAATTTAGAGAAAAGTACAATGTCTTGTTGCAGAAACTCAGGAAATCACCACTGTGCAAGATCAACCTGGCCCATGAGCTTGCTCAAAACCTCTTTTCCACAGCGTCTTTCTTTTTAGTCTTCTTTCCTAGAAAGATAATCCAGAAATCTGAAGGAAATCTATCTACCAAAAAGAAATCTATCAAAGTCCATGCAAACAAAATGCAATTAAGGTATGAAGTCATGGTTATCAGAAAATAAGATTTAGGGCCTGCTATTCCAGGAATTCTTAGCAGAACTTAGCATTACATTGGCTCAAAATAAAATCAATTAGTAAATCAAGCGCATTTGATCAAAGGTCTATTAAATGAAAATGATATGCATTCATGATCTGAACCTCCTGGAAACATTACATCCATCTCTTCTTGGCAGCACTGGCATGAGATCACTGAGTGTTGTCATTCATGTGCTCATCCTTTCAACAAACATTTGCTGCACATGTATTTTCCAGGCACTGAGCAAGACCCCTATGACCAGGAGAGTCAAGGCCACTCCTGCCTCGATTCCACATTCCACTAGGAGAGGCGAACTATAAACACAGGGACCAGAACAAAATAAATGTAAAATTAAAACAATGATAATGACTGAGAAGAAATAAGTTTTCAAGAGGTATTATAAGACGCTATTTGGGGGAGGCTGGCTTCAGTTGGATGCAGGGGCAAGATGTGATCAATGCAGTAACATTTTGTAGTTTATCAGCACACACGTGAAGCACACGATGTCCACATTCCTATGGGAAGGTAGTACATGTACATAACACACTCCCATTCCTTTCTTTCAGCCCCTTCCCTCCCCTCCCTCCCCCTCTGCCTGTCCCTTGACCCCCTTCCTTTTTGTACATGTTTGCAGTGTATAATGTTTACAATCCCTGCATGGAGTTGGCTCGTGTACATGACACATCTCAATTTCTTTCCTCTCTTATCCCTTCTCTCCCTCTATCTTTTGATCCCCTTCCCATCTGAGAACAAGGAAACATTTGAGCTCAGAACTGACCCATGAAAGGGCTCCAGAGGCAAAGATCTGGGGGAAGAGGGTTTCCAGTAGAGGGAACACCGTGGAAAATCTCTAAAATACATGCACGTGTATATCTGGGCCAGAGGTGGCTGGTGTGTGGGAGAAAGCTGTGAGCTCAATCGAGAGTGGTGAGCAAGACAAGTTTATGTCAAAGGCAGCTCATACACACCCTCAAGAGCTGATTTCTCAAGAATTTGTAGGCCTATCGCTAAACACAACCATGATTAAAATTTAAATTATGTAAACTTGCAATTGAATAAATTATATTGAAAACAACTGTAATAAATACACACAAAAAATTATTTCCTAGTGACTTCACTGCATTTTCCTACTACCTATGCTCTCCCAGTTATTTACATTCACTGAGTCAAATGGTAGAAAGATCACATCACAATGCACCGCATTAATCTTGTTCCGACTGTGAGTTCGGTGACATCATGTGGGCAGCCTAACGTCTGTTAAAGTGTGAACGTGAATATTTGCACCACGGACATCATCAAACACTGGAAATCAGGGACGTGTTTGTTTCGCTGGAGTAAGGTGGGCAGGTTGCTGAACATTTACCACCACCCCACTGGTTCTGAGTGTGGTAGCAAAGCCACCAGTAGGGTGGCAGCCAGATCCCTTAGCGGGAGGACAGCAATGTCTCAGGGGAATTGAAGATGCTTAGAGACAGAGCAGGCTCAGCCACTGACTGACAGAGCAAGGACACCAAATCCACACAGAGTAGGGTACAGATTGTCTGAAGAAAACTCCAAAGTCAAAGCCGGGAGATGATGCTATGTATAATGGCAAGGCTTAGGAGTGAGGGGTGGTACTTGGTATGGTTTGGATAAGTATCCTCCAAAAGCTCATTTGCTGAAGGCTTCATCCTCAACCTGTGGTGCTATGGAGAAGTAGCAGAACCTTCAGGGAGTGGAGCCCGGATGAAGGAAGCTAGATCCCTGGGGCTGTGTCCATGAAGGGAATATTGGCTCCTGGTCCCTCTTCCTCCTTTTTCTGGCATTTGATCTGGGCCACCATGAGGTAAGCAGTGTCCTCTGTCACATTCTCCTGCCATGAGGTGTTGCCTCATCAAAGGTCCAAAAGTCATGGAAACAACCAACCATGAACTGACACCTCCAATACTGTAAGCCCAAATGAACCTTTCCTCTTTTTAAGTTTATTTATGTAATTTTTCACAATGATGAAAACCTGACTAACACCATACTCAATTGGTCAACCCATGTACCACCTCTTCTAAGAAACTTTCTCTGACTCACTGCACCTCATCAAAAGTGGTCACCCCTGTTTGTGCCAGACAGCACCCAGGAATGTCCTCTATAAACTCACAAAGTCTATGTGGACTTGTTTTCACCCTTCTGTTTCTTCTCCTAAGTTACAAGCTCTCAAACTAGATAATTATTACTATTTCCAAATTCCCAAGACTAAGCATAGAGCTTGATGGGTACGAAGTGCTTGAGTCTTAGTAGTTTAATCAGAAATGTAGTAAAATGTGAACAAAAGTGTTCAGGGAAAGATTATTTCAAAAATTAAGGAGTGAAATGAAATCTTCAGCAATACAGAATAATTAAACTCATTATAGTGCATTCACAGAATAGATGGAGAAATAGTTTTTTTTTTTTTTTTTGGTACCAGAGATTGAACTCAGGTCCTTTTGCCTGCACAGCAGGTGGCGAAACCACTGAGCTAAATCCCTGGCCCAAGAAACAAAATTTTTACGATCACAGAAGTATGAGCTCTTACAATACACAAAGTTAAGCTATCTACTGACAAAAGATATAAAGCCTTCTATTCTCCATTAGGTAAATATGTCAAGAAGTACATACCCACAAAAATAAAATGAACTTAGGAAGATAAATTCTGCCTCCATTGTGGGAATAAGAGTGATATTTGTCATGCTCATGCTTTGCCATAGAAAATTGCAATGAAAAAATATTTTTTAGAGCATTGGCCAATGCCATATTGAATTTTTAGTTAGACACAAATGGTACATCCTGCAGCTTTACTATTTCTATTTCATTCCTTCTGGAAAGAGAAAGGGACCAACATTTATTTAGTACCTAGATATGTATTCAGTACCAGCCACACTACACATTTTCTTGATGCTTTCTACATTCAATCCAATTGGCTTTCAGGCTTCCCATTGTATGGAGGAGGAAGCTGAGACAATGTGGTCTTGTGAGAGGGGAAGCAAAAGATCTGGGACAGAGATGTTAGGGCCGGGGAAATCACCCTTATCCTCTCCCTCTTGGCCCTCAGGGGAAATCAAAGTGCTCAGTGGAGGAGAGTGGAACTGAGCAGCCCCGTCCACTCCATAACCCCGTGCCAAGGGGCTTCTGGAAGCTCGGATCTTGGCAGCTGCAGTCATCACTCACCTAGCAAGAATTCTGGGAGAGCATGCAGGCACACAGCTCACAGCTCACAGCTCAGGGGGGCTCAGTTTCCTGGTCAGGCACAGACTTGATCTTGGGTATGGATTCTTCCTCTAAAGTCCTCTGTGTCTTTCTCATCAGAGGAAGTAGCTGGTTGGACTCCAAGGTTAAGGAGATATTTGTGGGAATAGAAGTGACATGCTTCTATCTAATCTAAAAATTATTCAGCCCTTGCTGCAAGGTAGGCACTGTCCTAGGTTCCAGGAATACAAGTGCTTCCCTAGCTTTATGTCCTTTTTAGGAAGTAAACATTGATTGAGTGACAGGAATACATTCAAATGGGCAATTGTAACAACTGTCATGCAGGAATTATATATGATGCTCTAATAACTCTTCCCAAAAGTGTGCTCCATCTTATGGTAGAAAATAGAAAATATTTATTTTATTTTTTCCCCATTAAGTTTATTGGTACATTTTAGGTATAAAATACAGTTACATTTATCATTGGGATCTTGTACCTTTACATGAATATCTTGGTTCTTATTTTTTCCCCTTCCCCTGCCCTCCCTTCACCCCCTCCACCCTTCCCTATTTGCAAAGACTTTGTTTCCATTTTATTCCTTTTCTCATAT
>NW_004624750.1:5476668-5504037 GCF_000247695.1 Heterocephalus glaber | reverse complement strand
TCTTTTGTTGCCAGTTCAGGGAGTCCAGGTGGTTGAGTATCAGATTGTTTCATCTCATTTCCCTTTGGGCTTGTTGTAGGTGATCTGGAAGTCTGTTTTTGAGGCTTGCTTACATATCTTCTCATTTCCATGGCGGGGGGGGGCGCATGTTGCTGCTGTCACCCAGGCGGCTCACCTCCTCTGCCCTAGGAGCAGTGGAATGGCAGCAGGGAACCTCCTCCTGGACACTGGGATTGGCTCACCTCCCCTGCTAGGAGCGGTGGAATGGTGGTGGCGAGCCTCCTTCTGGGTGCTGGTATTGGCTCACCTCCTCTCAATAGAAAATATTTAGATGAAAGAGGAAAGGAAGAACCTGGAACCTTCTGGAACCTTCCAGGCAGAAAGACAGCATGAGCAAAGGCCATGTGGTAGAAATAATGGAGAGCCTGGTCAAAAATACAAGACCATGTAGGGCCTTTGCAGACCCTGGTGAGAGGTCTGTTCTTTATCTTGAAAGAGTTGCTAACTACTGAGATATGTAGTCAGAGGGTGGCTATGTGGAATCTGTATGTTGGGCAAGACTACCCTGGCTATAGTAGGGAGAGTGGAGGGGTAGGAAGAGCACTTATGACCAATTCTAGTTCTCCAGGTGGGAAATGGCCACATCACCTTGGACTAAGGTGGTGCTGAGAGGGGAGATGAAGAAAATAGAAAAGCTTTGAGGAAAATTTAAAAGACTGAAAAAAGGAGTCAATTTAGATATGGTGGGCAAGCATAGGAAATAGGCCCAAGATACTTTCTAGGCTGCTAAGTAGGTAGAGACAATGACATCCTCAGAGGACTGGAGAGACCCCTGGACTTCATCCCCCTGGGCCAACCACTGAGAGGATCCTTCTGGGACCGGACCTCACCAGGGTTTGTGAGTTAGAGAAAGAGAATGTAGACCTTCCCTTACATGTTGCATTTATTTGGGTTTTACATTTGGATTTATAGGATATTTTCATGTGCATTGTCTGTAAGACAGAGATGAATATTTTCACTTTGAAAATGAAGGCATACCCTCTTGATAGTTCAGAGACTTGCTAAAAGTCACCCAGGTCCACTTAGTCCATATCCAATGGTCTCTTTACTTTGTTTCAATTATTCATTTGTTCATCTGTTCACTCATTTGATATTTGTTTGCAGCCTACTCACAGACATCAGAGACAGATCCACTGTGGAGCCAATGAAGCTCAGTCTTCAGGGCCCTGTGTCTGTCTACAGCTCCGGGGCTCACTGAGGAGCCCTGGAAGTGGGCTGACCTGCTTATGGGTCGCCATCTGTTTTGTGACATTCACCGAAGTCTGACAGATGAACCACAGCCAGCTAACACTGACTTTTCATCTCCCATCCTCCCTATGATGGGCACAGACATCTTTGAGATCCAGGTAAAGGAAGATGAGGCTGCACCGTGATGCAGCTCTGTACCTTGCAGACACTTCTGTGGACAGTGCAGTGGTCCCTGGTCATCTAGATGTAAGAAGGCTGCTGAGCATGCTCTACAGGGTCTGTTGTCTTCAAACCCTGGCCCATACCATCTTTCCTTGTCAGGACTCTACCTGTTCAGAAACCACAACAAATTATAAATGCACTATTTTTTCCTTGTGTGATGAAAATTGTGCAAAATCAGTTAATCAGAACCCCCAGCTTTGCGTGACACCAATCCATATTAGGTATACTAATAACTAGTATATCTGGGGTAAATGATGCTTCAAAAGCATCCAAACTATGAATAATAAAAATAAATTTCAATCTTATGTTACAGAAAAAATGAATTGTCTTTTCATTGCTTAAAGATAATGCTGGTTAAAATTATGAGATGACCAAAGAATAGACACCAAAAATGTAGAAAAAGTTCCTGTAGAAGTTTATTAGGTAATTTATAAATAAAAATACAGTAAAACCTTGCTTTGCAAGTGTAATTCATTCTTCAAACATGCTTGTAATCCAAAGTACTTGTATATCAAAGCAAATTTCCCCATAAGAAATAATAGAAACTCAAGACAACTTGTCCCACAACCCTAAAAATTCACATAAAAAATGACTAAAATATTGTAATACAACACAAAATAATAAAGAAAATATAAATAAAAATAAATTAACCCACATTTACCTTTAAAAGCCTATATGGCTGGTGTGAGGGATGACTTTCACTTTCACTAACAGTATTGCTGCTATCTATGGGCCCAATGGAACCTTTCTTTTTGTGCAACTTTGTCTTGGTTACTTTTCTCATTGCTCAGACAAAATACTCAACACCCAAAGTTAAAGGAGGAAAGGTTTATTTAGCTCACAGTGCACAGAGGTTTCAGTTCATAGTTGGCTGGGTCCAAGGCAGGTGGCTTGGCAGAGTGGCCTCACAGAGGAGAAACAGTCCATGGCAGGGAAACAGCAAGCAACAAGCAACCACAGCAACCCTCTTTCTATCCCTTCTGTCCTATCCAGGCTTCCTACCCTTAGAGTGGGTAGCATTCACACCTAGGACTGGGCAGCCTCAATCTTAGCATCATACTATGAATCAATCCCAGCATCACATCGTTGATCCCAGCAGCACGCACCCTAGATTCAGCCACCTCCGAAAAACCCCATCTATACCACATGAGGCTCTGAGCAGACATATAGACACAGCCATAACAAACTTTGACAAGGGACCTAGCAATGGCCCTTGCTTTTGCCTCCTCTTGAACATTTCTCAGAAATGTGACATTGCATTGTTATTAAACAGATCCATCGCTTGCACTGCTACAACCTTATTCAGGTGGTGCATTTCTACAAAGTTTTGCCTTGTTTCCCACATTTTACACATTTTCCTAATATCATTTGAAGTGAGGGACTCCTCTGCCTTTTTCTCTTCCTCCTCTGTGATGAAATCTCCTCTGTAACCTCTTTCTGCAGGGAGATGATCACCCACAATCCTGAGGCAAAAGAGAGAGAGAACCATTGGCTCAGTTATGGTCATGTAATTTTGGGCATCATGTACTACTTGAACTGCAAGACATCACTCATTTATCAAGGTAGAATTTGTTAGAAATGTCTGCTCATCTGTGGGACCCTCACACAAGTTACTCACAATCCAAGGTTTAACTGTATCATAGTCCTTTATCTGGAATTTGTGATATCTTGTCAGATTTTAATAATGGGCAATTTCTTCAGATTTCTATTTTAAAGACACACTCATATTTTTCTGCTTGATTTTACATTTAAATTGGTTGTACCCCTTTTCCTAAGAAAGTCCTAGAGTTTTATAAACTTCAGGGTTTCCAAGTTTGAGTCTGCCCCACGCATGGGAACCATGGGAGCTGGGCAGGAAAGTAGCCTGCTCGGCTCCAGCTTTACATCTGTGGGAGAGCAAGGGATGAAAGCAGTGTCGGGCCAGGCGGCCCCAAGTACCCGGGGATAGCACAGCGCGAGTCCTGACTGGGTCTAGGGTTGGTGCCAGGCTTAGGGAAGAATAGTGAGGACCAAAGGAGGGAACAGTGAGGATTTTGTAGGGAAAAAGGTAGCCTGAGTCTCACACAGACGCAGTGCAAGTCTCTGGGCACTGATCCAAGGCTTGTGGATTAATCCTATGGCAAAGTTTTGATGACCTCAGTTCTTCCTCTGCCGCCTCCCTGAATTTCTTTGCCTCGCTTCCTTGACACCACCAGCGGCCCCTTCCTTTGGTCTCCCTCAGCACACACACCGTTGATGTTTTGGTTTTGTTTCAAAATTGCCTTTTTGCTTGCCCACTTGGGGAAAAAAAAGGAATATGGTGTGAACTCCCTGAAATATGATGTGGACTCCCTGAAAGGAACTGAACATTTTATTTTATTTTACTCTCACGTGCCTGGCCGATAGAAGGTAAACCACACATGGTTATGCAGCAATATTTATTGAGCTCCTATCATGGGGTAGGCCTTGTTCTGCATATCAAGACCCACTAGTAAATGAAATGGACACAGTCTGTGCCCTCCTGCACTTTACATCCCAGTGTTTGTTGAAGGAATGCATGAATGTTGGTGTGCATGATTAACAAGCTCAGGAGGAGCATTGGAAAAGGGTTTAAAGTAGTCAGAGTCTGTCTGCTACATTCTGTCTTCCATAGCTCTGCACTTACCCTCTATGGATATGATGGTGTCATTTCTCTGCTTTAATTTTCTCAGTCCATCACTCAAGCCCACCTGACCACCAACCCAACCCTTCAGCCCCCAGCAGCACATGCTCCTGCCTCCCACATTTTTGAAAATATGAAGGAGGATTCTAACACGTTAACAACCACCCTTTGTGATACTACCAACATCAACTGCACTAAATATTTATTAAGTGCTTTAAACAAGGTTTGTGTGCTCCTTGGAGAAAAGACTTGATGTTTTCCTCGACTCTCTAGAGTCACATAGAAAGGTCACTGGTGATCCTAGGTGTTATGGTTTAGATCTAAAATGTTCCCCCCAAATCTCACATATTTGGAAAGTGATTGGATCTTGGGGTGCTGTACTTGTGAGTGGACTCATCTATGGATGAGTTCATAGCTGAATGTGCAGTGAAGATGTGGGCATAGTTGGAGGTGGGTCACTGGAGGCTGGAGCTGGATGGGTGTGCTCTATCCATTGTGCTCTCTCTCTCTCTCTCTCTCTCTCTCTCTCTCTCTCTCTCTCCTTCTCTCTCTTTCCTGGCCACCATGGATTGAGCAGATCTCCTCCACCAGGCCCTACCATTGTGTTGTTTCTTCCTTGGAGCAAGCTGACCATGGACTGAACCCACTGGAAACTGTGAGTCAAATGAAGCTCTCTTCCTTTAAGCCGTGCTTGTCAGGTATTTCATCCCAGTGACAGAAAAGTGACTAATACACTAGGTAACCCATGCCAAGGGGCAAATGAGGCAAGTGACATGTGAATAGAGGAAGGATGATTTTTTAATCCATTAAATTAATTTAAAATGTTTTTGCATGGCAGTTGCTTTGTCCTAGAGGCATACAGCTTATACTGCTAATCAGCTTTATTGCTACCAAGTCCATCCATTCATTCAACAAGCATTAACTGAACACTCACCTTGTCCCAGACACCCTGCAGAGAGCTGGGTGTGCAAATGGGCAAAGCAGAGCCCTCACTCTGGAGCTTGGAAGGTACAGAGCACTCACCCCAAGGACCAGGGAGGCCATGGGGGGGTTTTGAGTAGAAGAACAGGATGGAAAAGATGACTTTGCCTGGGATGCATCCTTCCAGTGCAAGTCTGAGTCCCCAGGAAGGAGAAACCTGATGCCCCAGCAGGAAGCCAGCCTGGCCCCAAGGGAACAATTCTTCCTTACTCAGCCACTTTTGCTCTGTTCAGGCCTTAAACAGCTCAGATGATGTTCACCCACACAGAGAAAAGACATCTGCTTTACTCTGTTTTCTCATTCAAGTGTCAGTCACAACAGAAATACCTTCAGCGACACACGTATAACAATATTTAACTGAATATCAGTGCTCTGGGGCCCTGTCATGATGATGCAGGATGTTAACCATCTGCAGTGGAGGGGTGAACCTCAGAGGTGAGAAGTGACGGAGTCTCAGGTGCAGGTGACTACAGGGGACCTGGTGAGGAGGGTGAAGGCAGATGTAAGTACAAGGTCTCGTTTTGTTAAAGGATGCATAGGTATTTTATACCTTATAGGTTATGAGCTAATCAAACAAACTTCCTGGACTGAGTTGGGGAGAAACAAGATCGGGAAGAGGTAGAGGAGGTTTGGAGAGGCAGAGGATGAAGCAGCAGAGTGGGGAATGGGACTCACGGTTTCCAAAGTGGATCTATTCCACATGAGGACAGAGAACAATGGTCACACGTGCCTGTAATCTCAGCACTCAGGAGGCCGAGGCAGAAAGATGGCTGTGAATTGAAGTCAACCTAGGCTGCATAGTGAGACTCTGGCTCCAAAAATGAGAAAAAGAGAGGGAGAGAAAGACAGAGACAGAGACAGAGAGAGAGATAGAGACAGACAGAAAACAAGATAAGAACCCCTGGACTTGAGAGACCCAAGAAAGTAAGACGCTAGTGGTAGGTAGTTGTTCACATGGCCTTTTTCTTCCCAATACTAGTTGCTGACTATCAGGGCCAGCTTGAAAAGCCACTGCTCTAATTCCTAATCCATTCCCATCAGCTCCGGACATCCCTTGGTCCCACTAGGACAAATGCAGCCTCTTTATCAGAGAGAGGCGCTCCTGGAGCGCTGGGGTAGAAAGCGTCGCACTGGACAGCGGAGACCCTGGTCAGGCGCCAGAAGGCAGCTCTTTAAAGAACAGGCTCTAGAGTAAAGCTTGCGAATCTGAATTCTAAAAGCATCACAGCATGTTTCCCATGATAGCATCATGGGGAACGCGATACAGGTAGCATGATGTTCTACGGTTGAACTGACTTCATGGAACAGATTTCATGGAATTGAACCGACTTGTGCTGCACGAATCCAAATTGCAGAATTTTCATTTCCAGCTGCAGCTTGAGAAATGGCCGGCAGGTGGCGAGCGACCCACACAACCCTCAAGGGAGGATTTAATAGTTTCGCAGGTCCCCAAATCCCTGATGAGAACCTGCCAGGAGCATCCGGTTTCCCAAGCTGAGTTGTTGCCAGGGTCCCCAGGGTGAAGTCCTGAGGACCCCGTGCCGCTGTCCTCTGGCTGCCGGGAGCCAGAACCCTCACCACCAGAAAGCACACCTGGTATCCGGGGGGCTGAGGGCCTCATCCTGGCCCCTGGGTTTGGGTTGGTCCCGCGGGGTGCCTGGGCTGACCAAAGAGAGCAGGAGGGTGGGTACGTCGCTGAGTACCCACATTTCATAGCTGGAGAACTGCTGAAAGGGGTGAGCATCTCGCCGGCCCTCACAGCCTGGAAACTCCCAGAACCTCCTGGAGTCTTAAGGGGCGTGGGTGTGGGTGGGTGCTCATCAGGGCCTGTCCAAGCGCGTGGCACGCCCATCCTGCTGGGACAGGGCTGGGTGGCTTTAGGATGTGTTTGTAGTCCATGGCTTTTGTCTAGATTTGAATTTATTCCGGCACAGTCTGCCATCTAGGTGCGGGTGGGCATCAGAGACTTAGGGGATGGAGGAAGAGGGCACCATCTCCATGGTTAGTGGTTGCGCTGTGCACTTTAGCGGGTTTTCTTCCCTTACACACCCCCTTTTCTATCTACTAAACTGCCCCGTTTTATCTTGAGACAGGGTCTCACTAAGTCACTAATTGCTCAGCCTGGCTGGGGGATCCTCCTGCCTCAGCCTCACAGAGTGAAGGGATTACAGGCACGTGCCACCATCCCCCGCTTTGGAGGAATGACTGGGCCTCACCTCTGTTGATGGTCCATAGTAGTGGTTATTTGTAAATCAATCACCGTATCAGCCTGGATCAAATTTAAATCTAAACAGCATTTGTAAAGTCAGAAGAGCAGCATGCCTCTCTGGTCACCTACTTCGAGAGGTTCCTAGCACTTAACAGCCCGCCCGGTGATTACTATGGGTGATTACTGTGTTCTCAGCACTCTGCAGATACAACTCGTGTCTTTCTTGCAGTTCCTTTCGGGCTTCAACTCAGTAAGTGCAACAGAAGACGTCTGGCTTCCCCCTCCTACCCCTTCCCGCTCAAAAAGACTGGAATCTCCAATCAGCTGGGGCTCCTGCCGGGCTGCCTGGAGGGAGGGAAGGGAGAGAGGCCCGAGAGAGCCACCGAACCGGCCCGGCCAGGCCCGGCCCGCGGGGAGGGGCAGCAGCCGCAGTCCCGGGCCGCACCGCAAGGAGTCGGGCTGAGCCGGGTTTGGGCGGGGGTGAGGGAAAGGGACCCGGACGCGTGGCCACACAATGGGGACACGCGACTGACCGCAGCCCCTGGGTAAACGGCCCGGCTCTCCCGGGGAGGCGTCGGCTCGCAGGGGCTCCCGGGCCCCCTCGCCCTGTCGGGGTGCGGCCCGGAGGACGGCGCCTCGGCCCGGTCCGCCCGGCACGGCCTCGGGCCGAGCGCCGCTGGGGCAGCACTTGCCAGAAAGTCAGGTCGGATGGAGGCGAGGGGTGGCTGCGCCGTCAGAGCGCCCCCTTCCGGTGAACCCCAGAAAGGTCCCGCGGGAGCGAGCGCTGAGGGCACGGAGGAGAGGGGTCGGGGCCGGGAGGGTCGGTGTCCGACCTGGGGAAAGCCGCAGGGCGATTCTTCTCCCTCCCCGGGCAAACTGTGCCGGGAGGCGGCGCCAAGCCCCCTCTCCCACCGGACGCGCTGCACCGCCAGCTCCGAGCTCCAGACCCAAGTCAGAGCTGTTTGCACAGATGAAAGCAGCAGCGGCTGGGCCCGGGGACCGGGGCGCATCTCAGGGGGCCCGGGCGGGCGGGAGGGGGTCTGAAGGTCGCTGTCCCTGACCCCAGCCCGCGTCCCCGGGGCTCCGCAAAGTTGGGCGGAACCGGGATGGGCCGTCAGGTGGCCGCTCCCGTCCAGGCCTCTGCTCACCGAAGTTTCCGAGCAAGTCACCCTCTGCAGGGCGCTTTCTCCTGGCCTAATTGTCCCCCTCTCTCCCTCCCTCCCTCCCTCCCTCGGCCCTTCCCAAGCTGCTTTCCTCCCTCTGCGTTGTGTCAACTGTTTTATCTTTATTCCTTCTCTCTGTCGCCATTCATGCCTTTTTGTGTGTGTGGCTTCTGGGGCCCATGCGGGGCTCCTTACCACCCACGGCAAGCGTGCTCCTGTCGCTGAGGTGTTTCTATACAAACTCCAGCGTCCAGTTGTCATATTAATTATTACACTGAGTAATGACTGAAATGGTCAAAATAAGGAGAGGCTCCAGAGCGCTTTTTCTTGCTGCTCAAAGATTCAGCAAAGAAGCCGGCAACAAAGCACTAATTGGTCCCCAGAAACACTCTGACAAGGCATGGAAGATAGGTTTCATAGAGCCCTGCGATTGTAAAGGGGGGAACGCGATGAATGGACCCCACGCTTCTTTTCTAAACTCTCTTGCTGAGCAAAAAAAAAAAATTTTTAAAAGGGGCCTCTGTTTGAATACTGCCCTGATCCTCGAATACTATACCCAGCAGAGAAAAAAACGCACCATTTATTGTAAGTTTTTTTCTTCTCCAGCTATTCAGGGGTTCTCTGTGAAGAATCAGCTGGTTTTGTTTACCATGAAAGACCTTTGCTTTATTTTCATTCTTGGAGGAGCTGGGGAGGAGGGAGGGAAGGACAGCCGTGTGCCTAGACAGCGGAGCTGGCCTACTGTAACAAAATAGAGTGTAACAAATCCTACAAAAGTTTAGAATGTATTGATTCTTTGGAGAGCTATATAGATTAACGACTTTCTTTATGCTTATCCAGGGAAGGTATTTTATCATAATGTAAATGGGGCTTTTGAAAAAAAATAAAGACTTAGCTTTACTTCTCCTTATTTGGAGAACTTCAAAAGGACTTGTGAGGTGGCTGCAAATTACGACCTTCTCCAGGCAAGCTTTCCTTCCTAACCAAAAAGCCACAATAAAATATAGTTTGTGCTGTTTTTGTTTCGTTTTGCCAACTATTTTTTTTTCTTTTAAAGGCATATTGAAAAAGTGAATGGAATGCTTAGGCGTCTGGACTCCACGATGCAGGTGCAGGCCTGGCTGCTGTGACCAAGTAGGCTGGAGAGCCAAATGTGCTGATGGCGCTGTTGTGCCCAGGAGCTGGGCCTCCTCCCAGGGCCCTGTCACCTGGAAGGGAAGGGAGGGGTGGAGGTGGAGGCAGCACCTGTATAGTCATGTATGTTTCCCTCCCTAGGGCAGTCACTCCTAGCACAGGCTTGATGCAGCACACCCCACTGGACACAGGCCCCCGTGTTACGGCCACCGGAACAGCCTGTGATACACTGCACGTTTGTGATCAGCTCCATCCTTTCCTCAGAGTGTCCCAAGTTCCTGTGACTCAGGCCACGGCCCCCCCCCAGCAAATCTTGTAATCTTGAATCCAGAATCCAAGGGGCTTGTGCACTCTTTGATTGTTATCCACGAGAAAGAGAACTGTATTGAAGGGTTCATCTCCTAGAGCATCTAGCTTCACCTTTATCATTCACTTCGCTCTCCAAATAAAAAGTAGGAAGGGGATTTTCCAAAGAGAGGGGCACAACCCCATTCCCACCGAGAGAAGTCGCACACTGTGGGGCCTGAGAGATGGCACACGACTGCGGATGGTACTGATTTGGCTTAGGCGGTGTGTGGGAATTAGCATGGCAGGAAAGATGCAGGGCACCAGGGTCTCAGGTCTGTGGGATGGCAGATCCATGTGGACTGCTAGGAAAGCCCTCTTCTCAAATAGACCTTGGTGCTAAATGCAGAAAAGGGCCTAAGTATGGTCCAGTTCCTGATGATCCCACTCAGGGTGGCCCAAAGGTAGAGATGAAGTCCTTTATTGTGCTGAAGGAGAAAGAAAACTCATCCTGTTCCCTTTTCCTGGAAGGTCTATGTTCTAAGCAATGTCCAAAGGAGTCAGTGGCTCGCCTTTCCCGGACAGGAGACAGAACAGACAGAACGCGGCTGGTGTGCTGCAACTTGGAAGGAGGAAGAGCCAATTCCTGGCCTCTGGGGGGAGCCTCATGAAGCAACTCACCAACAGCATCTGACTTCGCCCTCATGCCAGCCTGGCAGATGGGCAGATGTGGCCCACGGTCCCATTTGTGGGTGATACTTTCAAACGCTTCTTGCATGAATTGTTTTCTTCATCATGTCCAGATCAATGGGACCATGTTCAAGTGTCCAGGTCAGGTAGGACTCTGGGGACTTCCACACAGCCAGGTACACAGGGCAGAGGGCAGCCCCAGGAAGTCCGGGCTGGAGGCTGTTTCAGCCACTTTTCATGCGAGGGTCACAGAGTGAGTCTATGTTCCATCTTGTCCTGCTGTTCTTGTTACAGAAATGGGCTTCCTATCTCCATCACCTTGATTTGCCAGCCAGTGTCAGGGTTTGGGTCTGGATGTTCCCCCAAAGCCTCATTTGGTCAGAGGTGGCTGAACCTGAAATGTGTGACGCTGGAGTGAAGGGCCTGTGATTTCTAAACCACTACACATGAGTGATTGGTTTGACACCACCCTAGCCCTGGTAGTCTGAATGGGATAAAAGGGGCAGAAAGACTCTGTTAAGGTCCCTTGTTGCTTTTGTTACCTTCTGGTCACCATGAACTGCTTCCCTTGTTGCTTTTGCTACTTTGTGTGCACCATGTTGTCCCTGTCTTGGGGCCAACCAACTATGAACTGAACCTTCTATAAACTGTAAGCCAAATAAACCCCTTCCCCTTTAACTTTTGGTGCTAGGTATTTCGTCTCAGCAACGAGAGAAAAGTAACGAACACAACCAGAATCACTACTATCCTTCAAAAATAAAGGGAATTATTTATCTTTGGAGGCCTAGACAGGAAGCTGGGACAGCACTGGATTTCCGCTGGCTGGAATGATCCTCACAGTGTGGTCCAGGAACTCAAGAATTGAGCCTCCCCTTCTACTGTAGTTAGGGTCTTGAATATCTCCTAAGGGCTTGTGTGTTAAAGTCTTTGTCCCCAGGTTAGAGTTGGTGGGAGGTTCTTAGTTCACTGGGGACCGGGACATGAAGACAACTGTGGAAGCCCCACCCCTCCCTCTTGCTCTTTTGCTTTCTTGGCAGAAGGTGAGTGGTTCTTCTCCACCATGCACTTTCGCCACGATGTGCTGCCTTGACACAGGTCCCAAACCATGGGGCCAATGAATCATGGACTGAAACTTGGAAAATTGTGAGCCAAAACACACTTTTTATAAACAAATTATCTCAGCTATTTAGTAGTAGCGACAAAAGCTGCCCCACCACTGTCTCACGGACCCTTTCTTGGGTGGGCTTTGAGCATGACTTCCCGGTCAGTCCACAGGCTCCCAAGTACACCACACTGAGAGCACACAACTCTGGTAGCCAGGTGCCATCCCTGTGGCCTGCTAGCAAGCAATGTGCACTGTGCTTGAGGTCCCACAGCTTGGAGGCTCCACAGAAGGGTGGCCCTGTGTCACACTCTAGGTCACAGGGTCAGAGGCAGGATTCTGATTTTGACCCTGGAGCCTCAGTCTTTTGCTCCAAACTGAAAACACTTTTGGCTTCTCTTCCCAGAAGGATGGAGTGGAGGTGACCGGGCTGAAGCAGAAACACCTGGCGCCACCTGGGTGGTGCAGGATTCCCAAGGGCAGAGATCTAGACGCCTCTGCCTTAGGAGAAGATGGAGAGGATGGTATTGGGGTGTAGCCTCTGGGCCTGTTGGAGGTGGAAGAGCATGAGAAGCTCTGCAAACCCTGTGAGGAAGCAGATGCAGCCTGCAAAGGTGAAGAGAGCAGGGCGGGAGGGGCTGGAGTGGGTAGTAGAGGGACACGCTTACTGGTGGCTTTGGTTGGGTCATCATTATCCCCACTGCCATTTCTCCTGAGCTGAGGCCAAGCACACCGGCACTGGAAAGCAAGCTTGACTCGGGGTTTCCCCTCAGAGGCCATCCATGGCCTGCTTGGGCGGTGCTGGTGGTCAGGGCCTTGGTGTGGGGCTGGAGCCCAGAACTCACACTGCCCATCAGCAAATGTTCTGCACTCCTAGGTATGGCTTCTGAAAGTAGCTCCTGTAGGCCTCTCCTGTGCAGACAAGGAAACTGAGGCAGGTAGAGGAAGAGGGGCTTGATGAAGGTACTATTCACCACAGGGGACTCGGAACCTTCACTGAATATAGAACAATAGAGCTGCAGCTGGCAGGGAGCTCAGGATTCTTGCATGATTCAGTTTCATACGAAGGAAGAAGGAATCTAAAGGAACGAATGTTAACCACACCCTACCCCTACCCAAACTTTTCCTGAAGAGGCACGGGGGTGCAGGGGTGGGCAGCGCCTGGATAACCCTATTGCATCGGGTGACTGTGACTGAGGCTACCAGGGCTGCACAGATCCCCAGCCTGAGGCCTGGCTGCAGCGGGGTGGCCCTGAGGGCCTGCTCACCCCACACACTCCTGAGAAGGCATAGTGGCCTTAGCGAGGTCGGCAAGCCAGGGGTTATTGCAGGGCCCACAGGGGCTTCGGGCCTAGAGGTTTGCAGAACTGACCTCTGCTGGCAGGAACTGGGTCCTGTGCTTCTCAAACCTAGTCCTCTACAAAGAGGAAACTGAGGCAGAGGAGAGGCGATCGGCCTGCGGCACCATCCAACCTCACTGCTCACCAGGACCACTGCGGCTTTGAGAATTTCGAACAGGCAGCCGGAGGGCGGCTCCCTGGGTCACCCTGTGGACCCTTCAGAAAGACCCATCTCCACAGGGGGACTTTCAATTAGGAGCAATTATCCGCGTAATTCACCCAGTTATTCCTGCACTCCAGTTTTCCTCCTGGACAGATCCGCCTGGTTCTGCCCCTTCCCAGGCGGTTCCCCCAGGGCACTGGTTCGGCTCCTTAGCCCAGGCGCCGCGTCCCCGGGCGATCCGGAGCTGGACGGGGTCCGGCTGGAGCGCGCCAAGGCCGGGGCCCAGCGAGGGCGGCCGGGCAGGCGCCTCCCCCTCCCAGGCGGCGGCAGCACACGGCCGCCCGGGCTCGGCTCCCAGTCGCCTGCCACCGGCCGGCCGGGCACACGCCTGGGGCGGGAAGGAGCCTGCGCCAAGGCGCCCGCGGCCTCCTGGACCAAAAATATTACGGGGGGGGGGGGGTGCTACAGGGAGGAGCAGCGGGGTCGCCCAGGGACAAGGGGGAGCCCGGCGGCGCGGATCACAGCCACCCCAAGCTCATCATTTAATGCGACCAGATGAAGGGTACAGAGGGAAAACGGAGGCACGGAGAAGCTGGCAATGACCAAGAACCACAGGGCTGAGAAGGGGATCCGAGGCGAGTAGAATCCAAGTCTCACGCGGGCCACTGCCCCCATGGCTCTTCCTAAACTTCAATCCTACGTTAGGGTCACCTCTGAAGGGCTCCAGAGAGTCAAAGCAGGCAGAAAAACGGAAAGAAAGAGTAACAATAGCAGAGCCCCAGCCTCCATCCCCTGCACACGCTCCGGTACCCGGGCCACTTTCCTGTCCAAACCTCCCCTGCGTGCTGCTCCAAGCGTAGGAGCCGCCCAGAGCGCGTCACCCCGAAACTTTGCGCCCTGCAGGGCCGCTCTCCCCGCGGCGCGCCGGCCCCCTCCCTGGCGCCGCCCCCGCCGGCCACAGCCCGCCCGAGCGCGCCGCCTGTTTATTCAGCCGGGAGCCGGCACGCGCCAGGCGCACGCACTGCGACAACAAACGCGGCTGAATGGAGCTCGCCCTGCGCGGCGCGGGGCCGGAGGCGGGGCGGGGCGGGGGCCCTGGGGGCGGGGCCAGCGGGGCCGGTCGCCCGTAGAAAAGGCGGCCGCGCTCCGGCGCCCAGCGCTCTCACCACGGCCAGGAGCGTGGAGGGCGCCCGACGGGCCGGCCGGGGCGGGCGAGGGACGGGAGGACCCGAGGACGAAAGGGGTTCCCGAAATAATAAACAGCCCGAACGCGGCCGCTGGCCGGAGACCGAGGCGGGGCCCGGAGAGCGGGGACCGGGCCGCGGGGCGGCGGGCGCGCTCGCGCTGACTCGCAGCTCCTTCGCCTCCTTCCCCTCAGCCCAGGAAGGCGCCGGCGGCGGCCTCACACGCGAGCGCCACGCGCGGCTCCCGCGGCCGGCGGCGGGCGGAGGGGCGGAGGCGGCGGCGCGCTGGCGCGGGCTGCGCCCCCTCTCCGGGAAGCCTCCCGGGGCTCGGGCGGGCTCTGAAAACTCCCCGGCTCCCTCCCGGCGCTCCCTTCTGCTCTCGCCTCCGCGGCCACCCCCGCTCCACCGCGTCCCCGGCGCCATGGAGAGCTCGGCCCCGAGGGAGGGCGCCGGCGCCGGCCCGCAGCCCCCGGCGCAGCCCTTCCTGCCGCCCGCCGCCTGCTTCTTCGCCGCGGCCGCCTCGCAGGGCACGCAGCCCCCACCGCTGAGCCCGGCGGCCGACGGCCAGCCCGCGGGGGGCGGCCACAAGTCGGCGCCCAAGCAGGCCAAGCGCCAGCGCTCGTCCTCGCCCGAGCTGATGCGCTGCAAACGCCGGCTCAACTTCAGCGGCTTCGGCTACAGCCTGCCGCAGCAGCAGCCGGCCGCCGTGGCGCGCCGCAATGAGCGCGAGCGCAACCGCGTCAAGCTGGTGAACCTGGGCTTCGCCACGCTGCGCGAGCACGTCCCCAACGGCGCGGCCAACAAGAAGATGAGCAAGGTGGAGACGTTGCGCTCGGCCGTCGAGTACATCCGCGCGCTGCAGCAGCTGCTGGACGAGCACGACGCCGTGAGCGCCGCCTTCCAGGCGGGCGTGCTGTCGCCCACCATCTCGCCCGGCTACTCCAACGACATGAACTCCATGGCCGGCTCGCCGGTCTCGTCCTACTCGTCCGACGAGGGCTCGTACGACCCGCTCAGCCCGGAGGAGCAAGAGCTGCTGGATTTCACCAACTGGTTCTGAGGCGCTCGGCCGCGCGGGCCCGGGGCGGAGGGACTTCGCCGGCAGGTAGGTGGGCGCGGGGCGCGCGGGGCGAGGGAGGCTCTGTGGCCTGGTGCTTTCCCTCCCTTTGAGTGCCTGGCCGGAAGCGGAGCTTTCCCCACGGAGGTGCAAGGTTGTTGTTTGTTTCTTTAATTTAAGGAGTGTGTTAAGGTTTGCCAGTTCCAAAGCCAGGACTCGTTCCAGCCCTGGCCTCTGGAAGTGGCTTTGCCCAGGTCTCCGAGGAGTGCGGGGTGGGGGTGAGCTGCGGAGGCGCTGCCGCGGAGGCGGGGGCCCCTCCTGGAAGGTGTCGCGTCGGTCACGCCCCCCAGGACCTCCCGACCTCCGCCAAGACCCGACCCTCGCAGTCCGCACTAACTTCGTTCTATTTCTCTTACAGGGTGAACCGCACAACCCGTACCTTTAGTGCTTTTCTTGGCGATGTTGGGAGGGAGCGAAAGAAAGAAAAATAAATAAATAAAGGAAGAAAACACATATACACAAAAACAAAAGCAGCAGGCAACCGACCCCGGGCCCACTCATCCACGCACGCCTGCGAGGCGAGGCGCTCGGAAAATAAGGGTGTGCTCCGAGTCGCGTCTGGCAGTGCAAGTCATCACCGGGATGCAGAGAGCGGCGGGTGCCGAGTCTGCGCACAAGGAGGCTGCTGGCCTGGGCTGGGGTCTCTGGCGACCCGAGCAGCCCACGCCCCCAGAAACTCCCACCTACTGCCGCGAGGCCGGGCTGGGGCGGCAGCTCGGTGCGTTGCCTTCACCCCGCGCCCTCTCAAAGCAAGCGCAGGGCTCAGCCCTCTAGAAATGGGTTGGTGCCTTTTCATCCGGGTAACCCAGCCCAGTGCAGCTGTGGACCTTCGTCTGCAGTAAAACTAGGCCCCACTCAGACCCTGGAACCCCTCCGAGGACCCCCCCTCCCCAGACCCACCCTATCTCTCCCACCATCTTTTCTACTGTTTTCATCATAGAATGCTTCCAATCTTTTGTGAATTTTTTTTATTATAAGAAAAATCTATTTGTATCTATCCTAACCAGTTTGGGGATATATTAAGATATTTTTGTACATAAGAGAGAAAGAGAGAGAAAAAAATTTATAGAAGTTTTGTACAAATGGTTTAAAATGTGTATATCTTGATACTTTAACATGTAATGCTATTACCTCTGCATATTCTAGCTGTGTAGTTCACCTTACAACTGCTGTTTCCCCTATGTGGTTTTTGTAAAGAACTCTCCCCATAGGTGAGATCAGAATACTGCCAGATGTACTTCAGCACCAATGTGTCTTACTTTATAGAAACGTTGCTAATGTATTAATGATGTTATTAAATCCTGTTCACGAAGAACAAAGTTTATTCAGCTACTGTCCAAACGAAAAAGTGGCAGCCAGATGGTTTTGATAGGGTTGCCTTTTGGAAATTTCTACCACTGCCTTTTTTTTTTCTTACTGTTTTATTACAAACTTACAAAAACGTGTATAACCCTGTTTTATACAAACTAGTTTCGTAATAAAACTTTTTTCCTTTTTTAAAAAGTGAAAATAATCAGCTGCCTCTAAGCTTTCTTTGACACCCAAGGGTGTCCCTGGCCAAGTTATCATCACAATGCCAAAGGGAAGGGGTGGGTGGGAGAGAGAAGTTGGTATGAAACACACAGGGCTGGAGAAATGACAGAGACAGGTGGTCTCCCCAGTCCTACCCCAGGGGCAATGGTGTGATGGATGTAGAGGAAAACTGTCTGTTTTTTATTTTATTGCTGCAAATGCATACAGACCCGCAGGAGAACAAATGCGGGCTAATGGTTGCTTCCTCCTTTAATAAGCTGCACATGTGAACGTCTCCAAAATGTGAGCTGGGAAGAGAAGATGCCGCACCCCACCTTGGGGCCCTCACCCGCGTCCTGAGCCTCTGCAGGCCTGGCTGAGGGAGACCCCGGGATCAGAAGGAGGCGGGTGGGCTTGGGGTAGGGTGGAGGTGAAAGGTTGGGGGTTGGGGTTGGGGCAGATCCCCCTCCAAGCAGTGGGGTGTGTGCTTCCTTCACTCCCAGCCACACGTCTCCCGCCCCCCCCCCACGCATACACTTTCCATATTGCTTTTAAGTAAAAGACATGGAGGATATGAACTCCTCACAGGAGTTAGAGTTAAATAAATTTTAGAGATGTGTGGTCGCTTTGAGACACTCGCCTATGGAAGCCTGTGACTCTATCCAAATAGCGTGAGCTGCGTGTAAAAGTACCCAATTACCAAGATTCAAAAAGAAATTGGTGGGTTTTTGGCTGGCTTGCTTCTTGTCAGTTAGCAAGGACGTGATTAGAATCCTACTGGGCCTCTGCCTGCTCCTCGCTGGCCGCAGGCAGCACTTGGTGATTCAGCGTGCGTGTCTCCAGCCAAGCGGAAAGCCAAGCGCAAAACGCATCTTACAAAACCCAACAAAGAGCGGGGAGCCAGCACGTCTTCCAGAGTTAAAAATCTAGTCTGTGTTGGTACATCTATACCATTTAGTGGCACCGAATAATCATTTTTTAAAGCCCCGATGCACTGAGCTCGACGCAGCGCCTGATGTCATTTTGCTAAATGACCCTCTATAGAATGCGGCTTCAGTCCCTTTCAAAGAGATGAGCGTAATTAAGGGGAGGAAAAAAATCAGTAAATTCCTCATCGCCATAAATAATCGGACTTTCTGCCAGCAGTGGGCCAATTTAGAGCTTACTTGAGGGAGTAGTGCTTTTGTGGTGTCTGCTTTTTTATTTTATCTTATTTGGAGGACCAGGGCTGTGCCCCCCCCATTTCTCTTTCATTTAATTTGACTCCCTGTGAAAGTTCCAGATAAGGTGTGCAGAGAAAGTGTAGTGAGTCACTTACAATTATGAATCTAATATTAGAATAATGTTTCAGTCTCCACGAAGGGGACTTTTCTCCCTTCTCTTGGTCGGGACAGGTGTTCCTTTCTGCACTTGTGAATGGAAAATGTCCAGCCTCCTTAAACTGGAGGCAAAGTTAGCCGTTGTTTGCCACAATGCAAAGGCAAACTCGAAAAATTCACAGAAACACACACACACACGCACACACACACACGCACACAATTTTGCTGAAGCTAGGAAAGCACAATGCAGGGATTGGGCAAAATCTCATTACATCTGCTCTAATCGCTAAGCAACACAAAGCCAGGGCTTGTGCGGAAGGGAAGCCCTTCACTGGGAGGCTGACAAGCAGCATTCAGCCCCGGTCGTCAGTCCCATAAATCACCGCTGCCCATTGGCTGCACCGCAGGCTTCAGCCCAGGGCTGTCAGTGCGATTGGAAGCATCCGCCCCAGCGGCCAGCAACCCGGGCTCAGCCCGGATTCACTATTTGGGTGGGTGGGTGGGGGGTGCGGGCAGGGGAGAAAAACTCCTGCAGTTGACTGAGATATCTTGCCTATTCAAAAATGGCCCGGAGACCACCAAGTGAAGGCTGCAGGCTCTCCTGAAATTGAGGGGCGGGGTGCTAAAAGAAAAGCCAGGCTGCTGGCTGTTGAATGCACGTATTACCAGAGGCCAGGAGGGAGAGAACTGCTAGACACATGGTTCACCTCCTTGGCAGCTTTTTTTTTTTTTTTTTAATTTTAAAATCAGGAGTGAGGGGATGGATGGAGAAGAATCTGTCTCGAGTTCACAGAGGTGGCTCCACCAGCGAAGAGGAAAGAAAGCATTCTGCTATTTGCCTAGCATTTTAGGCAGATGGCAGAAGTAAGGCTGAGGTGTAGCCAGGGAGGGCTAGAACATGCGTTTCCACTTTGCTGATCTTGCAGGGGTGTCGGAACATGGAAGGAACAACCCAGCTCCGGGGTCCTCAAAGCAGTTAGGTGAACCTAGATAAAGGGTTTCCAAATGCTCCTGTGGGGGAGATTTCCAGATATATGCAAACACAGGTGCCTGTTGTGGTGGGCATTCTTCCAGGCTTGTCCTCCTTTCTTCTGTGAGGACTGCTGAGACACGTTAAA
This sequence comes from Heterocephalus glaber, assembly GCF_000247695.1. The sequence continues at coordinate 5,484,609 of NW_004624750.1, read as the reverse complement.
TCACAGCCCTGACTTGATTCTAACCCATACAGTACATAAGAAATCCCAGAGTGGAAGCAGAATGGAGGTAGACTTCCTAGAAAATCCAGATTGCCTCCCTCAAATGCTACCTCCTGCAAACTTCCCCTAACCATCCTGTCCAAAGCCAGTCTCCTCCTGCCAGAGCCCTTCCCTGTCTGCAGCCTGATTTTCTTTCCTAGCATTTACTGAGACATGCTGTGCCTTGGGGTTATATAATACATATCTGATTGAGGATGGTTTTCCCCTACTGGATGGTGAACTGCAGGAGGACAGGGACCTCACCTGGCTTGTCCACTGTCCCAGCCCCTGCTCTGGCCTGAGAGAACTGTGTTACTTACCCCCGCTTTCCTCTCCATATCTGCTCTCCACCCGCCCTCTTCTTGCCCCTGTCTCCGGAGACAGATCCATGGGGAATCCTTGCCAGGGCTCCCTGCCTCTTGGCTTCCTGCCAGGTTGGGTTGGGCCAGTGAGGGCAGCCTTGGGAGCTGGCAAGCTAGGAGGGGTGCTAGGTTGGGCACCCCTATGCCCTCTCTCTGGCAGTGGCTCTGCTCCTTGGCCACAGGTCACACCCAGTGAAGGCACTTTCATCCCACACAGCCCCCAGATCAGGGCTTGTCTCCTCTCCTTGGTCCTTCCAGCTCAGAGGCCCTAAGAGCCCTTCTTGTTTAAGCTCTGGTGCTTCCTCAGGTTAGCTGCCTCAGCCCAGTCAAGATCTCTGTCCATTCAACTCTTTTACAATTTTTGTTTGTTTGTTTGTTTTGGTACCAGGGGTGAACTGGGGACCTCATAAACTCTTTCATTCACCCCTTTCAGTAAGTGCCCTTGGCTCCTGCTGACCGTGTGACTGATCTTCAGGCCCGCTGAGGCCACAGGATCTCATGGGCAGACTAGTCCTGTGTTGGATTTCTAGAGACTCGCAGGGCTCTCAGTAGGATTCTTCCTAGGGTAGGGTGAACCTAATTCTGCAACATCTAATCCTAGGAAGTCACTTCGTCTTTTTGTACCTGCAAGTTTGCGAAAAGAAGTTACTCTTAGTTTTCTCTTCTGGAAAATAAGGACAGTGATGCGCTCTTGCATAGATCACTGCGGAAATAGAAATAAAAGGGTCCTGGGGTGTTGGTGAGTGAATCAGTGCTTCTCCTGGTCTTCCGTGTTGGACTGAACGAAGACCTGCTGCTGGCGGGCAGCACTACACGCTCACTGGAGTGGGGATGGACTCATCAACAAACACAGGGGACATTTCCGGGACTCCACTGTTGCAATGAGTGACTTCCACAGGGAGCTCTCCTACACGCGCGTTTTACTGCAACTTTTTTTTTTTAACATTAAGGATGCTTCTCAGCAACCTCATTTGTCTTGCGTTTTCAGGTGCAGGAAGTCTCTAAACTTCTCCTCTGGCTCCTGAGCCATGAAGCGGTTGTGGGGATTTCCCCAGAAACCCAGGGTTACCCAGAGTCCCAGGTGGGGAGCAAACGGCCTCCTCCAGGGACACCTGAAGTTCTAGTCCAGCTGTGAAGCCATAGGCTTGGCTTCGCAGGTCCAAGTTATATTCCCTCCTTTGTATGCAAGATTAGGTTGTTACAAATGAGTGCGTGGGTTAATGGCAGGAAACTAGTGGCCTCCTGATTTATTCAGGCTGCGCACCGGGGCGCCCCTTGGCTGCGGTCAGCCGCGCTGGACCGGCCACCAGATGTGGGCTGGGGTTGGGTGGGGTTTGGGGTGGCTTGGGCCGGACCTGGGAGAAAAGGAAAGGGCGAGTGAGAGAGAGGAGGGAAGGCTGGAGAGGAGCAAGGAGGGAGGGAGGGAGAGGGAGGAGGCGGCGGCGGAGGAGAGCACCCCGGGTGGGGGGCGGCGCGGAGGAAGGGGACCGGGAGGAGAAGCGAGCAAGGAGAGGGGAGAGCCCGAGCCAGCGCCAGAGCGCCCCGGCTGTTTCAGGACCCACGGGCGGGCGGGAAAGCCGCCAAGCGGGCTCCTCGCCCGCAGACTGTGCAGAATGCGGACAGCACAGGCCGGGCGGGCGCTGGGCCAGGAGGTGGGCTCGGGAGACGGAGCCCCGCAGCTGCCCCGCCCGGACCCCGGCCCCGCCCCGTCCCATAGCTTCGGGACCCTTTGCTTCTGCCCCCTTTCTCTAACCTTCCTTTCTGCCCCTTCAGCCATTCACCCTCTCCTTTTGCCATCAGTGCTTGCCCTCAGTATTCAAAAATAAAAAAGAAGAAGCAGGAAAAAGAAAAGCAAATCTATCTAGACCGGAGCCCTAGTGAGCCTTCAGAAGGAAGCCGGCTCTGCACCGCCGTCCCCTCGGCCGATGGCCTTGTGGAGCCTGAGGGTGGCGGCTGGAGCTGGGGCAGCCACTCTGTCCGCTGTCCCCTGTCCCCAGGACGAGGCCGAAGCGCGCTGGCCGTGCCCCCAGCCCACTCCCTTGACTAGGAAAGTCCGTCTGCATTGTCCATTGCCAGCAGGCCCTTTGGTGAAAGGGAGGCCGGCCAGCCCTCTGATCAAACTCAAAGGTTAGTTAAAAGACAGAAACAGCTGAAAGTCTTCATGAATAATGCCGAGCCAGCCCACCCCTCCGAGAGAGAGCAGCCCAGCCCGGTGTAGAGCCGCTTTGCTCAATGCCGGACCATTTTGTTATGCTTCTCGCCTAAGTCAGAATTTCACAGGAAGGGCCAGAAGAAAAGCTCCCACAATTAGGGGTCGCCTGTCAGAAAACATTAACGCCTTCCTCTCCCGGCCTGTCAGGGCGGCTGCAGATACAAACCGCCATGGCGAATTGACCCTCCACCCATGAAGCCTGCCCAGCCAAAGGAGCAGGGATTCACAAGCAAAGTAGACAGAGCCGCCTCAGCCTCCGTGTGGTTTCTGCAGGGCCCTGATACCCTTGATGGTGCCCCCAGCTTCTGCTTCTGAAGACTCAGCTGTGGGTGCCCCAGGAGGAGTCACAGGAGATGGTCCTGCAGATAGATGGACAGATCTCTCCCTGAAAAATGCTGTAGGGGCTTTGCCTACAAGAGAAGCGATGCATCCTTACATGCTGCTTAATGAGCATTGCTCAAGGGCCAAGCTTCTGATTTTGTTGATGATTAGAACACCCTCTCAGGTGGCATTTATTATATTTTCCTTAGCTGAAGAAAGCAAGTCTCTTGGACCATGGGTCTAGGCCCTGGTCACATAGCTCGGTAGGGACAGAGACAGGATTTGAACTCAGGTTCACCTAACTCCAAATTCCCTTCTCTTCCTGTCATAATGCAACCCTTAGTTTCTCCAGTAAGATCCAGAGACCAACTGCATGTGCTTCCTGCTGAAAGCATGGCCCTAGTCAGTGTGTTCTTTGCCATGGTCCTTGCATTACCAAGGCTATTGTACCTTTTTGAACAGTATCTGGGGCATACTTGACATTCATACACTTATGAAAGGAAGAAAGAAATGAAGGCAAAAGGGGAGGAACTCCTTAGAAACGAGGTCCTTCTGTTTTGCTTTGAGTATTTTCTCCTGGAAGATATTTGATTTGGGGCCAAGATATAGGATGGAGATTCCTAATGCACTATCAAGTAAGCTGGGGAATTGAACTTTTGCCTCTTCCTCTACCTAAGAGAAAATAATATAACCACCTGCCAGGTTGGTGGTGAAGATGAAAGAAGATAACTATGTAACAGTGCTTAGCTTGGTATGTAGCACATAAAAGATGGTCCAAAGAACTCAGCTGAAAATCAAATAGGAATTAATCTTTTAGTTTTTTGTGTAAAGAAAATATATTCCATATATGCAAGTACATCTATGAAGCAAAAATGCTGTGCTGTTGTTGAGTCATCAGGAAATTTTGTGTGCTAATGTTCTGCGGGGTCCACACTGCCAGGATGCTGAGAGGTAGAGTTTCGTGCCTCTTAGAGAGGCTACTGGTGTGGAGAGTTTTGGAACCGCCAAGAAATGAGCTGTCATCTTCTAGGAAGAGCAGGATGGTTTGGCCATTATTTCCTTCTTCCTAGTGGAGATGGTAGGAAATTGTCAGCTCGTTTTATGGAAGAGAAAAATGAAGCCCCATGAAGTGACTACTTTGCCAGGGGATTAGCACTGGGAGTTAGAATCCAGCCACTTTGCTTGTCTTCTAGGAGCTTTACCCTCTTCACATTCCAGAGCGGTTCAGAAATTTGCCGTCTTCCATCAGCCTTGGAAAATTTTCAGGAAACCACTTGCAGAAATTTAGAGAATGGGCATTATTCTCATTGCACATTATTGCATGGGTGAGATAATTTAAACTTACTTCAACTCCCCAATATTAGTGTCACTGCCTCTTTGTGCCTCTTTCCCCAATCAATTGTTTCAGATTCCAAAACACCAGTTTAAAAAGTAGAAGGAAAAAAGAAAAGTTACCTGTTTGTTTTTTTTGGTACCGGGGATCAAACTCAGGACCTTGTGCATGTGAGGCAGGGGGTGGAACCACTGAGCTAAATCCCTGGCCCCAAAAGCTACCATTTAAAAGCCAGGAATGTTTAATAATTCTGCAGAAGTTGGTCAGCTTCTCTGTCAATTTTCACTCATTCTTATTTGCGGTCTTGGATCCTAGAGGGCAAGGCTGATCTTCAACACGTTCTTGTTCTCCCCTCCATCTGCTCTTTGCATCTTTCTCTGGCCAAACTTCTTCACTATCCAAGGACAGAGTCAGTCCTCGATGCGTAACATGCCTTGAGGTTGCTGGCCAAAATAATGGAGGGCTGGAGAGACAAGGCTGCTTTGAGGATATTTTATAAAAATATCATGTAGGCTGAATTTGTTCAAATGCTGCAATACTTGAAATATAGGCCGGCCTTATGAACAGTGCCACAGCCCCCTCACACGAGCACATCATGTAGAAGTGCTGACATGAGGACTGTGGACTGTGGGACCATAGTGATACAGCCAGTAGTGGTCTGTGTAAATTATCAATGACCTCTTTGCCCTTACAAATGCAGGATAAAACAGAATGACCAGATATCTTAGCCATGGTGGGAGGACCAAGGTGGACCATACCAGTCTCTTGTTTCATTCACAATGTCTCCATTTCCTGGGGAGGCGGAAGTAGGATGTGGAAGACAACGTAGCACACAAGAAGTATATCACCTCTCTCCAGACAACTTCTTCTTGAGGTGGCCATGGTGATGCCTGATTACAGCTCTCTCTCCATTCTCAGGGATGTCACCCTATTTCACTAGAACTCACAAATAAGCACTTATTATGTGACATCTAAATACGTATTTTTAATGAGAAAAAAACCAGGTAAATTCAAAAGGCAGGCATATGTTGGATTATCTTTTTTTAATAGAATGTTAAAAAATGTGAAACTACTTGAAACTTTAATGTTGAGTATTGGTTGAAATAATTGTGTGAAGTTCATATAATGGCATGTCATGCAGAATTTTAAATGGCGATGTAGATTCATGTTTACTAACATGCGAATATATCTGTGATGTCATATATATAAATGAAGAGCGCAGCCAACCAGAGAAAAAGTCAGCATCTAATTATATACACGTATGTGTGTTTTCTCCATCCCTTTCACTTTTCTACTTATAAGAATGTGTGCTAATTCAGTTATTAAATCAACAGATCTTTTCCCATGTCCTGTTCTGGACCCTTAGGGTAGAGCAGTACAGATGGCTGTCATATGCCCTTTACAGTTTATGGGATCAGACAGAAACTAAAAAACCTAGCAATTACATATTTCTGAATCTTCACTCTTCCACAATTTTAAATGTCTCTTGAATGTATGATAACATCTTAACTAATCTGTGGATTTTTACACAAAAGGATTTCTTTCTTTTTCTTTAAGTTTTTTGCTATTTGTGAATAAATGCATGAAAAATTTTTATAATCAAACATTTATATATGTCCATAACTATCCTCGAGACAGATTTATGAAAAGTAAAGTGCTTTGTCAGAGCAAAAGTCCTTTTAGAGGTCTTTGGATTCATGTTTTCTGATTGCCTTCAGAAATGTTGAATCTATATAATTTCATCAGCAGGGGTATGTGTATCAACATGGATGCAGCCTGAATATGATCATTTTAGACAATGTTACCAGTTGGTAAAGTTTCTTTTAAAAGCGGTAGCTCATTCTTTTATTTGGCTTGTCTTACCTCACTAGTGCCATTCAATTGTTTTTTCATATTTACTCCAATAGTTCTCACACAGTAGACTCAGATAGGCTGCAGTAGAATAGATGAGAAAAGGTTTGCTTATGATATATGTCACTGGGGATGCTGATGAAGTAGGGAGCTTTCATATAAAGCCAGTATGTGGGCAGGAGTCATTCATTTTAGCCTTCTGGAGGAGATATACCAGAAAATTAACTTTAGAAATGACAACTGTGGGTAAGATAAAGCCACTGAGCTGTAAAGGTGGCTTCTGTTCTCAGTTCGCATCTCCAGAGTTACATGGGCTGGGTGTCCCCAGCGGTCCATCTGGAGGAGGTGAATGGAGAGGGTTACTTTGTACTCAGCTCCCCTGTGCTCCTCAGTCTCCTCCCAGCCTCTTCCCATTCATGTTGACCTCCCAGCCCTACCCCCACCTGCTGCTGGCCTGGAGAAGAAAGCCACTTCCATTGGCCTTGGCTGCCTGGGGAGATCTATATTACTCTGGGGAAGACAGGAGTTGTCCCCATCTTGGTAAAGTGTGAAATTCGGTTTTGATTGCAAAGGGAAGCCATTTCAACGGGATTACACCATGACCATGTAGATTAAACTCAGCCATATGGCCCGGGGACGCTTCCTCCTAAGGTCAGGTAACAGCACATTGCTAATGATGTGGTGATGACATTTTCAAATGAAAAATAAAGCCACCTGGACACGAATAAAGGAGGCAAAAAAAATTGACAAGATGCTGGTAAGCATTAGCCGAGCCCTTGGCTTTCTGGTGGCTTTGAAGAGGAGTGGGAATTTGTTTAATTTATAAGTAAGGCCAATGAGCATGGTATTATAAAAAGACTTTTGCCTGCTTGGCCCATAGAAAAAGATTCGAGTTGACTCAGAGGCTGTTTAACCTCATTTAGCCTCGGTTTCTTAACCTACTGCCTGATCATAGAAATACTTTCTAAGGGGCTGTCGGAAGAACAAAAAGGATGTGTGAAGGTGACCTGTGAATTGCTAACTGATGTACAAGTGGGAAAGAAGGTTTTTATCAGTTGCAAGATAGAGAAATTAAATCTGGCCAGTTTAAATGAAAAGGAGACAAAAAGAGCTCTGGGTAGTTGTAGTATTACTGGAAAGACTGACTCCAGAATCAGAAAATGAGCCGAAACAAATGAGACTCAAATGAGCAGCTCAAATGTCCCCCAGCATAGCTGGGCCTGGCTTGACTGCTTCTGGGCCTCCTCTAGGACCAGCAGTGGGTGTCCTGCCGATGCCAGGACACTGGCTGGAAACTGGCCTGGCCACCTTTGTGACCACAGTGGGTTCTCCGCTGTCTCTGTTCCTTTGTGCTTCTAGTCATCAAGCCCAGAGCTGCAGTGGGAACTTGTGATTGGTTGAGACATAAAAGTAAGAGATGTGGGGAATCGAGTACTTGTCTTTGTCTGCTTTTATACTCCGAGATGGGTTGTACCAAAATGCTTAAGAATATACCAGGGAAGTGAATTCAGAAACTGGGCAGCCAAAAACAAAACAAAGCAAGAAAAAATGGCAAGGGTGGGAGGCTGAGGCAGGAGGGTCACAAGTTTGAGTCCAGCCTGGGCAACTCAGTGACTCAGCAAGAACTTCTTTGTAACTAAAATATTTAAAAGGGGCTGGGATGTAGCTCAATGTAAAGGCCCTGAGTTCAAACCCCAGTAGTGAAAAAAAAGGAAAAGAAGAAGGAGGAGGAGGAGGAGGAAGAGGAAGAAGAAGAAGAAGAAGAAGAAGAAGAAGAAGAAGAAGAAGAAGAAGAAGAAGAAGAAGAAGAAGAAGAAGAAGAA
>NW_004624750.1:5433319-5476568 GCF_000247695.1 Heterocephalus glaber | reverse complement strand
AAGAAGAAGAAGAAGAAGAAGAAGAAGAAGAAGAAGAAGAAGAAGAAGAAGAAGAAGAAGAAGAAGAAGAAGAAGAAGAAGAAGAAAGACAAGTATCTTGTAGGTCAGGGGGAAGTCTGCAACTTTTCTATAAAGGATGGCTTAGGGAATATTTTTAGCCTTTAGGCAAATACTCATTTCTGCAATTACAGTGCAAGAACAACCAGGAACAATAAATACATGAACGTGGCTATGTTCTGATGAAACTTTATTTACAACAATAGGATTTGCTTTTCTGGTCATTCTTTGCTAATCCTTGTCTTAGGATGGTAATAATGGTGACAATGTAGTCATCCTTAAAACTCTACTTAGACACCTGGCTGCAAATGGCTGCCGGTGGCCATGGTAGCATTTCCTTCCGGTGAACGTCTGCTCCAGTTCATCTTGCCCCCTGGTAACCACTGTTCCCAGCCAGGGTTAGTAGCCTGTAAGTTGTCTTTATCAGCATATAATGTGGCTCCTCTCCTCCTTTCTAGCATCTTCCTCAGCCACACTGGAGACAACAACCAGCAACTTCTTATGGTTTCTAGGTGACATTTCTGTGGATGGGTTCAGCGGACCTGGGGCAGGGGAAGGGGCAGCCCCAGCCGGACGGACCGAGTGGAGAGTCATCAGGTGTCACACGGGTGGAATCCTCCTGAGGTGGAGACTATTGCCTCCTCTGTCCATCACCCATACGAATTGGGTATTGACCTGCGGGCAGTAGGGCTACAGATGTGGTCTCTGCCCTGGAGAATCTTTACTTAGTTTTCTTAGTGTGTATGAACAAGTTTCTTTCTTTTTTTTTTTACTGGAAACAGCAATTTATTGTATCCATATCTCCCAAGCATAATAAATGTTGCAGGGAAATGAGCTTATTCATCATTCTATGAGGGAGGTCAGCTATCACTTTTATCAAAAATAGGCTTGAGGGATTTAGCTCAGTGGTTCCACTGCCTGCCTCGCAAGCACAAGGTCCCGAGTTCCATCCCTGGTACCAAAAAATAAAAAATAAAAAATGAAAGTAGGCTTGAGGACATGAGCAGAAAATCTCAACTATGATGTGAGACCCAAGAACGGGATTCCTCCCTCCCTCCCTCCCTTCCTTCTCTCTCTTCTTTTTTCTTCCTCTCTCTTTCTCTGTTACTCCTCTTTCATCTTTTTCTCTTCCTCCTCCCTTCCTCTCTCCTCTGTCCTTCCTTCCCTCCCTCTTTTTCTTCTGTCCCTCTCTCTGCCCTCCTTCTCTCTCTCACTCCCTCTCCTTCCTCCTCTCCCCTGCTTTTCCTCTCTCCTTCCCCTTGTTCCCAGTAAGAAGTCCTCGTGTAGAAATTCACTCTGGGTGTGTGATGCCTCACAATGCCAGGAGGGCTACAGATGCTGACGGGCTTTCCCCTCCGTCGTCCTTAGCATTTGGCTTGTTGTCTGGTGGTCCCAGGAAGATCACTCCATCTCCTGACCACATCTGCTTTTAAGCTAGTGGAGGAAGGGTAAAGAGCAAAAGGATTGTGCTGGCTGCAGCTGCTCCCTTCTAAAATGAGGCCCCGAGGTGTGTGTGTGCCTGTACTCCTAGCACTCTGGAAGGCTGAGGCAGGAGGATTACAAGGAGGAGCTCAGCCTGAGCAACTTAATGACTTGTCAAGACTGTCTGAAAGAAAAAAGAAAGGCTGGGGATGTAGCCCAGTGTGAAGGTTCTGGGCTCAACTCTCAGCTGCCAAAAATAAGTGGATAAAATAAAAGAAGGCTGGGGTTTTCCTTTTTAAGCCCAGTATATCACTGCTTCAAAAACAGGTAGTATTCTAACGTGAAATAGGAAGAAAAGGAGCAAAGCGTATGGGGAAGTGGGAGGGTAAGGGAAAGGAAAGAAGAGAATGGAATCAGTATGAGAAAATGGAAAAATGGAAACAAAGTCTTTGTAAATAGGGAGGGGGGGGGGGGTTGAAGGGAGGGCTGGGGAAGGGGGAAAAATAAGAACCAAGAGAGATCATGTAAAGGTGCAGATTTCCAATGATGAATGTAACTGTACCAATAAAATTAATTTAAAAAAACAGGTAGTATTCTACTAACAAGAAAGAAACAAAAACAGGTATTGGGTCTCAAAAATTCAAACTTTCTTTGTGGAGATTTAGCTCAGCGGTGCCACCACCTGCCTCACAAGCATAAGGTCCTGAGTTGGATCCCCAGTACAAAAAAAAAAAAAAAAAGCAAGATTCCTTGCACAGTGCATTTTAGCCCAGGCAATACTTTGCACCAATTCATGGGCCTCACCATTGGATCTGTCCCCAATCCTTTTAATCCTCATTGCTTGTCTGTACTTTTAAGTTGGAACGCAGGGTCTGATTTTCCAACATAGAATCATTGATTCATTTATGGTGCTACTGAATGTCTAAAGGTAGCAACACCCCAAAGTCACCTCCTTCAGTCACCTGAGTCACAAGATGGTAGAAACACTAAGTGACTTGTCCCGGATCACAGAGCTAGCAGGAGTCCAAGATTAGGATGCCTGGCAAGAATTCTGGATGTAATTCTTTTTGGTACTGGGGATTGAACTCAGGACCTTGCAGGCACTGTGCCACTGAGCTACACCCCCAGCTGGTTGTAGTCTTTTAGAAAGCTATTTTCTCAGTGTTTCAAGATTGTAAGAATGTCAAACCATCAATGCCAGTGAATTTTTTTCCAACCAGTTTCCCTCATTACTGACATCTGCCTATAGCAAGGACATTGGCCTTTAAACTGCATTTTTACTCCTTCCTGATTTTCCCATTCTAGGGCCTCCATGGATCTTAATCCATCCCGAATTAAAGATTTAGTAGGCTCTGAAAGAACTGTTGGTGGAAAGACCCTATCCCACTTACCTCCCAAATCTTGGTTTGTGATATTGCCATCCACCCAACGTTTCCAACCAAAAGACCACGGGTCATTTCTGGTCCTCTCTCAACCTCTCCACCTAGTGGTTCCCAGTGAACACTGTCAACTCCAAAAGGTTCTGCAGGGTGTCTTAAAATTCCAGAAAAGCAGAAAAAACATTCAAATTATTTATTGTACTCTTTCCCTACATTAAGGATTAGATACATTACCTTTGAAATTTAGAAAATATCTTGTCTGTAAAGGTATCCAGAAGTTGAAGGAAACATTATGAGCATGTTGTTTGAAAATGCAACCAATGTATTGTTTAAAATAAAAACTTCTCTGTGTCCCGACTTTTTAGGTACCTGTTGTTTAAGATTCAGCCTCTGCATTCTCAGTTGCATAGCTGCTTCGACCTTTCTTCAGAATCTTATGGTTTCTCCCAAGACTTCTGTCTGCAATTGTCTCCAGTCCATTCTCCACATTGTGATCACTTCAGTACTTTAAAAAGTAGTGTACAGATCACATGACTGCCACGAAAGTGGTCTTCCTTAAGTGGAAGAACACTTGCTTCAGACACTTCCATGGTTTCCCCACTGCTCACAATAGTAGTTTCTTTAATCATTCCACAAACATTGATGGACATCTTGCTACATGTCAGCACCCTGCTAGGTTGTGTCAGTGTCATCCAAAATAAATAAACATGGTGGTCACTCTCATGGGATTTCCATTCTAATGAATTGTTAAGAAGGGTTTTGATGACCCAGCTTCTGTCTGTAACCCCACCTGATCTCCAGCCACTCCTGTTGGCCCTTACACCCCAGCAATACCAAATTTCTTTTCTTTTGGGTACCAGGGATCGAACTTGGGACCTTGTGCTTTCGAGGGAGACAGTGGCACCACTGAGGTGAATACCCGGTCTGCAAATTTCTTAGAGTCTTCTATACACATTCTGCTTCTTCTCCCCTTGATACCTCTGTATATGCCCTCATTGTTGATCTGATGTCTCCAATAGCACTTCCTCCAGGAAGTCTTCCTTGACCCCACTTTACACAGATTAGTCACTTTTTCCTCTGGAACTTTCCTATATTCTGTTGTTACTCAGTTGCCCTTACCACAATATTCCATAATTTATTCGTTTATAGCCTTGCCTTCCCCCCCCCCCGGGTGAAGAAACCACCAAAATGCAAAGACTTTAAACTGTGTTTAGAACTGAGAGAAAAACATCCAGATTCACTTTTATTCAGTAAAGCCTGCTGTACCAAAAGAAGAGACATGATGAACTTTTTCATATTGGCCACCAGGAGTTACAATGAGCATTCTGTGGCTCCAAGAATAATAGCTCTTAAGAAAAGGAGCCAGGAAACTCCATGGTGCTTTATCTCACTCAACTCTTAACAATCTGTGCATCCTCATTAATTGTCAAACAATGTTTTATGAATCTTGAAAGTAACTGAAATAAAAAGGTTCATTAGTGTGTGCTTCATAATGGGAGAAACTCAATTTTCAGAACACAAGAAGGGAACTATTCATTTTTACTCTTTAGGTGTCAAGAGGTCTAGGGAACAGAAAGAATGGACTTTAGCAAAATGCAAATTGATTTGGGAATTGTCTTTTCAGCCTAAAAATCCTTGTAGCAAGAAAATGGGAGTACAGGGAGAAAAAAATCTAAGAAGAGCTGATTCATGTGTTAAAACAGAAACTCATATTTCTTGTCTCATAATTTTTTTCCTATATCAGGGAGCTTTATGCTTTATTTACACACTCAATTGTTAGATATTTAGGAAAAAGACTGTATTTAAATTCTCAGTGCCTAGTACAGACACACAGAAAGTTCTCAGTATGTGCAGATTTGAATTAAATAACAGTACATAGCAGGTGTGATAGAAAACTATGGTGAATGTTTAAGTTTTTAAAAATATTCATTATAGTAAAAGACACATTGCCATTAATCCTCCCCAAAACACTCCCACTTGCTGTGAACAGACTTATCCCATTGTCCTTGCCACTTTCTGAAGCAGCTCTGGAAGTCCTCTTTCCTGAGTGTCTTTAATTGGGCTGTCCTGGCTTCCTTAGTGTCCTGAATTGATTCAAAACATTCACCTTTCATGATCATGTTGACTTTGCGGCGGAGCCAGAAGTCGCCTGGTGCCAGATCCGGTAACTAAGGTGGATGAGGACACAGTGTCATGTTCTTATGAGCTGCCTTTCTGTTGGACAGTGCTTGGCAGCAGCACTCACTGCATTTTTTAATCACACCCTGTAAAGACACTCACGAAGGAGGGCATCCAGATATGCTTCAGAAAGTGGCAAGAATGATGGGATAGGTGTGTTCAAAGATGGGGAGGATTTTGATGGGAATACATGGCAATATGTATCACTGCAATAATTTAAGAAATATTAAATATTCAATATATATTTCAATCATCTGTTGTAGTTAATAGCTGGCTTGATGAGAAGTGACAGACGCAGCAAACAAAGAAATTGGCTATGTAAATCACAGATGTCCCAGTTTGATCAAGTTCTGCATTGTAGGGTGGGCAGGACCCGAACCCAGCAAGGGCAGATCTGGGTACAGATACACACACTGCACATACTACGGTGGGCCACAGCCAGCCTGCTCCTGCGTTCAGCGTCTCCGAGGCTCCATCACTTAAGTCCACCCACCCCCTCTGATGCCTCTGCCAGGGACACGGAACTTTAATCCTGCACTTATTTTCTACTTTTCTTTTCAAGCCACCCTGGAGAGTCCAGGTATAAAAGAAGAGAGGGCACTTCTGTGTGATTCTGGTCCACTGGGAGCAGGGTGTCCACTTGCATTTTCTCTGCTTCCAATGCACAACGTTTAAAAAATGTTGTGCTTGGAGGTCTCTTCTTTCTAAACCTGTTCAGCAAATTTTTAAAAATTTACACAAATTCAATGTATGTGTAGGTTTTGGGTGGGCCTGGAAATTGATTTATGAGTCAACCACTTTTCTCTTTTCTTGCCATCTCCCGCTTGAGTGGTTTGTCGGCTCTCGGCTTTTCTTTCACGCAAAGAGAATAAGGTTGTCTATGGAAGAGGTCAGCATTTCAAATTGGTGGAGTTCAACTGCACAAATGACATAGAACTGACAAGAAAAGACAAGGGGTTTGGAGGTCACAGACTGCATAGGTCTCGCTTAGGGTTTTTGCTTTGTGATGAACCCTGGCTCCAAAATGAATTAAATAACAGGCTTAAGGACTATTGAGGGAGGACTGAATGCAAATCAAAGATAAGTAGAAGTTTTCTTTCCTAAAAGGGGGATGATTTTTTTTCCCTTCCCTCTCCCGCTTCCATATCTGTGCTGGCGAGAGCTGCATATTAAACACGATTTCACTGCCATTATACTGGGGGCTTTCACTGCGGGCCGCTGTGATGGCCTATCTTGGCCTATGATTAATGACTTGCTAGGCAATTTAGAAGCCATAATAACTCCGCAGTCCACACACAAACTATATAGTCACATTCCTTTTGCGGATTTGCCAAGCTGTTACCAAGGGGCCTGCAGAGGAGCTGGATTGCTGGAGAGATAGCGGAGCATTTCTGCAAATGCCATTTGGGCCTTATCTTGCTGAAAAGTGCAGTGAGCAGCAGGCTCATTTACAAAATTCAAATCCTATGTCTCACAGCTTCTTTATTTCAGCCCAGATTAGGGAAAACAAAACAAAACAAAACAAAAATCGCTAGGAAAAAAAACTCTGGTAAAAACCAATCTTGCTATGTGGTCTCCAGGCTCTGAGCGATTATGGATGCAGGGCAGCGAGGTTCTCAGATTTCGAGTTGGATTCATCAAGGTCTAGTGCTAATAGTGTCCTCTAAAAGCAGAGCATGGATATTGGAAACCCCAGGCAGAAGCAAAGGCCTGGCTTTGAGGTGTCCTGTTTGGACGTGTTTGTGTGCAGACTTCAAAGCAGGAAACCTGCGTCTGAGGGCCAAGGGAGATGGTGCAGGGAATGGGGGTTGCTGAGTCAGGGAAGAGTGCTCTGTCCCAGTTCAGCTGCTGCCTTGCTGTCCTCTGTGGTCTTAGATCCATGTCTTTTCCTCTCTGAGCTACAGTTTTCCCATCTGTTCAGTGAAAAGGTCAGAATCAGCAAACTATCCGCACTTTTCTGGCTCCAGTTGCTATTCAAGTTGCAGGTATTTATTGAGCACTCACTGTATACTTGGGGCCCTTCTAGATATTTAGGGAAGAAAGCAGATAAAGATCTCTGTGCCAGAAAGCTTCCATTCTTAGAGGGGTGATGCAGTCATTAACAGTAAAGATAAGGAAGAAGTAAATTATATATGTTAGAGCACAATGAGGACTGCGGGAAAAGAAGAGACAGGACAATGCAGTACAAGAGGAAGCAGTAGGACCACGGGCTGGGCACAGAGCACGGCAGGAAATATGGTAGCCGGTGAGATTCGGCAGGGATGGGAAGGAGATGAAGGAGTGAGTCACGTGTCTGTGGGAAGTGGAAGGCTTCTGGCAGAGACTGTCCAGAGCAAAGGCCCCAGTGGTCTAGGAGTCCATAGGCGAGTCATTTTCTTTGAGACCTAGTAGCTTTCAGTCACTTAGGTAGCTGCGGGCAACTATATCACCCAGATGCATGACTGTCAACCTTGGCTGTTTGTTGAAAGCACCCAGGGAATTAGACACATAGGGAAGCCAGGTCCCTGGTCCAGAGATTCTGATTTAACTGGCACCCACATGCACCCTAGGCACTGAGGGATTGCCGAGCTCCCCAGGTGTTTTTCTTATGGCTGTCAGAGTTGATCTAGAGCCAGCAGTCAGCTCTGCCATAAGCTTCCCAAGGGCTGTTAGTGATTGATACTATCAGCAAGGAACTGTCGCTCTGTCCACATGCAGTCTTCCCAAGAACCTACTCTGCATGACACTGGTCACAAGAGGAGAGTGAGATGGTCCATGCCAAAGTACGGAGAAGGTGGGCACGAGAAGATGATTCCTTCGACCATTACAGAGCCATGGAACATGGTGGTGCTAATGGTTAATTTCCGCCAAATACAACTCACTCAAGTGCTACTTCAGTATCCTTGCCACATCCACGTAAGATTAACTCAGACCTTCTATTTAAATTCTTACTTTATTGTCCTAATCAATAAAATATGTGAAATCACTTGTTTGATGGACTACATATAACAAATTTAATATATAGCTCAAAGTATATATAAGTAACTGTAAAAGTGGCAAATGCTCATCTGTATGCTATCCAAAACCATCCCCAGGATGATGTCTAGAAAGAAGTGAGCCATGCATTTGGAAATACACCTGAATAAGAGGAGGTGGTGATGACAGAGAGAGAGGAAGAGAATGTGTGTGGTGGAGAGACTCATGACTCCTATTTTATTTACACATGAAAAGGGTACCATGTTGGACCAAAGAGAATCAAAGTTAAGTGGTTGAGGTAGGCTTTGTAATTATGCAACCCATTAATCAGGTGTGGGCTATTCAGATGATTGGCAGGTGGATTTTTCCTTGGAATTCCCAGACAGCAGACATTGTTTGCTTTGGATCAGGTGGCCAGACTTCTCTTTTCTCTCTGTGTGTCAAAGCACTGTGCAGGGAAGTCGAGCCCACACATGAGCTCAGTGGAGTCCCACGCACAGATTCCAGAATGCTTCGGAGAAACATGAGGATGATTTTATTTTGATAATCATATCTTACTGAAGTGCTTGCCTTTTAGAGAAAGCATGCAAAAAACATTTTTTTAAAAAAAAAAATTAGGCTTTATGTGCTGAACTAAATTTCCATTTTTTTCCAAAATATATTTACTGAACAATATGGCTCCATACTTTTGGAATCTGTAGAGTCATCAATAAAAGGAATAGTTACATGCTGAAATCTCTTGCTTAAAAATGTTTTAATTTTATTTAGCAAGTAATAAATTAATCCCCACTGTAAAATGTTTAGGTATAAAAAATAATAACTGTCCCTTTCAATACTAGTCATCATTCTAGGGGGAGTCACTGTTACCCTGTAGGAATTAAACTTTACCTCCTTGTATTTTTATGGTATTTTCATATATAAGGTTTTAGGAAAACCTAATTTGTGTGTGTGTGTGTGTATGTGCTTTACAGAAATGTGTATGATGTTACTTTTTACATGGTATTCTACAACTGTCTTTTTTCAGATAACTGTATATCTTATGTCTGTATATTATATATAATATGTATTGTGTTAAGTAAGTCTACCTCTAGAAAATGGCAGCACAAGATTTCAAAGTACAGTGGACCCTTGACTTAAGAACTCAATTCATTCTTGAGGGCTGGTTGTAACTCAGGTTCGTCAATGAAGGCTCAGGCTCCTCTACACAGCCTTCAAAGCCTCTCTCCTGTGCACAGGCAGATCTCAGTGTCCTTAGAGAGACATCGGCCCAGGATTTCTCAGTGAGCCCCACATGGGAGAGGATGCTGTCATGTTCCTTCCAGAGCTCTGTAAGGGTTAAACCTGTGTCTGAGACCATCTGGAAGCACAAGAGGCCAGCATTTGGGTGGTAACTCAAGATTTGATCATAAGTTAAAACTAAAATTCTGGTCATAATCCTGAGCTGTTTCTGTGTCAACCCTGTCACAATTCGAGGGTCCACTGTATGCATCTGCATCCTAGAGACAGTCAAGCGCTACAACAGACAGAGTTGCCTGGGTGTCCATGCAAAATCACCTTACCATACATCTGTGAGACTGTCTTTAGAGTAGGGATTGAAAACGGAATTGCTGCAGAGCTGCTGACTTAGAGGACATACACATTTTTAACTTTAATATATATTCCCAAGATGTCCTCAAAATAGTGACCAACTCTCACAATGCTGTAGGATCACATACCATTTTTAGTTGTGTCTTTTGTGTAGTTGCACTGTTTGTAGGTGCTATATTCATTGAAACCTTCCCTCCCACTATAGCGGGCATGTCTTTGTGAGGTCTATCCACTCTCATTTTCATCCCAGAGAAGCGAGTTAGAGGTGGTTAGAAATAGCACAGAATCAGCTGGCCCAGGCAGGAAATGATATTCCTCATCTTAGCACTGTGCTTTGACCAACTGAGCTAAGCTGTAGCCCGGCATCTGAGAGTAAGGGGATAAACATCACAGTAAATACAAAACCTTCTTGGCACATCCATGCTGCACCACTTAGGGTATCTATTAAGATATCTAATTAATAGGATTAACAGGATATCTATTAAGTTTTAGAACAGAGACCAATATAACAGTGGTCAAAATGAGTTTAGAAATTTAATCACGTCCCTGTCCAAATATAAGAAGTAAGGAGCTGGCATTGAAGATCCACAGTAGCAGCAATCTCTCTTGTTCAACTTTCCTCAAGGTGCTGTGTCTTCCATCGGATCCAAGATGGTGGCAATCATATTCACACTCAAGCCAGGGGTGAGAGAAAGACGCACCTGAAATCACATTCAACCTGCTCATACGTGGAATTCAGTGGCACAGACACATCTTTCAGAAAAAAATCAAGGGTTCTACTACTCTGAAAGATAAGGTAAGGACAGACACTGTCAGGCAACAGTCTGGTTATATATTTCAAAAGGACAATTACATGCTACTGAACAATAAAGGAACAATGACGAGTAATTCACCTATATTATTTAAATTTCACAAAGAATTTTCGTGTACTTTTGTCATTTTGCTCTCACAAAGTTCTGTGAATTAGTGGTGCTCAAGAAACAGACTGGACAGTTCAGAAAAGCAGACTATGAACAGCTATTACCAGCCACTACACTTACTTTAAAAGCCACTTGATTCTGCAAAAGATAGCGTTTCTGAGAGAAGTGGAGATCTCTCCTTTTGGGAGGCATAGGTGAAAGCTGGTTGGGAAGAACTGTGGAAAGAGTAAAGATAGAGAATAGGGGAGGCTGACCTTGAGGAGCTCAGCACATGGACAGGACCACAGGCATGAGAGGTGTTTGGAAGGACACACTTACTCTTAGGAGAGAATTGCTGTTATGCCAGTTACCTTCATCAGGGAGTCTTCTCATCACAGATGGCAGGTTAGCCTGAGGGTGATGGCTATGTCATCCAGAGGACAAGATCTCAGTGTCCATGTCAGTGGAGATTTCAGGATTTTGGTTTCTGTTTTTCTATCTTGTTTCCCATTTCTAGGTTGCTGTGGTGGACACAAATGTGGGGTGTTTAATCCAGGGTGTTCTGGGAGGGCTCTTGGAAGGTTGGTATGATGCTTGACCCTCAGTGGTCACAAGGAACCTGAGCTCAAGACGCATGTAGTCTGTACTTCCCACCTTTCCCAGGCCAAAAAATCATTTGAAGATTTTTGTTGAATATGGGTTCTGATCTAGTAGACCCAGCCTGGGCATTGGACTCTGTTTCTTGGGAATCTCCCAGCTGGGGCTGGTCCTTCTGGTCCCTGGACCATGGTTTGATTAGCCTGAGTCGCTGACGCACAGCATTGTGAGCCAAATACATGGCTGTTGCTCTAAGCCAATACGCTTTGTGCTCATTTTATCTCAGGCAGCACATGGTGGCTGCTCCAATCAACGCACTGTTACTAGTTCTTTAGGATGTCTGTAACAAAGCACCACACACAGTGGCTTAAAGCAATAGAAATTTGTTTCCTCATAGTTCTGGAAACCAAAAGACTGGCATCAATGTTTATTCTGGGGCTCTGAGGGCAAATCTTTTCTGTGCCTTTTCTAAGCTCCAGTGGTCACTACAATCCCTGGTGTCCCTGGTGTTCCTGGGCATTTAGGCATGTCCCTCTCCTGTCTGACTCTTACCACATGGCATTCTCTTGTCTGTGTGTCCAAACATCCCACATTTTCTGAGGACACCAGTCATCGGATTAGGGATACCCTGATCCAATATCACCACAACTTGATGACAGCTTCAAAGACTATTTCCACCTAAGATGACGTGCTTGTGGACAAACTTCAAACCCACACATTGGAATTATTCATATGGGAAATCCCATTCAGGATTCTAAATAACACCTGTCCCAAGAATCTTTGGGACATCAGCCCTTGGTAAGTTGCACCTGTGTTCTCTAGGATTTATTTGTGAATTCCAGCTAGGATTCTGAGTGCTAGCTCTTTTTTTAATCATAATTTGTTTTTATTCATTAAGTTTATTGGTACAGTTTAGGTATACAATGTGATGACATTCATCATTGGGAATTTGTACCTTTACATGATATATCTTGGCTCTTATTTTTTCCCCATTCCCCTGACCTCTCTTCCACCCCTCTACCTCTCCCTATTTACAAAGACTTGTTTCCGTTTTTTCCTTTTTCATATTTTATCTATGTGCCAAGAGCAGAGACTTTGAAAAACATTAATTTTTAATTTTTGGTGTGTAAATTATCTCACTGATCTTTACAATTCTCCTCAAATGTAGGTATAATGGTTTATGGCTCAGAGATCCTAGGAAATTGGCTAAAACCATACAATAAATATATTCAGCAACAGATATTTGTCCATCTGATTTTGAACATGATGTTTCTGTTGTACCATGGTGTTTCTCCTTAGGTTATCAGAAGGTCTGAGTTCTTGTCCTACTCTATTTTCCATTAAGTGGTGTGACCTAGAATGCCTTAATTTTGCTGAAATTCCTCCTTTTGATATAGAGCTAATAAATACATAAATGGGTTATTATGAATACCTAGAAGATGAAGTAAATTGTGTGGCTAGGGCTGGGTTTGGGGTTAGACAATGTTCAGTCAGAGGCTTAGCCAGGTGTGTGGTGCACACCTGTAAGCCCAGATTCTGGGAGGCTGAAGCAGGAGAATCATAAGTTCAAACCCGGCCTGGAAAACAGCAACTTAGCCAAGTCCTTGGCCCAAAATAAAATGTAAAAAAAGGATGGGGGATGTGGCTCAGTGCAAAGGCAGCCCCTGGGTTTAATTCCCAGTAACACACACACACACACACACACACACACACACACCCTCAAGATTTGGCTCCAACTATGTGACTCTGGGGCATGTCAATATTAGCTTTGGAAGCTTTAATTTCTTTATCTGTAAAAAGGAAATAATCACATAGCCTATTTCAGAGAAGTACTGCAAAAATTAAATCAGATGATATACAACACATTTAGCTCAGTATATGGCCATTGTAAGCCCTCAAAGATGAACTACAATTAACTATTTTAAAAGCATTTTCTAAAGTGCAAAGTTCTAATTAATAGCAATTATTAAAATTGTGTTTCATTTGAGGTTCCATGGGGTACCACGCTCTTCGAAGTTAGGATGATTTCTCTGGGCTTTTTCTAACCAAACACCACCCTGGCTTGGCTATCAACCATCACTCATACCTCTGTACAACCAAAAACGAAGACCCGTTCCTCTGGCTGGAGATTTTTCACATAGGAAGACAAAAGCAGTTGGCAAAGAGGTCTCCGATGTTCACTTCCGGGAGCAGAAGGAGCTGTCATCCTGTTTTAGGCCGAGAGAGGCCTCAGAGCTCCTGACAGGGCCTCATAAGCTCATCCGGGTTTGCACACATGGTGACCTGCACAACCTGCATTGGTCTGCGTTGTTCCAAGTTACCATGTGGCTGGCCTCCCTACATCTGTTTCAGCTTGAGCGACTCAGAGAAAGACCACATACCTACCAAAACACACCAGGGTTCTCCAATAAGCTTTGGGAACATTCTCCTTGCTCCCCCGGCTAATACCTCAGGGGAACCCTCATTCAACCACTTAGCTTCTATTTCCATCCCTTCTCCATGTCTTACAGTCGCGTGTCTCCTACTCAGCCAAAGG
Organism: Heterocephalus glaber; assembly: GCF_000247695.1. Next base: position 5,462,958 of record NW_004624750.1, on the reverse strand, counting down.
CCAATGCATGTGCACATTTCCAAGCTCTCAGGGACTTCACTGGATGGATAGATCCAGGTACTTTCACCCTCAGGAATTTGACCGCAGTTATTTAGGCCAGGGATCAATCTCAGCCCCAAAGGAACTTATCTGCTATTGTGATTTAAAATCTCTGATCCCTTACAGTGACCCAGTGCCCAGACACCCATTCTCTCTTGAGAAGGCTGGAGTGGAGACACTGGTAAAGGGATGAATGAGCTCAGCCTGGCTGAGGGAAGGCAGGAAACAGAAGCCACTAAGAAGCGGAAGTCAAGGACAGAGGGACAGCCTGGGCAGAGGGAGGGAGCTTTGAGCACCAAGCAGTGTGAGTAAAAGGGTGCTCTGAGAGACTCTTACTGCCATGGCTATGGAGACACCAGAAACTCAGTCCAGGGAACCCAAGTTTCTGAGTCATCCCAAGTGGTGAGCTATACTGAATGAATTCATTTCTTGACTGAAAAGTAACAAAATTTAAATATGGCATCTTAAGAAAAAAGGCAAATGTGTTGGACATATAAGGGAAAGCTCTTAAAATACAAGAGTAACTGAGGAAATAGGCTTGGCAAAGAATGTTAACAAGGCCTTAGTCAGCCTTCCATTACTGTGACAAATACTGGGGATAAATCAACTTAAAAAGTAGGAAAGGTTTATTTTGGTTCATGGTTTCAGAGGTTTTCGTCTGTGGTCACTTGGCCTATGGTGGCACAGTATATCGTGGCGACAGTACATGGAAAAGTAGGCAGAGTTCCCAGCATCTCTAACTTTCCAGGGTTTCCACTGTACCTTTGGCTTCACCATCACAGCTTCGCTTCACCCTCTGCCCTTTCTTGGGCTTCTAGCAGGGACTGTAACTCTGTCACATATGTTTCCCTGGCATCCTAGGCCATCTTCTGAAGTCTGGGTGGAAGCCTCTATGATCCCATAACTTTTAGACTCTGCATGCCTGAAAAATCAGTATTATATGCATGATACCAAGGTCAACTGCCAGCATGAACACAAGCTGCCCCCTTTAGATCATGGCTGTTGTGGCCTCTGAGTGCCTGGATAGCTGAGCTGGGGGATGCATTTCCCTAGACAGTCTGAATGAGAAGGTGTCCCAGGGACTCTCTTTCCAAGCGGAAGACTTATGCTTTTGTACCCTTGAGCCTGTGATGGGTTCAGTCATGCTGATTTCTGAGAAGCCTGCAAAGTATCTTTCGTCTTGTCCCTTTTCTTCGTTACTTTTCTCCTTACTGAGACACAATACCAGACACCTGAAACTTTAAGGAGGAAAGGTTTATTTTGGCTCAGAATTTGTAGAGGTTTCAGTACATGGTCAGCTGCCTCCAAGCCAGGACAAAAGAGAAAGACCTCATGGCATGGTGGCAAGAAGCAGAAAGAGAACAAAGGAGGAGGAAGAAAGATGGACCCTTCCAGGTCATGCCAGCCACCCACAACTTCTGACCAAGATTCCCCTCCCAACATCACATTTTGCTATAATTCCACTCATCAGTAGACTCATCAGTGGACAGAGGATCATACCCCGTGATCCAATCACCTCCTCAAATCCCCACTTATGAATGCATGAGGCTTTGGGGTGACATCCAGATACAAACCACAGATCACTGCACAAAGTACTTGAACTCTTTTTAATGTTAATCTTTCAGCAACATGCTGTTCTTTACCTCAACTTTGCAGATGTTTCTGGCAAAAGTGTAAACTTAAAATAATTCAGTTTTGCTTTTTGCTCTTATAGATCTGGCTATAAGCAGATAGCAGAGGCCCTACCATAGCCTGAATGTTGGGCTTCTTTGAAAACACACACACACACGTGTGTGTGTGTGTGTGTGTGTGTGTGTTTCTGTGAAATATCTGTTCATACATGTTGCTCATTTTTAATTTAACTGGCTTTCATTTGTTATTTTTACTGTTGAGTTTTGAAAGTTACTTGTATACTTTAGATACTTATCTTTTAATCAATTGTGTGATTGCAAATTTGTTTTAGGCTGTAGCTTGTCTGTTTATCCTTTTTATGTAGAATTCAAAAATTAAGTTTCTATTTCTAATTTTGTTGCAGTCTGTTTTATTAATTTTTCTTTTGGCATAGATTTATTTGGCATAAATTTATTTGGGTTTCTTCTTTTTGGGGTTCATGAAGCTTTTTGGCTCTGTAGGTCTATGGGATTTTTTTGTTTAGTTTTTTGTCAAATTTGGGACATTTCAGTAACTCCTAAAAACATCTGTAAATCCTATCTTTTTCTCCTGACCTTTTAAGACTATAGTAATATAAATATTGAATCTTATCAGGTCCAGGTAGCATAACAAACTGGAATCCAGGTATTAAAAGAAATGAAGCGAGCCACAATTCCTATTGTCAAGGAGCTCACAATGGAGTGGGGAGCACAGATGTACAAATGAGAGGCCATGATACAATGGGTAAATACCATAAGAGCAGGAATTAAATGGTGTGAAATCACCGAAGGGACTCCTCATCTGGGAGAGGCCGCGGAAGTGTTGGGAAAGCATTCACATTGGTATTGGGTGGTAGGTTTGGAAGAGGTTTACCTGGTAAAAAGTGGAAGTAAATGATATGTGAAGAACAGAAAACTGCATGTTCCAACATGCAGAGGCCTTTGGGTAGGGAATTTTGGGTTGTCTATTTCGGTTACAGTGTGTGTGTGTGTGTGTGTGTGTGTGTGTGTGTGTGTGTGTGTGCCTGTGTGCACTTTGGAGGGAAGAAGTTACAAAGGATGATATTAAAATGATAGAACAAGATACTAAAGGTATTTGACCATGACAGACTTTGTACTCTACTCAGCAAGTGTGTTGTCCCTGGGTGATAGTGCCAGTTGATGTTTTCAAATAGAAGAATGATTGCTCAGTTGTTAGAGATAAACTGTTGGCATCACATATGGCCTCCTAGGGAGAGACTAGCAGCAAGGGATCATTAAGAAGTTTTTAGGATAATCTGCTTGTCAGAGATGAAGATCTAAACAAAGGAAGTTGGTGTCAGTAAGCAGAGAGAAGATGATGTATCCATATTGCTTAGAAAATATGGAATAAGAGAAGAACCAAAGAATGCTCTAAATTCTCTGGGTGAGCCTCTTCCAGGTAGGGGTGATGTTAACATGACACAGGGACAGAAGAAACACGGGAAAGACACTGATGGGCTGAGTTTAGCAAAGTGGCAATGTCCAAGTCGCTAGTTCAGTGACTTCTGAAAAGAGATCAGAATGGAAGGCCCATTAGATTTGAAATAATTTAGAAATAGGGTTTTATTAGTTTGCTACTATTTCCATAGAAATTACTACAAAACATTACAACATTTATTTTCTTTTGAAGTGTGAAATGAGTCTTTTGACACTGAAATCAAAGGATAGCACAGCTGAATTCCTTCTGCCGTTCCTAGGGAGAGATTTTGCCTACTTACATCTTCTAACTCCTGCATCCCTTGGCTCATGGCCCCTTCATCCATCTCAAAGTGCATCAGCTGCTTCCTTTGTCACCTGTGCTCTGATCTCCCCCATCTGCCAGTCCAGATAGTCCAGGATAATATTCTCATCTTAAAACACTGAACTTAAAAACATCTGCAAAAGTCTCCTGTTTTCTTCCTTTTCCAGTACTGACCATTGAACCCCAGGGCCTTCACACTAAGCTACATCCATAGCCCTTAAAGATTTTTTTTTTTCTATTTTAAGACAAGGTTTCACTAAGTTGCTAAGTTTCCCAGGCTGAGCTTGAACTTTTGATCCTCATGCCTCAGGCTCCCAGAGTGCTGGAATTACAAGGGTCCTCCAAAATTCTCAACCACAAAATTCCTTAGTCCTGTAAGGTGACACGTTCTTTGTTTGTGGGGACTCAGATATAAATATCTTTGGGATCTAGGGGGTGTTGTTCAGCCTATCACAAGGGCCAATGAGAAAAATGTGATAGAATGAGGGAAGGGAAAACATGAATGCAGAGATCGGGAAAACATGAATGCAGAGATCGGGAAAACATTAGTATGGAGAAAGAAGGGAGATACTTGCTGCTTGCATAGTAAATGTTTCTTAGAAGTCAATGAATCAAGAAATTTCTAAAAGGAGAATTTATGCTCCTCTCAGAAGTGTCTCTGTGGCCGGCCCCATTAGCCTGCCAGGTGCCACGTTTACCTTGTCACCAGCCCGTGAAGTCAGCAAAAACAGTGAATGGTGGGTGTGTGAAGCAACCGTCTGGGCCCTTTTCTCCAGTTCCTGATTTATTTGCTTTCCAGGTCTGAACTTTGCCCTACTCAGCTCTGAGATCCTGGTTTACCCACAGGTCCAGACACAATGTTCAGGAACGCAGCCCTCCATCTCCCTCTGCAGAAGCCAGGTTGGCCTCCCTCTGTCCTACCTTCTCTCACCGTGGTAGCAGTGAGCAACACAGCTTTCCAGACCCCTGGGCTTCCACTTCTGGAATGGGTTTTTCCTTACTTCAGGACCCTTGAATGGAGAGGGGAGCTTGGATTATTCTGGCATCATTCCACAGGACTTCCCATCCTTTTTGTTGTTGTTGTCTTTTGAGAGGGGCCTGGCTATGTAGTTCAGGCTGGCCTTGAACTCACTATGTAGCCCAAACTGGCCTGGAACTTGTGGTAATCCTCCTGCCTCAGCCTCCTGAGTGCTGGAATTATGGGCGTGTGCCACCACACCCAACAGGACTTTCCATTTTAACAAGGGGAAGTACCCAACCCAGAGAAGGACTTTTCTCAGACATTCAGGGAAGCCATGTGGCAATGGTTGTCTGTGCCTGGGTGATCTGCCCACCATCCTAGCAACATATTCTACTCCAGTAATTCCAGAGCCACACAGAGCAGGCGAGCCGAGCTCCTCTAAAAAGAAAGGGGGGGGGCTGCTATGACTACAAGAAAGAAAGGCAGAATGCTGGACCAACAACAAAGCGGATGTTCACAACAAGGCGAATAGACTCCAAACTTTCTACTAAGAAAGGATGGCATTCCTGTAGCATTATCAAGAACTGTGCACACAGAGAACCTATATCAGAAGGAGCACGCGATGATTAGGCCTTTAATCATGCAACCCTAACACCTGGCATTCGTGTAAAAATGCTACAAAAGGATTATATTCTTGTAGCCTCCAGTGCAATGCCTGACACTGAGACAAGATTCAATAAACACTTGATGAATTGGTAAGTCAGTGAATGAAGATACTGAATATAGGAATATAGAGATGTCAATCTGTAATCTACAGGTGATTTGGGGGAATCAGAGCAGAATTTTTTTTTAAAGAAGACTATTTTTGTGGACATATCCAGTTGTAAAATTTTTAAATGTAGACTTCCAAACCAGTATGTTAAAAACTCCACCTCATGGTCACACGCTGGCTTTAGAAAGCGGGAGCTACTGAAAGGTTTTTTGTATAATCTGATTAAGGGGCTGAGTAAGAAGAGGCAAGAGGTTAACGATTGGTGGTTTTAACACCACATTTACCTAAGCTGAAAGGGTTTTTCTAAAGATCTTTAAAAACCTTTGTGAAGTGTGTAATATGAGGGCTGGGCTTGGAGCCCAGAGTTAACACATCCCGGTCCTTCTGCCCCTCTGTATGGCCAGAGTGCTTCCACACCTACGCTAGGAGACAGCTCTCCCTCACTGTCATCTGAGACAGAATTCCGTGGTGCTATGGCACCATCAGAAATCTGTAGGTTTTTATTCTGAATGGTTTGACTAGTTATCAGATGCCACTTCCAAAGAGGCAAAAATTGGGTCTTGGGGTGGAGAGAGATCTTAGCTATCTCTTCAGAGGGCCACATAAATAGATATGAAGTGTATCCCTGATAATCTCATGGTGCCAGTTAGGAGAAAATGGCTAAAAGTTTTCTTAGAAAAGCAATAGTAACAATTGATGATGATAACAACGATGATGATATTTTTCAAACGTTGAGAAATCCTGAGTTATAAGGAAGTACCTGAAATATACTGGTGCTATTCCTTTTATCATGCTTACTCTGCCCTAAGAAAAAAGATATCATATTGGGAATGATCAGACTTGAGTGATAATTTTCATAGCTATCATCAATGTTTATTCATTCATTCATCCACTCGTCAAATATTTATTAGGTAATTTCTATGTTCTACACATGGTACTAGTCTCTGGAATTATCGTAATAAAAGGGCAAGCACTTTTCCCTCAGAGTTCATATTTGGGGATGGAGCATGATAAATAAATTCCATGTATGTCTAAGTAGTAATAATTATGAGAATTAAGATGATTATAATAGCTGTCAAAATAATAATCTTAAAAATTTATGTGATAAAGATTACAGAAATTTCAAAAGCACAATGGAAAAAAATGACATTTGAACTGGGTCTCAAGTGGCCAAAGGACTGGTAATTCCAGTCCCAAAAGTTTCTAGGCAGAGAGAGGAGGCAGGCAGAGTTCTCGGGCTGGGAGAGGCAGGGCCTTGGGGTCCGTCGCGCTGGCTGGGCTGGCAGTGGCAGGCTCTGGTGCTGGGCTCTGGGCAGAGTCAGAGTCCTGTGACCTTGGGGGAGTCGCCCAGGCTGCTGGTCTGGGGTGCCCTGGAGGATGCTCTTGCCCCCCGGGGCCTGGACAAGCATGGAGGGAGAGTTCAGATTCCTCCAAAACCAGAACCTGCCCCTTCCACTGTTGATTTTTGAGGGACAGGCGTTTTTCTCCGTCTGACAATCTGCTTCTGCTGTACTTCGGGGCCATGTTGTGGGGACAAGCACAGGGCTCGGGCTGGGGGCTCCGGGCTCCGGAACCCCACCCGTCAGTAAATTACTGGGTGACTCCTGCCAGGCCATTCCGGGATCTGTGCTTCCAGACCCTCATGGGGAGCACCATTAAGACCCCTCCTACGACACAGACTCTGTGATTCTATCACCCTTGCCAGAGCCGGGAGGACTCAAACCCCTCACGCAAACTCACCAAACTCTCCTAAAATAATAAAGCCATTTCCTGGGGAAGGGTTGGCAGGAGCAGTGGGGAGCCTCTTGCAGGGTGTGATGAAACCCAGTCCCAGCCGAATATTAGGTTAGAGAGGGGTCTGTGATGGGCGAGGGCTGGCGAGAGAAGAGAGAAGGCAGACAGAGGGCTGGGAGGGAGAAAGTTTAATTGCAATTGTTTGGCCTGCTGATCCCCGGCAAATGACAAGAAGCCCCGAAGGAGCGGCCAACGCAGATATTTGAAAAGCAGAGGCGGCGGGGGATGGTTTGGCCTCTCCCTCCCCTCCGAGGCTGTTTGAGGAGCGGTCTACAGCGCTGACAAGCACGGGTTTGGGAGGCCATTGAAAAGTTTTGGGCCTAAATAGGGTAGGCAGCTTGGCTTAAGTGTTGCTAAGGAATACCTGGCAACGGGCAACAATAGGCCTTTCAGAGAATCCGGGGCAAACAGTGACCGTGGTAATGGGGTGGGCTTCAGGGTCTCCTTGCCCGGCCGGGCCCCTCCCCTGCTCACACAGAGGCCTGGGCACTGGGCTATGTTCCGGAAATTCCCCGCACAAAGCCCCATTCAGCGGGAGGCGGGCCAATGCGTGTGCTTTGGGGGGGTGGGGGTGGGGCGAGGGGGAGGGGTGCCGGAGAAGGCGCTTTGCTGCCAAAAAAACACAAAAAACACACCCTCTCGAGGCTCTTTCTTCTCGCAGAGACTAAGAGAGGCACAGAAAGTGCTAAGTTTGTAAAAGAGGCTGAAAAGGTTCAGAAAAAGTAGCATAAAAGGGGCTGGGGAACGCCCCCTGAATTTTGAACAGAGCGCAGAAAAGGGACCCTAAAAAGCAATTAGGGAAGCTGCTTGTAAATGAGGAGGCGGCTCGTTCGGGGTGGGGGGCCGAGGCCGAGGTAGGTGTGCCCGGGAGGCGGAGGAGGTGCGGGTGGGAGCAGGTGAGGGACGGAGCGAGGCCCGAGCCCAGGGGACCTGTGGGAGGGGCCGTGCTCCCAGCGCCCACTCCCCCGAGTGAGTTCCAGTTCTGACTCGCACTGTTCAGCCGCCCCGCCCTGCCTGGTTTTGTTCTCTGGAGGAGGCCGCGGAGCCTGGGACGTGCCCAGCACCGGGGGGCTGGGGGGGGGGGGCTGAGCCGCGCATCTCTCCAGCCTCCTCGGTCTCTGCCAACCAGGGAGGCCCCGGGCCCTGGTGCCGGATACCTGCTGTCCTTTCCTCGCCACTGAGTGACCGGCAGGATGCTCCCGGAGCTGGGTGTCGCCCAGAACCAGCGAGCCGGGCCAGCAGAGGAAGGGAGGCAGCCAACAGATGAGTGCTCTACACATTCCACGTGCCCGAGCTGCGTAACATTCGTGCTCAAACACCCTACTCAACCTCTCTAAAGATAATAATTTTACATTTCCAGCAGCATGTGCACAGTGACAATTATCTGTATCCCTACTGTGTCGCAGCACCAACCAATAATCAAGAGAATTATGTTCCAGTTGAAAGCAGATTTAAATAAACAGACCCTAAATGGGAGCCAATAATAGATGTACCAAAATAGTGCGGGGAGCAAGCAGCCACTCAGATAGGAGCTGTTGAGCTGAAGGGAGAGTGGCATCCAGACCCTGGGGTGTGGAGCTCCTGTCTGGAGCTCAGTCTCTTGTCCCTGCAGACCTGACCAGTTCACTGTCCTACACCCAGCCGAGGACCCTCCTTTCTTTCCTCCCTCCCCCACCTCTTCCTCCTTCCCTTCGACAGAGTCCTGCTTCCTCATCACCTGGGGATATTTAGGCACCTTCAGCAAAACGATTTTTGTGTCCCTCTGCTCAAGATTAAAACCAGTCATGTTGGCCCTTTCTGAAGCAAGGGAGGAGGATATTAGCTCTTTAAAAGAAAACCAAACTGTCATTTTAGGACAAGGGAGAATGGGTTGCTGAAGAGGCAGAAGAATGGAGAACCACTACACTTAGACATCAGGTACTGTTAGAGGTTACTCCCGGTGCTAGGCGTGGCCCTCTGCCCTGAGGATTCAGAGGGGAAAGTGATGGTCCCTTGTCCTCAAGAGCTTCCACTAATGCAGGGAAGATAACCAGGCCCAGGTAACCGTGGTTCTGCATTTCCAGTAATGAGTATGTGTACAGCATACAACAGGGACAGCAGAGAAGGGCTTTGCAGGTGAGGGGAAGGAGATGTCAGGAGGACCAGGATGTGCCTCTAAGGGTGAGCAACACAGAACCTAGAAGGGACCTTCCTGGCAGAGGAAGCAGTGTGGTCAAAGGCCTGGATGCAAAGGAAGGCTCTATTTGTTTGGGCCTCAGGAAGTCCTTCAACAAGAACAGTTTCAAAGTGAGATATTAGAGACAACTGGGACAGGAGGTGCTAAAAAGTAGGGAGTGACAACAAAGGACATGGCTTTGATCTAACCGGGAGGATGAGGCAATGAACAGGAACCTCATTTCTGCTTGCTCCTTGTTTTCCACGGGGACTTCTATTGTCAGTGCTCTTTTGGCTTCCTGTTTCCTCCTTTTAGAAGTTCTCTCCCAGATCTCTGCTTCTTTACTTCCTCTTGCTCAGGAGTCGGTTGCTGGGCTCCATGTCTCTTCTGTTCCACATGGAGTAAATTCTGATCTGCTGCTGGCCACAGTGTAACAGGAATCTGTCCTTCCTGGTTTGACATATCTGTGGATGCCCCCCAGTGAAGCAATCTAATTCTGGAGAGCATTGTTAGGATGCTATTGTTGTCCCAAGTGTCAGCCTGGTTCTTCTACATTTTCATTAATAAGTCTGACATTTTGATCTCAGTCTACCTTTGGTGTCTCACCTTGAGCAGAGCATAGACGTACTAGCTTTTAACCTCTTGAAGTGCCACAGTGAACCGAGCAGGTTAGACTGCTTCCTGGAGAGAGGGATGGAGGGCATTGAGGATATCTGCCCAGAGGCATGGTATGTTCAAAAGGCCTCTTTGGCAGTTGGGTAGAAAATGGATTGTAGAGGGCAGGATGTGATTTTGGGGGAAGGAGGTGATGAAGACCTTAATTGGGAAGGAAGTCTTAGTGCAGAATTTGAGAAGAGGTAGCGAAAGAATATGTTGGGAAATATGTTTTGGAATAACAGCAATTGGTTGTAGGGTAAGGAGGAATCTAGATTTCTGCTAAGTCAATTGGAGTCTCATTTGATGGGACAGAGAAGAAATATGAGGTCGGATGGGAGAGGGGATCATGAGTTCATTTCGTGACAAGTCTCAGAGGCAGTTAGACTTACACAGGCCCAGAGCCCCGTGGAAGATAACAGCTGAATTTACAAACCCAGTGAGAAATGACTGGTGGAGCACAGAATAAGAGAAGAGGCCAAGAGAGATGACAGGATGAGGCCAGGGGAGGTGTGTAGATGCAAACCCACATTTAAATCAAATTATCAGAAACCCACTCAGTCTTTACCGAGTGCTAGGGAGACATATTATACTTTGCTTTATTCCCAGAGCTGAGCGGAGTGTCTGGCATACAACAAAGGCAATCGACATTACTTTAATATGTAGGTCACCACTTTCCAAAATGTCCAATGTTCAAGTCTTTCTTGTCTGGTTTGTGTTTGTTTTTTGTTTATTTGAGATATGGGTGAAGCATGTATCAATTACACATGTACACTATTTTGTTAAACTCTTCACACAACTCTATGAAGTAGAAACTAATGGAATTATAATAGAATTAGAATTAGAATTAAAACAGAAATTAATGGAATGAAGGAAACTGAGGTTGCAGTGCAGCAGTCAAGCTCTGAACCCCAGCCTGGCCAACTACACGTGAACCACAGGCCATGGGGCTTCTTTCCAAACAGAGGTGGCTGAATTTCCATCTTTAGCAGTTTCCTGCCTAGCAGGGAAATAAAATATCCTCTCACAATAGCAGAGCAAAACCACAAGGTGTGAAGTAAGTAAGGAAATGCCGCACTGATAAGGTACCAAGGAAAGATATCATTAGATACACAGTTAGACAGGGTTAGCTTGGATCTGTAACTTGTTTATTGAGCAATGTTAAGAGCTATAAATCTCAAATTTCCTCATTCTTATGCAGGCGGGAAATATTTCTTCACGGGTACATTTCTGCCTTTGTCCCTGTGGGAAAGCATCTTGCACAAAGCTTAATGTCCAAGATGGAATCTCCCTTTGCCGAATTTTTTCTTTCTCCTCCACCTTAACAGGAAAAACACCCCAAAACCCAAAACCAAAAACCAAACAAACTTCTAAAAGACTTCAAATCCAAAGAGTACCAAGAATACAGAACTATATTTATTTTCAAAATATTATTGTGAAAAATTGTGTTTTTATTAGGAAAATTCTAACAGCAAAGATAATACGATGATATTTAAATCTTGATGAGAAAGTAAAAGGGTTTTTCTTTGTAAAAAACAACACAGAGGGCCAGGGATTTAGCTCAGTGGCTTCACCGCCTGCTGCACAAGTGCAAGGACCCGAGTTCAATCCCCAGTACAAAACAAACGAACAAACAAACAAAAAAACCCAAACCAACACCCCCAGGAAAACAGCTATAACCAAGACTAAGGAGTAGAATGTCTCATCTTCTAGATGACGTTCTATTTCTTGGCTAGTGATTTTTTAAAAAGAGTTTTTATTTATTTTTACCCTGTAGCCATACATTGTTATTTAAAGCTATCTGTCAGAATTAAGAAAGCAGTGTACTTCATTAATTCATCTGCTCAGGAGTAATTCATGGAAGATGAGATTAAATTTTTTGCCTATATTCATAATTCTTTAAGAATACTCTATCTTTTATGAGAAAAATTCTCATTATTACCTGTGATAAAAGGAAACAATAAAAAGTTTCCGTGTTTTTAATAATTGGTTTTTCAGGACCACAGACAGCTCAGGATGTTTTAGTTACTCCCCTCCTTCCCAAGTGTATTTCATTTCATGGTCAAAAGTAAAATTACAGACACATTCATCTATACATTCTTTATTTTCAAATTTATGGCTTTCCCCTAAGAGAAAAAAGCCACATTTAGAAACACTAGACCATTAATCCATCTTGTCCACTTTCATTCATTTTTGGAATTCTGTTTCAATTTAATCACTCAGTGTATTCAGCATGATTAACCAAGATGCAGGTTCTCCTCAAATTCTCCCTTCAAAATGTCCTTGATACATTAAAGCAAAGCTTTCTGACTGGGGTTGAATGCACATTTGAAAAGGGCTGGTAGACAGGGGTCTGCAAAAGACTAGATTTGCAGGACACTGTCATTCCGGGTTCATGCGCACTGAGGAGTGAGGCATATAAATGCCATCTAGTCCTCACCTCTGTACAAGTGAGGACCTCCCATACTGAAGGATGGAGTGGAAAAGATAAAGAAGTGTGGATAGAGAAAGCCGAGATAGTTGGAAGCAGGTTGATATACCCAGCTGTATCATTCAATCCAAATGCTTTCAGTTGCTAGTGGGAGAAATCTAAACAGATGGATCTGAAGGGTGAAGGAAAATTGGTGGTTAAATATGGGAAAGTGAAGGCGAATGCAGCTTCAGGGCCAGTTGTGTTCTGTTGCTCCGATTGCACACTGGAACTCTTTCTCTCTCTCTCAGCTTGGCCTTTCTCTTCACTGACTTCCCTCTCAGAAGTTTTTTTCCCTCAGGCCAGTGAGGTGCCCCACAGGCTCCAGGCCCATGTCCTTCCAGTATCGCTACTCCGTCCTGGCCCGGTTTTTACAAAGCCATCACTGTGTCATGGGATGGACATGCCAATTGCTTCAGCCTTGGTTAGGTGCCTGTTCCTCAAGCTACAGGCAGACTTGGATGCAGAAGAAACACTTGGACCAGGAGAAGAAGAGAGATTCTTCAAAGAATTCACAGGAAGAAAGGCTCGCAGACAGTATGGCCAACATTCACTTGAAACTGGAACTGGAACAAAGTATCCCAAACTAGGAAGCTTAAATAGCAGAAATACATTGTCTCGGGGCTGGGAGTCTGAATCAAGATGTCAGCAGGCCTGATTCCCCTAGGGCCACAGACGAGCTTCTTTTCTACTCCAGGCCTCTCTGGCTCCTTGATGTCATCTTTTCTGTGTCTCCTCACATCCTCTTCCCTCTGTGCGTGTCGATCTCCCCAGAGGGCCACGTTTCCTTCTTTTGTAAGGTCCCAGTCATTTTGGATTGCAGCTCACTTCCGGGACTCGTTTGAACTGACCACTTCTGTAAAAGACCCCATCTCCACATAAAGTCACATGCTGAAGTCCTGGGGACCAGGGCTCATATATCACTTTTGTCGGGGGACATAATTCAACCCCTGGTATGCCCCTATCCTGGAGCTACATCCTCCCCTACTCAAAATACCACAGTTTCTGCTTTTTAAAAATTTAAATCTTAGTTTTAGGATTTGCTTTTCACCCAGAAAGCCTTCTGTTGGTGGTTAACTAGGATAGTTCCATGGCCCTCTCCCCTCCAAACCCTGAGAATATGATGAACAAATTAGGGGAGACATTTTCCCTGATTTCATTTACAATGTAGATGTGCATTTAGGAAAAGGAACATTATATATACATAAATATGTACAAACTGACTTTGTAATTGTTTTGTATTTATCAAATTGTTTGTCCCTCAGAAATTCTCTGCAAAAAGGAATATCATTTAACTTGGCTTAAACTAGTGCTCCCCAAATGTACATAGGGCATGACTATAAACATCCTGAAGAGAAGTGCTGTGGACCTCCAGGCTGGGAAGTTATTCCTGGTCATATCCAAGAACAACAGTACTAAGGAATTCTTTGGTTCCTACACTTTGATTGGCAGAATTATCCCCTCTCTCCCTTTAGGTATGCTTCCCCTTTACTCAGCACCAGAGACTCTTAGGTGTTTACTAATAATTTATTTCCCTTTTTTTCCTGCACTTATAGCTAAACTGCATTTTCTGCTCACTCTTGCAGTCCCTGTGACCAAACTCTACTCAATAGAATGTGCTTGGAAGTGACATGTGCCATTTCTGAGATGACAGCAGAGCTCGAAGGGAAGGTATATCCACGAGGCAAGCATAACCTAGCAAACATGCCTCCCTGACTCTACACATGGAGGAGAGCCCTCCAGGAGCTAGGGATGTCCAACTCAGCCCTGACTATAGACAAAAAGCAAACCTTTATAGAGTTTGAGTCATCAGATATATTTATTTGTTATGACAGTGTAGCCTACTTTACTAACACATGAAGTAATGTACTACTGAAATGAGTCTAAAATACATGGCATTGGCTTGGTGATTTGTTATCAGAGTGACAAGAAGATCAGATTCCAGGTGATGAAGGGAAACTCTTGCTACAACTCTTGCCTGAAGCAATTGGAAGGCAGAAGTACCACCTTTAGAGCCTATAGTTGTAGGCAAAGAATTTGGAAAAGCCAGACAGTAACATATGTTGGCTAAGTTTTGATGTTTTCTAAGGACTTCAAGAAATAAATGCAATCAGGCAAGAATTGTACAGAAAATAAAGGAAACACAACTAGTCCAGAAACATGGAACACTTCAGAGAAGATGAGGTATCTACTTTTAGACCCCTAAACTGCAAAAAATAACAGTGAGAAGATTTTGAATGTTAATGACCTCCAATGATTTCACAGTTAACTAGTTCTAGGGCTCACATTTGTAGCAGAATTCAAATTGTGCTGGCTTCCCAGCTGTACCTGCTGCCTAAGGTGGCCTCCAGTTAGCTAACACTAAATTGAGAGGAAGACAGAGGTATGGAGAAGGGAATCAATAATAAGGTAGGCTTAAAACCGTGTCTTGGAAAAAATTTGGGTTAAGTTATTGGCTCATAGAACTGAAAGAACATAGATACTAGAACATATATCGGGGGTCAAATCAAGGAACTTCCTCCACAACAGGTCAAGTTTCATCATTACTAAGGACCAGAGGCTGCGAGTTTACCATGCTCTTCTGTCATCAGTGGACGTTTCAATTGCAACTTGCCCGTATCTGCTTCCCCAGTGTATAAGGAGTGAGTTGTGTGTGTCTGTGGGGTAGAGGGAGGCACTGTTCAGATAACTTGCTTTTAGCTTTCCCTTTCTGGGCACCCTTAATCATCTATTGGGATGCTTAATCATTTGCTTCCACATTTTCTGCTGCAGAGGGTGCCCTAGTCTGGTCTATCTGGATATTGTTCATCATCCTAGACCCAGTAACTAGCCCATGATCAGTCACCAAGCTCAAGTAGGGTCAACACAGTTCTCATTTAAAGATTTATATGCACACTGAGCTTCTCTGCTTTTGTGACTCTAATGTTAACAAAAATACAGGAATGGAGTTGGGAAGAGTCATCTTTACTGTCAGAGAAAATGAATATAGAAAGGATAAAGGCAGAATGGTGGTAGAAAGCTGACAGATGCAGTGAGAAAGGCAGAGGCATTGTTTGCAAACCTGGATACAGTCATGTCCAACAGAGCTACATGATTTCTTGCCATTCTTGCCACTTTTCACTGTCTTCCTGGCCTAACCAATATCTGCATTTGCCTATTTTAATTCTGTTTATTTTTATTAATCATCATCATCATCATCATTATTTGCCTCCTAAGTGACCTTAAAAGTGACCTAAAAGGGGTTTTAGTCTATCAAGAGTTATCACTTTAAGAGTGGTCAAAAGATGATACCTTTTACTCAACACCCTCCAGGAGCTTCCATATTTCACTCAGAAAAATCCTAGTAACCCTCATGCCTGGCTGTGTTTGAGCTCCCATTACCCCAGGGCCTCTCCTTCCATTCCTCTACCTCTTGCCCTCCCAACTCCAGGCACATAACATTTGTGTTGTCCCACAAACACACTTATCTACTTTCTGAAACAGTTGGCAGTTTACATTTATGGCAATTTCTGTCAAATAAAAACATTACAGTGTATCCTCATCCACTTTATCCACTCAGTCTGGAACTTTGTGCCTTTTGACTTGTCCCCAAAGTCAAAATGACTATGAAAGGCAAATTTTTTGAATCAACTCAGGACACTGAGGCAGCCAGGACAGTGAAACTAAAGGTACTCATGAAAGAGGACTCCAGAGCTGCTGCAGAAAGTGGCAGGAATAACAGAATAAGTGTGTTCAAAGCAAGGAGAGTATCTTCATAGGGATCAATGGCAATGCGTCTTTTACTGTAATAAAGTTTTAAAAATGTAAACATTTACCACACCTTCTGATTATTCCTTCTACAACTTCAGAGTCATTTATCAGTTGTAAGTCCTGCTTTCCATATCCATAAAATGGGGACAAGAATCGGTCAGCTGTGGAAGCTAATGATTGTAAGAAGGCAGAATCACAGCACTTTTGTTATTGTTTCTGTGGCCTGACAAGCAATGCCATGTTGTGGTCCTCACCAATGTCTTAAAGTCACTTGCAGTCGTCACATATCACACACAGATTGGTTATCATTCAATAAAAGTCACATCCTGACCCTAGTGCCACACTTACTCACCTTGGAATCTTATGCAATGATCTCAAAATTGTTTCTTCATTTGTAAAAATGACACAATAGTAGCTACTGCACCTAGCTTCCAGGGCTAAGGATCAAACAAAGCGGTTTGTGAAATATTTCTAAAAACCAGAAACTTCGGCATGAATGCAAATGACTGGTGGTGGTAGGCAGCCTGGCATCCAACATCTGAACCCACCACCCCTACTGGAAGGAAGGACGCTCTGAGCAGAAAACAGTCCTCCCAGCCCAGCTCTCCCACCCAACCGTTCTGCAGTCCCTCTTTTGTGCTCATTGGCTGTTTGAGAATTATATATTTTTCATCGTCTTCCCTTAATAACTGTTGTGAACTCTTGGGCTTATACATTTGTGTTTGCACTTCCTACTGAAATAGTTTTAAAATGATATCCTAATAGTCAGGATCAAGGGAAAATCTTGATCGAACTAACACTAAGTTGAGTTAGGTTTTCACGTTAGTCTATGATTTAACACTAAGACTGCAATAAATCAATGCTTTTCAGCTCATTTATTTATAAGCTCCAGTTTGGGGCTCTGATGAACTCCTGAGTGGTTTTGGCATTTCCGGGGGAAGGCTGTCCCTGCTGGCCTTTCAGCTTGCTGTCCCAAATGGACATGTAAACAGGGCACCATCATGTGCACATGAGAAAGAATGACCTACATCCTCGGTGTTACAGTACAGTATTAGAAGTGTAATTTCAGCCATTTCTCCCAATTAAGGCTAACTCATCTGTGATTTCAGTCTCTCATTTGAAATAAAAGTCTAACGATAATTGGAGCACAGAGCTATTCACCACTGTACTTCAATCTGGAAATAATTGTCTTTGTTCAATTAGGAATCTGCATTTTCATGCCAGTCTTCACAGATTATTTTGAATGGAGAATGCACTCTGATTAAGAGCTATCCTTCTTGGAAGAAGAAAAAAATAAACCAGCAGGCTGAAGTCCTCATCTTCATGTTGGATTTAACATTTTGTTTATGCCTAACTGACTGAGAAAGATGTCACATAAATCACTTTTAAAATTCAATATGGTAAAAATCTCCCAGGGTATTCATATATGGCTTTAAAAAATTTTTAAACTCCTTGGCAATGATTCTTAAGAGTTGGGTTTGGAAAACTGTCCATTTGCCTGAGGCCTTCCATTAATTTTACACATGATAAAGACCAGGTGTTTTGGGAACAAAATCTGATTAACATTTACTTCTGACACTTGTAGAACTACTTGTTCTCCTTGGTACTTTTCAAATAGGTAACCTCATATGTAACTCTTACAAAGAAACTTGACAGTTAGGCATTGCTATCCCCAAGCCACCGATAGGATAATAAAGGCCAGAGAGTTCATGCAATTTTTCCCAAGGCCAATGAATGAGTCACCGGAGAAACCAGGAGTCAAATGTGAGTTTGGCCCTGATGCCCACGTTCTCTCCTACCTCTAGCTCTTTTCTCTTATTAATGTAAACAGCCAAAAAAACCTGATGAGCAGCATTGTAGTGATAAGGTGCTTAGACACAAATTTGAATAATGCCCAGTCAGTGTATGTCTATACTATAAACCACTATGTTCCAATGATTCTGAAAATGCCTGTATTTAATATTTCTGATAGGAAACAAAAGATCTACAAGTTATGAAAACATATGAGCACAATGACAACTTTCTTACATAATCTAAGATTCTATCCATACCAAAATATGATTTAATTTGAAAAAATGGATTCCCTTAGGAAAAAAACCCATCGCTTCTTTGTTTTTTTGCATCCTTTCAATGAAACATAGATATTAAAGTGAGAAAAATGAATCATTCTCTTAATAACCTCAAGAGGCAGGCAGGATCGGCAGCATCTTATCACTAGCATGTCTATCTTCCTATATCATGTGTGTGTTTTAACATCCACATGCAAGTCAGAAAATCCCATCAGTGCAAGAAGTAGAACTCTGGCCAAACCTTCCATTATCCCTTCTAGAAACATTATACAGGCATTGTAAATCCCCACCTTTGATGCAGAGCAGTTCTTTCTCGTTAATAATACTCTGGTAAACCTACACATGGGTGTTTTCCCATTCTTCTCTGCCTTTGACCTTGCCTTTTCATAACGACAACAAGAAGAAAAGACCTACTTACGCACCTGGATGGAAAGTGATAGCTAACCCAAATTTTCTTTTCTTGCAAATATAGAGAGTTAGTATTTGAGAGACTTGAGGTCCAATGCGACTTGTAAGCAAAAGTGCCGATAACTTCTACCTTTCATGCTGAATTTGATTCTGCCTGTGGAGTATTTGTCTGGGACGAGGTTGGTGAGAGAAATGTAGCATTCTCTTTTTTATCTACCTACTCCACTGGCTACGGCAGGTGTGGAGATAACTTGCCAATAATGACTGGAGGCAATATTTCCCCTTTCACAGGAACTCAGCATCTGGTACTGAGGGCCAAAGATAATTTAGTCTCCTAGTTAACTCAGTGCGCAAGCAAAGACTGATAAATGAATCTGATTGCACTGCCATTCAGCAGTGTCAATAATATATTAACTCTGGGCTGCTCTGAGTGAGCTCTTCAGATGCCTTCAGGAATGAAAGTACAGATCTAATCGAATTAACCTATCTCAAAACCAAGCACATTACTTAAGGGAGAGAGGGTCAAGCTTTATGGAGGTTACATAGAATCACTACAAATATATTTGCATAGTGTGTAGATCTCTTCCATCTAACCTTTGGTCTTGTACAATTAAACGTCAGATTCAATTTTGGCCTTGTGTACTCTAGAATGAATAACTTTACCCCTGACACTTTTCATCCCAGTAAAAATGGTGGCTAAAGCTGAAAAATTACCAACATGCCCAGCTAATAAGCTCTGTGGCTTAAGAAAAAAAAATCAGCGTGTCCATCAAGCCCAAGGAAGATATATAGCTGTGAGTGAACAATTTAGACCACAAGACAAATCTTTGAGAAAAACAGTTATTTTTCTTCTTGCCCTAATTATCTGAACTGGTTCCTGAAATTGGTAAAATGTACCAGATAGTTCCTTAAATCTCCACTGTACTTTGTCAGTGTTCCCATAACCATCTTGCTTGGTAAACCACCTTCAGAGAGTAGAGAGCTATAGTCTGAGGAGAAGAAAATGAGCTATTTGGGGAGCAAAGTATTCTGCATGAGTCAATGTCCCAGGGCCCTCCGAGAATATGTGGAGGAATAAAATGACATAATTAAATTAAGTGGCTGAGCAATGCCGAAGAAAATATGCCTACAAGACTCTACCTCTT
This sequence comes from Heterocephalus glaber, assembly GCF_000247695.1. Next base: position 5,443,330 of record NW_004624750.1, on the reverse strand, counting down.
GGGAGAATGTCATCTTAGACATTTTTAAAGATATCTTATTACACAGAAGGTCACCAAGGGGAAATTATCTCAGCTTGGGAAATAAAACATGATTTTCTTGGGAAAGCAGAAAATTCTTCTGGGGAAGGAGTGTAAGGGAAGGAAAACCTCTTGGAGACAGTGAAACACACGTGTCCTCCCTCAGTGTAAGGAAAATAGCCAGTATTTGTAGGCTTGAAAGAGAGGGAAATGGGGTACATTTTTGTACTTTCTAAATTCACATGTTGAAATCCCGACCCTCATACAATGATAACTATAAGGAGGTGATCTATTAGGAGTTTCTTAAGGTAAGATTAGATCATGAGTGCAAGGCCCTCAGAATGGGATTAAAAAGAGGAAGAGACATGATCTCCTCCCACCCACCCTGTCCCTCTTTGGACACAATAAGGAAAGGCCAGAAGAGGAAACAGAAGTTGGCTATCTGTGACCTGCTCTCCCTCCTTGACATTGGACTTCACAGCCTCTAGAACTGTGAGAAATAGACATTTATGGTATAAGTCACTCAGTCTACAGTATTTGCAGATAGCAGATCAGACTAATGCTGCAATAGTCAACACTACTTTAGGGTGTTTCTTTCACAGAAACGTATTTTGACCACACCCTTCACTGGCAGATAAAATTAAGTGACCGTGTTTGTTTCATGACATGCCCCTGATTAAACCATTACTGTCCTTTTCTAATCAGCATTAGAAAATCTATTGACTGCCCTACAGCCAATAGAATTCTCACTCTTGAAAGTCAAAGGTGAAGCCAATTAAGGCAGTGTCAGTCCTGTAGTAAGACAAAACTGGATGAAACTGGATTGAAAGGGGGGCAAAAATGGTAAGTAGAAACACGAGGCAGCTACTCCCAAAGAAGTTAGTGGGTGGGTCCATAACTCCCAGTCCCCACAGTCTGTTCAGTGAGGCTCAGTTGAACCTGATTTTATTTTTGAAGAAGTATGTGAGTGTGCTTCTTATAATATTGAAAGACTTTCCACTTTCCACATTATTTTTTGAGGTGAGCTAATTCCAACAAGCTTGTATTTGCTTATAGCTAATTCCTGAATAAGATAAAGGACAAGAATCTAAAGATAATACGTTTGACATTTGAAAATTACAGAAAATAGAAAATATAGAGGAATACAATCAAGCATGTATTAAATGTCTCATCTGACAGATGCTGCAGTAGGTATATTACATATTTTAATCTTTTTAGCAATTGTGTATCTCAAGGACATTTCTATTTTAACTATACAGATGAAGCAAGTGAGGCTCAAAGAGCTGAGTAAAGTTGCCTTACCTCCTGAAGTGTCAGGACTTAAACTCAGGATTTTATGTCTCCAGAGCACCTTTCCTTAATCCTGTCACCAGACTTTGGAATAATCCAGACATGATGCGACAGTTAAGGTGAATGGTCAACTTGACAGGCTCTGGAGGCAGCTAGAGGATTAGTAACTTCTGGGTGTGTCTGGGGGGATCATGAAGTCATGATCTTGGATATTATATATGGTCCCTACTCCCTTCCTCTCTGGCACTGTTTTCTACTCTGCTTTCTGGTCACTGTGAACTAGGTGTCTTTGCTCCACCATGATTTTCCTGCCTTGGAACCAGTGGACCATGGACTGAATCTCCTGAAATTGGAAGCCAGATTAAACATCTTTAAATTGTGGGTGTGGGTATTATATCTCAGCAACTGGACAGTTTGATTAACACTTGTGGTTACCAGGTAACAGACAATTCTTGACAATGGTGAAGATGAAGATCACTATGTGTGGTGATTAATTTTATACATTAATTTGGGAAGTATTTTTGGATGAGATTAATGTTTAAATAGGTGAATGCTAAGGAAGCAGAATGTACTACCTCCCTTATGTAAGTGCATTGATTTCATCCAATCTGTTGGAGTCCTGCATAAAACAAAAACACTGGCCTCCAGGTCTGAGAGGAGAAATCTCCCGCCGACTGAGTTTAGATGTCACGTGGTTTTTCTGGGTTTCTGAAGCTGGCCTTTGGCCTGGAACTTCACCATCAACCCTCCTGGGTTCCTAGTTGGCTGACCCACATGGCAGATTTGGATTTACCAGTCTGTAATTCTGCAAATCAATTCCTTATAATAAATCTCTTTGTATAAATATAAACATCCTCTTTGTTCTGTTTCTCTAAGAAACATCATCTATTAATACACCATGCAAAAGGCTCAATCAGAAAACTAAAGGTGCAACTCCAAGCTGGTTCTGGAGTATGTAAGTAGTTTCTTGTTTGGGTGTTTGATATGGACTTCTGGTTTTAAGTTTATTGTTGGCAATGTATACCTATTTATTTCTTTTTATTTTCCACATATATGCTTTTTATATCTAAAAAGCATCATTTGCAGATAGCAATAGTTGAGTCTTGCTTGTTCATCTATTTGGACAGACCCTGCCTTTTCATTGAAATTTTTAGTTCATGAATAGAGTTAGATTTTACTATTATACTTTACTTTTTTCCTGTTTAATCCTGCTGTTTTTCTCCTCTGTTCTTTCTACCTTGATTTCTTTAAAGTTAATTGCAAAGATTTTAAAATCCTATTTTAATTCATCCATTGACTTTAACTTATACCTCTTTAGTGTTTGCTGTAAATTGTAATGTGTACCCTTAACTTCTCATGGTCTGCTATGAGCTAAAGTACCATTATACAAAATGTGTAGAATTATGAAAATTGATTTATACATTTATATTGTATCTTAAGCTATAGTTATGCTACTAACACTATAATATAGAGCATGTTCTAATAACTCTACTTAAATAATATTATTTTGGGGATAAGCCCATGGATTTTTAAGGAATTAAAAAGGAAAAATCAGTGTTTCTATTTATCTTCAAGTATAGATTAGATATAAATCTACTTATAGATTCTTTCAAGTTATTCTCATTATTTTTGGTTTTCATCAATTTGTGCATAGTGTCCTTAGGTATGATTTCCTCTTTATTTATACTTCTTGGTGTTTGCACATTTTCTTGAATCTGTTAATTTGTGCTTTTCACTAAATTTGGAAAAAATTTTGGCTAGTATATCTTGAAAAATTTCATGCCCTTTTCTGTCTCTCCTTTTCTCTGGGATTTTGTATGTGAGACCTTTGGATATAACCACAAGTCTCTGAAGCTATGTTTATTTTCAAAATCTCTTTATCCCTATTATTTGTATCAAAATATTGTATTGATTTATCTTTAAATGAACTAACTCTTTCCCATCTTCAATCTGATGTTAAACCTATCCATGACTTATTTCACGTATTATATTTTTCAGTTATAAAATTTTCATTTGAATTTTTTAGTTTTATTTCTGGGAGTTTTCTATAATTTTAATAGCTACTTTAAAACTGTTATGTAATAATTAAAAAATCTGAATTATCTCAGAGTCAATTTCATTGACTGTGTCTTCTCTATCATGGGTCATATTTTCTTATTTTTTAAAATGCCCAATGAGCTTAAATAATATCTTGGAAACTGAGAGGGATACATTGTCAAGACTCTGGATGATGCTATGTTTGTCTGAAGCATACTGGCTGATTGGTTTGTTTGATTGCTTCTTCTTTAGTCCAAGGCTGAGGTAAACTCAAACTGCAAACTTTGTCCCTACATTGGGAAGCAGCTAAAGCTTTATGGAAGAACTTTTAGCTTTGGATGAGCTATCTAGAGTTTTCCCCAAACATTAACAGTTTAGAAGTTGCCAGAGATTTGAGCATAGTTTATACACAGAATACATACATAGTTTATACATAGAATATAGAGTTCTGTCGCTGTTTCCTTCATTCAGTGACTCCCTTCTCATTTTCTGATTCCTATAATTACTCTGAAATGTTTTCTAGTTCCTTAAACTAGGAACAGCATGTATTGTAATAAAAATAAAAGCTCACCAAATACTATTTATTTTCTTCACATGTCAACCCCTCTCCAGAATATGAGTTTCTGGTGGCTTTCTAGAGCCTTCAAGTAATTGTTTCTTATATTCTTTCCACCATTTATGATTATTATTTTCAGAAGGGTTAGTTACATGGAAGCTATTCCACTGTAACCAAAGTGGCAGCCTAGTTAGAATAGAGACTAACAGTTGCAATGAAATTGCAACAAACCTCTTTGGAACTATTCTTTTAGCTTTGTAGGAACAAATGTCAAGAAGGTTTAGTTTTCAAAATCTTTTTTCAGAGGAAGCCAACCTCAGTCCTTCCATGCTAATGTCATGCTTCAGTAACTCACGAGACAGGTAATCAGATATAGGTTATTTTAAAGTGTAATTTCCTTAAATCCCAAATGTAAAAATTTCAGCCTAGTTATTAACATATAAAAAGTAGATCATACAGTGTATTCAAAGGTGATAAATGCTATTTTAAAAAGTAAAATTAGGACAAGGTATGGAGAATTGGGAGGCCAGGAGAAGGGAGAGCGTTGCAACTTTATATAGGTGGTCAGGGCATGATTTCTGCAAAAGATGACATTCAAGCAGATTCTTGAGGGAGACAAGAGAATTTGCTGTCAGATATCAAGGGGAACAATGTTTCAGGAAAAGAGAGCATCATCATGCGCTATATATACCAGGTGGTACTTATTTGATTCTCTTTCAAAACCCAGGAAAGTCGTTCTCTTACCTTTGTTTACAGACATGAAAACTGAGGTCAAGGGAGAATAAACAGCTTGTCTAAGGTCATGAAACTAGTAAATGACAGAATGGAGCTCAGTCCTCGGCTTTCTCTCCTTACACCCCATCCCCTGCGCCACTCTGTGGTATTATCTGTTTACTGGATTCATCAGCATTTTCCCAAACAGTGAATACTCTACATGCTCTCAGTTGCTAAACCTCAGTCCCTTCTCTTAAGGTGCACACACACACGAGTAGGTAAACTGCAATACATGGTAGTATATCTTAAAACAGATCTACAGAATGCTACACAATTCACATCGGAAATTAACCAAACAGAAAAATGCCTGGAAACCCACCATCGGCTGCTTTTGGTGGACGTATTTGTGCTGATTTCACCTTGTGGTTCTCTCTAATCCTGCACAAGGCTCCTTGGATTTGAATTCAGGACATCCCTTTGTAAGAGATAAAAGATGGTAGGAGGAGGAGAGGAAGAAGAGCATGACCCTGGGGAGAATTCTTGGTAGAATTTAAGCTTCCTCTTTGGACATACACCTTTCTCAAGATGTTTGGTGGATAGCTCATGTCTTCTTGTCAGCTGGTAAACACCAGACACCAAAGTGGAGGACCACAAGATCCAAAATCCAAAGTACATGCTTCAAATAGCCCACCTGTGTCACTCTGATAATTATTCTCTTCATAGCCTAGACACACATCTCCAGATACACTTCTTTAACTGCTGTCCTTTATGTGTAAAAAGGGATTGTAATAGTTCTCCTTGTACAGAGCTGTTGTATTCACTGAGATAATACAATGCTTGCCACATATTAAGTGCTGAAGAAATATCAGGAGTTCTTATTTCCATTTAATATGCTTCTTGGATATTAACCTGTTCAATAAATACTTGGTTAAAATACATCTCAAATTTTAGAAGGAGAAAATGGTGCAGTGCTGATTGACACCAAAATTCTGAGATCTGGAATCTAGACACCTGGAAAGAAACAACTTGGCAAAGAAAAAAAGAAGTAGACTTCCAGGTGAGAGAGAACTGACAGGAAAATTAGATGCTACAGAGAACTTAGGGAGATAGACGACAATGCAGAGAAAACCATGAAACAACCTGGAGGCTCACCCCAGCTACTGGCTTGTGAGGAGGGAGACCTTGCTCCATGGAGAGCATTAGGGAGAAATGGCAGACTGGGCTCCAAAAGGAGCTCACAGCTGTTGTGAACTGCACAAACAGCACAATGCTTTGCTCTGAGGGCACTCCTTCAACATAGCAGGCAACAGCCAGAGAGGAAATCAGAGTGGCCCACTATATCGCCTGAGAGTGGTTAATCAGGTGCCATTTTAGGAAGGGGTGGTTACTTAAATCTGGGACTCAGAACAACAAAAAAACAACTTCACTTCAGGGTTCCCAATGGGACCCTCCCACAGTGACTGGGTGAGAGACAGTCACAGGAGACAGCCACAGACAAGGAGTAAGACAGAAAGAGAACCCATGAGGGATTTAAACTCAGATCAAGAGGGACATAGGCCCTAACTCCCACAGTGAAAGTCCAGGGTTTGCTTAAGCTGCACTCAGAAAGACCTGGGGCTGAAAGTACTGCTGTTAAGTACAGTAGCTCCTGGATGGAAACTACTCATTCAAAAATATGGAGAATTTTTTCGGACTCATTTTCTTTTTAATTTCTTCCTTCTTTTTCACTGGTTTACTGGGGTTTGGGAAATTTTCCTTCGTTCTTTTTTTCTTTTTCTTCTAATTTTTTTTTTAATCTTCAAATTTTTTCTCCCTTTTTTCTTTTATCTTCTATTTCTTGTTTATTCTTTTCTATTACCTTTATTTAATTCTATCAAAATCCTTCTATTCCTTAATAGAAGCCTCTGTCTCACTTTTCTCTCCTCCTTCTCATCCCCCCCAGTTTAAATTTCATTTTTTCTTTCATTCTATTCCCAACACCTTGTATCTTTAATGGTATAACCATTAAGCTTTATTAATCTTTAGATAATTAACTCTTATGTTATTAGTGTTGAATTCTTTTCTATTGTTAATGGAGGTGTAGTTGTCACTTTTAGTAGATATTTGTTGTATGTCAATATTTGGCTTGCACTAGTGTTTATACTATAATTATAGTTCTCTTTTCTCTGGTTAAGGGTGGTACATAATTGATTCTTACTGTATGTCAACATCAAATTTGTCTTGGGTGATATTTCTGTTGCTGATTTACTTGATATTGCCAGGGTCACATAATTGTTGCTATTAATAGATTTTCTCTGCATGCCAGCATCTGGATTACTTTTGTAACATTAACAATATTGCAATTTATTCCTGGAGAAGTGGGTGCTGGGCCAATTGTACTGCATCCCAAATTAACAGAGATGGTCAGATCTTGGTACAGAGGCCAAAGACTATAGTTAGCCATGCCCAGTGTATTGCTGAAAAGCAGACACTAACTAGAGATCTCCATACTAGCAATAAAGTCTTTACATAATAAGTGCCCACAAATTTAGCACAAATGAAACAGTAGTAACTCTCAATTTGAATGGTGTTGATTCACTCATCAAAAAACACAAACTGACAGAATGGATCAAGGAAAAAACCCAAACCCTTATAAAACCCCTTATATCAGTATATAAAAAGCACATTTTTTTGTATTTTAATCAAAATACAAAAATATAAACAAGGGGAAAAATGACTAAGTGGTAGCATTGCTTTTCAAAATAAAATTGCAGTTAATATTCAGATCTCCAAGCTTGAATCTCCATAAACAATTTCAAGGGGGTAGATTGTCATATTTCTTGTGCTACTGCTTATCTCTTACATCTTTTTTTAAAACATGGTGGAACATGCACTATGCAAGGTTGTATGAAGAGCTGCTATGCTGTGAGAAAGTATTGCTGGGATGGAAGGCCTTTGTTACAGGCAAGATTCCTAGGGTTACATTTTAGAAGGCCGAGAAATAGATTTCACAGGGCAAGAACACTAATCAGTATTAATATTTCAAATTCAAGTAACATCATTGTAAACTCCCTCAAGTCACTTAATCCCCACCCTTTAATGCCTTCACTAATGTTCCTATGATTCATGTAAGTTCTGTCTTAAATAGGACTTGAAATGGGGCACCTGGAGCCAGGTTAACATGTAGGGCAGACTTCCAACGAAACTTTCTGATACCACTTGCTGCTATTGGGGTCCAATTCCTTTTTATAACGTGTGAATTAACACTGCTCTTAATAATCTTCCTTTACCAAATTTAGAGAAAAGAAATTTAGGTGATCAAAGTAGACAGTACATCGCTCTCAAACAACTATTTAAAAACAGGAGGGAAATTCTGTGGCAATACAAAGCATCCCAAAAGTCCTAGTGCAATCTCAAGCCTCCATACCAGTAGAAGTAGAGAAGCTGCAATATTACAAAACATCATCTGAAAGTTTCAACCTTTTAAATGTGAAATATCAACCTTTTAATTGCAATCTCCACTCCGCTTCTTCTTTTTTCTATTCCCTTTAAGAGACACTAGGAAAAAAGTAAAAATAAAAGCTCAATATTCCAAATAAGCAAACCCGAAAATTTCAAATGATATTTTACAAAAGTTTGGAGCTTCTATACTTGCTGTAATGCCCTGGGAGGCAGCAGCACAGTAGGGTAAGGCTTAACACTACACTCAAAGTCCTGGGACATCTTGCATTTTATTATCTGATATTTAGCACTACACCACCATGTTGGTTTGCGTTATGAAAATATCCTCTATTATGTTTATTTAACAAGGGGAAAAATCATCAGAAAATGTGAAGGACCATTAAGAGTTCACGGGATACAGCATGGACCTGATAGAAGTAGAAAGTCCATAACTGAGGCTTTCTCTTTATGACCACAAACATGCCACCACGGTAGTAAGTAGTGCTTGCAAAGGGCATGAGGGGCAAGTGTTCTACAGCAGCTTTTCTGTGTAAACTGATGGACAATAATGACCAGCAACTCAATGACACTACTGGAAGGAAGAACCTGACAATGCGACAGTCTCCTCCTCAGGGGCTTCATGAGTAGGAGGAACACGCCCATGTTTGGGCCTGGGTAGATGGCTCAGTGGTAGACACTGTGCCCAGGTTATAAATAAGATCCTGGCTTTTATGCCCAGCACCATGCAATAAAAAAGATCCCCATATTTTAATGGTAATACTGCAACAACCCTAAAGGCATATGTAGCACTATGGGGGCAGAATAATTATATGGGTACTATTTTTAAATCTAATTTTTAAAAATTAATTAAAATGTGAAAGTAGTTTAAACTAAAGTGCTTAATTGATAAACTGCACAGAGCTCACAGCACTGGTCTGTGAAGTAAGCAAATGCCTCTGTGTCAGTCTGGAGCTTCTGCTTTGCAGTACTTGCAACTCCGCTCACATCAATGAGGATAGGAAGTATGTTGCTGCTGACTGACAAAGCCTCTTTCTTGCCCATGCAGTGCTACTGTCACTGTTCAGGGCTTGCTTAAATTCAAGGTCTTTCTTTTTGGTAAAAATATTAACTTTGCTGGGTTTTTTTGGTTTTTTGTTTGTTTTGCAAGAGAGGTGGTATTTCTCCAGCTTTTGAAAATGCGGGGTTCATGATGTCTTAGGTCCCATTTCTCCCTTTTAAGAGAGGATGATATTAGACAAAAAAAGCCAACAAAATTGCCATCACTGGATGATCTTCCCACAGCTGCTCTGCATAAGTCTTTGTCTTCACACAATCCTGACATGGCTTCTAGGGCTTCTGGTCTTTTTCCTTTCTTTCTTTTTCTTTTTAGTTCTTTTATTGGTACATTTTATGTATACAATTTGTTTACATTTATCATTGGATGTTTGTACCCCCCTCCGCCCTTCCCTATTTACATAGATTTCTTTTTTTTTTTTTTTTTGGTACCAGGGATTGAACTCGGGTCCTTGCGCTTACGCAGCAGGCAATAAAACCACTGAGCTAAATCCCCAGCCCTTTACATAGATTTCATTTCAATTTTTTTTCTTTTCTCATAGTTTTTCCTTTCCCTCTTTTCCTTTCCCCTTCCCCTCCCTTCACTCCTTTGTCTTTGGACTTTTTTCATATTTCAAATTATCAATTATTCATTTTAATCGTTTTAACCCTTGTTTACATTATCAGTTTCTCACACTAGAGAAACTATTCAGTATTTACACATGTGTGTCCTATTTATTTCATTTAAGAATATGGCCTCAATATGTATCCATTTAGCTATAAATGACTCTAGTTTTTCATTCTTTATGGCTGAGTAGTACTCCATTTTATAAAAAACCCCACATTTTCTTTATCCAGTTTCCAGTTGATGGGCACTTGGGCTGCTTCCAAGCTTTAGCTATTACAAACTGTGCCGCTATGAA
>NW_004624750.1:5406203-5429079 GCF_000247695.1 Heterocephalus glaber | reverse complement strand
TATTATATGTCTAGGTATAGATTTTTTTTTGATCATGGCTAATTGGAGTTCTATATGCCTCATTTACCTGTATGTCCAATTCTCTACCTCTGTCTCAGAAGTTTTCTACTATTACTTCTGTGAACAGTTTTTTTATGTCAATTGTGCTTTCTCCTGTTTTTTCATGCACTATCAGTCTTAAGTTATTCTTCTTTGCGTTGTCTAGCAGTTGTTGGATTGATTTCTCGTGGTCCCTTACTATTTTTAAGAAATCTCTATTTTCATGGTCTCTAACCGTGATCCTGTCTTCTATATCTGATATTCTATCTTCAGATTCCCTTAATCTGCTGTGGATACTTTCAATGGAGTTTTTGATCTCCTGAATATCTGTTTGAATCTGTTTCATGGATTCCATTTCTTTCTAATGTTGGGCGATCATGATTTCCATTTCTTTCTTATGCTGGGTATTCACGGCCTCCAGTATGTTTCTGAGCTCATCTATTTTTTTTAATCTGTTTCTGTTCTAGATCCTCTAATCATGTCTTTCATTCTGCTCACCATCTCTATAGACATCTGGGAGATTATTTCTGCTTTGAATTTTTCTAGGGCCTCATTCATCTGTTTTGTTACTTCCTGTGCTATCAGTTCAGGGTATCCAGGTGGTTGGTTATGAGACTTTTCCATCTCATTTCCCCCAGGCTTTACCCTTGGTGGGGTGGAAATCTGAGTTTGTGCCTTGCTTAAATGTCTTCTCATTTTTGTTTTTGGTACTGTCCTTGGTTTAACTCCTGGGTTGATAGTTTGAAATTGCTTATTGTAGGTATCTTTGTTGGTTGTAATTAGAACCCTTATGGAATGATTGCTTCTCAGAGGTGTCTTCCAGATATAGCTGGTCTTTAAGTTTTGAGTCTCTAATGACTCTAAGGGTATCTCATTTTCCTTATACTAGGAAGGTTCATTGACTAGATCAATAACAACACCTTAGCCCAAGTGATAAAATCAGCAACACCATTGCATCACATACATCTTTAAAAATGACATTTTGTGGTAGTTATTAATCTGTCACCTTTAGCTGTATGAATTAAATCAAGATCAAGGACCAACCCAACATATAGTGAATAAGCTCTTCAATATAACAACTTTACCTTTTGGGATGGGGAGTTAGAAGGGGTTGGGTAGGGAGGGACAGATGGGAAGAAGGATAGGGAAAGTTTAGCAGTGTGGCCAGAGGACACAATGAGAAAGAAAAAGAGAATAATAGGAAAATAAAGAAGAACTCTGAATGAGGACCAAAACAGGGACAAAAAGGGAAGATAAACTATGTGGGAGAGCAGGAGAGCGAGTGTAAGAGAGAGAGAGAAAGGAAAGAGAAAAGAAAGAAGAAAAGAAAAAAAGGAGAGAAAAACAAATATTTGCAAAGAGTAGGAAAAAAAATAAAGATAAGAGGAGCAAAAGAAAAGAGAAAAAAAACTAATAATACTAATTTTGGGAATAAAAAATAACAATGAAGATGAAGGGCCTCTTTCAGGGTATGTCTCTGCTATCACAATAGACAATGTGGGTAGCAGTGTGCAGATATAAGTCAATGAGTTTCAGCAAGCTAGTTGCAGACCTGTGAGATTCAGGCAGATTTCTGGCTGCAAGTCCCAAGTTGAGCTCCCTGTTCTCCTGTAGGTTGAACTCTGCAGAGTTGTATTGCAGGTTCCAGCTGCCCTTCCCCTGAAGATAATTCCAGTCCTGATGGGAGGTGAAGATGACTCCAACTTACCCAGTACAGTGATCTAGTGGTCCGGTGTCTTCTGCGTCTTTGTAATGTGGAACTGGGTGGCTGTACAGAGGAGCGGGCCCGGGTGTGGGCTGTCCAGTGGATTGCTGCCGGGGCCTGGGCTGATTCGGCATGTTCCGCATAACTCGCAACCTTGGTACGGCGTCCGCAGACCTGCCTCTTGTGGTCTGTCTTTGGTCAAAGGCACAGGCACACACCACATGCCACTGTCATATGCTAAAGAACAAAGGTCAAAGTAGTATTTGGCATAAACACTAACAGGCACTTTAACATTAAACCTAAGAAGGTCCAAGTAATGCCTGTCCAACTCATTTATGTCCTCAAGTGTAACATCCTTGAAGATCTGGCAGAGAGAGCTCTGTATTCCACAGAGTCTCATCATCCCAATCCTTGCAGGGAAGAATGGCTCCCAGGACAATCCTTCTCCAGTTAGTAGGACAGATGTCAATCTCAGCATAGGACAAAAGCCTTTCTAAGAAGACCAAGGTTATTATTGCACCTTCAGTTGGTAACTGTGTGGCATTAAAAATTCTAGCAATAAATCTGTAAATACACATATGTTTAGGATCATGCTCAAAGTATTCCTCTGGAAGCTTTTCTCTTGTAAGTGGATGCAATTGCTCATCAAAAATATCCAGGCATCTGTTTGCATCTCTGTTCTTTATGAGGTAATATACTGCTATGCTTACACATTCTACTGTTTTTCTATGACTAGGCTGGCTGAGTGTGCTATCATCTAGAAATATCGTTGAGCAGGAGCTATACTTCCTAGTAAGCTGTCCCGGAGATTCATGGATGAAGTTGTTGCATATCCTCTGAGCATCCACATATGCTTGACATTTGTTCGGGAAAATTGTGCTTGATATGATTCCAAAGCTATACCTTGGGGCACCTTGAAGTCTCCAATGTGATGGTCATTCCTGGCTCCCATGAAAAACTCCTTGGTCTCCTGGGGAGCAGGTGCTTCTGTCACCGAATCTTTGGTCACTGCTACATAGATCTCAGACACAAAGTATGGCTTCACTGGCCCCTTTCCCCTGCCCACCTTGGGGCTGGTATTGGAGGCCACACAACAGCTCAGAATGTTCCCCATGGGTCACCACTGCACCTTCGCTCAGCCCCACTCAACCAGCTCAACAATGCTCAGCTCCCCCAAGCTGACTGGTCTTCTGAGGGGCTGTGACCTCACTCAGTTCAAAGGGGGTGGAGATCCCACAAGTGTTGAGAGCCAAATCCAGTGCCAGAGATCAGGTCAGAGCTCTTCCTCCTTCAGCCACCACCTACCAACTGAAAGTATGAGGCCAGGACCTGCCAACTGGAATGCATCCTGTGGTAACCTGGTTACCAAGAGCCAATCATGAGCAGAGTTCCATCCACATGCCCGCCCAACTGGCACCCCACTTGACTCAAAAGATCCCACACCATCTGGGGCTGCCCTGCCCTGTAGCAGACACCTCTGCCCAGTATTAGCAGACTATAAGTCTATAAGAAGTACATTTAATCCAAAAAGAAATTCACAGATTAAAACTCAAAGGGTGGAAAACAGTATTTCATGCAATAGGAACCCAAATAAAAGCAAGAATAGTTATCCTAATTTCAGACAAAGTGGACTTCAAGAAGAAAACTGATCAGAAGAGGCAAAGAAAGTCACTACATATTGATTAAAGAACCAGTTCAACAGGAAGAAAAAGCCATCATAAACGTATGTGCACCAAACACTGGTGCACTCAACTTCATATAACAAACTTTACTGGACATAAACAATTCGATAAATGCCAACACAAATATAATGGAAGGATTCGATACCCCACTGTCACAAATAGACTGGTCAACTAGACAAAAAAACCAACAAAGAAATATCAGAGTTGGACCAAGCCTTCAAACTAATGGACTTAATAGATATCTACAGCATTTCACCCAACAACAACAGAATACACATTCTGCTTAGCAATGCATAGGATTTTCTTCAAAACAGACAACATGCTATTCCATAACATGTGCTTAAGTAAATGCAAAAGAATTGAAATTATCCCATGCATACTATCAGATCATAGTGCAATGAAACTAGAAATCAATGGCAAAAGAAATCACAGAAATTATGCAAACACATAGAAATTAAACAATACACTCTTGAATATTCAATAGGTCACAGAAGGAATCAAGGAAGAAGTTAGTTTCTAGAATCAAACAATAATGCCAGTATAATACCAGAATCTATGGGACATAAGGAAAGTTGTCCTAAGAGGAAAACATATCTGTGAATGTCCACATTAGAAAGACAGAGTGAGTTCAAATGAATAACTTAATGATGCACCTCAAAGTCCTAGAAAAACAAAAGTAATCCAAATCCAAAGCTAGTATAAAGAGGGAAATTATAAATATAAGAACAGAAATGAATGCATCTGAGACAAAAAATGGAAAGAATCAATAAGTCGAAAAGCTGGTTCTTTGAAAGAATAAGCAAAATAGAGCAACCCCTAATCAAGCTTACCAAAAAGGGAAAGAAAAGACCCAAAACAATACAATTAGAAATGAAAAAGGCAGAATCACAACAGACACTGCCAAAATCCAAAAAGTTATTAGCAATTATATTGAGAACATACTCTAATAAATTAGAGAATTCAGAAGAAATGGATCAATTTCTAGGTATATAGGAATTAACAAAAATGAACCGAGAAATTATTTTTTTTAAAACCCTGAATAATACAATATCAGGCAATGAAATTGAAGAAGTAAAAAAAAGAGTACCAGCTAAGAAAAGCCCAGATCCTGTTACATTCACAGTCACATTCTACAAGAACTTAGAGAAGATCTAGTGCTAATACTCCATAAACTCCTTAAGGAAATCAAAATGAAAGGAGTACTCCCAAAGTCATTCCTGAAAGCTAGCATTACCCTGATTCCAAAACCAGAAAAAGACCCAACCAAAAGAAGAGAACTTCTGGCCAAACTCTTTAATGAACATATATGCAAAAATCCTAAACAAGAATACTCTCAAACAGAACACAACACATCATCAAAGAGATCATACATCATGACCAAGTTGGATTTATCCCAGGGATGCAGGAATGGTTCGACATAGGCAACTCAATAAATGTAATACAGCACATAAACATAAACAAAGACAAAAAAAAACATACAGTTATTTCAGTTGATGCAGAAAAAGCCTTTGACAAAACCTAACATAAATTCATGATTAGAACCCTGATATATGGATCTTATCTCAGACTGATAAACAGCATTTATGACAAACCAATGGCCAACATTATATTAAAAGGGGAGACACTGAAAGCTTTTCCTCTAAAATCAGCAACAAGTCAGTGATGTCTACTGTCACCACTACTGTTCAATATAGTTCTTGGAACATTAGCCAGAGCAATTAGACAAGAGAAAGAAATAAAAGAGATAAGTACAGGTAAGGGAGAAGTCAAATTATTATTATTGTAAATAACATGATTCTTTACATAGAAGACTCAAAACACTCCACCAAAATCAATAACCACCTAGAGTCAATAACCAAATTCAGTAGCATAGCAGGATTCAAAGTCAACACATGAAAATCAATAGCATTCCTGTACATCAATAATAAACTCGCCAAGGAAGAAATTAGGGAAACAATACCATTCACAATAGCATCAAGAAAAACTAAATATTTAGAAATTAACCCAACCAAGGAAGTGATAGATGTCTACAACAAAAACTACAGTACTCTGAAAAAAGAGATCAAAGAGGACATCAGACAATGGAAAGATATTCCCTGTTCTGAATAGGCAGACCAACATTGTCAAAATGGCTATACTTCCAAAACTGATATGCAGATTTAATGCAATGCTAATCAATATACCAACAGCATTTCTCACAGAACTAGAAAAAAATCATGCAATTCGTATGGAACCAGAAGAGACCTAGAAGAGCAAAAGCAATCCTGGGCAACAAGAGCAAAGCAGGAGGCATCACAATCCCAGACTTCAAGTATACTAGAGAGGTAGATAAAACAGCATGGTATTGGCAAAAACAAAAAAACAAAATAAACCAGAAAAGAAAAAAACACCAAACCAGACATGTGGATCAATGGAACAGAAGATACAGGAACAACTCTAGGCCCATTCAGCTACCTGATCTTAGACAAAGGGGCTAAAAACTTATACTGGAGGAAAGATAGAATCTTTAGCAAACAGTGCTGAGAAAACTGGTCATCAACATGCAGAAGACTGAATGTAGACCCATATCTCTCACAATATATTAACTAAAATAAAAATGGATCAATCATCTAAATATTAAAACAGAGATACTTAATATGCTGGAAGATAAAATAGGTAAAATTCTTCAAAACAATGGCATAGGCAAGGAATTTCTGAATAGAATCCCACCTGCACAAAAAATTATACCAAGAATCAACAAATGTGGTCATATCAAATTAAAAAGCTTCTGCACAATAAAGAAAACAACCAACAGAATGAAGAGACAATCTATAGAAAGGGAAAATGTTTGCCAGCTATGCCTTGGAAAGGTGACTAATATCTAAAATATATAAAGAACTAAAAAATTTAGGACCCCTCCCCCCCCAAATAAAAGACCCAATTAAAAATGGGCAACTGAAATGAATAGAAACTTCTCAGAAGAAGAATTACAGCTGGCTAGTAAATACATGAAGAAATGTTCACCATGCTGGCCATTAGAGAAATGCAAATTAAAACAACACTGAGACTGCATCTTACTTCAGAAAGAGTGGCTGTCATCAAGAAATTAAATAATAACAAATGCTGGCAGAGGTCCAGGGGAAAAGAAACCCTTCTACATGTGTGGGGGGCCAAGGTGTAAGCTAGTACAACCATTATGAGAATCAGCATGGAGATTTCTCAAAAACTAAAACTAGAAATTCCATTCAACCCAGCTATTCCCGTCTCACTAGGAGAAGACCATGAAGTCTTTTCAGTCGGCTCCAGTGCCTTGCGCTGTTCTCAGGCCCCACTTCTCCCACATCACTGCGACCTCAGCTGCTTTCCCTCTCCTCCTTGCTCAAGTTCCTTCCCTAGCCTTCCGCAGGGTTCCTAGAACTCAATGGCAGATCAGTCCACAGATGAATGGACGGATGATCGAGACAGACAGCTGATAAACCATTAGAGTTTTATAAAACCTAGCAGCTCAAAAAAGGGCGGAAATATCATGAATGTAGCATTTCAAGGCTGAGGATTTTTTCCATTAATTTTTGGTCCCTTTTTACCTTTCTTGGGTTGATGTTTGCTGTTATAACAAGAAATCAAAATAATTCTTTAGAAAATTTCTGAAGTACAATCCCCGGTAAAAAAAAAATAAGAAAAGAAAATTTCCCAAGTAAAGAGTAACTATTTATAGGGTGTAATGTTTACATTGCTCACAACGTCAAAAAAGTAGTTTTGGAAAGCTTTTAAATAAGTTCTTGTTTTAGAAGGAAAAATTACACCTACACATTGACGTGTGTGTGTGTGTGTGTGTCTGTCTGTCTTGTTTTTAAAGATCTCTTGTGATAGAGATTTCAAAACTCCCAATAGGATCTCAATGCTGCATAACATTACTTTGAAAAACACTTAAATGTCATTTTAAAAAGGAAGAAAATGTATTTTTTATATCATCTGAGCTTCCTATAAAAACTCAACACTAAATTTTTTTTTTTTGGTACCAGGGATAGAACTCCGGTCCTTGCACTTGTGGGGCAGGGGCAGAACCACTGAGTTAAATCTCTGGCCCACTAAAATTTTTTAAAAGGGTAAGATGCCTAAATCATCTGCTTTTTAGATTCAGATGTCGCCTCTAAACCTATGATGGCAAAAGGTCGCCACACAAGTAATGTGTTCTTCAGGCAAGCTGATAAGAGACTTATTTCTTTCTTTCTTTTCTTTTTTTTTTTTTTAGAAACTTTATTTCAAGCAATGAAGAGCAGAAGGATCTTTAGTAGAGTTTAGTACAAGCAACTACCAGAAAAGTTTAGAGCAGTATGGTTGACTTCCTTTGTACAAAGTTATGTTAGCAAAACTGGAGCTAGAGAAATAAGCCTTTACCACTGCTGTCTCCTAGACAGGAGCCTGACCTATCCCGATCTCTAATCCTGTTCCACCTTCAGCTCCAGTAGACAAGTTGATCTACTATCTTGCATTCCGATGGCATCTCAATATTGCACATGTATACTTGGTGGCAAAACAAACAATAACACATATAGGGTGGAAAATACCAAGACTCAAATGTGCTTAGACAATAAAGAACAAAATTACATCCTGGAGGCTGAAGCAGGAAGGTGGCAATTTTGAGCCCAGCCTGGGGAATTTAGTGACTTGGCTATACCCTGTCTCAAAATCTTTTAAAAAAGGATTGGAGATATGGCTCAGCATGCAGCCTCTGAGTTCAGTCTCCAGCACTGTGAAAAATAAACAACCACCACAATTAAATAACAAATACAGGGATAATATATCTACATATACAGTGCTTATGTTATAATTTGCAAAGACTCATTCTAGTTCATAGAAAACTGCATCCTAGTACAGAAATGGGCAAACAACAGCAGTTCATTTGAGAGAAAATACCGAAAACAAACAAAAATGTTTAATCTTCACGACTGACCAAAGAGATAGTCATTAAAGAAAAAAAGACACCAATTTAGAAATGTTAAGTTATATTGAAAAGATCTTAGGGACCTAGATGCTCATTACAAATGAACATTCAAATCCATTGAATGTTTGGAGAGAAACTGAAAAACTCATGTACTTCTGATATCATTCTAAATTTATAATTCACAGATTGACAAAACAGAAAAAAAGATAAAGTTATCCAAACCCTTTGGTTCTGACAAACCAAGGCAGAAGGAATTAACAATAAAAAGCTACATGCAAGATGATACTTACTATAATGAAGGGAGGAACCATGTGAAACAAGAAAGGCAGATAATTAGCAAATCAAAATAATACTTTCTAAAACCACATAGAAATCAAGGATGATAGTGACAACATACCAACATAGAAATCTAAAAAATAGTGATACTGTAGTATTCGGTGAACTTTGAAATGTAAAACGATACCTGTGTTGAAAAACTATGCATGTCATGATCTGCAAAGTTAGAAAATGTTTGGTTTAGAAGGATCAGGCTTTTCCCCTTTTTTGGTAGATTCTCTTAGTTGGGGTGTTTCCCCTGTTCTATCCATTTAAAAAAGAAAACAGCCAACACTTGCGAGGGAGAATGGAGGAGAGGATGAGAGATGAGTCTATAGACAGATCCTGGCCCCTGGCCTCACAGGCAGCCTTCCTGGACTCTCAATTTTCTGCAGCGCTGTCAGCTCCTTTCTGGAGGGGTTGATGTGCAGCCCTAATCCTCTCTGCTGGCTGCCTCCCTATTCAGGAGGGTATGCAAATACTTCCAAACCAGAGCGTTTTAGCCCTATTCAAGGCCCAAGACAACACACTTTTCATTAGCATTTGAAGTGTGAGGGCTGAAAAAGGGGAATGGACAACTTTTTTTTCTTTTTTCTTTCTTTTTTTTCCCCCTTTGGCTGGAAGCTTTGGGGAGACTTGAAAATGTACGTTTTTCATCTCTTTGCACACATCAGCATCGGCGCTAAACTTCAGAGAGAGGCATTGACTGCCCTGGGGGAAGGCATTCAGGGGGATTTTTACACATACACAGAGGGCCAGCGCCCGAAATAAATCACAGGATGGAGGTGGCAGAGATGAAGTGAGAGGAGTTCAGCGGGCTAAGCTATGCATCCAGAGGCATGAATTTAAATCTCGATTTATTTTTCTTCTCTCTCTGCTCTTGTGTGAACCTTCTTCAGGACTGGGGAGGGGGCGCTGGGGAGAGCAGGGCCAGATTTAAGATGCAAGAGCAGCCGCAGCCTCCCGTGCGCTGCCCTCTGGAGATGCTGAGCCCATAGCCAGCCGGACAGGGCAGAGCCTGGCACTCCACAGCCTAGGTCACAAGTTCAATCCCCTTCTGGGTCAGTTAGCTTTTCTCTGTGCCGCAGCCACAGACTAAAGGCCTGAGCCCCTATTCAAGCGGAATGTCTCACCAAATGTGTGGCCCTGGTCACCACACACAAAACACCCCAGTCAGAGCCCAGCAATCCATCCTCTCCTGTGGGTTAGGAGGAGCAAGCTGTTCCCGGGGGCCCCAGTGGAAGGCAGGGGTGGCAGGACAGCTCTCTGCAAAGATGTGGTAGGAGGGGATGAAGGAAGCCTTGGGTATGGGAGAGAGATGGGGACCTGCCCCAACTCTGGGTGAGTTGCTCAACGTTTCCGAGCCTCTGCTATAGCTGAGTTGCGATGGCTGAAGAAGCCAGGGCCCATGGAGAGCTTACTCGTGCTGTGCCTGATGCATACCGGGCGCTCACATTGGCCTGGGCTTGTCACCACCAGACACCAAACAGTGTTCTTTGGCCATTTAAGGACACGTGAAGGCTAGACAGAGAGGTCCTTGATAGCAACAAAGATTATTGAGTGCCTGATCCATATTATTAATATCTCTCTATATTTTTCCTTTTCTTTTTGGGGGGAAGTGAGTTATTAAAAAATAAGAGTCACATGGATGTTGTCCCCAGCGAACCTTTAGAGCTAAATAATCTAGCTATAAATCCCAATTCAGTCAGTTACTGCCTAAGTTATACTGAATCAATTAACCTTCCAGTGGCTCAATTTCTCTATCTAGAAAATGGGAATTGTAGTTATCTATCTTGTAGGGTTGTTTTAGGATTAACTGGGTGATATATGGGAAATGCATAGTTACATATGGTAAACTGTTCAAGTCACGGATATGTTTATGGTGGGAAAATAAATCATGGTTTTTGCCAATTTTTAGCTTTAGAGAAGTGACAGGATTGCACTGCAAGCCAGATCACTGCCTTGGCCACGCTTCTGCAGTCTGATCTCCACCTACCTTTCTGGTTTGACATCTGTGCTTCTGTCCCCTCCTTCCACACATACAGTGATGGGTTCTGTTTCCCAGTGCTTCCTTGCTTGCTTTTGCATATGCAGTGTTTTCTTCCCTCATTTAACCACCAATTTGGCGGTTGTTCCCATTTCAAGATCTGAGTGGCATGAGAAAGACTGAATCCAGGACTGGTAGAGTAAGGCTGAGTGTAGGAGCAGCAGGAAAGAGTGCGGCGGTCGATTAGTGATGCCTGTGACGGGTGCAGGACAGGACAGCTGTTGTGTCCATGCAAGCACTGCCTGGTGGGCTCCTAATGCTTGCACGTGGCCTCTGCCTGTTCCCTCTTCTCTTTACCTCTTTACGTCCCCACGTCTTCACCTTGCTTCTCTCCTAAGCAACCATTTCCAGGGCAAACAAGTGTTCTTTCTCAAAAAATGTTGTCCACAATAAATATATACAATTTTTATTTGTTGATTAAAATAAATAATGACTAATTTTAAAAGAGCTCACTTCCAGCACTTTTCCAGGACTCACGTCTCCCCCTCCCCCTTGCTTCAGCATCCTTGTTTGCCCCAGATATGAAAATTAAAAAAACTTTCTCCTTTTCTTTACAGTACAGGTAGAAAGCTTGTGATAGAGGCTCTGAAAAAAATGTCAAGATTGTAAAATGCTAAGCGGCTACAGTGACCTACAGAAAGCATAAATCCACTGGCTGGCTTTTGCTTGTTTATTTTGTTTTGTTTTTGAGATGGAGTCTCATGTAACCCAGGCTGGCCTGGGACTCACAATGCTCCTGCCTCAGCCTCCTGAGTGCAGGAATTAGAGGGGTCTGCCACGACACCTGGTTCAATGGCTGATTTGAAAGAAAACATTTAATAACATTCAGCTCTTGGGAGAAAAATGTATGAAGAGACCTGATGATATCGAAGGATGAAATAAGGATGAAATAAGAGAAGGCTGTTCTTTAATTACTGCACTTCACAAGCCACCCCAAACTAAGTGGCTTCTGATAAGTGCTGTGTATTTGGCTCTGGTCTTTGGGTTGCCTATGTTGTTATCCAGATCTGTGGCAGGCCTGGATGATCATGGCTGGGCTCATAACCAGCTGCTGGGTTTGCTGGAGGCTGGTTCGTGTGGAGAGGCCTCAGCCAGGCAAAGGGGCTTGGAAAGGGGAGCGGGGGATAGGACCATTTTTACCCCAAAATGTACCAATCACTGAAGTGACTGCTCAGGCAGGGCTGGGCTGGGAGGCAGATGAGGTCAGGTGAAGCCTGCGGGTGCAGACGAAGCCACGGGAATAGGAAGAGAGCGAGCAGCTGGGTTGCACAAGGAGCAGGAGGGGGCAGTTCATTAGGATGGCAGAGCAGGAGGGATGAAGGCCAAACCAGTGACCTTTGATGGCAACCAGGATGCCAGCAAAGGAAGGAATCCTTCTAGAGTGTAATTTCCTCGTGGATAAAACTGGAAGCGTGACATCTAGATTCCAGGTGGCTGTAAGATTATAGACACATAAAGGGTGTGAACTGCATGCCACTTCCACACACAGCCTGGCCACACATCCACCTGTGTACAGCACATGCATGGAGCACCAGACCAAGAGTCATGGACCCTGACCACCATCCCAGCTCTGGCTTTTACAACACAGTGAATTCGGGTAGATCACTTAAATATCTAAGCTCCAGTTTAATCATCTGTACAACAGGGGTAATAATAAGCTCAAAGTATCCTTCTTGAAGGGTTGAACAACGGGGCCAGAGTGTGCTCTGTGGCCTGGCCTTCAACCCGGTGTGGTCAGGATGATGGTGGGGGTCGTGGACCTCTGCAAGCTTCTGGCTTCCCCTTGCCCACAGCCTGGCTACTGTGCACAGTGGTCACGATTGATTTCACTGCGCCCTTATTCCTGTTTGCCTCGTTCATCACAAGAAGCCCAGAAGTCCTCAAATGCCTCTCGTCCCTCAGCCTGTCTTCTCAAATGGCTCTGTGAACATTCTCTTTTTACTTCAGCTCCCTCAGCCTCCAGGCAGGCAGCTGCCTTTCCAGAGCTCGGTAGCCCCATGTGACTGTGGCCATCATATTACAAAGGGTGGGCTCAGTCCTTGGACTTCTTGCTCGCTCTCCTGTTGACTCCACACAGCCAACAGCTTTCATGCAGCTCTGCATTAATGAACGCAAAGCTCTCCAAAGCTCGGACCTCCCTGTGGAACTCCTCATGTGCACACGCACATGGCCACTGCCTCTCCGATGTGTCCATGTAAATGCTTGGAGCCTTCTCCAAGTCAGCACATCCAAAACAAAAAAGCACGGGCTGTCCCCCCAGATCTGTTCCTCCCATTGTTTTTGCCTCTTCCATGGACAACAATACCATTCTTCTAATGGACTGGGCCACAAACCCTGGAGAGTTCCTTGGCTCCTCTTCCCCAGCCCCACAGCTGATCTATGAGCAAAAGCTCTGAATGCCGTTTTTGCAAAATGTGTCTCAATTCAAACCCTTCTCATCTCCAACACAACCATCCTAGTCCTAGCTACTGCCTTACTTGGGCTAAAGGTAATGATCCCCTAACTAATTTTCCTCTTCCTTTGTTCTTGTGTCCTTTGTCTGCTCTTAGCGCAATCACTGTGGTGCAGTCTGAACGCAAGTCAGGTCCTACCACTCCTCTGCTTCAATACCTTCCAGCGTTACTTTCTTGTTTCAGAGCAAAACTCAAAGTTCTACAAACCTCTAATAATCCATGGTCTTCTAGCTTTTGCCTTGCTCACCCACCTCAGGGCCTTTGCCCTGCTATTTTCTCTGACCGTTATGCTCTTCCCTTGGGCAGCTTGTTTGAATGGCTTCCCACTCTGCTCCAGTCCTGTGCTCAGCTGTCACCTCAGCCCAGTCCTTTCCCAACCTGCTTTAAGCAGCTTCCACTTCTGATCCAGCACTCCCTACCAAGCTCTTCTCTGTTTTCTTCTCCTCCAAAACACTTCTCCCATTGGATGCTCCGTTTGTCTCTCTCTCTATTTATTTCTTTGGTGGGTTGGTTAGCTGGTTGTTTTCTGTCTCTTCCCCAAGACAGAAATGATGTGAAGGGGAGAGTTTTCTGTTGCTTTGTTCCCTGAGGTGTGCCTGGGTGAGAACAGGACCCAACACACCACACAGAGCTAGTTATTAAACTTTGCCTAGTGAATGCATGAGATAATGGTGATAACAAGCTTATCACTGTGCCTGACACGCAGCAGGTGTCTAGGAGATCTTGGTTTGCTGTAAGGATTTGGTGACATGATCTATTGCTATAGAATGTCACACAGTTCTAAGTCACTGCCGCCTCTATTGCCGCCTTTCCCACTGGCCTTCTACTTGGCCTGCATGGATTCTGAGCAGAGCGTGAGATAGGATTGTTGTCAGAAACACACACGGGGCAGCCACAGCTTGAATCTGGCCCTCACAACCGAGATGCTTCTTATCTGCTGTAGGCTGGAAATGCAGATGACAGAGTAATTATAACCATGTTTAACATAAGAGCTAGTCCTCTTGTCCTTGTGGCTTCACATAAGAGATAACTCGCCCAGAGAATAGACTAGACGTGTGGTTTGAAAAGCCTGGTCACCAGAGGCCGTTTGTTGGCAGGCAAGAAGCCCTCGATGCCACACTGGAGGACTAAAGACTCAGATAACCGAATCTTAGCCGTTAAAACCAGGTTAGCAGCTCAGTTAGACTGCGTGTTAGGGCCAGGGAATATATTTCAGAAGAGTTTTCTTATCAAATGGTTTTTAAACAGAGTAAGCTCCAAACCTTTAGAAAATTATATGTGTGAATATGTTCATTTCCAAAACTACTATTGTATCCACTGTGGCAGTATTTATACACTGTAAAGAACTTTAGAAAAACAAGAAAATGAACCCTTAGAAACTGCCTGTCTCTGTTAAGAGTACCTTCCCCCTGCCCCAGCTCTGTTTCCTATACATTTTTGGTACAGTATTTCAGAATGGACCACTTGCTCTTCATAATGCAATGGTTTTCCTCCAGAAGCTTGAAAAGGATGACTTTTGGGAAATAAAAACTAAGATACAAGTAAATATGTCCTGTCATGACCAGCTCTGAGATAAGGCAAGCAAATCTTAGGGAAATAATAATGATCAGGAGCTCAGCGGGCTTGTGCTGCAGGGGCAGAGGGTCGTCTGCTGTGATGGCTGGGGTGTGGTTTGAGTGTGTTCCCCAAAGTCCACATGTAGCAAGCTTGGTGGGCACACGATAGGAGCCTGATGGGAGGGGCTCTGGGAGACGAAGAGACAGAGAGTTCTCATGGTAGTCACCTTGGTTCTGGCAAGAGGGTTGTCATCAAAGAGCAAGGCTGATCCCTCCCTGTCTGCTCTCTGGCTTCCTATCTTGCCATCTTCTCTCTCCCTCTCGCAAGGTCTTCCTTCGAGACATCAGCCTTGATGTGATGCAGCCAGGGGTGGGGAGGCCTCCTACACGTGGTGTCAAGCTGTTTTCACTTTCAGCCTCTAAAATGGGGAGGTAAATAAACACCATTTCATAGAAAGTACCCAGCCTCCTACACTTCATTACAGCA
Organism: Heterocephalus glaber; assembly: GCF_000247695.1. The sequence continues at coordinate 5,413,871 of NW_004624750.1, read as the reverse complement.
ATGGAAAATGGATTCCCACAAGAGCGTAAGTTCAGCCTCTCCCATGCGTCTGGTTCTAGTTGGCCCATGCCCCAGCCTCCACCCGAGGAAGGAGAGATGGGAGGAAACCTTCCCCAGAGACTCGAGCTTCTCCACTTTGCTGACACTGTAGCTCTGGATTTAGGTGATTCTATTCTATGGAGGACAAGGACCAACATTCCTTTCCCCACCTTTCGGGCCAGGACAGCTGGAGAGATTACTTCAGTGGAGTAAGGACACGATCACAGAAATTTGCCCTGAGAGATCTAGAAATATATCATGTGTTTTATTTTTCTCAACACCATATGTTCTCATTTAGGATTAAATTAGTGCCACATAAAATGTGAATATTCTTCGGAAGGGTATTTACATTCCAACACCAAATATGAAGGGGTCAGCTTCCTGCTTGCGAGTGTCCGACCAGGTCATCCAGCAGTTGGGGGAAAGGTCTGGGAACGGAAGCCCTTGAGACCACTTCTTTCTGTCCTTCAGGGACGTTGCCTCTGCCTGGTCCTCTGCCTGTCTGCTTGGCTCCTTCCCTCAGCCTAGGGACAGTTCCAAGTCACTGGCAGCCAGAAAAAACCCAGAGCTCTCCCTGCTCTTTCTTTCCTCTTCTGGACCTTTACAGGTGAACTCACTAGCTCTCCCCACCTCCTCAGTTCCCACCCCTGCCGAGCCATGCAGCTGCCTTCTGTCTGCCCAAGCCCCAGAGGAGCAAAATCAGTCTTGCTATGATCGCTCTTGACCTTTTAGTGGACAACTGAATTAAGTTTTCCTCTCTCTAAGGGCCCTATGTCCTCAGTGTCTCTGTCCTTCTAGCATACATAGGATGATCAAAACATACAGCGACTGTTTAAATGCAATAATTTATTATAGTAAAAGACACACTGCTGTTAATCCCCTCACACACACACCCTCGCTCTGAGCACACCTGTCTCATGGTTCTTGCTACTTTCTGAAGCAGCCCTGGAGTCCTCCTCTGTGGGTGTCTTTCTGATGTATAATCAGAAAGGCAGTGAATGGTGCTGCCAAGTGCCATCCAATAAAAAGGGAGGCTTGTAAAACAGGACAGCGTGTCTTCATTACCCTGTTCAGCAGATCGGGCACTGTGTGCCTTCTGGCTCTTCTCCAAAGTCAAAATGACCACAAAAGCTCATCAACTGAATCAATTCAGGACACTGAGGCAGCCAGGACAGTGCAACTAAAGACATCCAAGAAAGAGGACTTGCAGAGCTGCTTCAGAAAGTGGCGAGGACGATGGATAGCGTAAGTGTGTTCAAAGCAAGAGGGAGTATTTTGAGGATGGTTGTCTTTTAAATCAATGGCAATTCAAGTTGGTCTCTAAAAAGGGCAAAATGTCTTAGATTTTTTTCTATTTGAACATTCACCGTATTTGTTCATCACACCTCGTGCGCTCCAGGTTCCCGCAGTGCTCCTCTGCTCTTGCTTCCTGTTCCAGGTGAGCCTTGGTGCTCAGGGCTCTTTCTTCCCACAGATCTTCCAAACACACTTCCCCTGAAGAACTGCTGAGTGCACTCAGGGTTTTGGTTAGCACACCTGCACGCCTGTGACCGCTTGTGTGTGCAGACGTAGACACACTATGGAACCATGGAGCCATGTTCTGAGAAATGTATAGGTGGGTGATTGTGTGTTGTGTGAACATCACAGAGTAGAGCATACTTACACAAACAGGTCGCATGGCTACTACATACCTGAGCTGTACAGTGTGTGCATATACACCGAGTAGCCTATTGCTCCTGGAGTCCTGAGGAACAAAATAGTATGAGATTAAATCAGACACAAAAGAAAATGATGCAACGAGATGGATGAGATCATTCCTGTCGGTAGAACATGTCATACTGTTCTACAGTAATTTATTTTGTAAGTAGGTGAACTACATCTAAAACAATAATAAAAAGTATACTGTAATAAATATAGAAACTAGTAACATAGCCATTTATTTTCAAGCATTATGTACTACACATAATTGGATATGTTACCTTTCGATAGGACTGGCAGTGCAGTGGGTGTGCTTGACACCAGCATCTCCACAAACAAGTGAGTAATGGCTTGCATCATGAGCTGAAGATGGCTACTAAGTCCCTAGGAGGTAGGAATGCTTTTAGTTTCCTTATGATATGGGACTGCTTGTGTATTGGCTTTACCATTTATGAAACCTTTTTTGGTACATGACTCGGTGTGCATGTGTTTGCACGTGTGTGTGTCTGTGTCAGACACTACTTGACCAAAATTAAAAACTCTATATTACTTCTTGCACTGAATCCTTCATTGTTTATTTTATTTAACAAATACACACAGAGCATCTACTGCCTGTAAAGTGTCAGTTTGAGCACTGTATTTGTCAGCTTCTCATTGCTGTGACAAAGTACCTGACATATACAACTTAAAGGAGGAGAGGTTCACTTTGGCTCCTGGTTTCAGTCCGTGTTCAGCTGGCTTTAAGACAGGAGCATCATGGTAGAGGTCATGTCAGAGGAAAGCTGCTCACCTCATGGTGCTGAAGGCAGGGAAGCAGGAAGAGCCAGAGGAAAAATACACCTTTCAGGGGCAAGCTTCCAGTGAGTGACCTACTCCCTCCAGCCAGTCCCCACCTCCTAACAGTATGTCCAGCTATGAACTCATCGCTGGATTAATCTATCAGTGAGATTAGCATCCACCTTCCCCAATGCCCCCATGTGAGCCTTTTGGGGGACATTTTTGAATAAACTATACCAAGCACTAAATAAATGTCAAGTACTTGATGCTCACACAAACACTACGAATGAACTATGTGCTATTATTATCATCACCCTTTTACAATTGCAGAAACTGAGGCACAAGAGGTAACAGAATGGGGCCAAACTCATTGGATCGGTAACAGAGCTGGGATTCAAACAGACACACTGTAGCTCACAGCCTGCCATGGAACCACTAAGCAACACTGCATCTCAAGGCAGTGATCTCTTTGGACAGCTCTTCTGTTCATCCTGTCACACAGGTGCGGGCTTGGCATCACTCCTTACACCTGTGTCTACAAATGGGCACATCCTGTGACTTTACCAGGTGTGTGTGTTCATGCAGCCACAACCCAGAGCAACAAATAGGGCATTGCCAGTACCCCAGTGTCTCTCTTCTGCTTCCTCCCTGTTATTACACGATCAAAAAAAAACAAACAAACTAGTTTTGCCTGTTTCTCCAATGTGGTAAATAGAATTATATAGTATACATTCTTTCATGATGAGGTTTTTGCCCTCAATATTTGGAACGTGATATTTATCCTATTGCTGAGCGTAGCAATAGTTTACCTCTTTCATTGCTATGTGTTAGTCAGCTTTCCATTTCTGTCACTAAATATTAGAGATAATTAATTTATAAAGAGAAAAAAGCTTGTTTTGGCTCACAGTTTTCGAAGTTCCAGCTCATGATCAGGCAGGCCTCTTGTGTCTAGGCCTTGGTGGAGGGGCCAGACAGCATTGGCTGGGGGTGTATGGAGAAATCAGCTGCTCGGCTCAGGGCTAGGAAGTAAAAGAGGGTGAGAAAGAGGTTGAGGGCCCACAGTCTCCTTCAACAGCACCTCCCCAACAACCTGTGGGCCTCCTCCCAGACCCCCAATCCTCAAGATTCTACTACCTTGCAGCAGATTCCCTGGAGGACCACGCCTTTATCACACAGCCTTTGGCGACCGCTCAGCATCCAAACTATGCTACTGCATAATGCTCCACTTATTCATAGTTGATAATGTCTCCATTTTACTACTTATGGACTTACGTTCTGTTTCTAGTTACAGATTATTGAAAATAACACGGATGTGAACATTTTGTACATCTTTTGGTATACATGTGTGCATGTATTTGCTAGGTATATACCCAGAAACAAATTTATGAAGTCGCAGGATATGTAGATGATTGGCTCTATAGATGCTGCCAAAGTGGATTTAAGTGGAAGTAAAAAGGATTAAGAGGTGTTATGCTCATGTGCCAGATCCACACAATGATGTAAGCATTATGTATTGGAAACATGTACTAATAAAAAAATTTTAAAAATTAGAGTGACTTAGACAATTTACTCTCCCACCATCAGTTTATTAGTGGTCAGATGGCCCAAATCCTCACCAATTCTTGGTATTCTCAAATGCTCTATTTTAGGCATTCTGATGGATGCTTGGTAGTATTACTTTGCATTTCTCTGATAACAAATGATGGTTAACATCTTTGTGTATGCTATTACCTACTTAGAAACCTGTTTTGTGAGAGGCTTGCTCAAGGTACTTGTCTCTGTTTTAATCAGTTGTCTGGATTTTTTTTCCTGATTGAAAGGACTTGTTTATATATTTTAAATATAAGCCTTTTATGAAATATTTATACTGTAAAATTCTCTCAGTGCTTGATTTGGCAGCACATATACTAAAACTGTAAAATTCTCTGTGTGACTTTTTAGTTTCATAATCGTGTTTTATAATGCATATAAGTTCTTATTTTTCATTAATTCTACTCTTTCTTTTATGGTTAGCATTTTTGGAGACTATTAAAATATATTTTTGTATCCCAAGCTCATAAATATCTCAAAAATAGTTTCCTATGGTATCTTCTAGAACATTATTATTTTACTTTTTACATTTAGATCTATGATCTATTTGGAAGAGAGAGAGAGAGAGAGAGAAATGAAAATGAGAGGGTAAAGAATTTTTTCCATATAGATAATCAGTTCAATCAGAATCATATGTCAAAAATTCTGCCACTGTACAATTTCATTCATGTGGCAATTTTGTTATGAATTAGTGGGAATCTTATGAGAATATGTATTTATAAACTATCATTGTGTCCCATTTATCTTTAGTCATTTCTTTGCCAATAGCACCATAATGTATTAGTTATTTTAACTTTAGAATGTCTGAAATCATAGCAGTTCGGATTTTCTAATTTTGATCTTCTCTTACAAATCATCATGATTATTCTTTGCATTGTGTATATTGTTACATTTTGCTTTTAAATTTTAAAAGAAATTTTATTTTGAGATTATTGTGGATTCACATGAAATTATAAGAAATACTACAGAGAGATCCTGACTAACCTTTATCTAATTTTCACCATTGGTAACATCTTAAATATTACCATGCAATTTCACACCCAGGATATTGACATTAAAATTCCTTGTGGTTTTAGGTTGAATTTCCAGAATGGCTGAATGTTTTCATATGTGCCTATTTGCCATCTGGTGAAATGTCTGTTCATATATTTTTTTCTTTTTGCTCATTTTCTTTGTGGAGTTTTGCTTTTTTTAAAGCTGAATTTTGAGAGTTCCTTACATATTTTAAATATTAGTCCTTTATATATATAATATACAAATATTTTCTCCCAGGCTATAGCTTAGATTTCACCCTCTTTATAGGGTCTTTCATGGAGAAATGTTTTTATTTTGATGAGATCTGATTTATCATTATTTTTCCTTAAGTTTAGTTTTGGTTTTAAATACAAGAACTTTTTGGAAATTCCCATGTCCTGAAGCTCTTCTCTGTGTTTTTCTAGCTTTGTATGTCTTATTTCCCATGATTTTTGTGATCTAGGTGGAATTAAATTTTTTATAAGATGTGAAACTTAGGTTAATTTACTTTATGGTCTATTGATTTCTAGCTCTTCCCAGCTGTTGGTCAATTCTCCATTGACCTGTTTTCACACCTTGTAAAAATCAGTAGAGCATATTTGAGTGAGTCTAGCTATTGTTTTCTATTTTATTCCATTGATCTATGAGACCATTTCTCTGCCAATACTGCACAGCGTTTATTGCCATAGCTATACATCTTGCAATGCAATAGACTGATTCTTCTCATTTAATCATTTCATTTGTCTTCTTCAAAATTGCTTTAGCTAATTTAATTCCTTTGCCTTTCTATAAAAACTATGGAATAATTTGGTCTAGATCTACAAAAAGTATCTTGTTGGGATTTGATACTGATTACATTAAACCTATAAATCAATTTAGAAAGAACCAACATATTTAAGATATTGAATCTTTCCATTTATGATCATGGTATATCTTTTTTTTTTTTTTTTTGAGATAAGGTTCTTGGTAAATATTCCAGGCTGGCTTGCCCTACATCACAATCCCCCTGCCTCAGCCTCTCAAGAAGCTGAGGCCATAGCTGTGTGTCTCAGTCCCCAGCTTCAATCATGGCATCTCTTTAGTTATTTAGATCTCAAAATTTCTTCCATCAGCTTGTATTTTCAGGACAGAAATACTATGTTTTATTAGGTTTATATGGATATATTTCAATTTTCTGAATAATTTTAAATGGTAATATATTATTTTAATTTCCACATAGTCATTATTAATATAAAGAAATACTATTGACTTTTTTTGTTATTTTACATTCTGCTGTCTTTGGTGAACTGATTAGTTTTGAGAGGTGTGTGTGTGTGCATGTATGTGTTTACATTTCTTAGGATATTCTAGTAGACGATTATGTCATCTATAAGTAGGGATTGTCTTATTATTTTTTCTTTTGTCTTTCTTATTTCTTTATTCTTTTTGCTTTATTTCATTGATTAGAATTTCTAGCGCTATACTGAATATGAGTTATGGAAACAGACACCTTTATCTGTTCCCGGATTAAAAAAAAAGTACTCAACATTAAGTGTAATGTTAGTGGTAGGTTTTTCTTTTTATAGACGCTGTTTATGAAGTTAAGTTCCCCTTTACTCTTATTTTTCTTGGTGTCACATTATAAATAGTGTTGAATCTTCTCACAAGTTATCTCTACATTGATTCACATGGTTATGTGAATTTTTAAATTTAACCTGTTAATAATTTAGGGTTCTAGTGCTTGATTTTCAAATACTGAACCAGCCTTGCAGTTCTGGGGGAAAAAATCCTGTTTGGTCAGGGTGTGTAATTCTTTTTGTGTTTATTGCTAATTACAATGTTAACATGATATCAAGAATTTTTGGATGCTTACCGATGAGTGATACTGCTCTATAGTTTGCTCTTTTTGTCCTGCTGTTTTCTAGTTTTGATATTGGAATAATACCTCATAAAACAAACCAGATAAGTGTTCTACTCTCTGAAAAGACTGTACAGAATTGATATAAATTGTTGTCTGAAACCTTGGAAGAATTCTCCAATAAAATCATCTGTACCTACTGATTGATTTTTGGAGGGAGTTTCAACATTATGAAATAAATTGCTTGATAGTTATCAGGCTACTCAAACTTTTTCATATTGAGTGGCTTGGTAGTATTTGTAAATCTTGAGAACCTGGTTCATTTCATCTAAATTGTAAAATTTGCACTTAAAGAGCTTTTCATAATTACTTTTGAGATGTCTGCAAGGTGTGTAGCAATATCCCCAGTTTAATTCCTACTATTGGCAAGGTATATCTTATCTTTTTCTTAGCTGTCTTTGAGATTTGTCAATTTTATTGATTTTTCAAAGAATTGGCTCTTTGTTTGTTTGACTTTCTATGTTGTTTTTCTGTTTTTGAATCCCTCAGTTTCTGCAATTATCTTTATTATTTTCTCCTTTCTTCTTGTTCTTGAATTATTTAATTTTCCTTTGTGTACATTCCTTAACACTAATATGTAAACTTAACACCATAAATTTCTCTTTCATTACTATTCTAGCTGTGTCATGCAAGTTTTTAATCTTTTGTATTTT
>NW_004624750.1:5239201-5396384 GCF_000247695.1 Heterocephalus glaber | reverse complement strand
CTGAAGATTTGTTCATAAAGTCTTTTCCTATGCCAGTGTCTTCAAGAGTTCTACCTAACTTATCTTCCAGCAAGTTCAGTGTTTCTGGCTTAATATTTAGATCTTTAATCCACTTCGATCTTAGTTTAGTGCACGTTGAGAGGTATGGGTCTCGTTTTAATCTTTGGCAGGTTGAAATCCAGTTTTTCCAACATCATTTATTAAATAGCCTATCTTTCCTCCAATAAGGGTGGTTGGCTCCTTTGTCAAAGATTAGGTGGTTGAGTATGTCTGGAGTTGTTTCTGCATCTTGTAATCTATTCCACTGATCTTTGGGTCTGTTTCTTTCCCAGTACCATGCTGTTTTCATCACAGTAGCTTTGTAATATACTTTCAAGTTAGGGATTGTGATACCCCCAGCCATTAGACTAAATATAGTTTTATTTGCTTTTAATTCTATTTTAAGTTTGCAGTACTTCAGCTCTATGGCTTATAGTCTTCTATCAGTTTTGAAATGTCCCTCTTTTGTATTCTTAATAATATTTTCCTACAAATATTTCTGTTCCAGTCTCTCTTTTCTCTTCTGTTACTTGAGCTGCACAAATATTAGATAATTTCACTCTACTTCATGTGTTTCTTATGGTTTTATATGTTTTTTTCAAATCCTTTTTCCTTTCTGTGACTCAGCCTAGGTGTTTCCTACTGACCTATCTTTTATTTTATTAATCCTCTTTTCCTCTGCTTTCAAGTTGAGTTCACAACTCCAACTGCTGCTGCTTTAAGTTTTTGGAATTCTAGCTTGTATCTTGTTTTTACAGATTTGTCTGTGAAATTCTCCATCTTGCCATGTATTTCCTTGGATAGTCTACCGACAGTTATTTTAATGTTTGATTTGATATTTTCTAAAACTGAGACAACCTCCTAGCTCTGTTTCTCCATATTTTGTTCTCTTGGCTCTGTGTCAGTCTGCCAGGCGAGTAAACGTGGATTGCTGGATAATACACATGAATAAATGTAGAATTCTGGGTGAAGTATTCTTTCTCCAGAGAGGGCTCCTTATATCCTCTCTAAACATAGGCAGATCTCCTTCATCCAGCTCAGGGCTAACCAGTCTTAAATTTGAGGTGCAGAGTTTCTAAGGCTCTGTCTCTGACCCTAGGAGGTAGCTCTACAGGAGCCACAAACAGCCTGTAGTGTTTGCTCATTTGCCTCCTCCTTGGTGGCTGTGGACTTCAGTTTTTGTTTCCTTATTACACTGAAGCAAAAATATAAAATTAAAAAATCATAGAAGTCCTGTATCTCTTTTCACAAGCCTTCATAGCATCTTGGTCCATTGCTGTAGGGAGCTTCAGAATGCCAGCCCCCCTTCTCAGCACCTCTCTGTTCTCCAGAACCTTGCAGCCTCAGATAGTGACGTCCTCAGAACTCTTTTGCCCAGTTTTATGTTCAGAAAAATCTCTGCTAGATTCTCTACATTTTAGTGTGGCTTTCAGCTCATTTCCTCAACCTTTCATCCCACTTCTCCACCAAGATTTGTCAAATACCCTACCAGAAGCTTCCAAAATGTTGACTCACTTGTCTGTAATCCCTTGTTCTGCAGAATATTGATCTAGAAAGATTTCATAGATGGCTTAACCATGATCCTTTCAACTCACTGATTCAGCAAGAGAATCAAAGTTTGCATAAATGATACACAAATACACTCAGATACTCACAAATTATGCTACTATACACCAAGAAAACTAAAAAAAAAAACCCAGGGTGAAGAAGAGATGTCTAGTTTTGAGTAAGCAGGGAAAATAGTGAAATTTGACTTGTTTTTATCTTTCTATCTCATCTTCTTACTACTTTATATCTAATATTTTTATACATTTTAGATATCATATAACATTTATATTAACAATTACTTAGTCAATTATTGGTACAATTATGAAAGAAATGGCTCCCTGGGTACCCAAGGAGGTTAAGCACTGCAAATGTGCACCCAGATTATTCACATTTGAAATGAAGTTTCTGGCATGTCAGAGAGCTGAGCTTCTTGTTTGTTTCATTTTACTTTATGGATTCTTTTCAGGGAGGGAGGCCAGTTTATCCAGAAACTTGAAACAGCATCCTAAATCCCGCTCCATCTCTTTTTCCAGTTATGACACCTCCATGCAAAACCACACAAAATATTTGTTGAATATTTTCTAAATGGCTAAAGACAGAACCATCCCTCAAGAACAAGGAAACAAAAGCACTCTAAGAGTCCTTGTGTCTATTCCACCACACCTCAGTGATGCCCACTTCTCCCCACAGTACAACTGGCAGCTTCTTCGGCCTCTGATTTAGGGATGGAAAACATACCCACAACCACAAAGCATCTCCAATGTTGGCAGCAACTTGTGGTTTGCACCCAGACCACAAGTAAGATAATTAAGGCTTTCTTTTGGTTAAAAAAAAAAAAGCAGAAGAAACATTACCACAAAAACGTGCCATGGTCCATCCTGGCCACATCTCTGCTGGTTTCCTGAGGAGGAACACAGTCCTTACCTTGTGCTAACAGCATCGCCACCAACAAACTCTGCCCATACCTGGAGCCTCCCAGGAAAGGAGCAAAGCCCATCTGTGGACTCTCTCCATGCTCGGGACTCTGCATGCAGTGCCATCTTCCCGGTGTGACCCACAGAGCAAGTGCCTGCCTCTTTGGCACCACTTGACCACCACCTTACAAGGCACAGGTGATTCTCCAAGACTCCAAACTTTCCTTCTCAATGGACACATGCTGAGCTCCTCATTCAGTCTTAAGTAGTTTTAAAAAATAGTAATAACAGATAGTTCCATATTCTTTTTTATAGTTTTGGATTAGCATATGTTTGCAAGGCATAATAAATGCATCCCTCATGGAGAATTGATACATTTATATGTCACATCCTGATTCCTTTTACTCTCCCCCTTCCCTGCCCTCTCATATCCTCCATCCCTTTCCCAATTCCATAAAGTCTATCTCCTTGTTTCCTATTATTTATCTTTCATTTTTCTCTTTAAATTATTTATACTTTGGGTTTCTCATGTAAGAGAAACTATGCAATATGTAACCTTCTATGTCTGATTTATTACATATAGTATCATGGTTGCGGGGTGCATCCCTTTTCCTACAAATGATTCAAATTTATCATTCTTTATGGCTGAGTAGTACTCCATGGTGTGCAGATGCTGTGTTCTTTACCCATTCATGTGATGATGGGTATTCTGACTGCTTCCAAGATTTAGCCATTATTAATTATGCTATTGTCTGTCTTCTTTTGTTAGGATTAAATGATGATATGAAAATACCTGATTCTCTCAGCTCTCTCCAGATTGTGAGTTCCAATGCAATTCCATTTGTGCTAGTGAAGAATCTCAGTTGCCTGAACCTCTTGCTGTCCACACAAGCTGGAAGCCCATATCACAGGAAGCTGGAAGTCCATACCGCAGCCTCCCTTGATATCTCAGGGAGCTCCAGAGATCATTTCTCTTGTGCACAGAATTGAGTCTCTTCTGACTCTGCAGCCATTTTGTTGAAGATCTGCTGTCAGTCACCTAGGAGAGGAATCCGACAGGACTTCCTGTTTCCGGAATTCCCTGTTTAACAGTGTTCTTCCGGTTCTGCAATTTCTGAATGCTCCAAGGATAGAGAGCCTTTGCCCGGCATCAACCATAGCATTCAGGGTGATGGAGTTTGGAGTAAAATGCTCCTCTCCTAAATTCTCTGTGGCCCTTTGTCACTATGACTTCAGGTCTGCTGGCATCTGGACTTCCCTAGAGAATATTATTGTGCTCCAGTCATTTGCTTCTTCTTTTATAGAAATGAAACCCCTTTCAGCAAAATAAAAAAAATACACTCTACAGAAATAAGAATTTCCATGCATATCATCTCTTGAAATAAGCAATTTTGGTCACATTACACTCTGCCACACATCCACTCTTAAAAAATTCCCCCCAGTGGTGCATAAATGGCAGCTGTTTTTCTTATTTCTACCTCCATCTCCAGACCGCACATTCTAAAGGCTAATTTAGTTGATTATCTTAAAATTAAGTTTGAGAGCTCAGCTATTAGCATTTTCTCTCTAAAAATATATAAAAAGTTCTAAGAGAATAAAAGCCAGACATATTTCAATCACTGCAGTGGAAAAGTTACGGGGATTTTTCAGGGAAATCATAATTAGGCATATGTATGACTCCTTCAAACCTGCTGGTGTTGATAGAAGGGGCCTTGTTTGTCTCAGTGTCCAAAGATCTCCAAAAAAGGAGACATAATCCTTCCAGTACCAAAAAATATGCACACGAAAACAATTTTCAGGGGGAAATAATTATTGACCAAACTGTCTAAACAGAAGGGAATTAATGTTTTTACGCTCAAATGTGCATTCCAGGAAAAGGAGATTATCACTAATATAAACAGATTTGTATTTGAACTTACAGCCTGGAGACAGCTGAGGGAGTCAGGCATTTTCATATCATCATTTAATGCTAACAAAGGACAGACAACAACATAGTAGCAATAGCAAAATCATCTATCACTAATTTCCCAGTGCTTTTCCTTTATAGAGCATTCTAAGTCAGACCCATTTTAAGAGCTAAGTGGGAATCACAGAGGTAAAGTTGTGTACCTAAAGTTATCCCACGAGTTCTGTGTAAGGCAGGATTTGAATCCAGTGAAAGCCAACATCGAAGTTTATGCCTTTCATCTACTGCACACCAACTCCCAAGTTGGAAGTCCTAGTAAGGCTTCATGAGAAATTGATTTGCTACAAACAAACTAACAAAAAAGGAATGTGTTTAGGATGAGGTAATATAAGTAAAACTGAAAGACAAGAGTTGTGAGCTAGAAGTTTTAGCCTCAAAGAAAAGATCTAGAGGGCTGAGAGATGTAGAACTGGGTCTGGAAGAAACTCGGCTGTACAGAAGCTCCCAGTATTGTGCCCCTAATTTATGTTACAGACTTTTGCTCCTCAGGCAACATGAAAAATGCTCATGTCAATAAAGGCCTTAGTCACCTAGGATCTTTTCTTGGAATAGTTCACCTTGGAGTGGAATAGATAGCACTTGCAAGGAAAGAGAGGTGACTACCGAGGCAAGGCCAGGGAATCCTAATGAAGACCAGATCAGAGGCCAAATGGCTCTCAGTGTTGGCTCTCAGTAGTGAGAGTGAGATGGAAGAGTTTACCCAACCCTTGCACAAACATATGACACATCTTATGATTTGTTTTGAAATTTGACAAGTACAGAAGGTCTTATTAAGAGAAACCAAAATGTTACACCCTGCAATGAGTTCTGAATCGAGTATAAATAATATGATTAGAATTCTTCTCTGGGATGAGAAGAGCTAAGAAACATATGTAGTAATGCCTATAAGGTTAGGAAACATCTTTGTAAACTAAAACTAAAATAAGGGGCATCCTCAAACGTGGGGGTAGATTGCTCGATGGGAGGTGGTAGGTAATACCTGGTACACTATTTAATAGACAGAGAACAAAAGTACACCATAAACCTTAGCTGGAGCCCTTGGGAAATGAGTGGTTAAGGACAGCTATGAGATTCAAAGAGTTGAAGCATTATTTTTTTCAATAATTAAAAATGTCTCTATTTTCCTCATGTGAAGTGGCCCTAGGACTACACTGTTTGTACTTGCTATGTATTTTTTTTGTAACAATTTTCTCTCTTCCTTGCTGTTAGCTGTCAGTTTTAATTGCCATCAGGATTTTTCTTTTTTTCTCTTATTTTCTAAAGCAATCAAATTTAATCTGGTGTAAACTTGGAAACCAGATAATAAAGTTTGTTCGAATTCCATGTAGACCAGAGTTGATTCCAAAGATATTTTAAATACTGACAAACAGGGGAGCTTCACTGACATTTCCTGACTGGTGATGTTCTCCAAAAATATTTTCATTGTCATGATCATAGTGTCAAGGCCACTGAGCAATACTTAGCTCACTTAGCCGAAAGCTTAAGCATAGGTTATATTTCAACTTACTACAAATCTGACTTGTTCCACGTCCTGCCCTGATTTATATATTCTGATTAATTTCATAGTATCTCTACTGTTCTACCAGGCTTATTTCCTAATTCCTTAAACCAGCTATGTTTTAAAAATTCTATAATCTGTATCTTTCTTCCTTCTAAATTATAACTATTTGCACATATTAACTGAACAATATAAGAGGTTTCTTTGTGGAAGTCTCATACCCACAAATAATGTATTTTCATTGTATCCTCCCTCCCTGTTACCCTGATATGAAATGATAAAGTTAGGATAGACCTACACTTCACAGAAAGCCTGATAATGTTAGTGACAGCAACCACAATTGCACTGCTGTGATGTAGGCATGAGACTACATTTATATACAGAGAAAGCAGAGCTCAGAGAAGTTAAGTAACCTGCCCAGGGCCACCCAGAAAATAAATAGTGACACTGGGTCCAAACCCAGGGCGATGACAGCAGACGTGTACTCTTGCCCACCGTGCTGCACACAAGTAGCTCGTGATAAAGGGGAGAAGGGCTTGGGATCTTTAACCTGGTGATCTCTGGAAGCAAACTGGATTCCTGGGATCACCTGGTTCCAGAACACTGCTTTAAGACATAAAGAACAAATGCCTCTGTGACCCACTAAACTTTGATGAGAGTTAGAAGCTGCCTGGGATGTTATCGGCATCGTGGAAAGGTTCTAACTAGGCCATTTGAGCCCTAATTCTCCAAATCAGAGGATTTCAAGCCCACAGTAGTTCCCTCTGTTGGTGACATTCATTCTTAAGCAATCACCATATGAACTAAATCAGTCTCACTTTTACTCTTGCAAGATAGCAAATTAAATCTTAATTTGACAAAACTAAAAGGGCAGGAAAGAGCTGATGGTAATAACCTGCACATTATTTAAAAAATTGCCTTAGCTATGCCACTCATTAGATAACTGATTTTGGGCAATTCTCTTGGCCATATATGAACTTTCACTTAATCATTTATAAAATGAGGGAAGAAAAAAAATAACTAACAGTTATGCATTGTCTTTTATGTACAAAGTGTTGCTCTGCAAACTTTACATACACTGACTTATTCAACCTTCACAATATTATTAATCATTACGTTACCATCTATTTCAAGGTTGAGAAAACAGGTTTATAGAAATGAAGAATTTGCTAAGTTACCTAGGTAATGGGATGCAAAGCATCAAAGCTCATGAGTTTGTGTTTGTTATTGATTGTTTGCCTTTTGCATTTCACCTCCCTTCAATCATTGCAAATCTGTAATTCCAGAATTTAAGAATACACAAAGAGAGATATGGTATTTTTGTATTCTATAATCCCTAGGTCATGTAAATGACTGCCATATAAATCAATCTTCTCTTCCACTTCCTGAGTGTTCTTCCTGGATTGTAACTGTCAAACACAATGGGAAATTTATTTCATGCTCACCACTAAAATTTAGATTATAGCCAGCCATGTGCTGGCTGTGTCTACTGTGCCTCACATGGTAACCTACAGAGATGAAAAGCTTGACACATTCCATTAGGGGGTTAACTTAGCCATATGTCTAAGAAGCAACAGGTACTGGGGAAGAAAATTTGATTATAGGTATTGTTTACATGGTCTATTTTAATCTCGAAATATTTGAGAAGACTTGGTCAAAAGACAAGAAAGGACAACTTTTCAACAGCGAGCGTTTTCCATTCTTATGAATGTAATTTTGTCCCTGCTGAAAATTCAGAAGTTGCTTTGTCCAAAAGGACACTGACATCCTATACTATGCTTTATTTGACATCTTATACTGCACATTAAACCACACTGGCGAACTTCAAATGACTCAGCTCTAGGAATGTATATCTGGTTTAAAAACTGAGGTCAGCTTCAGTGTGCTTCCTCATGTTGTTCTTAGAGGGGTTGAAGGCATCTATGAACACATCTTCTTGTTGTTTTTGTCTTCTTTCGCTTTTATAAAATAGCTATCAGATACCCACACATGTGACCGTCTTCCATCACAGCCAGAGATCACAGTGTGAGGGTGCTTGTTTGGGGAATTAGTTATAGAGCCTGACATGATATGGACTTTTGATGACTCCTAAGAAAAAGTGTGAGTGGAATGAATCACTAGAATAATTTGTGATTTACTGAGGAAAAGTTGCCCTACACCGATCTCTGGGATAATTCTGATAAAAAGATTTATTAGTATAAAATTTATATGAAGAAAATTAAGACTTTTCTCTCCCACAAGGATATAAACAACCTATATTACCAAAGATGAAAACAGAAGCCCAAATTGTGTAATCACAAATCAATATCAAAGAAAGTAGACACCTACATGTAAATAAGATTTCCTGTCAAAATTCCTTTGGTGTCTCTCAAAAACTCCAGGAATACTTTGTTTCAGGGAGTTTGCACTACTTTCTAAAAATTCTGTTTGGAATATATTTTCCCATAGATATTCACATGGCTCTCTCTTAACTCAAGTCTGTGTTCAATGGTTACCTTCTCAGTGATGCCTACCCCGACTAGTCCTGCCCCTGCCTAAAATGCAAACTGCTTCTTCTCATCTATCCATAACACCGTCTTGTCCTCAGGTGGCTTCATTCATTTCTATAGCATTTACTAGCTACTCCTGTACCATTTTCCCCACTAGTATGTCAGCTCCCAAGGCCCAGAATTGTGGTCTATCTTGTTCCCTTTGGTGTTCCTGGTGCCAAGTACACTTGTTCAGAACAATATGAGTGTAGACTCTCAGTAGAACAATGCCTGTACACAGAGGACTCTGAGTAGTCACTGAATCCATAAATACATAAATATTGGAAAGTTGTACAATTATTTCACATAATTATATCTTCCAGAGTGGCCCAAAAAAGCCAACAAGATTTGAGTATCCTTGTGTAGGTAACGCAAGATGGACAAACAGGAAGGTAAGCCCAAAGCACTCCTACTTGTTCTGGACTCTGAAGGAATTCAGAGACAGAGTTTGAAGAAACTCACTCTCAGGGTTGAGTTCAATAGCGCAGGGTGGAAAACGGAGATGAGGAATATGAATAGGTTCTGAAAGAGAACAGGCCAAAGGCAAACGAGGGGCTGCTGAGGGCAGTGTCTTGGAATGACTTAAGAACAGATGTACTTACAATGATTGGATGATGACTAGGAAGTCTGCGTGTTGCTGAACAAGCTTCAGGATGCTTAGCATACAGACAAGTGCTATCATGAACATTTGTCATGTGTTTGACTACCCAGGACTGACTCACCTTTGTTAGCTAGGGTAGGCAAAGTTAAACTGCAGCAACGATTAATCCCTAAATTTAAAGCTGTGGCTTTAAACTGTGACATTTATTTATTGCTCGTACTACATGTCTACCACAGCTTGGGAAAGAGGCTTTGTTCATCACAGTCTCCCTGGTATTTAGGTTGATAGAAGCATCATCTCAGCATGCTTCCATATTTGCAGTGAAGGGAAAAGTAGATTGGGAGAAACATATCTGCCTCACAGAATTTCTGAACTGAAGCAACACATATATATCATTGTTACTCATCTTTAATCAGCCAAAGCTAATCATTTGCTAACCTGGGTCATTGAAGGTAAATAAATGTACTTCTGCTATGGGAGAGGCAATGAATATGAGTGAAAACTAACAGTCCATCCCATCCAGGTCTGTAACTGCAAACTTACCTCTCCTATGGTAAACGGGGTTTTCCTCCTGTGATAGAAATTATAAATGCCACATAGTTTGCCTTCTCAGCTTTTCTACCCTGTCTTTTATACTCAAGTACAATTTGAACTAGTGACATAAAGCAACACAAGAGGGGAAAATTCACTCTGCAAAGCTGTGCTAAGAGCAGCGTCTGGTTCCCAGGAACATGCAGCGTTGGGTGCATAAGTTGGGAACTTGAGAGTCCAAAGGGGCCAGATGTGGAGCCCTCACCTGATGGTATCTGGTGTGATTCAGGACACCCAAGTTGTGAGTGTGTAGCTTTCCTGCACACCTTTACATTATAAAAATTTTCCATGAGTTATGTGAGCTCCTTGATATATTTTCAAGTCATACTTTTATGTTTAAATCAGCTTGATCAGTTGCTATTGGTTACAACTAAGAATTGTGACTGGTACAAATGGTTTGAAATGGTGTGCTCTCTTCTTGTCCTATTGTCTTAAAATTTGCAAACAGCTAAACAAAGGCTTCTTTATCCAGCACTTGACCAAATAAAGAACATAATTCTTGCCACTGTAAATTTATGGGTTTTTGTTGTTATTTAAAATTATCTCTGAAATAAAATAAAATGTAACTTCTACAATTATCTAAAGCAATAATCTTCCCAATGCCTCATTCTTCCCCCAGCCAACTTCTACTTTTTAAACTCATTCTTTTGATTTTCACCTCCTTATCTCTAGGGTTAATTGGTTGTTTTTTGGGTTTTTTTGGTACCGGGGATCGAACTTGGGACCTTGCGCTTGCAAGGCAGGTGCTGGAACCACTGAGCTAAATCCCCATTCCCTGACCTCCTTATCTCTAATCACATTATCTTAATAGAAACATTTTTCTTTCTGGCTGTATGCCAAATACTGACTTAAGTGCTTTAGAAATTTAGTGGGTATCAAAATCTTATATGAGTTAGATAATTATTATTCCTGGTTTTGTATGAGATTCAAATAGATCCAAGATCATATTGTGTGTTAATCAGCTTTCTGCCACTATGACAGAATACCTGAGAAAAGCCACTTAAAGAGTAAAGGTTTATGGTTTCAGAGACCTCAGCCTAGGGTCAGCTAGCACCACTGCTTTTAGACAAGAACATCATAGAAGGAGAGTGTGGTGGAACAAACTGCTTGCCTCATGGCAGCCAGAGGAAGGTGGGGTGGGGGGCTGTGCTACCAGGTTTCTTCCTTCCACTTTTGTTCCTTTTGGGGCCTCAGCCTTTTGGATGGTGCCACTCACGTTCAGAGCACATCTTCCTCATCAGTCTACTGCCTAAATGTTCATTGTCTCTGGAGATGTCCCCACAGGCCCACCCAAAAGTGCAATTTACTACTTTTCTAGGTGTTTCTCAATCGATTGAAGTTGACAATCAAGATTAACCATTACATATGGCTAACAATTGGTGATGCTAGGATTTGAACCAAGAATCTGGCACCGTAACTGCTTTGCTATGTTATGCCTCGACATGTACTTATATATTTACATTCTGTGTGTTCATTTGTAAATATTTGTCTATTGACTTCCCACTTGGTAGTACTTCTTTTAGCTGCTTCACACAAGCACACTTCTCACCCTCCATCTTCATAAGCTATAGAAGTATTTTGCAATCATTGTATCTGTTCAAATGATAGTCAGAGATGAGCCAGTAGTTTAACTTAAAAATTTCTCCAAGTAGTGTGAATCTCCTGCCAACACATCCAAACATATTACATGTGCTATACATTTTATCTTCTTGAATATTCTCTTGGAGTCTCCTGAGTTTCTAATCTGACAGTTTATAATGCTCTACACTTGATAGAACAGAGCTGTTGATGTATATCTTCATTCACATGGACCAGTTGTCATAGTTTTCCTTCATCTTTCTTTTGTCTTGGATCTTCTATTTCTAGGGTCTCATATCTTCTATTTTCTTTGTGGACATAGCTTCCACTAGTTTCTCAAGAAAGAACACATGAAGAATACCTTTTATTTCTGGAGGCTCTTTTATTCTACATAAACAGATGATAGTTTGGCTAGGTATAGAATTTTAGGTTAGAAATAATTTTACTTTCTAGTTCAGAGGCATTAAAAAAACTTCAAAGTTGCTTTTAAGAGGCTAAATTCCAGTCTGATTCTTGACTCCAAATTAGACATTAAGAAAATGATCAAATTGTTTTATTATTAAATTAATTTTATAAAAATTGTTTTGTTTAATCAGTGTAAACACTGTTGCATGTTTTTAATACTTTTGAGTTAAATTTTTATGATATCCTGGATATTTTTTTGCCTTATGGTTCGAATATGAATCTTTGTTAATCATTTTTCTATCACAAATATGTATGTGTCCTCTCTCCCCTCCAAATCCAATTTGTGCAATAGGTCTTTCAATTTTGCTACTATTTTTCTTCCTCCAACATGAATAGGTTGGCAGAAGAATGGGGATGGAAAGGGGTGGCAATATTCTAGAAATAGAGAACAGTCAGTGTGAAAGCTGAAAATGAGACAAAGTCTACCTGGTTGAACCATTTTATTTTATGGAGAGAAAACCCAACTGAAAAGGCATAAAGGATGTGTTCAGTGGTGCATGCCACTTTGTTGCATGACTATAATTTATCAGCCAAACCAGAGCAATTCTGTGGATGAAAGGAGGGGGATATTAATAAGTATACCAGAATGTATAAGTCAGACAAAGTAAGATTTTTCTGGCACATTGGAACATGAGATTATTTTTCAGGAATCATGGCCTAACCAGTCTCAGAATTCTTGTCATCTATGTTTTCCCCTATTCTTCCACTTTATGCTAACTTCATCCATAACAAATACATGTTTGTTAGTTGTTTTTTCTCTCACTTTCATTATTTGTCTTAGTCACTTTTCTCATCAGACCCAATATCCAACACACACAATTTAAGGAAGGGCAGATTTATTTTGGCTCACAGTTTGTAGAAGGTTTAGTCCATAGTCAGCTGGCTCCAAGGCAGGATGGCATGATGGACAGAGGAATAGCTGCTCATGACATGATAGGCAAGAAGGAGAAGTTGGGGTGGCGGGGGAGAGAGAATATGCTGGGAAGGGAAATAGGGAAATATACACTTCCAGACCATGCCCAGAGACCTGGTACTCCCAACTAGGCCCTACTGCCTAACAGCAAATCAGCGATAAGCTTCCATAATCCATATGTTCCCTGTTCATTTAACAAATATTTATTGAACATCTATTTTGACTGCTGGCCCTTAAAGCACTTCTTATCCTTTTTAAAGATTAGTCATTAACTTCAATCTAAAATACATCATGTGTATAAATCCAGAACTATTAAAAAATGTTTAAAGAAGCTAATACCAACATATTTTATTCAAAAAGTAAATGGGTAAAATTTGGCCCTATTTGGTAACAGAAAAATGACCTAGTTCATTAACATTTACTAGGAACTGAGCATACAGCCACTCCCCTACAGATGAGAGTGTAGGAGAGCTAGCAGGTTTCTGTGAAGTAGTTGGCCTAATTGTCCAGCGAGAATGTCAGGAAGAATTTGGTACCAAGTTAAAATGGCATGACCACCAAAGATGGAGATACCAAGTGAACCTGAGGTAGAAAATGGGCAGTGTGGACACAAAAGTAAAAACCTGCTTCAAAGTTCCAGCATCTGATTTGATGTCCAGGATTGTTTTTCAAGGTAGAGTTCTGTTTGATCACTAACCATACAAATTAGAACTTCACTCAAGATAAATATATGTAGCAAAGCCAAACTATTTCAGCTTTATACTGGAATGTAGGTGAAAACCCTAGAACAATTTTTAAGTTATTGCTGTCAGTTGTTTAGTATAATTCACTTCTTATTTCAAATGTGTATATCAAAACATACCATACTTTAGGTGGTTAAAACGGCAGTTGGTAGTTTCATATAAATAACTGGGGTTGAAATTTCCACATACTCATGTCAGGTTCTCCATGTCTTTCAGGGAACATGTGGATGTTTGCTGATTTTTAACAGTAAATATAGTTGGCACTCCCCAGCACATATTTTACATGTTCAGCTCAATCAATTGTAGATCAAAATTATTTGGAAAAAATTGTTATTTGTACTGAACATGTGTAGACTTTTTCTTGTCATTATTCCCTAAACAGGATAGTATAACAGCCGTTTACATATCATGTACATTTTATTAGCTGGTTTAAGTAATCTAGAAATGATTTAAAGTATACAGGAAGATGTGCACAGGATACATGCAATTATTACACTATTTTCTATAAGGAGCCTGAGCATCTACATATTTTGGTATCCATGGGCTCTTGAAACCAACCTCCCATGGATTCTGAGAGATGATTGTATGTTATACCGAAATAAGATAAAAAATGATGAAAGGTACTAATATTTAATCACTGGACAATCCTGGTGAGTCTAATTGTGTCACTTGGTGGGTCTTTTGGCAAAATTCTTAATGTTACTGACTTCTGGGCTCCTCAACTATAGAAAAGGAAAAACAGATACCTACATTGAGGGCTTGTTTGGAAATTCAATGCAATGTACAACACGTGCTTAGCAGACTGTTTGATGTTAAGCATACTTAATAAGTGACAACTGCAATTTCTAATTCTCCATTTTCTATACCAATAACACTACTTTAAGATTCATTTATCCATGTTTGTAAATGTTTTGATATTTTCCTTAAATAGCTGTATAAATAGTATTCTCCCCATGGCTGATAAGATTATTTGGTTAGTGCACAATGAAATTTAGAATGTGTATCTTGTTCACAGGAGGGTGTCAATGACAGAATTTTATGGCCACAAGTTGTACCCAAACATTGCCTTTTGTGGTTGTATGTAAAATACTGGCCTATTTCTATTGGGAGTCAGTTGGGATGTGTTGGCATAAAGTGACAATAACATCAATTATAACAACAATAGTTAAGCATGCATTAAGACATGGTCATTTCCCACGAGATAAGTTTCACAATTTTTAAACATTAAACTGGCTGAAGTAAAGACACAGTTGTGGTGTCTCAGGAAGATCTGAAGACTTAATTAGTACTCATAGATTTTGGAATCTGAAGCTATTCAAACAAAATTAAGGTTGCAGGTTTACCCAGATAGCCAAATAATAAACATGTGCTGCTCATCTCCAGGAGGACTGGGTAAGAGAATGCTGAAGAGTTGGTAGAAATGGAAGGAAATGAACAATCATCACATAGCAATTTTAGAACATTTAAATTTCCAAAGCTCAATAATATAGTGCTTTTTTCTTTCAACAAGTAAATTACAGTAAGAATGTTTTAAAATGTGTTTAATGACTGGAACTACCATTACACTGGAAACAAATATAATTTTGGCAAATTATTAGAGTCCATCTAAGATTGTTTACAATCTAGGGGTTCCTGCACATTTGCTTCTAATTCTAAGCATGACTTTTAGTTTTTTAAGAAGTATTAATCTTTAATTTGCCTTCATGAAGCCTATGTGTTTTTCCATTTTCACTGTTGTTTTTAAGGATAGTAGCCATTCTTCCCTACCCTTCTTTTTAAATTCACTAATTTCTCAAATACAAGCTCATTCAAATCTAACTCACTTTTCTCTCCAGCATGCAGGTCACATGAGTAGACCAGGAAGAAAAAAAAAAGGAGATTTCAGAAGCACAATTCTTTTAAGGAGTCACTGTGCCTGCTGCAAAATTATTCGAATGAAAGGATTTTTTTTTCTTTTTGAGGTAAAATGACAATTAAGGTCAACCTCCTTCGCTCAAATTAAAAAAGAGAAAAAGGAGTGTAATGAAGAATCTGACTCCTTCCTCTAATTTTCCAAGTTCAATGGTAATCTAACCATGCCATTCATTACAGAAACCATTAATTTTACTATGTGGCTGAAAGTAGTAGGCCTCAGCTTTCATTCTCTTACTTTTCCCCCTCCTTAGTCTTTGTGTATGCACCTGTTCGGGCCACTTTAGCATCCTATTTGTAAAAGTTTGGGTAATCCTCTGGCACTAACCCTGGTGTGATAATACTTCTGTTATTCAGCAGCCTAATTACAAAGGACAACACAGATAAAACACTTCAGTCCTATTTTTTAATAGCTGATTTGCCAATTTCGCCAAGCTCCAAAGAGAATGGTCTCCAAACCTGGCTGGATTTAAATTTAATCTGAATTTGTTCAGCACAAGGAGCTCCAATACCTTAGAGCAGACCTTTTGTTCTTAGATTTTTGGATGCCTCACACCTTCTCCTTTATAGTAATAATATTAAGAAACTGGTTTTTTTAAAATATAGTTTCGGGGCAGGGATTTAGCTCAGTGGTTCCACTGCCTGCCTAGCTAGCACAAGATCCTGAGTTCAATCCCAGGTACAAAAAACAAAAATTTATATATATATATCCTAATTTCCCACGTAATATAATTGGGGAATTTTGAAGCATTCCCTAACACTCGTTTGAGACAACTGTTTACATTCTTCAACAGCCCAACAGTCAGAAAATTAGGGTTGTAGATACTGAGAGGTTTATTTTATTTAATGTAGATGAAAAATGAGTTAGTCACACATTTTCTAATTTAATGAAGTTTTTCTGAGAGTAATACTGTTGGAAGTGAAGCTAGTAAAGAAAATGTGTTTAGTATTTCTTTTTTTGATTTTAGATGCAGGAAAAAAAAAAGGAGAGAATTATTTCTAGTTCATGAGAAACCTAAGGAAAAGATCAAGACTTCAGTATGGATTAGCTTTCCAGTATCTGAGAACTTAACTCTACCTCTTTGATCTAGAAAGGGGCTAGAGATGTCATGATAAGAGACAATTTTAAGAGCTCTGGATACAACTTGGTTGGGTGGACAGTAATCTGAAATGTTGAGGATTGACTAGATCTGTGCTCTGAAACATGTTTTGGGATTTGGGGGGGCCCCATGCAACTGGAGGGCAGCCCCTGCTACTTCTTAATCCCTTGATTTTGAAACCCCAAATAACGAAGAGGAAATTTAATACATATGTTTCTGATTCATTTAAACTGACTGCTTCATCCAAACGGTGTTTTGTAAGAGGCATTTGATATCTAAGAAGCCCTCTCAGTCTTCTTTCTAAGCCTTTTATTTTCTTCCAGAAAATCACATTTTCCTCATGTTCAGCAGAATTGGAAGCAGGACAAGTTTAAGTTTGGTTCTGAAGGTCATACAAATCCAGAAGTTTGGAAGCGAGCAAACTGTGTCACTCTCCTCTCTTACAGCACCAGACAAGGATATTATCAAAATGAGATGCCATTGGTTAATTTCAAAGACCATTCCATTTAGTAATTTCATCAAAATGTAGTTTTAGTTTCTAAGATTCTTATTTCCCACATATTAAATGACCTTAAGAGGCACCTTCAATTCTATTTTACACATAGAAAAATCAATCCAAGGCTAATGTTGCTCTTGTTTGAGTACAATGAGACAGTATAAGTTGTTCAAAATTCCAGTTCCTGAGTTAAATAATGCTGGTGAAAAACATGTAGAAGAGACAATCATTTTAGATCACAGGAGAGCCCATTAACTCTGTGGGATTTTAATGTTTTAGGGGAAAATTAAAGGTTCAAAATTTAAATACTTGATATATCATTGAAATTTTCTAAGAATAATAATTGAGAAACAACAAAGTCAGTTACTTTTGATTGGTTCATAACAGTATACAGGCATAAAGTATACTGTTAAGAGCCAGGCACTGTGCTAAATGCTATATAAAATTTATTTATGTCACTTCCCACATCCTATGAAGTAGGCACTATTATTTTTATGATCACTTTTTCCGGTAACATAAGGTCCAAAGTTTATAGGGAAAGATTATTTATCAGGTCAGGTATGGCTGGCTCACTCATCCCTTATAGTAATTAACATTTTTATTCAACAGGATATGGCTGAAATCATCAATTTTATGAATAGTCAGAAATTTGCACATAAATACTTTGGGAAAAAGTGTTATGAGTTAGATATCATGAAGCAAGGAAACCTGCTATCTCTGTTGTATTAAATAATGCAGTATTTAATACCTTCCGCAGGTATATTCTGTCCTTTGCCAACATAACCTTTCTTTACACTATTTAGGTAGTATATATATTTGCTTAATGTTTTTCTGAGGCCATTATATTTTTTGATCTTCAGCGTGCCTAGCAATTGGGATGGGTCTCACAAAGAAAGTTTCCCTAAGTATAAGAATAAGGATGCAAAAACCTAGAATGGTAGGAGAACTTTTTATGGGAAAACACAACTTCAGTGATGACTCCTGTGAAGATGGAAGCAAAATTCTAGAGTTTTCTTTCTAGATATATTTTTCACTGTTATGCAACATTTAAAACAGTGCCTGGCAGGTAGCAGGTTCTCGATCAATTTTTGTTGAAAGGATGAGTAGATGATTAAATAAAAAGTGTCTTTGAGAATAGTCAGAGACTAATAGAAAGCACTTAGCAGGTAGATGTGACTTTTGTCTCTGAGGCCTCTGCCTCTGTGTAGTCTGGTGTCTTAGTTACTTCCTTACTACTGGAACACAATACTCAACACCCACAATTTAAAGGAAGAAAAGGATGTTTAGGCTTACCATTTTTAAAGGTTTCAGTCCATAGTCAGCTGCCTCTAAGGCAGGGTGGCATGCCAGAAGAGTGTAGTAGAAGAGAAACAGTTCATGGCATGGGGGCAGGAAGCAGAGAGGGATCAAGGGAGGAGGAGGGAGATAGACCCTACCAGGCCAGGAAGTGATCCACTTCCTCCAACCAGACTTTACCTCCCAACATTTAGCTAGAGCCACTGAAGAGTATCACACCCCTATAGTCCAGTCACCTCCCAAAAGGTCCACCTCTGAGCACGTCAGGCTTTGGGGGGCATTTAGATATAAACCACAGCAGCTGGAGTGTTGAAAATTAAGTGTTGGTTTTTGTGCTAGCTAGATGGAAATTACCTTTTTCCTCTTCCCATGACAGACTATTAGGGAGAATAGGGTTCTGCTGTGGGGTTTGTGGTAACACCTCCCCAATGGCTCCATTGTTTTCTCCTGCTGAGACTCCTGCTCCACTCAAGATACATTGCAGAGGGTTGACCTAGAAACCAATGATATCAAAGAAGCTAGAGTATAACTTTCGAGGTTAGATTATAAGACCTTCTGCTTTCCACCTTGTTCTCTCTTAAGTCACTTGTTGTGGGGGAAGCAGTCATTATGCTGTGAGGACAGGTAAGCAACTCTGTGGAAAAACATCAAAGAGATCAGTTGGACAGCCCTGTGAGGGAGCTATCTTCCAAACACGTCTCCCAGACTGGGTGCACATTCAGATGACTACAGCCTTGGTGGACATCTAGACGACAGCTTTCTAAGAGACCATGAGCTAGAATGCTCACTGTTGCTGCTTTGGAAGTCGTTGCCTACACAGACTACAAGCTAAAACAATCTTTAAGGTTGCCTTAATCTGCTAAACAGTGAGGCTATTTATTTTGCAGGGATAGCTAACTAAAACCTAGTTGCATTGAGTGACACAGACTCAGATGTGAACACTGAGAAAACAAATATACAATGTCAATTGGCACCTCTTTCTGTTACTTAACCTCTTCCTACTCAGTATCGGCACACTAGATAGCAGCTAATGAGGCTCGAATCTTTTATGTAAGAATTAGGCCTAACAATAATCTTTACTCCTGATGTTTTATGTAGGGAAGAGGGAAATTTGTGAAGATTTTATTAGGTATGGGTGTGTTGAAAAGATTTCCAGTGCTCTTGATTCATAGCGAAAATAATTTTATGTCATCTGCACTCTCTCCTGTTTCTTCATTGACTCCAATCAGTCTTATGTTATTCTTCTTTGCATGATCTAGCAGCTGCTGGATTGATTTCTCATGTTCCCTTATAATTTTGAAACAATTTTTCTTTTCCTGGTCACTAATTGCAATCTTATCTTCTATATCTGAAATT
Source organism: Heterocephalus glaber (assembly GCF_000247695.1). The sequence goes on along the minus strand of NW_004624750.1, from coordinate 5,376,841 downwards.
CTCTCCTCACATTGGCTCATTCTGCTGTGTAGACTTTCAATGGAGTTTTTCATCTCCTGGAAATCTATTTGCATCTGTTTTATGGATTCCATTTGTTTTCTATGTTGGGATTTCATCATGTTCCTGAGCTCCTCTCTAGATTTATTAATCATGTCTTGCACTAGGAGCACAATTTCTCCTGTTATCTGAGAAATTATTTCTGATTTCATTTTTTCCAGATCCCCTTTTGTTGCCAGTTCAGTGGGTCCAGGTGGTTGAGTATCAGAGTGTTCCATCTCTTTTTCCTTTGGGGTTGCTGTAGGTGATCTGGAAGTCTGGTTTTGAGACTTATTTACATGTTTTCTCATTTCGACTGGGGGCGGTGGGGGGGTGCTTTTGGAGTTCGCGGGGCTCACCTCTGAGCTGGGAGAGGTGGGCCAGGGGCCGGGAGCGGCAGTAGGGATAGTGGCCAGGCAGCCCCTTCCTCTGAACCAGGAGAGGTGGGACGGTGGCTCAGAAGCCCCTACCTCTGGGCAGGAATTCTTTAAATGCTGAGAACTTGATTAGCTCCAGTACAGTGGTCTGATGGTCCAGTGTCCTCTGCGTCTTTGTAGTGTGGAACCAGGTGGCTGTACAGAGAATAGGCCAAAGGAGCGGGGGCAGGGGGGAGTCCAGTGGTTTGCTGCGGGGGCACTGGCTGATTTGGTGTTTTCTGCACGACTGGCAACCTCGGGACCGCGTCCGCAGACCTGCCTGTCTGCAGCGGGCTGATTCAGTGTTTTCCACGTGACTCACAGTGAAAATCCTTTTGAAGCATCATGAAAGTTAGATTCAGGCATCTAGTCTGCCGTGTGACTTTGATAAAGATCTGTCAGTTCTTGGAATTTCAGTTTGTTTTCTGTAAAATTGCAAGTCTCCTCGAGTTAAAAATTTTACAAATTAAGTATATTTAAAAAAAAAAAACAAGATCTGACAATGGAGGTCAGTATTCTTGAACTTTAGAGACAGGTACATGGAACCACCCTGTCACTAGTTGACACACAGATTTCGTTTTAGGGTGGGCACATGTGTAATGTTACCTAAAAGGTCTTTGCTACCTTGCTACCTCCACACACTGTGTTAGAAGGCAGCAGAGTATTTCCTGACACAAACCCCAGCCAACAGCAGTGTAACACATTTTCAGTGTAGAGTATCTACTCTTTGGTCATTAGCTATAGCAACTGAAGTTTGGCTTTGTTTTGTTTTTGCTAAGGTTTTATTTTTCACAACTGGTTTAGTATGGTCTGATGAGCAAACAGGAATTCAGGCCTGCTGGAAAATCTATCCATTGTATCATCCAAATTTGATCTCAACCAAGATTCTGGGGACACAGGGGAAGTGAATGGCTATGGGGTCTTATGGTAATGAATGGAATTGGAGATGAGAAACCATCACCCAGAATTAGGAGCACAAGTCCTGGAGAGCATCAGAGAAGAGAAGTGCTGCCTATAAGAGACACAAAGTGAAACTGTATTATGTAGGAAGTTTCCATTCTTGCTCCAGCACTCACCAGATGTGTAACTTTGGGTAAAGGGTTTAATCGCTCAGAATGTTGCTCTCTGGAAAGGAGCCTGAAAGAATCGCGACTGCCTGATAAGGGTTATATGAGTCAGCTTTCCATGGCTGTGAGAAAATCAACAGAAAGACGGAAGATTTAGCTCTGTTGTGCTGGGGTCTGGTGGGGAGTACATGGTAGGCAAAGCTGCACACCTCCAAGTCAACTGGGAAGCATAAAGAGAAAGAGTCAAAGGGGAAGGGAAGGGTCCAGAGACAAGATACAGCCCCCAGGGCATGGCTCATGACTCACTGTCTTCAACTAGGCCTCACCTCCTAAGTTTCCAGCACCTCCCATTAATGCAGTCAAGTTTTGAATTTACCAATGGATTAATCCATCAGTGGAGTTAGAACACTCATGATCCAATCACCTTCCAAGCATCCCGCCTTTGCACATGTGAGGCTCAGGGGAGACATTTTAGATACAAACCATAACAGAGATGTTGAAGGATTAAATGAAATACCCATGTAAACTATGATATGAGCTATTTTACACATTATACTATTAATATCCCAATAATTACAGCTAAAATTTCATTTAGGATCCAAGGAGTTTCACTATAAACACTGTTCAGGGATAAGTTTTGGGGAGGCTGAAAGTCTCCCCCTTTTTTTTCTTTTTGGAAGACTATCTACATCTCAAACAGAAATTATAAAATATTTAAAAATCTTGCTTCTGAACCAGACCAGAGAGAAGATATGGATTCTTTCACTGCAAAAAATGCAGAAATCTAAAAAGGAATGTATGATTTCAGGAGACATTGCGTTGGGGCCACTGGATAACTTTTTGTTCCTGAAAAGGGGGTGGGCTCTTCACAGAGAGAGACAGTAATGTCATTATTCATGCTGTAAGCCAGCCCACTTCAACTGCTGGTCTTTACAATGCCTACAAGTGTAAAAAAAAAAAAAAAAGAATACAAAAAAACCACTTGCTTCCTTTTTTTATAAGTATTGACATTCTTGTGCAGTATTAGGAGAGCTAATTTAGCTTCCAGTTCTAAGAATTTTTGAATCTATAGCCAGTAATTATTGGCATTCAGAGGTACAAAAGAAGAAAACAAAGCCTGCAAATTCTAGCACATTCATGTGGGATTGGGAGCTGAATTAGGATCCTCACACCCCATTGAATGATCGCCCCCCTATTAGAGCCTTATTAAAATGGTAATGATTATATGCCAGCTATAGGCAGGCAGCCGCACCTGTCAAAAACTACCCCGATTATCCTGTTCATTGAACTGTCTGGCTCTTGAATCAGTGTCTCAGGTTTACTCCTCTGTGAAGTTTTTTTTCCCCTGTCTTAAATGAAAAAAAAAAAAAAGATACAAAAACAAACATTTCCTTGGGTCTCAGAACACTCTTGTAGTTCATTATATCTTCTCCCAATCTTCTGTTTTTGTGTCTAGTAAGGCAATATGATAGGGGAGCTGTCCTTTCTTTGGCTTGGGATAGGAACATGAGAAAAAAATAGAAGAAATGTGAAGTTTCACCTAAAAACATCTAATGTTAGTAAAAGAAAATGCAAATCTGTAATTAATCTGGAAACTGGGATCATTCAGTTGTCAGCCACATGGACTACAATGAAGGGATAGATGCCTGCTACTTATGCACCAATCACCCAGCCGGGAGTGGTCTTACTTCATACTCGTTTTTGGTTTTCGTCCACTTTATACTTTTGAAGGTACCGAAAACAATAATGTATTTTATTTGAAATCACTTTTTTCTCCAAGATGAACCATATCATCATTAGTACAATGTTGTTTTCTTACAAGGCCAATTCTTGCCTTTAGCAGGAGAAAAAGTCTCTTAAAGTGCTTCATCTTAGTTTATCAAATCCTGTAATACAGAAAGACCTCAGTGCAAGAGGACCCTGGGGCTTGGCTGTCATCAGTGTTACTGTGACAGATGCCGAGATGGTAGTAACCGATCACAGCACTTGGAAAGAAGGGGAAATATGCAGAGGACAGTAGGGTTTTGTTGTTGTTTGCTGTTGGCTTTTGTTAGAGGAGAGCTTTCTCTGATTGCCAGCATTTCTTGGAGATTCCACAAAGGATGTTAATTTTCCAATACCTACTGCAGTGACCAGATTACCTGTCAACCACAAGTCTCAGTCTTTGACGAATCGAGCAGGAAGCAAATGAATTGTTTCTGTCCCTCGTTTTTCGATAAGATGTTCTCCCTGGTTGTGCTTTGAAGGTGCAAGGAACTAACATCAGACATAAACAGTTTAAAATTCTTTACACACATGCTTTTGTCAGTTTTCAGGAAGAAAAACACGAGTTGAATTTGGGATTTTGTGACACTAATCTAGCCCAAGTAGGCCTGGATTTACAGTTCCTTTGATATTACATGAAAATATTCACCACTAACGAGGTTAGCAGACATCTTAATTACACTGAGTTGCTGCTTCTATTTCTATAACAAAAAAACACAACACTTTCACAGCTCATCTGAGATACTTTCTTGGAATGCAATTTCTTTATCAAATATTTAAGCACAGTGTATTCTCCTGCCTCCCACACTCATTTCCCAGTCTATCCCCCTACCAGCAGTATTGATTGAATATCACAAAGTACTAACTGAACAATTCTGAAGAATATGTTGCAACATTTTCTAAAACATTGTATCATGAGAGAGTCACACGCTGAAATAATGACCACTGTGCGGTCAAGATTATTACCAGGGCATTTGAGTGGCCAAAGCCTTTTCACCTCCTATAACTCCCGTAGCATGGAACAATTATATGCTTTTTACATTTTCATCCCTTTTCTTTCAATAGGATTTTTGCCTAGCCATCTCAACGTGCCTCATGATTCTTAGTATTTCTTCTATAAAGAGAAGTCTAAATCTTAGCTCTACTCAAAGCTTCTACAGTCCTTCATTGCAAACATCTGATTTCTTATTTCCCAAGAATGCTTCATGAGTCCCCAAGTCAGTTTGACATGTCTGAGTTAGCTTTTGTTAAAACTGCACCTACTTCTGTAACAGTCTCCTTGTCTAACTGGACATCACAGTGTGTGGATTCAGCCTGAACAGCATCTTACAGCAGGTGTTATTGTAACAATCGCAACACTATTCCCCACCTCCTCTTCATCCTGTGCATTTACACACGCATTCTGTCTTACAGTGACTACCATTTTGGTGGCAGTAAAGAGATGCCACCAAAGAAAACAGTCCTTGGCCCTTGAGTCATAAAACTGAGATTCCAAAAGAACTCATACATAAACTATTCTTGGGGACGTTTTGGCTGGTTCCAGCTCTGTTACCTCCTTTCACTATATAAGGATCTCTTGGGATGGAGGAATGGATGAGAAGAGGGATTGATTGGCTCCAGGACAAGGACACCAGGGTTGATCACATTTAGGCTGGGGCTGTCCCTCTCCCTTAGCCAGGCCCAGGAATCTTGGGGCACTGACCTGGCACTTACAACTCAGAGAAGCTGAACCTGGGTGAGTAACATGCAGGGCTGCACTGTGCAGCTCTACTAGTGGCCCTTCATGATGGCATCTGGAGCTAATTTATGGACAGCCACCACACCAGCAGAAATGACTTAAGACATAGATGTCCCATGACTTCCCTCATTCATCTGTGTAGGCAGCCTCTTTTCACACCTTTTGTACATCTTTCCCCTGCCACCCATCCTTGAGTTGGAGAATGGACTGTTTTTCACATTTGGAAAAGGAATGGTAGGGTAGAAGGAAAATCCCAAAGTTTATTTGCTACATAAGTGGTATCTGCTGAAGAGATTCCTCCACTCAGGCCAGCTCAAGCCCACCCTTCATTCTCTTCAGCTGGCGGCCTTATCTGTGCTGTCCCTGCCAATGGCCTACACGAGCTCTTCATCTCTGTCTCAGTTATGCCATTCCAGTGCTGGTTTCTCACTCCACTTCATCTTGCACAGGGCTGCCGGGCTCATCTTCCTAAGCCTGGCTCCCTTCAGGCACCTCCCCGTTGACACAACTTGGGAGTTCTTCCACTTCTCATTGGATCAACCTTCAGTTCCATTTGTGTCTTCACCACCAGTCACCAAAGCCAGCCTCGCTTCCTTTAATCCTTGAAAGTAATCACTCATTCCTGACTCCATCTTAATTCATGAACCATATGAGCTAGTTTTCCTTTTCATCAATAGGATTAAGTTTTGTTCATCCCCAGAGGCTCACTGAATTCACAGGTCCCTTCTCCTGATCCTCTCCTTCCACATCAAAAGCCAGATGTCATCTCTTCATCCATTGGCTTTCCACAGCACGTCACCAGCACCTCATTCATCTTCAAACATTCTTCAAGATAGATTCCTTTTATCTTTAAACATTTTATATGTACAAGTCTAACTCATCCTCATAAACTGTACTTATCCTCAAGGCAAGAGAAAAGTAGTATTTATCTCTAAATCATCCAGAAAGCCTAGATCTTGTATGCCACATAAAATCAAAGATACACATTTGTTAGAGAAAAGAAAACTTTCATTAAATTCTACAGTTTGCATTATGCACCTGAAATAATGTCTTAGTAAAACTGCTGAATATCTGAGCTAAGTAGTATTGTATACAAAAAGCACAAAGGTAGAAATGTTAAAAATAAAATATCAAAGTTAATTTTATTATTCTCGAGACTGAGTTATACAAAACATCCTTTTTAATTTAAAAATTGAAGCACTTAATTTTGGCCTCAGACTCAAGACCTTGGGACCATTTTGACTCCACTCTTTCACATCCCAGAATCAACTGGAAAATATTGTCAGCTCTGCCCCCAGAATATATCCGCAGTCCCCAAGTTTCGCACACTTCTGCTGCTTCTGTTTTAAGGGTCCGTTGTCCACTGCCTGGATGACTGTAATATGTCCCTGATGGGTCCTTTGCTTGCTGTCACAGTCTATTTCAAGCCAGTAGCTTAGTGACCCTGTGCAAACATAAGGCAATCCTGTCATGCCCCCCTCAGAGCCCCCAGTGGCTGCCATCTGGTTCAGGTATTCTTGGAGCACTTCTCAGGTCTTCCTGCCCTACCTCCAGCTCATCCATGACCCCTTTTCCTACCACCCCACCTTTTGGTGGCTCTGATTGAGCCACACTGATCTCCTTGCCGGTCTTGGACCACCACATACCCTTCCATATGAGTGCTTGTGCCCAGTCCTGGATAGAACGGAGTTCTCTTCTTGATGTTTAGGAGTCACTTTCTGAAGAAAGTCTATTCCTAATGGTCTTACTTAAAATCTCAGCTGTCCCCACACCCCATTCTCCCCACTATTTTACTGTCCTGCACTGTATTCATTACGGTTATTTTATTGCCTGTTTTCCTGCCAGAATGTCAGTTCCATGGAGGCAAAGATTTTTGTCTGTTTTGTTCAGTAATGTATTCCTGAGGGCTTTGATCAATTTCTCACCCTTGGTAGGTGCACAATAAATATTGAATGAATGAATGGTACAATATTAGAGTTTAATGGGAGGACTTGAAAGATCCTCTGGTCTAGTGGTTCCTGATTTGTGGTCTCTGAAAGTTGCAATGGTGTCTCTTAATCCTGCTAATTTTCAGAAACTCTGGTAGAAAATAAACTTTTGGCCCTGATAAAATCACTCACTCCTATGGTTGTCAAATGGTGTGCCAAGGAACACTGGAGCTGGAGAGGATATGCCAAAGTGAACTCACAGGGACATCACTGGATGCAATACTCAGCATCTATCAGACACCAGGCAAATGTCTAGCTCAAGGGAGTTCACAGTCTCAACATTAGAGTTTGCTACATTAATTTTGATAATATCTGTACTAGTCAGCCTTCTCATCACTAAGACACAATACCTGACACCCACTGAAAGGAGGAGAGGTTTACCTTGGCTCATGGTTTCAGGGAATTCAGTCCATGGTCAGCTGGCTGCAAAGCAGGAGCATCATGGTAGGAAGGAGTTGGGGAGCAAAGATGCTTAGTTCACGCCAGCCAGGAAGAGAGGAGAGCAGCAACAGACAGAAAGAAGCCAAAGACTAGATATGGCACCCAAGGTCATGTCTCCATGACTCATCCAGACAGACCCAGAAATCCCCTAGGCAGCTTCCAAGCCAATCAAGGTAACATAATTAAGCTTCACTACTATGCTACCTTTCTGAAGCTGAGCTATTGGTGATTGCCACAACAGAAAGCAATTTAGTGCCATCAGAGAGTCAGTATAAAACAGGAAATAATCTCATTCCAAGATTCGTAAAGCTCAATGGCCACGCACCTCCTATGAGTGACTGTGATTTTATAAGAATTAAAAAGATATATTTTTTCCATCTAGATTTTTTTTTTGCCAAGTTGCTACTAAGTTAATAGGACACAAAGACATTATTTGGACCTACGTACTTTATAGATGAGTTGTTTGGGTGTTTGTTTTGGCCTTGGTGCACCATGAAAAAATTTTTGAGCCCACAAGCACTCAAAGGTACCATGAACTAAGAAAGTCTGAGTGCCTTTGCCTAGGCTTACTAACATATTATACTTTTTATTTCAGTTACAATCATAAAATTAGTGTGGCAACCTCATGGCTGCATGTTTATCAAAAAAAATCCAATTGCCAATATTATGAATGCGCTTAATGGAAAATAAATCATTAACGAACAGCAAATTAATCATTAATAAATGTTCTTGCTTAAATGAAGTTTTTCAAAACATAAAGAACCAGAGGAAAATGATATTTAAAGGGTGTTTTGAGGGATAGGTGGAGAACCTTCCATCTTTTCTAAGGCCCTAGCTTGGTCCAGAGGAAAGCTGAACCCTGGGAAAACCAAGTGGCGTGACCACAGTCACCAGGTGGTTAAGGAAGAATGAACATCACCGACTAGTCTCTTGGCCCCTTTCCCAGGTGCTCTGTTGAACGTCCTCTCTATGTTGTACCAAGTCCTTGAGGGATATTTTTTACTAATTGGGATTTTGACTGGCAAATGATTGTTGTAGGGGGCTCTATAAAAAGTACCCTTTTTTAGGACCTGGTGTACTTTCTGAAATAATTTTTTAGAAGCCATGCTAAATCGAATTACACATGACCATTCAATCTGTTTCTTAATCTCAGAGATAATATTGATCAATTTACCAGGAATATTAGCAAACCACTTCATTTATAAAAAGAAGCAATCAGTGCTAGTTAATGTGCCAATGTTTGAAAATCTGAGTGTGTTAAGCTTGTGTGCGGGGCTGTGATTTCATTCCACAGCCCCTCTTTTACAAAGCTAGCGAGAATGTATCACTAGAGGTGGACATAGCACTTAACATTTGATTAAGAAAGCAATGCTTTCATCTTTTTATGAAGGTTGTGTGCTAGGATTTGAAGATAAGAATATTTTTAGTTTCATCCTAGACAATAGAAATACCAGTATAACTTATCTAATCCAAGTCATTCTTTGGAAAATGTGTTGGTTAGTAGTTATCAGTATGTATATTTATTTATAGTTTCCAAAGAAAATTCAGAAAAATAATGCTTCTTTAACATTTTTGCTCCACAGATGGTCCACTGGCCAACATATTTTTTTCTCTCATTTTGATGATATGGGCTGGAAAATGTCTCAACTAAATTAAGCTAATGGAGGTCAGTGTGTGGTATGTGCCATTAATTTGAAGAACAGGGAGATAGATGGAGGAAAGACAGGTAATGATTTGTGACAGGGTCCCCAAATTCGATTTAAACAATTGAATTACATGTATTAAAGTCCCCCAAAGAACTGTGCTGCCAAGTCTTCCTCCCCCACCCATGCAAATAGGACACAAAAGCTGCTCTTAGTAAGACCTCTGTTACCATTTGCTCTGTAAATGCTGTGGGGACCGAAGGACTAAAGACAAAACAAACCTCAATGTCCTGCTGTGTGTAGATGGCAGGGAGTATGTTCTTGGTGTAAATTCTGACATAGCTTGAAGAGCAGGAGACAGGAAGCTGTGTGCAAAAAGGCCTTCTTACACAATATCCTGCTAGGAAGCGTGGGCCAGTATTTCCAAGGCAGCTTATTTAGAGAAATTTCCCTCTGCGACTGCCAAAGGATGCAAGGTAAATTTAGAGTTCACCACAAACACTGAATGGAAACCAGTGGCAACATACACAGTCAACCTTGCAAACTTCAGGCTTCATATCTGAGGACTTGATCAACTATGGACTGAAGATATCTGGAAAAGGATTGCATCTGCACTAAACATATATAGACATATTTTTCTTCTCATCATCCCTTAAGTAATATAGTGTAACAACTGTTTACATAACATTAATATAATATCAGGTATTATAAGTAATTCAGAGATTAGGGTATACAAGAGGAGTACATAGATTATATATAAATACTGCACATTTTATATATGGGACTTGAGCAGTTATTTTTGCATCAGTGGGGTTCCTGGAACCAATCCTCCATGAATTCAAAGGCAATTAGACTCTTGTTAAGGACTCTAGACATAGACTCAAACAATGACTCCATGGGCAACTAGCTCCCTGACCTTGGGCAGATTGATTGACTTCTCTAAGCCTCAGGATTTTTATGTGTGAAAGGCAGATACTAGTAAGATTTACCACATGTTATGATTTGAGTCTAGATGTCCCCCTAAAGCCTCTTATGGTCATAGGCTTGATCTAGAGTGTGTGAAGCTGGAACTGGTTCATGATGCAATGCTAGGCTCAAGGGCACTGGGATTAAAGGCATGAGTGCTACTTGCCCTAAGTAGTGTGAGTAAGATAAAAGGGGTAGGAAGACACTGGTAAAGCTCTCTTGTTACCTTTGCAATTATACGACCACCATATTGTTTCTCCTCTGTGATGCCTATTTGTCACCCTGCCTTGGAGCCAGCCAATTTTGCACTGAAAGCTTTAGGAACTGTGAGCCAAATAAACCTCTTCCCCTCTAACTTTGGGTGTCAGGTACTCCCTCGGCAATGAGTGAAAAGTAGCTGACACACCACATAAAACCCTTAGAAGGAATAAATGAGGTCATTCATGTAAAGCATTTCCATTGTCATTACACTGGTGAAGGTCAGTACTAACCTTCTGAGGATACTAAAGATGAACTATATGGAATTCATGTTCCCTTATTTTTCTCAAATTAACAATTTTTAAAAAACAAAGTAAAGTCAAAGCTTTAATTGTCATCTGGGCATTTCCTTTGAAACCTGTGCACGTCATCTCTCACCATACAAAGGCACAAGAGACATATACTTCATCCAGAGAGGTAAAGTCCATCTGCATAAGATAAGCACCAGAAAACAAACCAGAGGGGCCCATTACAAAACAGAATTCTCCTTTAGTGTTTTTTCAGTATCTTAAACAGTAGCCCCACATAAGAATTTAGACTCTTTGGGGGCCAGGGATTTAGCTCTGTGATTCTGCCACCTGCCTTGCAAGCGCGAGGTCCTGAGTTCGATCCCAGGTACCAAAAAAAAAAAAAAGAATTTAGACTGTTTTATAAATGGGTGCTTCTCAGAGCCTTCACCTATAATAGTGCATAGAAGGATTACAAAACCATCCTGCTCCCCTGGTTATTCATGGAATTAATACAAGCAGCAAAGTGGACTTGAAATTAGCAGAGTTTGGAGTTGATGTTCTGGCTCATAGTAAGTTCTCGATTTCTAGAAGCTGATCCAAGCTCCAGGTTTAATATTTCCCTGAATAAACAATACAAACTTTTAATTTAATTTCCTCCATGATTATCAACATACAGGAACCAAATATTTAAAAGGAAACACAAAAGAAATTTGATGACATACTGTTTGTGAGTTACAACAAAGATTTTTTTAATTTGGTACTGGGGATCAAACTCAGACCTTGGGCTTTTGAGGCAGGCACGGTGCCACTGAGCTATATCCCTGGCCCTTTCTGTTGATTTCTTTTTGTTACAACAAAGATATTAAAATACTTTCTATTCTACTCAAATATTTTAATCAGGAAGTAATTTGTATGTATTATATCCTAAGTCCCCAAACTTGAAAGGGATATGCACTAAATATAATGCTCCAAAATATCTAACAGTCTAGTAAAACTAGGTTGAAAATGAAAAGATATAATTTCACTTTTTGATAAGTTTGTGGCATTGATCAATTAAATCATACAATTATTGAGTATTTATCCATCTATATATGCTAGCTGAGTCAGGTAAGATGAACAAGAAGTAGAAATAGCATTCTAGTAGCCCCCAGTTTAGCAAGGGATACAGACACACAAACCAATAGTTTAAAAAACCCCTAACATCAGGCCTAGAAAAAAAGAACATGCAAAAGCTGGGCATAGAAGGTACACAGAGGCCAGGACTGCAGAATGGAGGATGCACCAAGAACATAAGAATCCTTGTCACTTTGACCATTGCAGACCATGCGAGACAAAACTGATGACAACAGACACTTCCTTCAGATAGATTTGAAAAAATGAAGAAAGTATTGCATCCAAGGAAAAGGGAATTTGTTCTTTTAGCTGAAATAGAAGATTTGTTTTCTATGGATATGAAATGCTATATTTGTAAAACTATTTTTAGTGTTTCTGCATTTCAAGCAAATATGATCGAAAGCAGTGCACAATCAGAAACATTGCCTTTTTCCCCCAGAGAACAATGCAGTTCACATAACATTTTATAGCCAATGTTCATCTCTATGTATTGGGCAAATATGCCAAGTTTCTCATGGATAAAAGATTTGTGTGCCTGGAGAAGAGAAATCTATTTCTGAAACTTGGTGCTATTTTCCATTTGATTAGAAAATATGCTCCCATTTTCCCTAACTGGAGAATATTTTTGCCGATGAACAAATTTATCCAATCTTGTCACACCTGCAATTTTTCCATTATACTCAAAGAACATCGTTGGCCTGATTCTATACACTACCTGTAATTATAGTTTTCTCTTGCATGATGAAATCAAGCTTTTTATGTCTATGCTGTTCAGACACTCAAGGCAGAGGGGACAGGCCTCCTATCACATAGGCTGTGCCCACAGGCCAGACTCACACTTTGGCAGGCCATCTTGCCCACAGACTCAGAGAGCTGATGATGAATGGCTGTGAAGGCTTTGTGATTGCTCAGGCTCCTTTGTGGGACTGGACAATGGAGGAGGACACAAGTCTGGCCCAGGAGAGCAACGGATGAAACTGCTGGGAAGGAAGGCGGTCTCCTGTCGACACGACCACTTGTTGACATTGAAAGAATTTCACAACAAATGAGCAGAAACAGAAACGATTCTGTTCAACAGGGCTATTAGTTGCAACGTGTGGCACCGGAGCAGTCACTCCTGATGTGTTTCCTCACTAATGAGCTCTGAATGCCCATTAAACTGGGATGCTATAGGCCCAGAGCCACCCGGACAATGGCATGCATGAATGCCTTCCCCTGTTGCTATTGGCTGGCCCAAGGAAGAAACAACTGGTATCACTCAAATTTAAACAGAGTTGACAGTACAGTTAGATGATCATTAATTAGAGTTTATGGGCAGATAAAGACTCAGAGACATTTCCAATGACAATATAGGCTAGCATGACTCACTTGGAAGCCTAACCCAGACTGACTCTGCCCTATTTCTGGGGCCATGTGGAAAGGGATTTTAGACAGGGTAAAATAATCTATACAATATTATGTTGGGTAGGATAAAAAGAAAATTGCATAAAATATAGGAGGAGTTTAGGGGATTAGTAATACCACACATGGTAGTGGTGAGTCCTGAGTCAATTACATACACAGACAGTCCTTTTGCATGTGGTAGCATGATGGGAAGTGCAAAGGACTCTGAGTTAGAAAGCCCAGGCTTGCATCCTGACTCTTAAATATACTTATTGGGTGACCTTGACCATCATCTATCTCTGTTTCCCCACCTCTAAAATGGGGGTACTCTTGATGCCAAGTTTACAAGGTTGTCATAAGGATCCAACAGGAAGACCTTGTAAGTTATATTGAACCCCAAAACAGTTGGTTCATCTAGCACTTTTGAGTGATATAACCTATGCATGGATATGATTATATTGAGTAAGTGGTCTACTAACATATAGAAAAGTAAAAGTAAGAAGTATTCTATTGAAAGGGTAAATTTAAACTTTTCCCCTCCAAAATTCATTCTGATAGGACTGATTTCAGAAATCAGCTGAATGGTGAACAGATTTTCAGCAGTAGCTATTACCATCAGAAAATTAACCTTTTGTTCAGGAAATAAGAAATTTCCCCATGTATATCTTTGATATAGATGAACTTCTCTATGCTGGAGCACTCCTAAATCTCTGTCTAGAATCTCATGTGCTCTCCTGTGATCCAGATGGAGAATTCAAACTTACTGCTCAATATTACTTAAATGGATATTTCACAGGTATCTCAGGATCTATATGTCTGAAAAAATAGCTTTTGTTGTATAATAAACTACCTTACAACTTAGTGATTCAAAACAAGAAATATTAGTGTAGCCCATAATCATATGGGTTGGTAGTTTAGGATGGGCTCAGCTGGGTGGTTCTTCTGGTGTTGGTTGGAGTACTCATATGTCTGTGATCAGCTATTTGATCAGGGTGCTGACTGGTGCAAGGATGCATCCTAATCTGGGTAAAAGCAACCTTAAATTCATTCTGAAATATTCTATGCTGACATTTAGTGGGTGCTGTCTGCCTTTCCTTTTCCTTTATTTTTATTTTTATTGAGACAGATCTCACTATATAGCCCAGGCCAGTCTGGAACTCATTATCCTCTGCCTCAGCCTCCCAGGTGTTGGGATTACAGGTACAGGTCACCACACCCAGCTTTTATAGTTTTCATTTTAGCAGATACACTGTACTCATTTGAACCGGGATCATTACAATAACTCAATTGGTTTCTCTATTTGCAATGTTATGTTCCATATTAGTTTTCTATTGCTAAGCAAACAATTGTAAGAAATTTAACCTATTCCAAGCTGCTAATATAAAACATAAAACAGCCATTTATTTTCTCAGTTTCTGTAGTTCAGAAGTCTAGGTATAAGTTAGCTGAATTCTCTGCTCAAGATCTGACTGAGGCATGAACAGTAGTGTATTAGTACTTCCAGAGTCTTTGCAGCTTTAGATAACTTTATGGAAACAAAAAAGCAGTGTTTAACCCAAAGGTAAACAAATATTTAGCTGAATTTCAGTTGCAATAACCAAGAAGCCAAAGTGTTTGGGGTCAAGTTCTCTCTTGCATTTCTCAATTCACATAAAATTAAAGCAACCCAATTATATTGTATGTAAAATGTCCTACCCAACCTGATACATAAAGTCATAAAGTAGATACTCAACTAATATGAGTTCTTCTCTTAAAGCCTTGCATCTCACATCTGGATGTGTCTGGAAGTATTTTTGATTGTCAGAACTAAGGGGACTCTGATGGCATGTATTTACATTACTTAACCTCCTAGGGACCAAATTATACACCTCCCTTCCCAACCAAACATTACCTGGCTCAAAATGTCAATGCTGCTGAATTTGAGAGGCCCTGGTTTGTTTTATATTAGCAACTTGGAATAAGCTAATTTCTTTTTTAAAAAATGAAAATAGTATTTTTCACATTTGGAATTCTTCAAATATGTTTCTCAAATTTCTTATTTTGTGAATATTTACATGAGCTTCCAAGCATGGAAGTACTGGTTCTAACCAGACTACATATTTACTTATTCTTTATATATCTCTTTTCAGCAAATGAGGCCATTTACATGAATACTATAATGCACTCAGTGGCTTAGCTCTTCTAATTAAATCACGGTTTTTCTTTAAATAGCCTTTAATGCCATGATTGGTAATTGTTCTTTCCACTTCTGTAGGAAAAAAGTCCCCTCCTCCATTTTTGTTAAGATATTTTGCTTAAGTAGAAGATACTCAGTCGCAAAGCTTAAAAATGTTCAAATAAAACTTTGTATTTTACATTTTTCAAAAGATCTATTTTAAATAGCCAAGGGGAAAAGCATGGTAGGGCTGCCACTGAGGGTGGTATGTGAGAAATGTGGTCTAGACAAGAACTTTGAGTTAGGAACCCTGTCTGTTAATCTGGTCCTCAAAGTGTGATCCCTGGAACATCAGGAAGATTAGCTGAGGAGTTGTGAGTGCTTGGCCCCCACCAAGCCCAGTTCACCAAACATTCTGGGGCTGCAGTAGAGCAAACAAGCCTTCCCAGAGATCTGGTGCACATCAAAGTGTGGGAATCACAGACCAAAAGACATTCATTCCATTTCTCACTTGGGCAAGGCAGTTTCTTCTGTGAGCCTTGATTTCTTTGTATGTTTGTCTCCTTGGGTAAAAGCAGGGGACTTGGATATAAAAGTACTTTGTACACTGAAAAGCATAATGCAATAATATTAATCCATGAGGATAGAAGACCTGTACCTCATTTTCAATCTATACATGACTTTTTCTGTCCACGATTCTCAAAGCAGAGATGTCCACTGCTGGACAAGTGGTTCAGGCCATTTATTAATCAGACAGAAGGTTCATGGAAATGTTTCCATGTTTACCAGGGTAAACAAGAAAACTTGCAAGCTTTGCAAAAAAAGATACCTCCAAACATCTAATGAGTGTTTGTATCCTGGCATAATTGTAACTAGTCTCTGTTGACAACAAATTGTACACTGAACTTCAGTTTCACCGATAAAGTCCAGGAACTAAAAACACACTATGGTAACAACAGCTGGTTCTGGTTGGTAACCCATCACCTTGCAAAAAAAGCAGGGGAGGGGGACTTAAGTCTTTAGAATAATTTTTGATTCAATAATTTCTAAATTAATCTGTCATGCTCTTATTTCCTTCTCCATGGTTAAGGTGCCACACTGGCAATGCTTCCAGAATAACTACCAATGGAACACTGTATAGTCATTGGCTTATTTTTTCTTATGACTATAAAATAATCTGGAGATGTTTTTGTCTTCTAATTGAAGTTTCACCAAGATATAAGAGAGCATTTACCTCCCCCACTCACTCCAATTACAGCTTAGCAAACCCTCTACACCATGGAAGCCAAGAGTTGCAAGCTATCTTGTTTCTTCTGTTGCATAATGTCAAGAGCATCTTAGACAAGCATATGGCACCAGTCTAAAATTGTTGTAAATGGTACTTCCATTTGGCATGCAGAAATGTGGGCTGATTATTCACAGCTAGTTCTAGCCTTAGTACCCATTAGGAAAGGTAGAACAATCTCACTCTTCACCTCCCAGAATTTTATGGAGAATGTAGTAGCATACTAAGACATTTAGGAATGTACAGAATTTGATTTGCTCATTTGAAAATATATTTACTCTCTAACAGTTGGCTCAAAGACTCAACTGAGTCTTTGAAGCTCTGCTCTAATTTTACCCACAGTGTTTGGATTTTCTTGGCAAGCATGGCTATATTCACTTGTGAAAACTGTGAACATAAAGACAGGTTTTACAACCACCATAGGTATTTTTGTTTGTATATCTGCTTATGGAGCAACGTGGACAGGGTTTCAGTCTGGACTTGGTGTTTGGGTTATAAAAGAACATTAGTGGAACAATTGATTTATATGTGGGCACATCATTGCAGTTGCTGATAAAGAGTCAAATGGAGCAAATTTTGACTGCCAAAATGGGGATCCTGATAAAGGTGTCCTTCACTTCCTGATGACATTTAAATCTGAGAGATAAAAGCATTTGTCAGGATCTTAGAGGGATTCCTAGACAAGCTGCGCATTTGCCAGCATTGCTACATGCACTACTCGACCTTTGTCCCGAAATCTCTAATACAGCAAGGGTTATTAATAAACATAGTGATGACTCATTGAACATTCAGCCTTGGCCAACAAAGTGTTACCACTAATTCATCTGCATAGCAATGTGCTTCAACAGTACAAATGGCAGCACCAGCCTCCGCTCTTACTGAGTTCCCCATTGGGTTCTTTGTTTATCCACCATAGGCTTCCCTAGAGGAAGACATTTCCATCATTCAGAATAACGAGATCCAGAAAGGTGATGTGACTTACTAAATATCATATTGTGAGTATATGTCAGAGACTGGATTTAAAGCCATGCTTGCCAGATTTTTAACCCTATTTTATATTCACCATTTCTTGGCATCTCCAAATGAGTTCAGTGTTTAGTCCTTTTGGTTTTGAAAACTATAAACTCTAAACACTTGTTCAATGAAGTACTTGTAGATCCAGAATAACTTTCCACTTCCTTTGTTGAAAGTTTGTCTCAGGTTAAACAATGACTGCTACCCATGGACAGCTCATTTATTAAACACCAAGCATCATGAATTCTTTCTTAATTTTCCTTGTCTAGCCCTCACAGCAATCCAAATCAACAAGTGCTCTTGCCTGTTTTATCTGTACCTACAGCTAGAAGACTGAGTGCTAAGTTGAAAACTGGAATTTAAATCTAGTTTTCTAATTTGTGTACTGGATTGGCTTCTATCCTGAGTAGTTTGGAAAGGGAGGATGAGTCATGTGGTAGGAAGTCCTCTGTGAAGATCAGACCAGTGGGTGGGACTTCCATTGATGCAGCATTTCTCGCTTCTTAGTGAATGGTCGTTTCTGGTTAATGTTGAAGTGAGATAGTTTACCTTGGTCATTTGGTCTTTAAAACAGTCTTATAAAGGGCCGGGGATTTAGATCAGTGGTTCTGCCACCTGCCTCAAAAGCGCAAGGTCCCTAGTTTGATCCCCGGTACCAAAATAAATAAATAAATAAATAAATAAATAAATAAATAAATAAAATAGTCTTATATATGTAGTTGATGTTGATGTTTATATTTTAAGATGGAGGAACAGCTAGCATGACCTAAAGGAGCTAGTTTAATGCTATAGGAGTTTACCTATAGAAATATTATAAGATTATGGTTTAATTTCTTTCTGGTAAACTCTGCAAAGACTACCTGGGCATAGCTGTGATTTAAAATAAAAATCTTAAAGTTCCAAATTCTTATTTCTCAGCTTATGATCTTGAAGGACTTAGGTTCATTCTCTTTATCTATCAAACTCAGCTAGGACTACCTACTTTCCATTAGTACTATGAGGATTAAATTTTCACAATGTTTTATGAATAGAAAATCACAGAGAAAGGGGAAGTATTAAATGCTCTGGTGTTATTTCTGTATTATTATTACTATACTTATAATTATTACCATAATATCTGTAATTGTTATAATAATAAAGTTATTATAATTATTATATAACCATCACTGTAGTTATTAGTACTATCATATTACTAGTACTATATAAGTACTATAATAATTGATTATAAAATTTATTTATAAAATGTAAATTAAATTGCTAAGAAGCCTAGTTTTGAAGAAGGTAGTAGAATGTTCATAGATAACTGAGAAAATGGGGGTGGTTTCTCAGTATAAATATTTTATATCAAAAGCCCTAGCCAACATAAATGCTTCACAAGTTAGTGGGTGTTAAATACTTTGTGCTGTGATCAAAATCAAAACCATCTGGGGATATACAACCTGGCCAAAAAAGTTAAAGCAGGTAAAGACTTAGACATTTAAATCCTACTCTCTAATAATTTCTAAGATGTTCTATCTCTACAGAGAAGTTTAAAGTTTAAAGGGTAAAGCTGCATCACAATAATGAAAATGGACTAAGTTGTCTTTCATCGCATTTAGGCAGAGATCAGAACCAATTAATCTTCAAAGAAGTGAAAATAATCTGTTCCTGAACTTAATTATGCAAATAAAAGCTCAATTCTCATTTCAAAAATGGCTAGAGAAGGTGCCTTGCCAAAGAGGGGAGGGAAATTAATCAGAGGACAGAGGACGGAGGGGTGGACTTGGCTTGAGTCGCCAGGCTGAATGGAAGCCTTCCCCATGGCTGTGACCGTGGCAGCAATGTCATAGAAACATAATATTCTGAAGAATGCTGTATTATTAGAGTTTCCATGAAATCCAGGACCATGCATCTGCACCGAAGAGCAGTGTCCTACCCTGCATGTCATCCATACCATCTGTCCAGGGAGGAGAAAGAGACAAGAGCTGTGTCTATGTAGGAGCCAACTTTGGCAGGCTGTCCCCAGGGGCCATCCTGTCCTTGCCCCATGGAGCTACAGGAACCTGGCCTCCCACTCAGTCACTCTCAGGTGCTTCTCACAAAGACCTAGGTGTTCCCACTCCCAAGGGTTTGAAATGTGACTCAGGCATAGAGATCAGCCTCTGGTACTTTTGTGATTTTATATCTGCATTACCACATTTTGTTGTCCAAGTCATTCAGATTTCATCTCGGCAGGAAAGGCAGCATAAGCACTTTGATGTTCTTACAGGCAATCCAGGTGGAAATTTTCTTACCTAGCACAGATGGGATGGATCTATATACTTCTCACAAAATCTGTAGACTTTGAACCAGAGGCATTGTTTCAAAGTGAAGTGGGGAAGTGAGGGAATTTTAGAAATTATTCAGGTGGAACAGACCATGTAGATGACAGATTCTGACTTTTTCCTACTTAAAAATTTCCTTTCATCCTGTACTTTGTTTTTAATGGGTAGACACTTTTCTGTCTGCTCTGAGTGGCTGTGTTAATCAGCTTTTTGTTATTGTGACAAAATGCCTGATCATAAGCAATTTAAAAGAAGGGACAGTTTAACTGGACTCATGGTTTTAGAGGCTCCAGTCCATGATGGGCTCACTCCACTGCTTTTAGACAAAGCCATCATGGTAGAAGGGCATGGCAGAACAAAGCTGCTCACCTCATGGCCTCCACAAGGCACAAAGAGAGCAAGAGCCAGAGAGGAAGGGGTAAGAGGCAAGATGTAGTCCCATGAGCACAGCCCCATGGTCCACACCCTTCAACAAGGCCCTGCCTCCTAATAGCCATTCCAGGAGGAACTCATCCATTGATAAGTTAGAGATGAGAACATGATGGGGTCCTCATAATCCACCTACTTCACAGAAGCTCATCAGTGGCCTTCAGGGGACATATTTGATCGAACCCACAACAGTGGCGGCAGTATTTTCCCCTGTGAAACTGAAAGAGCAAGGCAGACAGTGCTCAGCTGGTGGTGGGAAGTGGTGGTTGGGTGGGAGGAGGACTGCGGCACCGCATGAAATGCTTTGACCTCTTAATGGGTATGAGCCAGGGGGCGGTGCCAACAACTCTGTCTTCCCATTCTGCCAACCCCTCTCTCTTTTTGTTTTCCTCGGTGACTGCTGGTCCTCATTAGAAAGGAAGAGGCAGTCACTCATTGCCAAGATCACCGCCCGTGCATTCCAGAGTTCCACTCATAACAGTGTAGAGCTGGCATTCCTGACAATAGGCAATAGGATTTCTGCATCCTATATTATTTTTTTCCCTTTGTGTCTTAGATGGATAATTTAGGGTAAAAGTTAAGCCCTTATTCACTCCTTCATTCAGGAAGTATTTACCAAGCACCTACTATGTGCCAGGGAGGGGAAATAAAGAGTGTTGGCAGAGTTACAGCTTTTAAATAGGATTATGAAGAAAGCTCTGGTGATCAGGTATTTTTGAATAAAATCTTGAAGGAAGAAGGAGAGCAAACCTGTGGGTCTCTGTGTCCCAGCAGGGGCACACAAACGCCAGGGTCCCAAGATAGAAACCTGTGTGGCATGGTGAAGGGGCAGGAGTGTGTGGAGCAGGGGAGGCGGAGGGTAAGGGGGCCAGAGTTGATGACAAGCTGGATCTTTTATGAGGACACCATTGGGATCAGGACAGAGAGCCTGCTCCCAGATGCAGCCTTTTGGCCTTTGAGGTCTACTTCTTTTCATCCATGCATTTGCAGACCGTGATCCCCGGGGAAGCATGTGCCTGGCTGGGATGCCAGGGCCTCTCTCACAATGAGTAGAGTCCTCTGCTCAGGTCAGAGCTGTCTCTGGGTCTTCAGCTCTAAGTTCTCAGCCACTGTGACTCCAAAAACTTAGATCTAAATCATTTCTTGGGACTCTAAAAAGTCTTTCTTTCCATGACAAGCAGGATTTGTTTTCCTTGGGACCTTGTTGTAGAGAGAGAGGGTAGAGAACTAAAATCAGCCAAGGTCCCGTGCTGAGCTGGGAGTTACTGTGAAGAGCTTGGATGGTGGTGGCACAGGCTGCCTAGGTGGAGATCAGAAACCTCAACAACTGCAAGGAGGCTGAGGGACTCAGATGGGGGACATGGCATTATCTGAAGACGCTTTTCTGTTTGTCACGACTGCCCAGGGCAATCATTCTAGCATCCGGTGGGTAAAGTCAAGGACACTGCTACTTATCCTCAACTGCACTAAACAACCTTCTCCATAAAAGAATTATCTGGGTCAAATTATCAATGGTGCTAAAGTTAAGAAATCTTTATAAATAAATATATATGCATAGTGCTTATAAAAAATTACTTGCTCATTTTTTGGTTTTCCTAACTTCTATGCTTTAAATGTTCTTGACAATGACCCTACATTATTTTTAGAGTATGAATGATCATGAAAATATTATCTAATTGAGGGAGGCTGCCCTTGCATCACCACATTCTCCTTGTCTCTCAACTCTGCAGCAACTTTTCTCTCCCTTCCTCTGAATGACTGTAATGCTTTTGGCTTAGTCTCCTCACTTAAGTCAATTAAATTCCATTTGCTTTTATTCTGGTGTAGCTTTCTGTGTATTCATCTCAACTGTCCAACTGAATGACGAACGCTTTGGAGTTAGGAACCATGCAAAATTGGAGGAGAAGGGGCTGCTTCTCTGACATATGAGAAGTTCTTGGTTACCTCTTCAGGAAAGCAAGAGAGGAGGGAAGGAAGGAGGGAGGGAGAAAGTGAATTTTCTAAACTTTATGCTTTCCCTGCCCTGCCTCACAGTGTAGCTGGTACAGGAAGCCCACAGACCACCAATGTGGGATAGGAGGAGAGCCGTGCGGTGAGGCACACAGTACCAGCCGCTGGCCTTGAGGTTAGAGAGGCGGGCTCAGATATTGATCCTGAAGCTTATTAGTCTAGTTCATGCTTTTTATTTAGCAAACGATGCTTCCCAAGCATGTCCTAAACTTTTTGTGTCCATGTACTGTGTTATCTTAAAAGAATATGTGACACTTTCAGACTCCTGATTCTTCCGGCAAAATGGGGACAAGATACTTGGCAAGGCTTTTTCCAGTTTAAACACAAGGATGTATTAAGTGCTAGGGCCAGGCCATGATGTATGACAGCCACTCCATAAATGGAGTGAGCATCATCATGGCGGCAGTCATTCCCCTCATCATTCTGATCATCTGGTGATTAGTTCTTAGCTGGCCCAATAGACTACAAGACTTTAATAAGTATCTTGGAACTATTTCTACAAGTGAATTACTAGCTTAGAGAATTGCATAGCTTTTGCACACATTTGAAGGAAGAAAACTTCCTTTGGGGAAGACCACACTGGCTGGCTGATGGTAGAACCTGGGGCATGTTATAGAGGGCAAGCAAGGAAAAGGGAAGCAGCCACCCAGCCCTGTCATCTGAACTGACCCTCAGGATCAGTGGGGTCATCTTCCCATGCACCAGTGATCAGTTTTATCAGCAGTCTGTCAACTTCTCTGTCTTTGGTTCTTGGTAAGCACATGCTGTAGGCTGCGGAAGGACCATGGAGCTATAGAAGGAAAGTAGGACTATGGAGAGGGGCAGGGCTAGGACCCAGGAGAGTGCTAGGGGGTGAAGCAAAGAAACCATAAGCAGCTATGAGAGGAACAAGTATTGAGTTTTCAAATCTTGCACACGATCCCAGCCTGCCACACTGCATAGACTGGAGTGGCGTCTGGCTGCCCCTGCCGTCTGCTCAAAGCTGGGTCCGATGGGAAGACAGATGGGGCGGTTGGATAGGAGAGACCCAAGTGGATGGGACAGGGTTTTCTTGGTCTTACTTCACTAGTTTATTCCACCTACCTCCCCAGCTTTTCCTGCTTTTTGGATTTACTCACCAATCAACCAACCAAAGTGTTTCTTTAGCAGTCTAAGTGATGATTCTTCTAACTTTGGAAAATTTCATTCAGAGATCAATATATCCCTCCTCCTACATTTTTTATTATCTCTTTGTTTATATTCCTTTTTATGGTGCATGTTTCTCCACTCACACCTCCCCAGACAGCATTGGAGGGCATTCTAGCCCAGTCTTTATCACTCTCATTATTGTAGGAAGCTGTGTGATAATTGTCTTTTAATCCTGCAACCCAGCCTCTGGCATTAGAGGACCTTCCAGCACACCCTGGTCCAAATATCTTCTTGGCTCATGTCATGGGAACATCTGTTCCCAAATGCTGCACCTTGATTCTGTTCTCTCCCTGGTCCTCTGTCTTCACAATGCACCCTCTCATGCCTGGGTCCCATGAAAACTTCAGCCTGACACTGGGAATTCCAGCTAGTGAGACTCCAAAGTGTTTTCCTATCCCTCTCCCACAGGGAAAGGATGTATCCCATGGAGATTTATATGATTCCTTCCTGGACACAGTGGACACCTGACAGTTTATAACTACTGCTGCATATGCAGACAATATAGCTGTACTTTAGTATGTTTTTTTTCTAGAAAATCCCAGCTCAGTGAATGAAAACCAGCTGCAAGGTGCCATAAGACCAAAGAAAGGGGCAAACAGGTTGAGGAGTGCACAAAGTACAATTATAGGGGACTTTTTGACAGGAATGGTCCCAAGCAGCAGCAAGACCAGGGGATTCCCATGATTTGGCTCATGGGGAGGTTGGTATGTAGTGATGGAGACAAAAGTGACTTCCATTCAATCTGGGAGGTACCCGATTTATCTTAAACCAATATCAAAGACATCAAGCATATTTCTAGCATTGATGGTACCGGGCCTGGGTCATAAAGCTGCACATTATCACTGCAATGGTTTTGTCTGTTTATAGTGCGGTGGGGAAACAGACCAGCTGGGGCCATTCAGGGCCACTTGGGTCAATCACAGTAGTTATGACTCCAGATGGCTGGGGCCAGATCAAGCGGACTCCCTGTAATGTCTCATATGATTAGCAAGATGCTTCGGTAATATCGCTATTGTCTTTAATTTACGGATAAGAGACCCAAAACGTAGTGAGGTAAAATAACTTCTCTGGGATCACCTGGCCCATGGGAGGTAGAGCAGAGATTCTAAGCATGTTTGCCTTCAGAGGCTGTATTCTAGAGCTCCATCCGAGATGCCTTGAATAATGATTTATCTCTAATCACCACACACATTATGGTTTTTGAGAAGTTTATTGAGCCATCTAATTGGATCCTCACAATAGCCCCAGGATTTAGAAGAGAAAATGCAGGCGGAGAATGGAGATCAGGGCTCTGCCTGGGTTGGAACCTCCAGGAAGACAACTCTCAGGCAGAGTTTAGTGTTTGGGCAGTTTGATGGGGCATGGGCCAGGGATGAACCCTCCAGGAAAGGAAGCAGGGGTGGGCAGAGGCCCAAGTCAAGTTCAGCACAGGCACAGTTCCAGCTGAGCCTGGGAGCAGGGTACAGTTCGGGTTTGGTTTGTCCCAAGGCTCCATGTGTGGGAAGCTTGTCTCCCTCTGGCCATACTGGGAGGTGGAGGACCTTTTCGGAGGTAGGAGCTGATGGGAAGTCCCTGGCTGTTGAGGGTGCTACCTCAGATTCTTTAGTAGTTCTCCAGGGAGGGTTGTTTTCAGAGGACCAAGCCTGGCCCACCCCCTCTCTGCTTCCTGGTTTAGGACACGTGGCATCACTTTTTCCCACAGGCTTTCCAGTAACTGTCAGCTGCCATGAGGAGACGCAGTCCTCACCAGAACTGGACCCGTGCGGGGACCCTGCCCTGAACCCCCAGAACCATGTGCTTTTTTTTTTTTTATAACCTTAGCCTGTCTCAGGTATTTCGCTAGGGTAATGAACACTGAGTAGGGGAAGGCAGAACAGTCCTGAGCAGGGGTCAGTGTTTGAGCCTTCGTACCTCACAGTAATGAATCACTGGGCACAGACTTTTTCTTTTTTCAGTTATTTAATTAGGTTCTTAATAAAATTTCAGAACACCAATTTTTGAGGGTACATTCCATTTGACAGAGCAAAAGGGGATCACATGTAGCCCCAGAGCTGAGGGACAGCTTTGATTTTTGGTAAAATCTGCGAGTCCACCGTTCTCTGATCAGCCTTGCGCTGCTCTGAAATCTGGTGTCTGTCTTTCTCAGTGTCGAAGACCTCACCCTCCTGGAGTCCAGGCTCCCGCAGCTTCTTCTTCTTGAAGTAAGCATGAGGTGTTTGGGGATTTTCACGTTGCTGATACCAGTTTGGGTGGGTTACCTTGTGTCTCTCAGCCTTCTGACGCTGCCGTGGTCTGAGCAGGGGCTGGCAGGTGAGGGGAACCTATGCGGTGCAGTGCATTGTCTCCATACCGACCAGAGTCAGTGCCCTGGCCACAGTGAGGTTCCAGTCCCTTTCACTCTTACAACACCAGACGCCTCCAGGTATGATACAGAGCTGCGTTCCCAAACCGGATAGTTCCCTCATGATTCTGAAGCAGTCATAATCCAACAATTCATATTTATCATCTGGATGCTTTTAATCACCTGCATAGGAACTCAGAGTAGATGCTGGTGGGTGTGCTAGTTTTGCAAGAAATGAAGAATTCTGAATTTGGGGGAAAATATGAACAAAATGTGATACACGAACACAAGTCCTGGCTTTTGACTGTTTAAGTTATAAATATACTGTATTTCTCTAACCACATTTGGGTTTTTTTGTTGTTGTTGTCCAAAACTACATGCCAGTTCAAAAGTCATAATCCGAGAAGTATCTTTTCTCATTTCCTTCATGTCATGTAGCTGACTAGATTTTCCTCCTGATGATTTTAAACAAATATCTTTGGCTTAGTTAAAGCCCCTTGGCTCTTTAAATTTCTAAGATTCTTTAAATTATCTATCCTATTTCTGGTCCTCCCAAATCTTGCTTTTATTTTCTGTCTTTTTTTAGTAAAAACTCGATCCAGAAATATCCCGCTCCAAAGAGTTTTCTGAGAGAATTAGACAGTTATAATATTCAGGTGGCGTCTGTTGACGGCATTTTTGCTGGTTAGGGGTATGTGGAGTGTGCAGTGTTGTGGTAGCGTGTGTGGGTGGGTGTGACACGGGCTGATGGTCTTGTGGGAGGAGATCGTTGCTAGGTAACGGCGATGATGTTGGTAGCGGTAACATTGACGACAGGATGGGAGATGGTGGCCAAGCATGATGGTTGGGCATGGATGTGACAGTGTCAGTGTGGGGAGTTGATGCTATTTTAATAGTGAGATGATGAATGGAGGATGCTGCTGGTGGTGGTGGCAACAAACGGATGATTGTTGCTGCTGTTGATGGTGACGGAAGGATGTCATGTTGACGGTGGCGGTGATGGCGGAGGTGACAGAGGATAATGCTTTTGGTGATGACAGAAAGATGTTCTCACACTGCAAAACCCACATTTCAGTCCATCTACCAAAAAACCCTTAGATACAAATTAGACATGTTTGTTTCCTGTCTTGTTCCTTAAAAATATGAGTCTGAATGAGGATGATTAATATTGAATACAACTCGTTTCTAAGATTCTCACTCAAAATTCTTGTCCAAGAAACTATTCTTCATAAGAAAACAAGTCAGAAAAAACCACCTGGCACATTTTGAGTAGTGGAACGGAGGCCATCATTGTCCCTCCTGCCTTGGTTTCCCGTTAAGCGGATTCAGTACACACCCTCTGAGACAGCCAGACTGGCTCCTCCCTTTGACCCTCACACACCAATTGGTTCATGCTCCATTTGGCTTTTATTCAACCTCTTGCTTGTTTCTTACACCAACCCATCCCTTCCTATTCCTTTACAGTTCAGCCCTTCAAGATTCAGCTCAGACTTAAACTCCTCTAAATATTTAGCTCTCTTCCTTTGTAGAATTCCTATTTCTGTTACGGCCAATGCCACACAGTTCAGCAAAATCATGCATCTGCATTGTTCTTCAGTGGAACCAAGTGAGTTCTTCTGGTTTCCCAGCTGGATTTTCACCTCCATAGGAAGAGTACCCTGACCTCATACTTTGTATGTATTTCTTATAGTGTCTAACCTTTAGCAGATACTTAATGGAATGCAACATTTGGTCATAAAACCCAAAGAAAGAACACCAAAGTGGAGCTTCAAGCTCTAGCTCTGCCCTGAATACATTGCATAGCCTTTACTTACGTCTCTGGAGTTCAATTTCTTCAACAATGAAGTATAATATCAAACCAGCACCATTTTCCAGGCATGTGGATGATATATAATTTATTTTCTTGTGTTAAAATGCTACTGTTCACTGAATTGAAAGTATAACTTTCGAATTCACCATTTGCTATTCCAGGTTAAAAAATAACTTCAGAAGTCTTATTCCAGATGTTCCAGCTCAAGCACAGACAAAATTACTTCCATCCTTTTCTGCACTCACAAGAAATGATATGAATGAGTATTTCAAGTGATTAATAAACATAGAGCTGACTTCAAAACAAAATAAAAAAGGGGGGATTTCTGGTGACCAAAACTATGACAAGCCTCTCCCTCTCTCTCTCTTTAAAAATTATATATATCATACAGAACTCTCAGAAGTGAAAATGGGCTGACTTTTAGGTCCAGAAAGGCTAGAAATGGAGGGATTTGGGTACTGAATCTGTTAAGTTTCTTTAGTAATAATTTAATTTTAAATTTGAGTTTATTATTACATGTGTGTAGTATATAATGTTTACATTCCTTGTGGAAAGTTGGTGCATGTACATGATGTATTTGAATTATTTTTTTAATCCCCTTTCCTTTCCCTCCTTCCCCCCTACCCCTGTCTCTTTATCCCTTTTCTTTTCTTTTTTTGTTTGTCCATGTTTGCAGCACATAATGTTTACAATCTACAATCCTTGTATGGAGTTGGTACATGTATGTAACACACCTCAATTCCTTTTTTCATCCTCTATCCCTTCCCAAGAGAAAAATCCAGCCCCAGATGTGTGCAGTTTCAAAGAAAATATAAACATAGGGTTAAAGAAAATATGCTAAGAACATTTTGTAGTGGTGGAACTATGAAAAATACTTATTTTTTTCTTTGCTCATTCTGTACTTTTCAGGCTAAAACAGATAACTGTCATCCCATCTCCTCCTCTCATCGCTTCGTGGGTCTGTCTTTATGTCCTGAAATAATCACCAAAGCATGAAGCACCTGACTGCTAAGCCCAGCCTCCAGGTGGGTAAAATACACCCAGGACGTTGGGTGGAGAATCCAGACCAGGAAAGGCAGCGACTTCCTGGTTGTCCCGGTAGCTGTGCTTGGGAAAGCGAGGTGGGATCATCCCCATCTGCCTGGCTCCTCTGTCTCTTTCTCACTGTGTTCTCACACAACAATACAAACATTTTGTCATGAGAAGCTAAAATCCCAGCGCCTTCTGTCTTGGAGTCAGTTCATTGTTTTGATACTGTGCTCGCGGCGGAGATGAATGGCAGCCAGGCTGATCTAATCTAGTCTAAATATTCTGAACCCGGGAAGGGAATCCTCTGCTGCAGGATGCCAACCTACGTCGTTTAATTGCCTCGGCTCCTGATAGATTGGCTCTTACCCCCTTTGAATTCCTTTGTTGTAGAGGAGTTAAAATTCATGAGCGTCCCATGCCTGGGAATACTCACTCACTGCTGCTATTTTTTGGAGCCAAGCTGGCCAACACCGCAAAGAGTCGGAGGTCTGCTGGGCCATCTGTTACATAATAGTCAACAATCTCGAAAATCTAGGGGCACAGGGATGGGGGCTCGAGGATGAGGAGGCATAAGCAGAACAGATTGCTGCCTTGCTTGCAGGAGAAAAACAAGGAGCGATAATATGCTTTGATTGAAGCAGAGACAAGCTTTATTAGCATAGGGAACAAAACAAACTTTAAAAAATGCTGACAGTCTAAAGAGGCTTGGTGACAAACCCCATGTTGAATTGTAGGTCACAGAGGTCCCCGATGCGATGCACACACAAGGGCCACATAATGTATGCGCTCCACACAGACATGTGCACCCAGTGACAAACTGCTGTGGGCTTCAGAGGCTAAATACAAGCCCTGCTTGAGTCTCCAATCTTGGAGACCTGCAGAAGGCACTTTGTCCTGTCTTCCAGCAGCACCTTCATCGCAGGGTGAGAAGGTCCAGAGCTGGGATGATTTTAACACAGCCTGGGCCTTGTGTGCGCCTGGTAGACTTCTGAGCTTTCTCATGGAGCTGCTTATAAACTTTGCCAGTGACTCACAGAACTGACTTCGAAATGCACAAAAACTGATAGCTGGGTAGGAGGGTCAATAAAAGGATTAATTTGCAATAAAATAACTATAGATAAGTTAATTTATGGAATATAGAGGTTAGTACATGGTAGGCACATGTAATTCTTTTGATTTTTCTGTCTTTTGAAAATTTCCATAATAAAATGTTAGAAGGAGACCAATAAACATTGTGACTTCAAAAATCAAAATACAATGAACACTGAAAAAAAGTTTTTTTTAAACCTTAGATTTTTTTCTAATTAAGCATTCTTTTAATTTAAATTTTCCATTCCCAGGACATTGTTTCCAAGTAATGTAGTTAAAAAGTTGAAATGAAAGAAATGGATTAAATTTTGATCACCAAATTTGAGTGACTAGTGTTGATATTTTATTGATGTTATGTCTTTATTGCTGTTGTTTTTAGGAAGCTAAAATTAATGAGATTAGCAAAAGTCTTAATTTGGTATAAAATTTGTACAAGGTAGATTTTTACATCATTTCTTCATGAATAGACTAAGATAAACAATATGAATTCTTATTTTCTTCTCCCAGCTCACAAACTCTTCTCCTGGAAGACAATCCTTCAAAACAAAACAAAAAAACCATTTAAAAACCTAAGCTATTTCAGGGTGGTAATTTGGAATACTTTTTGTCAAATTTCATTGTACTCAAGGTAATTGTATGTGTCTTATTTTTCTTGAACACCATCACCAGATCTTAGTATCTAAGTTTGGAAGATTTATTTTTCATTGAAGGACTGGCTGCACATTTAAGACTTTTGTGTACAAGTGGAGGGAGAGGACACACATTTATTTATAAAAGCATTGAAACAAACTATGAAATAACAGTTTTATCTCAGTGATTGGAGATATCAGAAAGGAAAAGGAAATGCAAGGAACAGCAGGTACGGTTAATATAAACCTAAAACCTTTGGTACATTTGTCTGTGTGTAGAAAAAGTTTAATCTCCATGTTCAGGGCTTTTTACATCTAACGCAATATGTACACCAAATATCTCTTTCAGTAACAACTAATAGTTATACCAAATCCACTTAGTCTGCTAAAATTTTAAGCACAAGGCATTGAATTTCAAATGAAAACAAACATCTGTGATTCCATTTAATACACAAAACTGCATCCCAATGAAGCCTCACACTCAGAATATGAGCACTCGGAAGGCAGCAGGGGTGGAGGCTTGGGTTGGCACAAAAATCTCTGCCTGTGAGCAGCACACTTCAGATGGAATTTGACAGGGGAAGAGTATTGTCTGCAAGTTTCACCCCAGGAACAAAAAAAGAGAGAGAAAATGTGAAAGTATTGAGCAACTTTTGCCTCTCCTCTACCCAATAGCAGACATGGGGATGTCCTCTTTCCCAAGCCAGCAAGGGTGTGGTCCACATCCTGACCCCACGAAAGGAGACACTGGGAGTTGAGTAGCTGGTTTGGGGCATGTAGAATTGGAAAACTACTAAGTAGAAGTGGATGCAACTTACAATAGCAAAATAATCCAGAGGACCTAGAGGAGTCCAACATCTCGGACTGCTGGTTTTCATCAGTGGCATTACTAGCCTTTGTCACTTTCTCCTTGCCAAGTTCACATCCCAGTCCTATGGAATCAGTGGGGTCCAGGAACCTAAGACAAAAGTTAGCGATCAGATCCAGGGACCTGGGAAAACTACTCTAGGTTGAGAAGCAGACACCTCCTCCCACCCAAATGCCAGGTTATTTCCGAAGATTCAATACAGGCTTTCAAAATCTTAACTGATTTATATAAAAGGAATTGAAAGTAACTTCACCTTTCATAAAAAGTACCTCCAAAGCCTGCAGTTCCAAATAGTGTCCACAAAGTCTTTCTCTAATAGAGAAAAGAGCTTTGAAGAATCTGATGAAGTCACTTAAGTGTTTGGGGAAATTTTCTGTTGTTATTATCCATGAAACACAGACCGACAAGACACAGACTGATAATTCCACTGTTGTGTACACTGAGCTAGGTTTCTGTGTCTCTTCTTTCAGCTTTCCCACTTATAAAATGCAGATGATAGCATACTACTCCTGCTGTAATCATTACCACTTTTATTATTATTGAAGGGTTATTGTGAGGATCCAATGTGATAATACAAAGAGCATATACCATGATGCTTCACAAATATAACTGTTTAATAACCCTCATAAAGAAGGATAAACCTGAATCATTTGTAGCAAAATGGTTACACCTTGAGACCATATGATAAATGAAATAAACTCAACACTCAAGCTTCAGTATCATGTGCTTTTTCTTATATGAGAAACTCAAATTATAGATGAGGAACAAAATAAAAGACACACAACAATAAGTAGGGAGACAGATCTTTCTCAGATGAGAAGGGGATCAGGAGATGGAAAGGAAGTGAAGGAGGCGAGGGGAAGGAAATGAAAAAGGGATTCTGAGGCATTGTGTACATGTACCAACTCCACACAAGGACTGTGAGCATGCACTACAAACATGTGGTAATGAAAAAAGAACTCAATCACTGCTATATCCATCCTTAATATTGTACTCCAAGTCAGAAAGAAAATACAAGTTTGGGAGGTGAACACTTAAGGGGGGAATCCCAGCTAAACAATCTTGGGTGTATAATTTTTGCAGTTTGGCTTGAAATGCTTTCATCGTGTTAACAGAAATCAAGAAATTAGAGGAAGACTAGAAGGAGAAGAGGATAGAACAAAATAAAAGAGAGAATTTGTAGGTAATCTTGGCTGTGATTCTGAAGCCCGTATCTCTCCAGAGATTTGTGGTTATTTGCAGTGACCTTAGCAAGACGGAGGAAAGTCCCCACTACTTTCTCACCCTTTGGCCACACTGAAAGAACTTAAGGTGATTCCCTTATGAAAAATG
The DNA here is from genome assembly GCF_000247695.1 of Heterocephalus glaber. The sequence continues at coordinate 5,344,316 of NW_004624750.1, read as the reverse complement.
AGATGCCATCGAGGCAGAGAGTACAACATCCTGGTGTTGCAATGGGCCAGGCTGCTAGATGCTGGTATCTGCTTTCTGGCATCACGTCACAGCATTGGGAAAGGCTCCCAAAATGGATTTTTAACACACACTTCCCATGATGCTGAAAAGAAACGTCTTAAGAGGGTGATATAATAAACAGTTACTTAGCATTTGCAAATTCTTTTCAAAATCACATTATTTGCATGTAGTTGGAATTCTGACTTAGACAATTTAAGTGAAGGGAATTTTTTCAGAAGGGTGTTGAGACTACTTGGGAAGAGCAAACTTAGAAGGAGCCATGGGCACTGTGCAGGGCTAAACTGTATGCTTTGACTGATAACCATTCCTGGAAGATTCGAAAACCCCAGGGCAGCGAATCTGATTGGCCAAGGCCAAATCACGTGACTATCCCCAGCTGTCTGGGGATGGGTTGGGACTGGGCTCTTTTCAGTGGACGCCATTTCTTCTCATAACTGAGAAAAGCAGAAAAGCATCCGGAAAAGCAATCAAGATCCAATGAAGGTTAGTATCGGCTATTCGACAGCCCAAGCCAAAAACCAAAAAAGGCATTCCTATATGCTCATTTTAAAAATTCCAAAAAATTCACAATTAAACTCTGTTAATTCTAGTCATGGTTATTATCTTTGATACAATAAAATAACTTTCCCATTATTACTCCACAAAGGTCGTTTCTTAGAGTTCTGACTTTCTAGTGCTGATCCATAAGATGTGAATGCTTCACCAGTCTCAGAGAGCCCTAAGAGAAAAGCAAGAAATGCTCACAGTTTCAACAACGGCTTCCTGTACCCTCAAGGAGCACCTGGGTGGCTTTCCAAAGTCCGGGTCTGAATTATGTTTCTGTCTATGAACTTGACAAGTATAAAAATAAAACAAAAACCAGTGGTGCCGACATTGTAGCAAACCAGGTACTCACTCACACATTATTGGTAGGAGAATAAATCAATGTGGAACCACACGAAGGGAAATTTAACACTGGGCAACAAAAACCTTAAAATGTCCACATCCTCTGACCTAGTAATTCCTTTTCTAGGAAATCTTCCTAAAGAAAACCGTAGTAAGAACCCAAAGATGTTGTTACACACATCTTTATGCAACTTTATAACAATGTTGTATATAATTGTGAAAAATTCAAAACCACAAAAATATTCAGAAAAGGAGGAATTGGCTGATTACACTATGGTACAACCACACGATGAAACACTTTATGGTCGCTGAAATATGTTATGGGAAAATAACATTTTTAGATATTTATGGTGTGTTATAAAACAACAACAACAAAACCAATTACAAGAATATATGAAGCATAGTAACCTAATTTTTAAAAATGCTGTTTATGTGGATTAATAAATACAGAGATGGAAAGAGAAAAAAATAATCTGAGGGAATTGCACAAAATGCTAATAGTGACTTCAAGTAGTGGAATTATGAATGAATTTTAAGTTTTTATGTGTGTTCTCTCTCTCTCTTATTTTTCCTTTTGTGGTGGCACCACAAATTGGACCCAGGGCCTTGCACTTGCTAAGCTGCCACTACCCCTGAGCCAGACCCCTAGCTCCTGATTGTTTCCATTTTACGTCTTACATGTGTAGTTAAAGCATAAAAAGAAATTTACAGGGTTATTTTACATTGAGAATATATAGATTAGTATAAATAAAACTTAGGAAAGACCAATGTCACATGGTATTCCAGAAAGTGTGTAAGTTGTAAGAGTTCAGGGGGAAAAAACCCCTTTACACAGTCAGGAGCATCTTTATACGATTATGAGACAGAGAAGAGGGTTGATTTAAAAAAATTCTTTATTTACATGACGGAGGGTGAGGCTTTTTTTTCTGAACAGTTGCCACCAATTACAGTCACCATTTACTGTGAGACAGCAGGAGACCCTGAGCCTCCTTGGTCCATGGTAGAAGATGAGAATTTCATGCACTTTTAAAGTGTTAATTTATTTATTAGCACACGTTTGTAGTATAAAATACTATTTTCACTGTGGGTATTTGGGGCCTGCACATCACATATCCTAGCTTCTTGATGTATTACCTTCCCTTCCTTTCATCTCCCTGTCACCTTCCCATTTGCAGTCCATCTATCTCCCTGTTTCCTTTTATCTATCTTCTATTTTACTCTTTATTTATACTTTGGGGTTCTCATATAAGAGAAAGCATGCAATATTTAAGCTTGTGTGTCTGATTTATTTGACTTAACATTATGATCTCAAGGTCCATCCATTTTTCTACAGATGACTCAAGTTCATCCTGCGCTATGGAACAGTAGTACTTCACTGTGTGTAAATACCACGTTTTCTTTATCCATTCATCTGCTGATGGGCATACAGGCTGCCTCCAAGATTTAGCTGTTGTGAATTGTGCTGCTGCAAACATGGGCATGTGTGGATCACTATAATATTCCGTTAGCTCTTTTGGGGGAATAACCAGTAGGGGAAAAGCTGGGTCCAATGAAATTTCTAGTGTGAGTTTTCTGAGGAATCTCCACATTGATATTCATAGTGGCTGTCCTAGTTTACATTTCTACCAACAGTATGGAAGGGTTCCTTTTTCCTTCAGCCTTGGTGGCATTTGTTATTATTTGACTTCTTGAGAAAGGCCATTCTTTCTGGAGTAAGATGCAATCTCAGTGTAGCTTTAATTTGCATTTCTCCAAAGGCCAGCGATGTTGAACATTTTTTCATGTACATATGAGCTATCTATATTTCCTCTGAGAAGGGTCTGCTCATTTCAGATCCCCATTTTGATAGGGTTTTTATTGGAGGGGTCTAATTTTTTGAGTTCTTTATATTTTCTAGATATTAATCCTCAGTCTGAAGTGTAGCTGGCAATGTTTTTTTTCATTCTGCAGGTTGTGTCTTCACTCTTGGTTGTTTCCTTTGCTGCACAGAAGCTTTTTAATTGGAGAGAATCTCATTTGCTGACTCTCAATATTATTTCTCGTGCAGTTGGGGCTCTGTTCAGAAAGTCTTTGCCCACAAGTATGACGTCAAGAGTTTCACCTATCTTATCGTCTAGCAATTTAAGTGTTTTTGTTTTAATGTTTAGATCTTTGCTCCATTTTTATTTTACTGTAGCACATGGGCAGTCCTAGAAAGCGCACTAAGGCACCCACAATACCTCAGCCTAAATACCCTTCAGACTGGCCCAGTTGTAGGCACAGTGGATCTGGCAGCAAGCCAAGTGGCCCAGGCCCTATTTCTAGAAGGGCAGCTTGCCTTGCAGAGCAAATTTCTGAGGGCAGCCCTATGGATCCATAAGATGTACCACCTAAAGTGACTCAGGATGAATTTTGTACACTTTCCATTGAAATTTCGCCTTCCGAGTAGTTTCTGCAAATAAGAAAGCCCAGAAAGCATGCAGGAAACCAGGCACTGATGCTGCCCTGTGCTGTTGACAAAATTAAACCTCAAAGGAAAAAGACAGTTTGGTCTACTTCTCTTTCCCTGCCTTCTGCTTCCAGCTTTCATTTTTCTTAACAATTATTTTCAATTCAGATGGCTACTAAGAACTTTCAAGTCAAATGATGAAAGACACTTTGTAAAATGAAGAACTTTCATTACAGCAAATTAAAATTGGGGCCTTTGCAGTGAATGAATCATTTTCTATACAGAAATCTATGGCTATGGCCCAATGCAGAGGTTAAATGTTTTCTTTTTTTCAGTTCTAATGCAACTTTCTCCTTTTTTTTCTGCCCGTTGTCTTTGTGTCTCAGAATTGAATGCAACCCCCTGGCCTACGCTGCTTGCTCCTTCCCTTTTCTGCGGAGCACAACAGTAGCTACTACAAAGTACGCTCTGTAAAGCAGCAGTTGTGCGAGGCTGGTGTCCACCAGGAATGTTGGTACAGTACATGTTATCGTGTTTAGGTCCCTGGCTCCCTTTTCTTTTTGGGCTTTGAAAAACCTTGTTCAACCATTACAAGACAGAGCAACATGCCCCGCAAAATCAAATGCAGGAAAAGGTTGTAGAGATGGTCTGTTTACTCAGGACTCACGGACCAGCAGCTAGAATAGCCGGAACAATTTTGTGGTTTAACTTAAAGTAAGAACCATGGGACAAAGCTCCCGGGGAACAATGAGAGAAATAAATGTTGATAGCATCCCCTCCCTGTTTTTATTAGTCATACAAAAGAGAATCATTAAATTTTAAAAGGACAAGCACAGATGGTAGAATCACGTCCTTTTCTATCATTGACGCTAACAACACAGATGGAAAAATGAATTAGCTTCATTCAATAAAAGCAAACAATATAGATTTATGGAACTGGATCCTCACGGCAGGGTACCAGGGGCATAGTTAGGCTTATGTGTAGGTGTGTTTCAAGCCCAATTATTTTAGGTTCTTAAAATATAAGGGCCTTGCTAATTAATAAAGACTGTAACTGTATTTATCACTCCATAACTCTATCAAGAGTTAAGCTTTTTTACTTCATTGCTTCCAATCTCAGTCCAAAGTATCTTTTAATTTAATCCTAGCCACTCAAGTCAGTCTAATTATGTTTTAAAAGGTCTAATTTATAACCCTAATTTGTTATGGTCTTATTTTTGGCTCATACTAACAGAAATACTTAGTTGAAAATTCTCTGCAAATCCCACTTTATTTGTTCTTTGTTCTCCAAATTATTTCTTAATTTATCATCCTTTTTTGAAATATTAAAGCAATTTTGAAAAGTGTCAATAAGGAGGGTACCTTTTCTTTTGATGCTTAGATTTGCATCATGAAGGTTTATTTAAAATTCTCCTTTCATTTCTAAATATTGTTCTTGGGGTCTATAAAGCATGGAGTGAAAAGATGCTAAATGAGACTTATCCTAGCTACTTGGATTTGCTAGTAGCTATCAGTAGTAATATGCTCACCTTAATAAAAAGAGGTATATGGGAATACCTGAGAAATAAATCAGCATTATTTACATATTATCAGCATGTCTTTCATTGTCTCTGTAATGTAAGTAGAGGAGGTTAAAGTGTCACTTTCCATGGGAGAAACTCAATCACAGATTGATTCGTTAGAAAAAAAATCACGCTCTATTTTGCCCTCTTAAAGACAGAGTTAAGGAAACTCTAGAACAAGCTCCCTGAGACATCTATGCATCCAGATAATTATTATTCATTGGTTCATTATTATTCAAGAAAGAATTTGCATGCCATAGCGTTTCTCATTACAAATTTGTATTAAGATTGCAAAGCTGTAGAGTTGGCCTACTTGGGACTTCATCATTCGTATTTACCCTAAAAGTCAAGTTCCTTTTGTCAGGTAGTTCAAATACCTAACCACTTGCTACCTAAATGTTTATTTGTCTCCCAAAATTCATTTTGAGGGCTAACTGCAGAAAGCCAATTTTCAAAGATAGTGCTTAAATTGAATCATCCTTTCCCTGACTTTCAAAGGGATGCCCTTGCCTAGAAGAATTAGCTTTCTGTAAGTAATACAACTGAAATTTTCATCCTAAATTTGAGGGAAAAAGTAGTGCTTCCCAGAACATTGTGTAATTAGGTTGTCTTAAAAGATTCCACCACTAAAAATAATATATTTAGAGTTGTCCATTTAGCAACTTAAAATGCAGGATGCCCAGGTAAATTTGCATTTTGGACAAACAATGACTATTGTTAATATAAAGAAATATAGGTGTGACTCTCTGTCTTCAGAAAAAATGTCCAAGAACTAACCTAGCCGTGAAATTAAGATTTCAATTTCTCTTCACTCAGTTTCTTTAGTGGAGAGCATTTTTAAGTTTAATATTAATAAAAGTATCTATTTTATCTTGCATAGATCAAGAAAGCATCAGCAGCAATTCGTTTTGCCTATTTTTCTATAAATGGACTCATACAGTTTGAATACATGGGTCAGTCTTCTTTTATCAAGTGTCTTTTCTTATAGAATGGATTATTTTTGTACATACATTAAATTTTTCAAGTTAGACCAAATTAAGGAATATATAAAAGCAAATCTTGGGAGATGAATATTTAAAACCAGATTTTAAGATAATGACTTTACTTAATACATCTCTGTCACTAAGACACTTTGGGATTTTTTTTTAGTTAATTGCTTAATAGACATTAATGGGTACCTGGACTACATCAGGCACTGGAGACATAAATATAAAATAATGTGCTTCCCTTCAAAAATCTTATAAATAGACAAAAACAAACATGGCTACATGGAAGAAAGATCAGAGTTGCTATATTTCTGTTAAGAATACATATTTGGGAAGCTGAAGTGTTTTTAAAACAGTGACTGGATAAATCATTTTAAAAGTTAGTTTTTATAAAAAGCTAGTCTCTGTGCTAATTTAGGTGAACTCATAATCAAAATGAATCTTAATTCTGTGACAGACAATTTTGTGGCTAGTAAAAAATACAAAGTAGAAAATTTAAAAATGTAAAATATTTATAACTACCAAAATAATCAAACACAAATGAAAAATGTAATGACAGATATTAACACTGAAAGCTACAAAATATTGATGAAAGAAATTAAAGGAGATCTAAGTAGGAGGAATATTATGATAATAGATGGACTTACTATTGTAAAGGTAAGGAGTTCTTACAAATTAATCTATACACCAAATCCAGACCCATGATAGGTTCCACCAATTTTTACTTTATTAGATAAATTTTTTAAATTATTCTAAAATTCACAAGGAACTGTAAAAATCCAAGAGAAACAAAGAAAAATTATTATTATACATCAGTTAGGTAGGGAGAAAATTGTTTTCAGTTAATGGTAAATGTGTCAATTGAATATCATCACAGAAAAAAATTGTCTTAAATCTACCTTACCCTAGATACAAAATTAAATTCAATATGGATTGCAGATTTAATTGTAGAGGATAAAACAAAAACAAAAAAAAGATGTTTAGAGAAAAAATACAGGAGAAAATTTTCCTCTCTTCAGTATAGCAAAAATCATTTTAAAACATAAAACATGAAGCAGGTGTAAAAGATAAACATCATTAAATCAAGGTATAACTAAAAATTTTCAAGAGACTTGAGTATGACCATTAAAAGGTAACTGGGTGGGAGTGCATACATCCAGCAAAGAATTCATATAAGAAACAAATAAAGAGCATTTATAAATCAACAATCAAAAGCAGTTATCTCAATCAAAAAATGAACTAAAACTTGAAAAAATTCCCTATCAAAGAACATATTCCATGGACAATAAACCTATGAAAAGCTCATATTCATTTGTCACCAGAGGAATTCATATTAAAACTTTTGCACACAAACTAGAATGATTACAATGGAAAAAGAAAAGGCACAAGTATTAATAAGGTCATACAGCAACTGAACTCTAATACAGTAATAACAACATAGTAAATTGTTACAACCACTTGGAAAACTGGAAATATCTATAATATTTGAGTATATATTACCCTGGCATAGACCATGGCCCAGCAGTTCTGTTCCTAGATGTGTGCCCAACAGAAACTCAACCATGTAGTCACTAGAAAACAAGTCCTAGAATATTTCATAGCACCACCATTCCCAGTAGCCAAAAGCTGGAAACTTCCAAAATCTCCATCAATAGCAGACTGGGTCAGTAAATTGTATATTCATACAGTGGAATACTATACTGCCTCGAGAATGAACAATCTATATGGACATAGAAGAATATAAATAAATCTCAGAAAAAATAATGTTGATTAAAAAAAAGCCAGACCTTGTCTTCAAACTGTATGAGTCCATTTATAGAAAAATAAGCAAGATGAAATGCTGCTGATAGTTATCAAGATGGTGGCTACCTCTGCAAGGATAAGGGATTGTAATGGCTTGTGAAATTAGGGGAAGATTTTCTGGAGTACTGGTGATATTCTAGTTCTTAATCATGTGCTTGGCTGTCAAGCTGAGCTCGATTTAATTTGCAGCAATTCATCAAGCTGTGTAATCATAATATGTACACTGTTCTGTAGGAATGGTGTACCTCGGTAAAAATTAAAGGTAAACAAGCAAAAATAAAATACTCGACACTTTGTGGGCAGTTCAGGTACTTATCCACAGCCTGAGGTTTAGAGCAGAAAGAGGTAACCTATGTGGGTTACCTCTGAGTGATAGAACCCAGCCCAGTTTTTAATTGGATTGAAAATTATTTGCAGAAATGAAGAACATATGAAAAATATTTGAGTTTAATTAGTAGTCAAAGAAATTCAAATTTAAAGTTGAAATATCAGTAACATGGAAGATACTTATGATAGAATATTAAATGGGGGTAAATATACCAAAATAATAATAGCAATTATGTGACATGTAGGAAGGTAGATGCTTTCTTTCTTCCTCTTTAAATGCATATTTTCCAAAGGTTCTATATCAAGAATGACTTATTTTTATATGAAAAAAGGAAGAAAATAATTTTTTCCCAGAAAACAATAACATGTTCAGATAAAACAGAGAAATGATTGTTTGCCATGAATTTGCTGGGCTAAAAACAACTTTCCACTTAAAAATGAGTTGAATTATGATTATATATTTGAAACTATCTCTTAGTTTGGAGTTGTACTTTAAATTTCATATGTCTGGAATAGAAATCACTACCCACACACCAGTACTGCTTGAAAAAAAATGCCTCATCTCGTATTTTTGACAGTAAAGTGGTATACAAAGCTGAAAACTTCCATATTTCTCTCTTCATTATCCTAAATCAATATAAATCTCTCTCCAGTCCACTGTAGAAAATTGCATGGGGTTAGAAATTCTTCTGGAAACACGTATGTCTGAACATATGAGTCTCTGTTCTTTATTATCATCACCCTACCGTAGTTCAAGCAATTATCCCTTATGTTATTCTCTTACCAAAAGTTTTATTTCTGCCAGGGCCATGGCCAAACCAAAGTACTTCATGGAGAAACCACATGAGATCAAGTGGATTTGGGGATAGGTGGCAAGCATGTCCATTTAGCATGGAACCTTAAACTGTAGGGAATGTCACTTTTTTTTGTGGTTGTTCAGTGGTGAAAGGTAAAGCCTAGTCACAAATTTGTTGATTTTTGTCCTCTACTATATCTTTCTTATGAATTATAAGGGCTCTGATTACCAAGGCTGCTCAAGTTGCTCCCATGGTGTATCAGGGACCCCTGCAGAGGTTCCTGATCTCCTACTCAATGCTATAACACAAGGCAAGAAGAAAGACTTAGAGACAGAATTAAAAAGAAACAGGGAGGGGCCGGGGATTTAGCTCAGTGGTTTCGCCGCCTGCTGCACAAGTGCAAGGACCCAAGTTCGATCCCCGGTACCAAAAAAAAAAAGAAAGAAAGAAACAGGGAACTGGGATGGTCAGTGCTGAGCAAGCAGCAAAGACCTTGAACAGCCAGAACCACTTATATTTATTGGTTACACAATCATCCGTTAAATTGGGGTAAGGGGGCTACGTGTGGTTGTTAGGAATAAGTTGCTAATGCAGGCAAGACTTATAAAAGAAGAGACAAAGCACTCTTGTGTTAGGAACAGAACAGACAAGATATAGGTTGTGGCTAACAATTAACCTCTTTTCAGTTAAGAAGGTTTTAATTCTGGGAACAGAATTTGGGTAAGAGTCACTCTGACCTTAGCTGCTGTGTTATCTCATATCAAGCCCAACAGCTCCATGGGCCATTTCCCTAGCCTCTGCTGTGGCCATTGGCAGGGGTTGGTACTTACCTGTGTGCTGTCTACAATGCTCCTATGAATCACATAGGTTTCGGCCAGACTCATTTCTTTAAACAAGCCAATTGAGGGGTTCACTCTTTTCACCCTGCACTGCTCACAGCCTGCTTTGGACATAATTAACAGGGTGGTCTCTCACAATGGTGAGCTGACTTTGTGAGCAAAGGATTGTGGGTTGCCTAGCAAAAGAAAGGGCAGCTCCTCCTCTGGCAGGTGCCCTCTCCCTCTCCCCATAAACACAGGGGATGCCTGGATTGCTCATTAATAGCATTTCTGTAGGGTTGATTAAGACTATCTGCTGATTAGTCACACACATATACACTCACACATACATATGAGGTGTGATCAAAAACTATGGTGAATGTTTAAAAACTTTTATTGCCATAAAAGACACATTGCCAGTGATATCCCTCAAAATTCTCCCCCTTTCTTTGGCCACACTTTCTGAGGCAGTTCTGCAAGTCCTTTTTCATGAGTGTTTAGTTGTGCTGGCATGGCTGCACTGACATCCTGAATTGACTCAAAATATTTACTTTCCATGGTCATTTTGACTTTGAAGAAGAGCCAGAAATCTCATGGTTCCAGATCCAGTGAATAATAAGATGGATAAGGACACAGCATCATGTTTCTGTTTGGTAGAAATTGCCATAAATGTTTAATCAACAAGAGGTGATCAAAATATATGGGAAATGTTTTAAAACCATTGCAATAAAAGATACACTGCCATTAATCAAAATATTCGAAATACTCCCCTAAGTTTGAACACATCTCATTGTTTTTGACAGTGTGTCTTTTTCTGTACTAATTTTTAAAAATTTAAAAAGTCACTTTATTTAGATCATCATGTAATATATATATATATATATATGCACATATACTTTGAAAAAAATTATCCCTTTGCAATCTTCTACTACTTATATTTACTTCTTATCACCAGCAAATTATGGTTTAATTATTAATATTCATTCATAATTTGTTAGTGTTAATCATTAATGGTAATTATTAACAGCAATAAATCTCTTAAGCAGTGTCATGATCCTAATTTAAATGATCTATCTACTAATAAACCAAGGCTTTGGTCAGATCTGCAAAAATGTATGTTTTCCAGGTCAGCTTGAACATGTAGTGGCCAGGACACAATCATTTCTTTAGACACTTAAAGTCATAACTTGTCTAACCTAGCCACAAAATCATACTTATTTATTTCCATAAGCATAAAATCCGAGCCAATCAATCCATGATGCTATTTCTCAGGTCACAACACAGAGGGGCACTAGAAAGGGACTGAAGGGACAGACAGGCCCCCAGGTGTTTAATGTCTCCCTTTCCCAGCATCAGGCCCACAGCAAGATCAGCATCTAGTTGAAAAACCCCACTGAGCTGTGTATTTCTGTTTTATTGTGCACTCTGATGTGGAGTCAAAATTTTAAAAGACATTTGTTCCAATCCTTGTCCATAAGTGACTTATATAAAATTATTGTGCATGTCAAATCGTATGGAAATTTAGAGATTAAACTTTTATAAAACTGTTACTAAAAAATATTTGATTGATTATGGATTTTCATCTTAATTTCCACTCTATTATGTTCCAGGAAGGACTTAAAGAAACAAGGAGAAAGTCTCTGTAGGCTGGTGGCATGGATGTCAGTCATAAAAACAGGAGCTAGGAGGCCAGGGATTTAGCTCAGTGTTCTGCTGCCTGCCTCACAGGGGCAAGGTCCCAAGTTCGATCCCCCATACCAAAAAAAAAACAAAACACACACACACACACAAACAACAGCTAGGGATTTTGAACCTCTGCTGTGAGTCTCAGCATAACATGTGGTATCTCTAATCTTCCACCATCCACTGAACTAAGTTCTGCTTTTTTCTTTTGCAGAAGGAGAAACTAAGGCCCAGAGATCTTAATGAATTTATAGCAGGCCACATAGACTGAGTCAGATTTGTTACATTTCCAAGCATTTTCTTTTTGGACCATGGCCCCTTGCCCATATGGCTTTTCCCGGACAATGCCCCTTTGCTGAAACATGGCATGAAGACAGTTTATCTGCTGAATCCCATCTACTGTCCAGGGACTGAAAGCCATGTGTGTCCATTTCCAATTCTTAGAGAATCCATAGTCTGTGGACATAATTTTTCCTCTTTCAACACTCTGATAATACATTGGTGTTTCAAGTTTTGCTTTGGTTTCATAAAAATTAAAAACTGGATCACCAGTGTAGCTATCCTAAAGCTGAATTTTTTCATCAAGAACAGTAAATAAAATAATGAGACATTAGTCAGGAGAGTGGATAATACTGTCCCATTTGCTAATTTCTGAGAAAAAAGAATATTGAGTCAAGATCTGAAACGGGGGCATAGATACCACTTGACGGTCATGTGGAATCCTTTGCAGGACTTTGAAACCCTCTCCATGAGAGATGAGTATATTCTGTTTGTGTCCTTACAAAATGAGGGAGTAAAATTCTACATCTCGGATTTTTCAGAAAAAAAATAAACAAAGATTAGACTCATGATTAGGTTCATAGGATTGCTTTATGGACAAATTCTTCTCACTCTTCTTCCCTTTAACTGCTCTCCATCAAGGTCACCCCACTTCCCTGGAGCTCAAGGATGCAAGTTTAATGCCCAGGATGACTTAGGTTTCATTCCCCATCAAAACTCTGCTGGACACTTACTGTATCCCAGACAGGCTGGACGCCAAGGTGACGATAGTAAATCAGAAATCTTTCCCACACCCAGGTGAAGTTTCACAAGCCCGTGATCCCAACCACTCAGGAGGCAGAGGAGGATCACAAGGGCCACCTAGGCAACTTAGCAGACCCTGTCTCAGCATTTTCAAAAAGTACAAAGAGCTGGGGATGTAGCTCAGTGTCCCCTGGGTTCAATCTCCAGTACCTAGAAGGAAGGAAAGAAGGAAGGAAGGAGAGAAAGCCAGAGAGAGAGAGAGAGAGATCTTTTCTGTCCTCAAAAAGCTTCCATTCTCATCAGTAATGGGTTTGGGGGTGTAGTACCCTCAAGACCACTTGAGAGCTGGTCTGAATCTATCTTAGCTACTCCCAGACCACCAGTTCACTTGGATTGAGTCATCTGAAATGGAATCTGCTTTCTACAATAAACTCCACTTACCATTTTTTCAGTCTCCTCTCTCTACTGAGGCTCATATTTTCTGTTGTCCCATCTGTCCACCTGCTGTGATAGTTCCCTCCACTGTATCCCATGAGTGTGTGTATGTGCACGTGGGTGATATCCCTCCTTGAAGGCTAGGACTCCTAAATTTTAGTCTGTGTATGCTTAAATGCCTCATTCAAAGCGAGTCTTCAGTTGGATTAGCTGAAGAAGTACTGTTCACCAGCTGAGTAAGACTGACACTGAGACCACCAATTCCTTGTTACAAACCGGGTTGGCTAATCTAGAAGTATTTCTCTGGGATGAGGCCACCTGACATCAAACTGCAGGGCATGATTCAATCGGGCTGTTTAGCTCATGGTGTCTGATATGGTATTAGATGCTTAGGGTTTTCCAAGTGTGACTGATAATAAGCATTGAGCTTCCCTTGTCAGAGTTAGTTCAGTGAGAAAAAAAAAAGTAATCTGAAAGTGGTAAATAAAAGCAATCTTTGGTCCTTCCCAAACTCTGACTTAATATCAGAAATTCCTGAGATTCTACAACAAAGTAAAATGGAATAATTCCAACAAATGTTAAGAAATATGTAGAATTATTATGAGAAATGCAGTGCTAGTCAATCCCTGACCTTTCTTACCTAGAAAGATGCCTTGTTATTCTAGTGGTTGTTGGGGAAGCCTCAAAAAAGTGTTACCCAATGGAATAGACCAATCCCTCATTGTTCTTAAATACAATTTTTTCTGTAAGAAAATAATAAATAAATAAACAAACAAACAAACCAGTATTGGGACTTGAGGTCACCATGTGCAAGGTACAAGAGGGATTTCTCAGAGAAGAGCCATCGAGACTATTACCAACAGAAACTCTCCTCATTCGCCCATGAGACCTCTTGCTGAGTAGCTACTCCATACTCAAGCAACCCAAACCTTAATGAGTCCCAGCCTGCACCTCCCAAAGGTGGTTAGACTCTTATCAAGCCAATCTTCATACCTCTGATGATTTCCATCCAATGGTGCAGTGAAGTTCAGGGACTCCACCAGACTGTGACCCTCAGAGAGACAGGGTATCTAGATGTGTCAACACAGTGTGGTGGCTAAAAGTCAAATTGCCTCACTTTGTTCCCGAAACACCGTTGGATTTATCTGAACCCTAGTCTCACCCCACACTACATGGTTACACTGAGCACTGCTTAATTTCAGTGTGCTCAGCTTTAAGGTGACAGAAGCAGTAGCAACCCTTGGTAGGCAAATCCAGACTGAATTAGACAACTCGTACGAAATGCTGAATATAGCATTTAGCACAATCACACTGCCTATTTGTGCCACCATCCCTTTCTGGGGTGGAGTGGGCTCCACCACTCTTGCTCCTGAATGGATTGTAACTCTCAGGGTTCTTCCAGTCTTGTGGGGCATCTCCACTGTTTAACTCTGAATCCCAAACTGGAAGAGGAATCTCAGTGCCGCCATGTAATTAAACATTGCAAGGCTGTCTGGCGAACTAGACTCACCTTAGCAGGTCCCAAATCATGTCCTAGCCAATTTGGGCTCTGCCCACTGCTCATCCAGAAAGCCCTCTCCATTTTTCAGCTCTTCCTTACGGTATCTCTGTCCTGAAGGTTATCACAGACAGTGCCATAGCAATGTTTCAAAGAACGCATATAGGAAGGAAGCCTATGTGGCTTCACATCGCACAGAATTTCTCCTACTTATCCTTACCACACATACTGTGCTGATATTTTGGAACTTGTATTCTTCAGCAAACAGGTTGGAAGCAGAGGACTGTGTCAAGGACAGCCATAAATGACGCTACTGGAAACACTCAACATTTCATTTTGCCAAATTCTCAGAAAAAAATTTTTAAAATATTGAACACAATTAAATTCTCCCTGGCAAAATTATGCCACCTGGCCAAATACCTGGTCTGGCATGGTAACAAAGACTCTGTACACATAGACGACGTGTTTGTAAAACTTGAGGTACTCAATAAGCATAAATAGCTTGAGTTTTATTTTGATTCTCCCAAAAGAATGGTGTATTCTTTGGAAAACTGACCACTGAGTTTCATTCTACAGCAATATATCTTCCCCTCTCACCTTCCCTTTGTGAGGTCGTCTGTATAGAATGGGTTCCCACAGGTTGAGGGGAAGAATTAAAAAAGCCTCCACCATCACCCCCACCCGACCCGTCCTCCAGTCCCTTCCAAGGCCCCGAGCAGCTGGTAGGTTTATTGCTCTTCGTGGCTTTGGCTCTGCTCTATACATGCGGCAAGATTGATTCTCCTCCTTCTAAAATGGGGAGATCTGGGGTGTCTGTGTACCTCTGTCCTGTGTCCCTCTGGAGTAAAATGGCCTCAGCCACACCCAGTAAAGAGGCAGCACATTTTGGGCCATCAGCAAGTGACAGTGACAGTGTGGAGGAGACCACTCCACCACCCCATCCCCGTCCACCTCTACCTGGAGCTCCAGACACACTGAAGATACGTGCAGAGTGCTCGGCCCCACAGATCCCCAGGGACTGGTTTCTGCAAGGCTGGGAGCTGAAGCCACCACTGAGACAGCCTCGAATGCTAAGGCTCCTTCAGGCACCACTGCGAGGCTCGGAGGTCCCGCCGAGGTGCAGGAGTCCACAAGCACTTGTGAGTGCACCCAGACACCCAAGAGGTGGGCCGATCGAAGGCCGCTTTTGCAGCTTTCCTCTCCGACTCGGCCTGCCCACCTCCACAGACAGTTTGCACAGCCTGACTCTTCAAGAATCCCACCAGGCTCCTGGCCTTTGTATCCCCAATTTGGCTGAAACAGAAACTCAGAGCCCCACTCCCACCCCCAGACTGAGCCACTCTTCCAGACCCAGCCAAGGCTTGGCACACAAGCGAGGAGCCAAAGGAGCCAGCCTGCAGGCAACAGGGGAAAGTAATTGCTCTTCCCACCAGCGCGGCTGCTCCTCTGCTTAGCATCTGAACGAGTTAATTTGAGGCCTGGCTTTCTGGGAAGACATGGCACTCCTCGCAGCATCCCACGGGTTCATGGGGAGAGAGGCCCTTTCGCCAGATAGAAACAGTAAATTATATTTGAAATCCATTGCTACTGAAGGAAGAAAAATCCTATTTCTCCCCCAGGAGTCATTCGTTTATTTATTTATTTTGGGGGCCTGGTTGCACCATTTAATATTCATTGTCCAACATCAGAAGTCCCTTTTGCTCACATAAGCATCAAGCAACTAAGGGAAATTTTGCTAATCAAACAAGGAGTGGTTTAATTGAATACAGAATTGCATCAAGAGGCTAGCCCTTTGCCAATCCTGGGCTTCCAGGCACTGATCTCAGCAGCATCGAAGTCAGACAAATTGGTTAAATTGATCCTGCTCCACGGAAAGGGTGCTTCATCTACACCCAATCAAGGGCAGATTGAAGTGTGATGTGCAACCAGGGGAAGGAATCAGGCAGCCCGCTATTTCTGGGTTAGGAATGGGCCTTCACGGAGCAAAAACACCTCCGCTTCCTGTGGGCTTTATTACCCCCTAAACACCAAGGGTCTTGAATTGTGAGCTGGAGGCTCACCCTTGCTCCTGAGCTGGCCATAAAGGCTATGGGCTCAGACGGGAACAGCCCGGTAAATCGGAGCTGGGCATCGTGCCTTTGTTCAGTCTACAACCTGTCAAATCAGTATCTGGCCTAATTAATCACACACACTGCAGAGAGCAGCACTTCCATGCTTCCGGCACCCAGCTAGCTGTTTTCCAGAATTGTTTTTCACATCACCGACCCAGAAAGTCAGTCAGCACAGTTGAGGAAGGTGGCCTTAGCGTGCTTCCCAGGTCCCCACGAAGAGCTGTGTGACTGGGGACAAGTTACTCGAGTGCCTCAAGCCAGTTGTCTCCTCTGTAAAACTGGGGTTGTGACTCTGCCTCGTTCAGAGGCTCATGGGGAGAACTGAATGTGGTCATTCTCAAAACAGCATCTAAAAAAAAAAAAAAAAGGCGTCTTGTACAGTGGTTATTCTCCTTTGAGGGAAGAGGCTTCTTCCAAGGGGAACGAGATCAACTCGTCCCTGTTGTGGATGAGTCACTGATAAACCACGGTGTGAAGGGCTCTCAACTAGATTTATTGGACACCAAAGTCCATGCATTTCCTACCATGTCACATCCCAGCAATCCTCACATGCCCGGGCCTATGCACTGCTCAGATCTGCAAAGAAAGACCAGTGAAATCTAACATGTCATTTCTCTTCACAAAAGCAGTCCAGACAGTGAACATTAATGTTTGGTGCCGACCATAAACAAAGCAGGTTCTCCAAGAGAGACTGTCACTCCAGGTGTTACAGTCCAGCTCCTGTCTCTGTACAACCCCATGTAAACTGGCTTGAGTTTTAGGAAGGCTTCAGTAGTTACTTCTTGCTCCGTGATACCACAGCTTTGTATATGCTTCTAGACTCCCACCTCTCATTTCATGGAAATTATACACTTATATACAACTCTCTCTGCCTCTGGACAGCAGCTCCTTGAAACCAAGGCCAATGACCAGATCATGTTTGGATTTCCTGCACCTGACCCAGTGCCTAAGATTTTCATGGTGGGTTCTGAGCAAACAGATGCCAGATGGCTGGCTGGCTGGCTAGCTGGCTGGATGGATGGAAGGAAGGAGTCCATTCTTTTAGTTACCACTGAAGAGGGCATTGCTTGCATAACTCCTCCCTAGGCATAGAAGAGGACCAATACAAGAAGACATTGTCCTGAAGAAATTTACATAGCATACCAGCATTTTCCATTCACTGATATTCACATTAATATTTTCAGGCTCACACTTCTCTTTGGGCTGCTTTTGTAAGCCTTTCTTCCCTGTGAATCCTTTAGCTCTCAGGGAACATAAAACGAGCTGAATACTCGTTTATTTACTTAGTGTAACACCCTGCACGATAATAGGCTCACATCCTGTTATACTGAATTAAATTCTGGTCTAGTAAAAGAGACAAAATAAATTGGCAGGTAACTCATGTCCATTAATATATTTGCTAATGCAGAATACTGGGATATTAGGATGGAAATATACTCTGAGTTGCGGGAATTTGGAGGAATAGGACCCATGGTACTTACATAGCACAGACATCTTCAGACAAAGACATTAAAGTTTATGACCACCTGCACACCATCACGTTCATTCTCTTCATGCTGAAATGGCTTTCCACTCTCAAAAGCCCACACTTATGCCCATGTACAATGACATAAAATACACTTACATGCTGCCAATTCTTGATTGCATATCAGTGTGTTCACTTGGATGTCTACGCTCACATGCAGCCTCTGAAAACTGACATTTTGCTCCTCTTCAAAAGCTTGCTTCTCCATCATTCATTTAGTGGCTCAACATCAGTCTGGACTTTTATGAATCTTTTCAAAATGTTACCACTTCACACAATTTCCCTAATACCTTAGTGCAAGCTCCCATCAACCTTTTACCTTCCTCATTCGCCAGTTCAATCTTTTTCTCCTCCACACACTTAGTGCCTCTTCTCTACATAGTAGTCCATGATTCTTTGTTAAGGGAAAGTCAGGTCGTGCCATTGTCTTGCTCGAAATTCTCTTGGCTGTCTGTCTCTGGAGAACTCAGGGCTCTCCACGCTCCCCGACAAGGCCCTCCCTGCGCTGTGCCCTGTCCTCTTTGCCCTCGCCCACCCCCTTTCTATTCAGTTCATATCCAGTGTACTCAACTAAATTCAATATATTCTAACACCTTGTGAAGTATGGAGAATACAAAGATATATCTGCTTCTTGCATTAATATAACTAACACTCTGGTTGAGGTAACAAGATATTTTAGACCTTACGGAAATCGTCTGGTCCAGCCCCTTCAATACAGAGAAGAAAAATTATCTTCTTAAGGTTGCCCAGCAAGATAAGAAGCCACATCCCTATCTTTTTATCCAATACTCTTTTCACTGTGTTTTTCTTTCTGTGAAGAGTGAATAAAATATACAGTGAATGTTTAAATTTCTAAAAAATTTATTACAATAAAAAGACGCATTGTCATTAATTCTCCTCAGAATATTCTCCCTTGCTTTGTACATACTTATCCCATCATTCTTGCCACTTTCTGAAGCAGTTCTGGGGGTCTTCTTTCATAAGTGTCTTTATGAGGTGTGATTTAAAAAATACAGTGAATGCTGCTGCTGAGTGCCATCTAATAAATAGGCAGGTTCCTGAAAACCTGACGTTGTGTCCTCATCCACCTTATTCATCAGATCTGGCATTGTGCAACTTCTGGCTCTGCTCCAAAGTCAAAACGACCATGAAAGGGAAATGTTTTCAATCAATTCAGGACATCAAGGCAGCCAGAACAGTACAAGTGGGATGCTCACAATAAAAGGACGTCCAGAAGCTACTGAAATTAGTGAATAAAATAGGTCTCTCCAGTGCCATAGATTCCCCAGTGTGTGACAGCAAGAAAAAATAGAAGGCAGGGGCCGGGGATTTAGCTCAGTGGTTTCGTCACCTGCTGCGCAACCGCAAGGACCCAAGTTCGATTCCTGGTACCAAAAAAAAGAAAAAAAAAACAAGAAAAAAAAATAGAAGACGGGAATAGAAATGATAAAAATGAGGGAAGTTGGGATTTCTCTTAGTAGAAGTAACAAATAGCACTGAGAAGTCTGGCTGTAAAGTCACCAATGATGGTGATAGCTATACTGTATTGTAGAGCTCCATTTTATGGTCTGCTTACCTTTTTAGTCACCAACGTATCCATTTATTCTTCACAACACCATATGTAATGTTTAACATTTCCTCTGTACCTAAGGAAGCTGAAACAGGGGCTCCAAGAAGCAAAAGACATGGTGCCTGAGTCTGCCCTAAATTGAGGTGAGATATTTCACTACAGGGTTATGAGGCAAACCCAAAGTCCTGTGTTGACATTTTATTTCCTAACAGATTTTATTGGACATTCTCAGAGATTTCTACAAAATTTTTCCAGCGTTGGATTCTTTTCCGGGAATTTTCTCCAAAAGAACATGTTGTAATTATCCAATTCTAAAGCTAACATCAGCCTACTTTGTGCCTACAACCTGATTTTCAGGAAATGTCTCTTTTAAACTTGTGCCCTATGAGTTAATAATTAAAATTCACACCCCATAGCCTTCATGAGTGTATTATTTTGCATTGCCCAATAATGGAAATCCGCAGATAGAGTTTGAACTAAACAAGGCTTCCAAACGTGTGTCTTCTCTCTAGGAATCAAATGATCCTTTGGGGAAATTACCACCAGAGCTACTGTTAGAGATAAGCCAGCCCAAGTCCTCTGGTTACAGAGTGAAATGAAGGTAGCAAAGAGTTTAGTGATTCCTGCAAGGTCTCAGAACATTACTATACATTCATCTCTATTGCCGTCTATGTGCTCTATACAGAAAATCATGAAATATAATCGATCAGTTATTACCCAGTTTAATACCCTCATTTTGTAAAGGAGGAAGTGGAGTTTCGATTTCCAAGTAGAAAAGCTCAACTCCGGCTCTCCCAATCTCCTACTTGGTTATTTTGTGTACAATAGTGCTTCTTTCTAAATACAGATACGGGCACCTTCATGATTAAAAAAAAAAACCCTGCTTTTCACTCTGGGCATAGAATTATGATTTCTGGTAGTAGCTGAGCAATCTGCAAGCCTCTGTCCAAAGAACTCCTGAGTCCTTGCTGTGTGTTTCATACAAAGCTCATGTCTCACATGTGTTAAGATAAACTCTGCCTCCCTCCTGTATCTTACACCTTCATAGAAAAGAAACCAGAGACTCTTTGTAACTTTCCTCAGACTTCCTCTGCTTGCTCCTTTTCTTGCCCCAGTGCCTTCCATGTAATAAGTGCTTCCTCTTCCTCTCTGCAACTCTTTCCTTTGACAGGGGAAGGAGGTCGGAGATAGGCGACACTTCACATTATGGCTTTTTCTCCAGTTTGGTCCTCCATTCAAGTCTCTCTCATCTTATTCTACCTGAGCAGCTCACTGAAGAAGCTCAAGTATTCCCTTTCTAATCCCTCGCTGAGACAATACCAACCCTAAGTTAAGGGTTATTGCATAAGTAAGACAATAAGAGATACAAGGGATTATCACAGTGCCTGGCTCAAGGCGAATACTCAATAATGAGTGAAGCTCCAAGTCACATCTCCAGGCCTGCTCTTCAGTTTTACACGTCTCTTAACTCTTCTGACAACTTTTAGTGCTATCATTAGTATTTTCATTTTATAAGGAGGAAACTGAGGCACAAAGAGGTACACAACACAGCTAAGGGCCCAGAGTTCTGCCAGTAATGGCAGAACCAGGATTCAAAGGCAGACTGTCTAGTTCTAGAGCCTGGGCTCTTTACCTGCAAACCATACTGCCCTGAAACCGAGTGCAGCTGGGCGACCACATGGGGAGGTCATATGGAATGCTCTTGGAGCTCAAGTGCCATAAGATCCCACCACCGCCATGTGCATTGGAAAATGAAGAGTCCGGGAGCTGTTACCCCTCTGATTCCCACTCAAAGGGGAACAGTGCACTTGTTTTTCTAAGAGGAGCTGAGGACCAGTGGAGGCTACATTTGAAGCCAGCAGTAAAAATATTGTCCCCAACCTTTTGATCTATGCACTCAATCCATTTGAGTTTATCGTTATAGTTGGTGAGAATGTGTCTGGGACTATATGGAGTACTCTTTTTGTTAAGGCAGCACTTGCCTGCATTGACTTTTTTCTTAAGGAGGTACTGGGGATCGAACTAGGGACCTTGTGCTTGCGAGGCAGGTGGCGGAACCACTGAGCTAAATCCCAGCCCCTGCATTGACTTTTTAAGTAAAGCCAAATGGAAGACATGTTTGTATAAAGATTTATCAGAGGGTTGGGGATGTAGCTCAGTGGTAGAACATGTGCCTAGCATGCCTGAGGCCCTTGGGTTTAAACCAGCGCACACAACAGATGGTCACATTCTGCTTACTAATAGAATGACAACTCACAAGCCCGTACAGTGGTAAATGCCCGTAATCCCAGCTATTGAAGCAGGAAGATCACAAATCTGAGAGCAGCCTGTAAAACAAGCCAGACCTCATCTTAAAACAAAACAAAATCAAAAGTCAATTCACAGAGAGGTGACAAATGTTCTAGAGGCGAAATGGGCCTCCATAAAGAAAAGTGCCGAATGCTCTTCACGTACTAAAGCAGATCAAAATATTCAACTACAAGTTACCTCAAGGAATCTGTCCAGAGCTGCCCAAGTGAAAACCAACTCCTGCCATCTACACTACCTTTCCTGACTGCTGGCTTCCAGAGGGCTGAAGACAAGGAGGCCCCACACCCACCCAGTAGCTAGAACTGTCAGAGTAATTTTTGGAGACAAAGTTTGAGAAATAGGACAGAAGCCTCAGAAAGGGAAAAGAAAAGTCTGTCGGAGCATAGAACTGCCTCTGTCCAGGGCAAACCCTGCTGAAAAACTGACTCTTGTACAAGTAATCAGATATTAAGACTCTTTTAAGGAGCACAGAATAGTTGAATTCATCACCATAATTTAATTGTGCCAGTTATGAAAGAGCAGTTTGCCTCCCCTCCTTCTCAGGCACTGCTTCTGTGTATTAAACTCAGACAAATCAGATCGAGGATTCCGAGAGTACTGTATTAGTCATCTGCATCCCTTTTAATTTGTTTAATGGCCTTGTGTGTGTATGCATGTCTGTGTGTGTGTGTGCGTGTGTGTCCGAGCTGTACATCATTTAGCCTCACGACAACATGTAAATAAAGAATGGATAGGGAAACCTTTACAGAAAAGAATAAAGCGTGCCTCTTTCTAAAGTTACATTTGATGTTTGAGTAATTCATGGGATGCGGACTGCAAGCCGCAGTGTTTATTATTTCCACTGAGCCGTCTCCAGACTGAGGAGAAGAGAGAAGGCAAAGAAAGGAAGGAAGGAAGGAAGAAAAGGAGTCTGAATTTACACTCACCGCTTCAAAAGCCCTTTTGTGCTCGGCCAACTTCTCCTGGCTGAAGATGCGGTACTTGCCAAAAAGTCGCCTGCAAGAAAGCGCACAACAAAAGTAGAAAACAGCCCATTAAAGGACTCCTTTTCTGGCGACCCCCACCTTCTTTTAATAATTTTTCTTTCACATAAAAGACACATTTTTAGAAAGTGGCACTCACTCCCGGCCTTACGAATGCTCGCTGGGATTAGAAAATCAACCACTTCGTTAGTGGAGCTTGGAACTGGGTTTGGCTGTTTGGGTCAATTGTCTTTTCACCTGGCTCGAGCCACTGAGTCAACGTGGCCTAAGAATGGGGGTTACTTAGCATGTAGGGCCCGTCGGCGGGGGAGCCCCAGACGGCTGTGAGAATGGCTGTCTTGTTTGGGCGGTTGCTGCTCTTCCCTGCACTTGCACATTCAGACTTTCTGTCCATTCAGCCGCGGAGGCCACGTGTCCCGAACCTTAAAGGGCTGGGGCTTTACAGCAACTTGGCTAAACTTGCCCTTTCATCTGGAGGGTTTTCTATGTGAGGGACACTTGTGCAGTTTAGAGAATTCTCTCCAACATGAATGCTTTTCCGTGTTTGTATTTTCATGGGGGTGCTTGAACAGCAGCCTAAGTTGTGGGGTGTGTGGGAGAAAAGGAAAGAGGAAAAAGTAGGAATGAACAAAGAGTGACAGTAACCTCTGCCACCACAGGCTGTGTGGACACCTGCCACAAAACCACAAGTCCAGTGAAATGACCAGTTCAGCGTTTTGATCTTTGCAATGCCAACGGGGTGACTTTTCCAGTGAAATGATCAGTTGGTTTGGCATCTTTCAGGAACAACCCTGGTTCAATTTGAATTATTTAGAAGTAATTACCCCATTGGTAGATCATCAAGGTCTGAGCTTTCTTTCTATTTCCTTCCTGGGCACCTGCTTTTCTGGTCCATTCTAATACTAATTAGTATCCCCAACCTGGGAATGGGCAGTTTAGTTTAGTTCGGCAAATATTTTATGGAATATTTATCATGTGCCAAATACGCCTTTAGCTTCCAGAGCTAGAAAGAGAGAGGTGATTGGTGCCCCCAGTAAGTCTGAGATTTAATGGGGGAGAGAGAGCATTTCGAACCAAGGCCAAGGACAGGCCCGGGGTGGCTTAGGACGACTCGGCGGGGAGACGTGAGCACAGTCCAGGGCTCTCGGGGCTGATTCCTCAAAGAGGTGCAGACTGGGGTGATTTCCAAAGGGTTGGGGAAATAGACCGGTTAATGAAGAGGGAGAAAAGGGAGTCAGGAAGCAGAGAGAACTGGAACATAAACTCTGAGGACAGAAAAAGAGGGGCTGACAGGGAGAATCAGGACAGGGGACAAACTTGGGAGGGTCCAGCACCAGGTGACAGCAGCCATACCTCCTTTCAAGGGCAACACCAAGGTCAAATCAGGGCTGGGAGAAGATGAGATCTAAACTCAGTTTGGTCTTCGTGGAAGTGGACTTGAAGCCTGGCCACGGGGGAACGGTTCGCAAGGAAGGAAGATCGCAATTCTGAATGAAGGATTTGAGGTGAGATTGGGGAGTGGGGTGAGGAAGGAGATTTGGGTTTGCAAAGCATAGGGCAAACAAAATGGGTGGGATTAGGAGAGGAGAAAGATTAGGACAAGCCCCAAGCTTCTAGTTTAGACCACAGGGTGGTGACAGTGCTATTGGGCAAAAGAAGACATCAAAGGAAGAGGGTATCAAGGTAGGCACAGGAGATGACGCAGGTGGGGATGTGTGTGGTTCTGAGTTCAGTGGGAGAGCGTGCGGGGGGAGGCTGTAGATGCAGGTGCTGGGGCTTCCACAAGCTGTGATGTGAATGGTGCGTTCCTGTGGGGCTGGTATCTCAGGTCTCCAAGGAGCTGAAAACATTCTTGATGAGGGGAGCGGGCAAAACAGTTCTTAAATATCACAATAGCTTCCAGCCCTTTGAAGGGTCATAGTATTCTTCCATAGTATAAAAAATTCCAAGGTAAGAAGGGGAGAAAGTTAACTGGAAAGTAGGAAAAAATGTTCAAAATCCCACCTCCTCTGGGGATGGAAACAATGAACGAAAGGTGAAGAATCACAGACTTACACCATGACTTTATTGTTGGATGTTAAAAGCAGACAAAGAGTATATTTCATTGGCTGAAATGGAGTTTGGAGCAAAATTTGAATTGCAGAAAAAGCCCCTGGATGCAGTGTAGCATAGTCCTCTTGTGTCGGGATCAGACTGCTTTTAACATTCCGATTCCAGGATTTCTACCCCCTGTGGTGCTGGTTCAGTATTCTATGTCAGTAGAACCCAGGAATCTGATTTAAAATAAACCAACTACTTGCCTCTTATGCCCTGTCCTAACTAATTAAAAATGTGTGTATCTGAGATTGTGTTAGAAGGAATCTCTGCACAATGGATACGAAATTAGACAGAGGAGAGGCAGTGAGAAAGCTCTAGCATCTTATGAGTGGAACCTGGAAATGTGGGTCTTACTTTTCAAATCTTAGAAAGGGAAACACATCATTCTACAAAGAGAAAAAGACCAGAGATGGGGGAAGCTCTGGAGAGGTTGCTCTCTCTGTTCCCACTTAAAACACCAGTGGTGCAAGGGAATCCACTGGAGAGAGGTTCTCATGGGCACTGGAGAAGACAGCACCACATAAGCCATGAAAGTGCCAGCAACTTCACTGTATACCAGGTGCTCCCTAAATTCATGGCCATTGAAAACTCATTGATGAATAGCATTTATGGAGATTGCCTGAAAGATCCACAACCAATTCACACTACGGCCCCTCTGCATTAGTCAACTTTTTCTCTGCGACATAATACTCAACCTGCACAACTTAAAGTAGGAGAGGTTCACTTGCTCAGGGTTTTAGTCCATGCTTGGCTGCTCCAAGGCAGAGACATGGTGGTGGAAAGGTGTGGTGGAGCAAAAGCGGCTTAGTCCACTGCAGCCAGAAGCAGAGCGAGGGAAGAGTGCCAGAGCAGAAGGAGTCACAGACCCCAACCCTACTCCGCCCTGACCCACTGAGACACCAGTTCCCAGGGGAGACCCCAAAACCTATCCAACTGAAACTCCATCCGAGTCGCTACATCCTCCATAAAGCTGCCTCTCAGACCCTGTACTCCTGCCCTACCTCATCACACAGGCAGGCGAAGAGTTAAGACATTTAATAAAGCGCCAGACTGACTCCGGAAACTCCTTGGGCTTATACTGAGTTTCCTTTGAAGAGAGCCCTACCCGTTCTGTCACCGTGTCGAAGGGAAGGCTGCCACTGAGTGTGCCATGTGCCATGATTCTCTCAGTAGGTGGTGAGTAATTCTAGTAGGGTTCCTCTCCTGTTATTTCTTTTAAACTTAGGAACACTGAGAATTGTATGTCTCTCCTTTCTGCGTTTAGGCTGCTAGAACAGCAAAAGCCAGACTTACTCACAAATAGCAAGTAGAAAGAACTCAGTACTAGGAGTGTTTTTATTAGCCTTGCTCTTACTTCAGTTTTAATAAACATTGTCCATTCCAGCAGTAACAGCGTTGCGCTTTCTCATTATTGCTGTGTTCACTGGAGTAGTAGACTTTTAACTTCTAAGACCCTTTCCTTTGCTTTCACGTCTTGGTTACCTGCTTGGTATAAGAGGCCTAACTTTCAACCCATCTTGGCTTTGGACACACCTTACTCACTAAGCCTAATCATTTTTAGCTTTTCTTGTAAAATGAGAAACGTATCACTCTTCTTTTCCCTTGGACACTTCAAGTCATCGGGGGGCGATTCGTTGATCTATTTCTCTATTGTTGTGTCTCAGGGAATAGGGACGCTTGGGAGGACAGGGAGAGGGGAGCATTCGGTCAGTGGAGCAGTGAAGACTCATGCATTTATTGATTAAGTTCTGTTTTCTATATTGGTGTGATTCCCGGTGCCCCAAAATAATTACAGAAGTAACACCAAAGACCACTGATCACATGGCTGGGCTGTGTAGTTCAGTGGTACACCAGGTGCTTAGCATGTGTGAGGCCCTAGGTTTAATTCTCAGCAACATACACACACACACACACACACACACACAAGCACTGATCACAGATCTTTGTACCATATACAATAATAATGAAAAAAGTTTGGAACATTGTTAGAATTACCTACAAATGATATAGAGACACAAAGTGAGTCCTTGCTGTTGGACAATTGATATAGATAGACTTGCTCAACACAGACTACCACAAACCTTAGATTTGTAAAACAATAATGCCTAAAAAGTACAAAATAGTGAAACTCAATAAAACTAGGGTGCCTGTTCTTTAAATCACCTCTAGAGTACTTATACTACATAAAACAATGTAAAGTCTATGTAAATAGTTGTTAGATTATATCACTTAGGAAACAATAAGGAAATCTTCGTGCTCAGTATAGATACAGATTTCCTAATATTTTAAATCTGCAGCTGGCTGAATTTGTAGATGTGGAACTCGTGGACTTGAAGAGTCAACTGCAGTTCCTTCTTGAGGTCCTCTTTTCTTGACAGAGGAGGTCGGGGTATGGGCCTCTGGAATTGGCCCAGGAAGGTTACCAGGTCTGTTTTTAGGGTCAGGGTGTTAGAACAGTCTGTTGCCTCCATGTGGCTCTACATACTTAAGTTTGCCTTAACCAGGAGCTGTCTTCTGGTATCACTTCTAAGTCTACTCAATAGTAAAAATGGTTTTCTTTGTGTTTTCCTTTTGTGAGTATCTCTCCACGATCCAGCAATAGTGGTAGTCAAAGATAAGGATTTGGGGGTCTCATCTCTCATCCAGACAATTTGGGTTGGCTGGTGTGGAACTGAATGTGATTCTTCCCCTACGTTTAAGTCCCAGGAAATGGACACTGTCTAATCTGAATGGCAGAAACTTTTATCATCACATCATGGGGACACCAGAACCTTATGTTAATTGGTCTTCATTTTGGCTGTTATAGATAGGAATGTGATTGATTACAAGATAAAAAAATAATTAAAAATAAAAACAATTCAATAACTTATTGAATGTATTTTTGGTGAAGGCAAGACAATTTCTCAAAGCACAGGACTTGGGTGGGAAGTAAGGCAATGAATCCGAAGCGGTGACATACATACCTGAAGTCCAGGGGCCCAGGGCACACCAAGCTCTAGAGTGACCATCACACCTACTCTCACTGCCCTTCTTATTAAAGGGGAAGATGGGTCATATCGTTTTCTTAATTAAAAGAGAAGTGTGAAGTCAGAGGACAGATGGAGCTGTGAACATTAAGTTCTTCGTTCTTCCCACTTTAATGTAAAGGTGCTCACCATTTCTCTTGACTGTTTACTGGTATTTTAGATTATGCTTTGTTACAAGAAAGGTTTACCACACCTCACGAAAATAAAATAAATTTCTTATATATTATACCATAAAATCCTGGAGGAATGCTCTAGGCAGGTTTCACCCTACTCTTGATTTGTTTAGGGTTGGCCCTGAATACAAGTTAATCCTGTTGGAGGGAAAAGACTAAAAATGGCCCAAAATGCTCTGTCTTATTGTTGTTATAGAGAGCTGATATTTATATAATACTTATTAAAAACCACATATTATTTTAAATTGACTTTTCAGAATAAATTTACAGATTAAATCATTTAATTCTCACACAAACCTTATAGGATTTATACAATTATCATTTTTATCATTTTAGATAAGAAAGCTAGAGTACGGAGAAGTTAAAGAATCTTCTCCAGATCTTCACACTAACAGTGCATGTGCTCAGCATTGACATCTAGACAGTATGGTCCTAGAAGCCAATTCTTACTACTAAGCTATGCTGAATCTTAAAAGGGACCAATGAGATGAATGCTGGAGTTACGCTGAAGGTTCCATTCTTTATAGGAAGACATGATCAGAGTGAGGGAGCTCTCTTTGTCATCTAAAGCACAAGCTCTGTCTCTCTAGTGTCTGGCCTTTTAGTATCAGTGAGGATGGGAGAAAATAGCAGGTGAGAAGCTGATGGATAATTGATACTGACATATGTGTGTTACCTAAGCTCACCAGAGACAGGAAATTAATAATGTAGAAGGGCCCGGCATTGTCATCTTCTGAGTAGAAGCTGCATCCTGATTTGCCCTGCAGTGAGATTTGGGGAAAACAATTTGGTTTTCCCTTTACTTACATAGTATTTACTAGCTGCACTGGAATGGCACTGTTCACCTCATACCTCATTTATTTGTTTGAATGTATCCTGAGTCATAAAGAAAAGGATTTAAAGGACTTTCTAAAACTACATATGCCAACTTATTAAAAACCAGGTAAATTGGGATAAGGGGATTATCAATAAAGAATGCATGCTCTTTTGCTTTTATGTCTTTCTTTCTTGTTAGAACTCCTGAATTTTCAAGGGTAAAAGTCCATCCTCTCATGCATGTGCCTTGGGTAGGAGCAATTTTTACCTTCAGCTCCAGAGGTAAGCCAGGAGTGGATTAAGCTAAAGAGCATCTCTACCACATTGGTTCAGAATGGACACTTAACAGAAATAAATACAGTGAAAAACACAAGAGAAACCAGGAGTTTGGGGAAACAAAAATGTTCCTTTTCTTTACTTGACTTGTTTGTGGTAAGGTTTGGAGTCATAGAAGCCTTTCTGCTACCATCAGAGAAGTCAATCTGCGAATGTAATTGCCTCATGGGAGAAGACAGAGCACAGTATGAAACTCAGTGTGGTGACATAGCTTTAGCAGCTCAAGAGTCCTCCTGGATTGTCCTGATTATTGGATCGATTAAAATAGGTTGAGTTGATTTTCTGCTACATAAAAAAAACAAAAAAAGAATCCCCATTAAAACATAAACCAGGGCCGGGGATTTCGCTTAGTGGTTCCAGCACCTGCCTCGCAAGTGCAAGGTTCCGAGTTCAATCCCCGGTACCAAATAAATAAATAAATAAATAAATAAATAAATAAATAAACCAAAAGATAACCAAATAAGAGATATAAGATAAGCACAGGGCTGATATTAATATACAAAATGTATTTCCTTGCTTCAGGTAGATCACTGATTTGGATATGAGCTTCTTAAGAGCCAATACAAAGACTGACATATGAACAATTATTTTTGAGTTCATAGTGTCTATAGATTAATATAAGGCAGATGCTCAGAAATAAAACAATGATTCCTAGAATCAAGAACCTAAAAGGAATTTATGTATCTTCATAAAAAATGCATTAGTGGGAGACAAAGCAAGAT
This sequence comes from Heterocephalus glaber, assembly GCF_000247695.1. The sequence goes on along the minus strand of NW_004624750.1, from coordinate 5,314,342 downwards.
AGCAGAATAAGAATTTCTACCCCAGCCTCTTCACACAAATCCTGATGTGACAACCATCCATGTGCATAAAAATCTTCCCAAGAGCTCCAGAATTCACATGAGAGATTATAGCATGCAGATGGGGCACAGAAGCCAGAAAAGTGCATTGAAAATAGTAGGATGGGCAGTTTCACTCTACCCAGATCATCCTTTCCTTAATTCTGTACAATTCAGGGTTAGAGAAATACCCTTCTCCTGGGAGCTCTCCTGTGAGAGCCAAAGAGTGAGGTGAGCATATGAATTTTCTGTGGATCCAAACTCCAACCTGTACTAATATCCCAGGCATCAGGCTTGCTCCAGTAGACTCAATATCAGGGCAGCCCCATGAACCCTAGCACCAGAATCACCAGCCCACAGGCAAGATGTCCAGTCTACTTCCCCATGGATATCAGCAGCAAGTCTACTCACAGTCCAAACCTGACAACTCACTCTGAATCTTTAAACAGGATAACTTGTAAAGATTGTTTCTTGTTGAAGCCAGTCTACAAAGATTGGAAAAGGTTAACTACTTTTTTTTCTAATATACAGACAACAATGCTAGCTTACAAGAATCATGAAAGATAGATAGCATAGTACTATCAAGAGAGCAAAATAAAGTGCTAGTATCCAACCCTATGGAAATGAAGATCTAAATCCTGTCTAACAAAATATTCGAAGTAATCATCATAAGGAAGCTCAGAGTTCAAGGGAATACCCATAGAAAACTAAACAAAATCAGCAAAACAATACAACCACAAAATTAGGAGTTAATTAGGATAGAAATCATGAAAATAATCAAACAGAAATTCTGGAGACAAAAAATGTAATGATTAAGCTAAAATGTTCCATAGAGAGACTCAATAGCAGTCTCATAAAACAGAAGAATTGATGGGCTCAAAGAAAGGTCATTTGAAATTGTGCAGAGGAACAATGGTAACAGAAGAGTAAAACAAGTGAAAGAAGCACTTACAGACTTGTAAGGATAAACACAGGGCTTAAGAGATACTATTAGGAATATCGATATACACGTTATGGGATTCTCAGAATAAAAATAAAAAGAAGAAAGGACAAAAAGCTTATTTAAAGAAACAATGGCTGAAAATTTTCCAAATCCAGGGAGGGAAATGAATGTGCAATTTCATAAAATGCAAATGATCTTAAATAGATTGAATCAAGGAGACATAATAAAATTAAATTATCAAAAAATTGAGTAATATGATGAACCATATGATTCAGGATATAGCTAAAGAATTTGAAATCAGATCTTGATGAGATATCTGCATTCTCATGTTCACTGCAGCACAATCCACAGTAGAATATAAATAAAAGCAAACAAATGTCTGCTGATGACTGAATGGATAAAGAAAACGTGGTATGTACACATAATGGCATATTATTCAGCCTTTTAAAAGAAGGAATTCTGTCATTTTTCAAGATAGGATTACACCTAGTTTTGTAATTTCTTCTGCCTTTTTCCTATATCTGGAAAAGGCAGCTAGCTAGACAGAGAACTGTTCCAATCCCCAACCTTGCATCATCACAGGACATATTTTTTTTAAGGATTTTTATTATAGTTCCCTTATTTCATTTTACTTTCTCAATTTTGTTTGGTACCAAGACAGTAAAAAGAATGCTATTTATGGGACCCACGCAAAAGCTGCTAAGAAAATGTTGATTTTCAGTTATTGTCGAAGTTAAGTGAGTTAATATTACCAAAACTTGTGGAGTCTTGAGCAGTTGAAACTCATAAGTACTCTAAAGTACTTCCTCTCTGGTTTAGTTAATTGGAAGCCAAGGTTTATTTGTGTTTTTCTTGAAATTGACAAGAGAGTTTAACTTTTCAGATGGGAATCACTTGGGATATATACAAGCTATGATTGAAAAATACAGTGACTGCTTAAATGTTTTTTACAAAATTATTATAATAAAAGACACATTGTCATCAATCTCTGTCAAAATCCTCCTCCCCCTTCCTTTGAGCATACTTAGCCCATCATTCTTGCCACTTTCTGAAGCAGTTCTGGAAGTCTTTTTCATGAGTGTCTTTAGTTGCACTGCCATGGCTGCCTCAGTGTCCTGAATTGATTCAAAACATTTAATTTTCATAGTCATTTTTTACTTTGAGGAGTACTAGAAGTGCCAGATTTGGTGAATAAAGTGGCTGAGGAAACCTGGTAATGTTTTTTTAATTAATTTTATTGGTACATTTTAGGTATACAGTATAATTACATTCATCATTGGAGATTTGTACTTTGATATAATATATCTTGATTCTTATTTTTCCCCCTTCCCCTGCTCTCCCTTCAACCCCTCCATCCTTCCCTATTTACAAAGACATTGTTTCCATTATTTCATTTTCTCATGTTAATTTCTTTCCCTTCTTTCCTTTCCCTTACCCCTCCCACTTCCCCCTCCCCTTTGCCCCTTTTCTTTCTGTTTTACATTATCTATTATACCTTTTAGACCTTATTTACACTTTCAGCTTCTCATACCAGAGCAACTATTTGGTATTTACATGTGTGTCCTATTTATTTCACTTAAGGGTATGGCCTCAATGTGCATCCAATTAGCTTTAAATGTCTCTAATTTCTCATTCTTTATGACTGAGTAGTACTGCATTTTATTTTTAAAAACCCCACATTTTCTTTACATGGTAATGTTTTTATGAGCCTGTCTTCAGTGGGATGGCATTCACTGTATTTTTGATCACACCTAGTCATGACAAAACTGCTTCAGAAAGTTGCATCGACAGGAACCTATTAACCTCTATGAACATAAACATTATATGTCATAAACATGAGATAAGATTAATAATATTGAGAAGAATGAAAATAAAGAAAGGGGATTTAGAGGAGGAGGGAAGGAGAAGAAAGGGAAGGGGATTAAAAAAAAGAAGCAAGTTGTATTTCGTACACGGACCCACTCCGCAAGATGATTGTAAACTCCAAAAGTGTACTAACAAAAAGATGAAAAGAAAGCAGTAAGAATAAGTGCGTTCAAACTGAGGGGGAGTATTCGGAGGGAAGTTAATGACAATGCGTCATTTAAACAATGTGGTAAATTAAAACTTAAATACTGCATTTTGATCACACTTTATAGATTAAAATCAGCATCAACAATGTTGAAGTACAATGACAAACTCAATTTGACAAATATAAGAAGATGAAAATTTCCCTGATGTGCTCAATCAAAAAATAATACCTAGTATCTTGTTAGTGACAAAAGGAAGAACACAATTGCTTGATATAAATCCTCGACTTTAGGTTATAGCTCAGGTAAGTGTAACTAAATGCCATCTGAAGAACTGAGATGTATCCCTAGGGAAGATGGGCACCTAGCACTTTCGGCTACAGAATGGCAGAGTTGGGAGGGAAGAGCAAGGGTTTATTTCTGGTTGATAGGGCATGGCTGAGGGAACAAGTGGAGCTCAGGACCAGGTAGCCTTACCCTGTCAGCTAGAGCATCAGTGATGACAAAAGCACTCTTTCAGTGGCAGCAAGCCCAAGTCCAGTTCTGTCTCTGCACACACAGCTCCACTACCTGAAATTCACGCCCACAATCTTGGCCCTGGAGGATGCGTCAGAACAGGAAATTAGCAGTTTGGAATGTTTTCGGGTCCAATAGTCTTAGGAATGTCTACTAAGAAACTTTATAGAACTGCTAGGAGTCATTGCTCTAAGTGATACACAGCTCTTCAACCTTTGCGGACACACCCTAAAACTCTCAACTTCTTAAATAATCCCACATTAAAACTGTCAATCCGTGAACTCATTAAAGCCTTTTAGGATCTGCTTATTTTTCCAGTTTATGCCTAGCAGATTTTCTTTGCTGTTTCCTGATAAAAAGTTCATTTTTTTTCTTTTAATTATTCCAATGATTATGTCTACTGAAAAGAGATTTCAACTTTTACAAGTTGGCTGAAGTTGCATGGCATTTATATATCCTTTCAAGTTGATTTCTCTTTTCTATTTCAATAACTAACTCTATGTCCTGATGGACTCAATGGTCAAAACAAAAAGAACCTGAAGTTAAAATGAGGGTAAACTTATCTTACAAAGAAAATCATTTCTCTTTTCAGACACTCAAAGCGTTTTTATAGCAAGGAATGAGCACAAGGTACCTTCTCATTATAGAACCGAGTGGCATGGCATATTTCACAAAACAACCAAATCTATTCTACTTATGCAAGCTTAAAGTCAAAATATTTCATGGGATGTACCCAAAAGGCAGTAATCAACAGAAAAAAAAATCTGACAAGTTTTTTGCTTTAAAGTCAAAAACTTCTGAAACATTGTACAGAGCATTGAAAAGACAGTCTCAGAGTAGAAGAAAGTATTTGTTATATTTATCTAATTTATATTTATATATCTAAAATATATAAAGATCTTCTTTAATTAAATAAGTAAAGGACAACTCAGTAGAAAAATGGAAAAAAAGGGAAAATCCAAGCGGTTAGTAAGTAAGTGAAGAGATGTTCAAGTTGAATATCATCAGAAATAAAAGACAACCACAGTGAGTCAGGGATGCATATGCAGCATATGACTGTAGTCAAAAACAAACAAGAACAAGAGCAAAAACACCCAGTACTGATGAGGACGTGAAGCGATGGAAACACAAGTTCTGTTTGGGAAAGTAAGCTGTTGGAGATTAGCTAAGAAAATTGAAATCTGTGTGGCGATATCTGAGCAATACTACTGTAGTTGTCTACCCAAGAGACACACACATAACACACGCACCAGCAGACATTTGCACCAACATTCAGAGCTGTGTCATGCTTGGAGCTGAAGGTTGGAGTCAGCATACATGAGTCGCTACAGTAGAATGGATAAATCGGGGTATAATCATAAAAACAACACCGTCAGAAAAATGAATGAATTGCAACCAGTGTTCACCCTTAAAAATACAGTGCTGAGTAAAAAAGCCAGATTTTTTAAAAATGTATAAAAGGTACGCTGAAGTGTGAAAAGTAAAAAGTACATGATGAGTAAAACCAATCCAAAAATCTGAAATCGGAATGCTCCAAAATCCAAAACTTTTGAGTCCCAACATGACACCAGGAGTGGAAAATCCTGCACCTGACTTTTGTGATAAGTAACAGTCAAAGCACAGGTGCACTAAAGAATGTCGCATGCACCTCCAAGCCCCACCATCTTCCTATCTATCATCCATCTATCTAGCATCTACCAAAAAATGTATACACAGTTCCCAAAAAGAAAAACTTGTATAAACACTTTAATACTAAACTTACTGAGACATCATGGGATTAATACAAGTTACCTTTGGCCTCTACAATTACAAGAGATGCTCAAGGTGGTGGCCATTAGTTTCTAGACATTTATTTAGTATGGTGAACTGCTGCTTAGGTAACCTTGGTCATTGAGATCGCTGCTCATGCATTTTCAGTTTCTTCTCTATGGGCTGGCAGTGTGGTGGGTGGGTTTTCTGCAACATCCTCCAGGGTCCCCCATACGAAAGTAACACCATCTGTTAAAAAAAATCATTTTGTTTTTCTTTTCCTGAAGTGTTTATACTTGGGTTCCATTCTAGCCCTAAGAAATCTCATCATACATGTTCAGTATTTTCAAATCTGAAAAAACCTAAACTTTGAAGCACTTGTGGTCCCAAGCATTTGGGTAAAGAATATTCAACCTACCTGTGGAAGGGGTAGGCACAACAGTGCTGCAGACATTCAGGGTTCTGCTGGGAAGACTCTGCTGAAGGCCACGGGAATGACCCCGGGCCACAGGAACTGGCCCATCCCAGGCCATACCCCTCTTGGGCTCTAGCGAGTGACAAGCGTCTGGTGACAGCCTGGAGTGGGGATGCCAGGCCCAGCTTCATGCGCCTCGACTTAGGCCTTGGCCAAAGCCAGCCGCCTCCAACATGTAGGTGAGATTGGCCACTTCTGCTGCAACCATGTCGCTGCCCAGCTTCTCTGTCTGCTCATCTGCCTCCCTGATCCCTTACAGGCGCATCTCCCAAGAAAGCTTCTGCCTGCTCCACTGTGCCCTAGAGTCTATCTGCAGGAAAGTCCGAGGCAACCTCTGCTGGTTATCTTGGAGGGAAGCTGAGGAAGGGTTTGCCAAGAAGGGACACGATAGGGCTTCTGGCTACTGTCAAAGTCCTGGTATAGCTACACCCTGTTTTTCACCTGATTGACAATTACACATGCATTATGTCTAGAATACACTCGTCTTTTGGATCTTACAACTGTTATATTTCACACAATTAAAAAGCGACTTCTATTCCTCATGAGGGAAGTAACAAATTTGTATTTATATGAAGTGTAGTGCTTGAAAACAGCTTCCTGTAGCTTCTTTGTCTTTCCTCCCTTTTCATTTTTTTCTTTTTTTCCCTGTGATACACAAACCTTTCTGCCGTCACCTTCATCCTGGTTCTGGAACTTTCGCAGCGCTGGGCCTCTGTAACAGGACTGAATGGCATCAAAGGCCTCCAAGCTACAGGGAAAGAAACTGAGGGCCACCTGAGGCTGTATGACTGCACCTTCACACACTCGTGTTTCCTTCATGCAGCATTCTCACCTCGACTCCACAGAGGGAAAGCTTTGCTCTGTGCCATGGGTGGTCAGGGAATTGTGAGTGGAAGGACAGATGCTTCCTCAGAGCAGGGGTTCTGGTTCTTTTTTCTTTTCCCAGTATCAGGAATTGAACTCAAGACCTTGTACTTGCCAGGCAGGTGTGGTGCCGCTGAGCTACATCCCCATCCCTGAGAGAAGGGGTTTTAAGACTCATTGCATGACTTGTCATTGACCCCTTCCCCTCTACCATGAGACAAGCAATAATCCAGGTAGAGTTTGCTCCAGCTGCCTCGGTCCTGAAGGAAAACTGCACAGAGCTCAGCTGACCCACTATGGACACAGCATGATTAGAAAATCAGCTTTTGTTGGTGTGAGACACTTTGTGGGTTGTTTGTTATCAGAACACAATGCAGACTTATCTGACTGATACACAGAGTCCTAGCAGGCAATCCTGAAATCCCAAGCACCATCCAAAAATAGCTGAGCAACTACAAAGACTCCTTTTGCAATGCACTTTTCAAGTCACACTGCCTCCCTTTATATGTTGAAATGTACACACACAAACACACACACACATATACACAAGCACAAGCAAAAGTGGACATAATGAACCACGGCTGATAAACAACATTACTTCGAAGGTGAGATTTTTCTGGTGAAAGAAAAGATTAAACCCAAAGAGAAGAACAATGTATACAAAACGACAGCCACGGATTTCATCTTGCTTAAAAGCGGCTCTGCTTTGAAGAGCTCATCATAACCCCTCTGCAACCAAGCTGAGAGATCTTTGATTGAACCACATTTCTTGCTGTCACACTTGAAATTGCCTGTGACCACAGTACAAAGAAGGTGCCCCCTTTTCATCTGGGTCATCACTTGAAACAGCTCCTTGGCACGTGGGACACCCCTCCGTGAGTGTGTACTGGCCCCCACGATCACCGCCATAAAAAGGCTGAGGAAAGAGACTTTCCTCACCCAGGCTTGTGGGCGAGCTTAATACAGTCTGAGCGGCATGCGCACAGGCTTCACGTTTAACTCACACAGACTCTCCGTGACAGCTGGCAAAACCTCCATCAAATCAAACCTTCAGAGGCCGGGACTCAGCCACACCGGGCCAGGGTGGAAAAGCTTATTTTTCAGCCACGTCCATGGGGCCTCATCACCTCATTCTGTCACTCACACTTCTTCAGTCCACCCCCAAATCCTCCAGGATTTATTGCAGATGTAGCAAGCTTGCTGGAAAGAATGGTACAAGCTAAGAGGCTAGTCGGCTATCGACTCCAAGCTCTGGGTAATACCGATGGGAAATTATTCCCACAAAAGGTGCGCTGGGGTGACAAATGAAGAGGGGGCTGGCCCATTGAAGATGCGGGCCTTAGACAAAGCTAACACACTAATACCAAGCCACTAGCTTTATCTGATTACTTCTGGGGCTGATGGATCCCCAGCCGGCCCCCTTCTTTGGCCCTTCCCACCCATCCTCTTGGGTAAAAGACACAGGTTGCTCCCTTTGGTGTGCAGTCTACCATGAAATGGTAATCGAGAGAATTACTACATTTATATAAACCACAAAGTGTCTCTATGCCCCACGGAAAGACAATGTTCAGATGGACAATAAATTTGTTCTTATGTTGTTGACTAAAGGAAAACAGAGCAGGCAGAGGAAAGTGTTAAGTTAGGGCACAGGGAAGGAAGATTGATTTTTACCCAGAAAGAGTAGTTTTTTTGGCTTTATCTTGGACACATTTTTCTTAGACTCCAGCCTGCCTTACTCAATTTAGGAAAATACTCAGAACAATAGCAATTCCATTCTTCCCCTCTTCTTTTGCAAAAGAAAAGGTGATTTATTTTTTCACTTTTGTCTTTGAGGAGACGTGGCTTGGGTAACTTCCTGCATTCATTTTTGGTTATTTTTTCTCAGTTTGCTCTCAGTCTAAGCAGGTGGTGATGCTGAATCCTGTGTGATGCAAAATGATTTAGTGTTCCTCATTAGAAAAACTCTCAGCCCTAAAAGTGAGAAAGAATTATCCTCATGAACAGTCCCTCTGTTTTTCTAATCTCCTTATTTTCACAGAAACAAAGTGAAATTCTTTTCATCAGAGTCTCAACTGCCTGTTCTCATCAAGACCAGCTCTTCCTGTCAACATTGCCTGTCCTCAAGTCTGGTGAAAAGTAGCATAAAACAAACAAAGCAATCAAATTTGTGGATCATTAATGCAACTCATCAATGTGGTTTGGGGAACAAGAAATTACTGGTAGAATGTGAGGTCAATTTTAAACAAAAAACTTTCTTCAAAATGAACTTTCCACATCCATATTTCATGGAATGACATAACTGAAATAACGTATGGTGAGATGCATTTGAAAAGGCAAATTGTCTACCTCATTCACAAAATTTCCCTACGATGTCAGTAGTCTGCAAAGCACTCATCCTGTTATGTGAGAAATACATGTGTCTCGATTGTGCCAGGGTCTAGGAGACACAACAGAGGATGAGTGACATCTGCTTTGACATTTAGAACATATGTCGTTAACTGGAAAGCTGGTAGTCTGCACCTTGCCAGCAAAGTTTCTGTCTCTGATCTGTTTCTTAGCTTATATCTTGCCATTCTTTGGGGTACGCTCAGCACAAGATGCTCTGCAGGCCAATACACTTCCAACAGTGGCATCCATTTTTGAAATGGTCAAGTCTGATCTGATCAGCCACAGCTCCGCCCATTGAGCCACTGTACTGGGCCCGTTTTTCAAAGGAGAATTCTTGGAGGGTGCTCCTCGGAAAAGTTTCCTTTCTGAAATGATCGTCCAGCAGATTTGAAGGTCACAAGCCTTGATGTCTCGTCTGGTGACCCCCATCTTTGGCTCTTCCCTGTTGTTTGTGGTCCATCACCCCTTCAAGTCTGGGTTGAACTTTTAATTCAGTAGCACACTTCTATTTGTGGGGCAAAAAGAACTGTGTGCCCCACTTTGATTTCTAGCTTTTATTCTTGAACAAGATAAATGAAACAAGCACATTTAAACAAAATTCTGTCTCACTGTTCTCAGCCCTTTTCTTTAAAAGTCCCCCTTCTTGAACTTTGAGGTGTTTCCTCCACATTTCTGAAACATGTGCTTCTCTTATTATATCCATGATAACCATTTTCTGTTTTCTTTTTAATTGAAAGGCAGCAGTTCATCACTTTACGTTCCTCCCAATGGGCCAGGCCATCAACCTTTGGCAACAAGTCTCCACCTTGAGCGTCACACAAGACTGGGACTCGATCTCCCTCCACTTTGATAATCACACTTGACTACAATCTTAGGAAAGATCCCTGGGCCGGAAGACCCCAGCTGGGCCATTCCTGGATTTGTGAACCAGTGTGAAGTGTTAAAATTTGTTGTTTTAATCTGCTACATTTTGAGGTAATTGGTCACACAGCAATAGTAGCTAACACACATGTCATTTATCAGATATAAGTTTATAATATTTACCCCAGTCTTTGTCTTTCCCTTTCTCTCCCTTAACATTATCTTTTGAAGAGCTTTTTTTAAAAAATGTAAGCAGTGTATTTAAATTTTTTTCTTTCAAAAAGTATGATTTCAATCTTATTCAAGAAATTTGTACCTTACCCAGTGTCTCAACGATTTTCATCTATGTTTTCTTTCTAGAAGTTTAACCATTGTAGGTATTATAAATAAGCTTTTGGTTTATTTTGAATTAAATTTTGTGCACTGTGTGAGATGAGGGTTAATGTGTGTCTTGTTTCCATAAAGGTGGCCCCTTGTTACGTTTTCTCCATGAATTCCTTGAAATCTTTGACCATATGGTGTGCTCTGTTTATGGACTCTTGATTCTGTTCCATGTATCCATATGTCTGATCTTATCTCAGTACACACTGTCTTGTTTATTCTAGCTTTATAGTAGGTCTTGAAACCAGGTAGCGCTCTAAATTTGTTCTTTCTCTAGATTGTTTTGGTTATTCTAGATATATTGCTTTCTTAGACATTTTTAAATCACCCTGTCAATTGCTTTCTTCCTTTTTTTTTTTTTTTTTTGGTACCGGGGATCAAACTCAGGACCTTGTGCTTATGAGGCAGGCACTGGAATTGCTTTCTTAAAGCATGCTAGAGATATGATTGGAAATGTATTTAATGAATAGATCAATTTGGGGAGAATGGTCACTCTATAACAACATTGGGACTTTAAACCCCTAGACAGAGTATATCTCCCCATTTTTCAGATCTTTAATTTTCCTTTATAATGATTTATAGTTTCAGATATATAGGTTAAAAGAAATAAAAGTTATTTGACTGAACCATTTTATAAATATAACTTCAATATCATTATTCCCCACCTGTCTTGGTTACTTTCCTCATTGCTGAGACAAAATACCTGACATCCAAAGTTGAAGGAGGAAAGGTTTATTTAGCTCATTGTTTGTAGAGGTTTCAGTTCATAATTGGCTAGCTCCAAGGCAGGGTGCCATGGAAGAGGGGCATCACAGAGGAGAAATAGTTCACGGCAGGCAGAAGGCAGCAAAACAGTGAAGCAGCAAGCAGCAACAAGGAGCAAGCAATGACAACAGCAGCTCTCTTTCTGTCTTTTATAATTTATCCAGGCTACCAGAGGGTAGCACTTATACCCTTAACCCTAGCATGGCTCCACAAATCAGTCCCAGCATCACATTATTGATCCCAGCATCACACACCCTAGATCCAGCCACCTCCCAAAAGCCCCACCTAGGACCACATGAGGCTTTGGGAGGACACCTAGACACAAGGCATAACACCACCCAGATCAACAATTATTCTTAATATCATAAAATATCTGGTCAGTGTTCATATTTACTTGATTGCCTTATAACTGCAGCTCTCTTTTTTATAGTTTATCTGTTCCTAAAAGGAGGTTTATTCAATGTATCTGATATTTCTTTAGTCTTAATTGATATCCCTTTTCTGTCTTTTTCTCCTATAATATTTTGAATATTGTTGAAGAAACAAGTTACTTGTTCTGCAATGTCTCAAATATTTTCAGTTTTGGTGACTCATCCCTCAGGTATTGTTGGATGAGTTCCTCAGTTCACCAGATCTGGTACCGTTTGTCTTCTTGCTCTTCCCCAAATCAAAATGACCATGAAAGATAAAAATGGTAAATCAATTTAGGATATTTATTTTTTGGTAAATTAGTTGACCAGATAGAGATTCAATTTTGCAGTGTGGGAAGAGGACAAGATTATGCATGGATGGTGTTGTGTACATCCATCAGAAGGCATATGAAGTCTGGTTATCTCTTTTTGTGATGCCACAGCCACTAATAATCATTACCTATATACATCAAATCATTATGGGATGAGAAATAGGAAGCTGGTAATTCTATTATTTCATTTTCACTTGTTAGCTGGAATATTTCTGTAAAGGAACACATATGCCATTAATTGTAGAAAGTATGATAAAAAATACTGTGGATGTTTAAACTTTTAAAAAAACTTACTACAGTAGGAGACACATCGCCATTAATCCCTCAGATTTCTCCCTCTCACTTTGAACACACTTATCCCATTGTTCTTGCCACTTTCTGAAGCAGTTCTGGAAGTCTTCTCCTATGAGTCTTTTTAGTTGTGCCATCAAGGCTGCCTCAATGTCCTGAATTGATTCAAAATATTTACCTTTCATGGTCATTTTGATCTTGGGGAAGAGCCAGAAGTCACATGATATAGATCCAGTGAACACACTGTAATGTTTTTAGGACCCTGCCTTTTTGTTGGATGGCACTCAGCAGCAGTATTCACCATATTTTTTTTATCACACCTTGTAATGACACCCAAGAGAGAGGACTTCCAGAACTGCTTCAGAAAGTAACAAGAACAATGGGATAAACATGTTCAAAGGGAAGGAGGTATTTTAAAAGAGATTAATAGCAAAGTGTCTTATTTGGTGATAGATATTTTAAAATTTAAATATTCACTGTATATTGTGATTATCCCTTGCATCTGGCTATTCTAAAGCAGTCTTTGTAACTTATATTGACATCCTCCTGAATTTAAGAGAAAAAGTTTGTCCTCAGATGTGTTTAAAGATATTTGTTAAAAAAATAATAAAAATTTTTAAAAATGAAGATCTTTGTTAGTGTCCTGCATGTTAAATACCTGTTATATATGTGTACATATGCACAAACAAACTCATAGATGTATACACATTCATACATATAAAAGAATGTTTAGCCACGTATGCATGTATACTCAGTTAAGATGATCTATAACTTTAAATGATAACATAATTAAAGTTATACAATAGAGAAAAGCCTCTGCAAGCTTTGAATGTTTTCATCAAATCTCAGGATAGGATCATTACTTAAAATGCTGGGTGAATAAGGTAGCTCAGTGGTAGAGTGCTTGCCTAGTATATGTAAAGCCCTGGATTCAACCCCCTTCCCCCAAAATATACATAATTATGTACATATAAAGATTCAGAGCCACGATGAAAGGCAATGTTGGTCAAATAATAGAGGAATCCTCAGGCTTACTGTGTGCTAGGTTCTATCCTAGGCACTTTTCTTAAGAGATCTCATCTTATTCTGTAAACAATAATATAAAGCTATTCTCATTCCCACCTCAAGGAAGGAGAAACTGATGACATGGAATTATTGGCTAACCCAAAGTAAGTGATAGAACTAAGATTAGAATGGGGAGAGGGTCCTAATACCAGAGCCTACTCAATGTTATCTTTACTTACAATCATACACATGAGAAAAAAGAACCTCTTTATTGAAGAGAAGTAAAACATTTTGTCCCAGTCAGCTATATAGACAATAAAGGGCTCGAATAAATTTGGAATGTGTGCTCCTAAGCCCAAAGGGAAGCTTGGCTGTCTGGACCACATACATATATGCTTTGCTGACAGAGCCTGGCCTCAGTGTCAGCAAAATGGAATTCCTCCCGGGAAGACTGATCTTTGCTCTTCTTCTCCTGCGTGGTTTTACCATGTTTAGATTTCTCCAGAAGCTGTAACACACTCATGAAAAAAGTGAAACTCAGGAGTAAAATAGGAAAAAAAAATCAAAAAGAATCTAGGGCACTGAGAAAACTCACCAGAAAGTTTCAGGTTGCTGTAGTTTTACTGTCTCAGTTTTGATAATAAGACTGAATCCCATAGATTGATTGATCTTTTCCCATAATTTGCATTAGAAATCTGAGTTCTCTCCCTTTGGGCTGAGTCACAGATTGCCAGGACAGATTTTCCTGGGTCTCATTCACCACAGATTGACACACAACACATATTGGACCAGTTATTTTCAGCCCCATCCAATTGCCAATGACCAGATGAAAGGACAATGGCCATGATTACCAATAATGATGATTAACTGGTCCTCACTAAACACTTCCTCAACAGTACTCAGCACCATGATAAGCACCTCCTAAATAATACCTCACTTAATATTCAGGTGATTTAAGTCACACAACTAGTAAATGGTAAAGCTGAACTTGGCCACACCAGGTTGACTGGGGATCCTTACCCTAAACAATCACACTACAGCTGCCCTGACTGGATGCTTAGTCTTTAAAATATTAGGTGTCCTTATTATCATAGAACATACATAGAAAAATCCCATTTGCTACGGTTTGAATACATCAGTCAAGATTCATGTGTCGAATCCTGAATCCCCAATCCAACAGATGGGAGGGAACCTTCAAGAGGAAGAGGTTGGGGGGAGTGTCCACCATAACTAAATTAAAGCCATTGTCACCAGCCTACAGTAGGTCAGTTCTAAAAGGAGGGAGTTTGTTCCCTTCTCTGTGTCTTTTCTGCCCCAGCGACGTGCCATGGAATGACACAGCTCTCGGCAGACTTGATATTGGATCACCAGACTCCAGAACTGTGAGAAATAAATTTCTTTACTTAAAAAATTACCCAGTCAGTGATAATCTGTTACAACACCAGACAGTGGTTGCAGGGTATTTTTAGAGATTCATATGATCATACAGTCTGCAGTTTCTCTTTCTTTTTGCCCTGTAAGGATGATTCCGGGGCTATTGAAGACCCCTCATGAAGGCCTGTGGAACGATGTCCAGGTTTGTGAGGGAAAAACTGAGGCACAGAATGACAGTCTGACCACCACTCTTTCCAAGTTGCTGACATATTCAGTTCTACTGACTGAGTCCTCTTTCACCTCAGTACTAACAGCCCAGCACCTCCTACACAAGATCTGGTTTACCCAGCAAGTGGTGATCTATATTGTGCTAACTATCTCAAAAAGTGGTTACTTAGGAAATTTACCCTGTGTGATGAGGATGCTGATGTAAAACATATCAAAGCCAATGTGCAAAAGAGCAGGTCTTTCCCCAGGCAAGACATCGTATGATGGAATGTCCCCACTGCCATCATCTGTTGTGTGGAGACAATTGTTGTCCGAAAGGACACCATTGAAAATTCCAAGTGACTGTCTCCCTCTGCACTAGAGCAGGCTACTGAATTTCTTATTCGGGATTTCATGTTCATGCCACACCACTACCCCCACGACATTTCATACCTGGATCTCACTGCTTATGTTCATCCTACCAAATCTCACTAAAATTGCCAAAGGAACATTCCCTTCTCCGCAGAAAGCTGCACTGTGCTCCTCAGGAATGAATCTACCACTCAATGTTCCTCTCAACCAAGAAATATTTACTCAACGAAAGAGGAATTATCAGTTTTTCTAAAAATGAAAGGCAAAATTTCAGTGAAAGGGAAGGAAATGAATATTCTTGAGCCCTCATTCTTGCCAAAACATTGTTCTAGATTTTCAAAAATTAATTTTATTGGTACATTTTAGGTATACAATATAATGACATTCATCATTGGACATTTGCACCTTTACATAATATATCTTGGTTCTTATTTTTCCCCTGTTCCCCTACCCTCCACCCCTCCCTATTTACAAACACTTTCTTTCCATTTTTTCCTTTTCTCATATTAATTCCATTCCCTTCTTTCCTTTCCCCTACCCCTTCCACATCCCCTTCCCCTTTGCCCCTTTTCTTCCTATTTCACATTACCTATTATACATTTAGTCCTTATTTACACTTGCAGTTTCTCACACCAGGGAAACTATTCGGTATTTACACGTGTGTGTCCTGTTTATTTCACCTAAGAGTATCAGCATTTTATTCTGTCAATACTAAGACCAATATCAATACCAACCCTAATACATTGGACTAACACTGACACCAATAAGCTAGTACCAAGCCTATTGCAAATACTAGTAAGAAATACTAATATTAATACTAAACTGGATGTATGTACCAATATTAGGACAAATATAAATATTGAGACCTGGATTGGTACTAATAAAATATTTTCAGGGTTTTTTAGAGATGGAAGGACCTCTTATGGAGTATCCTTCCTGGTTGCTCACCCCCTTCTTACTGGTTCCTTTCTGCCGAGAATGAGTAACCTAGTGGATGGGTAATAGCCACTGATAGTTAAAAGGCTGTCATCTCTAAAGATTTATTCCCTCTTTATCTCTCTACTCAGACACAGGGCACAAAAGGCAGTGATCCCAGATAAGAGCATCTGCTCTGTAGGACCAGGTGTCCTTCACACCTGCCTACAGGTGTGCATGTGAGGCTTGGTGGTGCAAAAGCAAGCCAGCCCAGTGGCCTGAGCAGCCAAGAGCACCCTCCTCCGTCCTAGCTCTAACCACAAGAAAGCAGACCTTGGGATGTCCACTCTGGAGGAGAGTGAACATTCTCAGAAATAGTGAATTTCTGAACATTCTGGATGGGAAAGAAAGACCTGGAGTTAAGGCTGCCTCTGCTGCAAATTTCTCTGCTTTATAAGAAGACAGAAATATCTCAAATGCGCACCTTTTAGAAGGGAGACAATAGAGCTCATTCTTCCGTGCCACCCCCCATCCCAAGTGGTAAAGATGGTGTGGAATTAGGCTCTGGATGTGGAGTTCTCCCATTTGGAGTCAAATTCACAGCTGGGCTCTGTCCCACAGCAGAGACTCCCTTGCATGAGGGCAAAGAAGCCAGGACAGCCTTTCTGTCTCCTCTCCCCATCCTGGGACGAGCCTTTGCCAGGGCCCTGGGCAACACTCACACTGGATTCCAGGAATGTGATGCTTCCCAAGGTAACAGAGCTGGCGAGTGAGGATCGGCTTCTTCGCAGGTTTGGGGGGCCCAGTGGGTGTCCTATAATCTCCATTCTTCTAATGTGTGACCTTCAGGCCCAGAATTTCGTCTTCTGCCTCTGAACAAGCATTTACTTTTATCTTCATAATATGGAACCCCGTGCGGAAGGCAGGACGGATCATTCCAGTCCCACTTGTCAAATTTTTCAGAGAAAGGTCCAAACCTGGAGGTCTTCTCAATTTCTCAAAGTCACACAGAGCCCAAATGCCACGTCTTCCTCCTCTCAACCAAGTCCTTTGTCCAACTAACATGATTTTAAAATTCTGACGCAAACATTTTGAAAATACCCAAAGATGTTTGTTGAAAGTTCTTTAAGAAAATGAATGACTCTCTTGCCTCTTTCTACTGTCACTGTTTACTCCAGAACACACTGCACCACTCCGAGCCCTGCAAGTCACTTTCCTGCTAACCCTACACTCAGAGCTCCTTGCATGGGATCCAGCCTGAAGTCCAGCATGCCAGGAAATGGTCTTCAAGGAGAAAGAGCTCGTTGTCCCGTCTCTCTCTCTCTGTTTCATCATGGCCTTTCCTTGGGTGCCCTCCCTCCTACTCTCCATCCATCCGGCTCCTCCTGGTCCCAGATGAGGGCATCCCCATAGCACCTTCCCTTACCACCAAACCTCCTGGGAGTCTCACCTTGCAGTGAAATCCTGTACCCTTGTTGCCCATACTGCTCATTTGCACATCTCATCATCTTTTTCGAACTATGAGAAGAAATCCCCCTCCAGACTCTGCTGTTTCTGAGGTCAGGAAGATGTTGTACCCGTTTCTGGCCACAATAGTAGCTCCACAATAGTACTCCACAATAGTACTCCACAATAGTAGCCCTCAAGAAAACCACTGGAGGTTGACAGTGATGGCTTCTGGATTTTTTTTTTTCATTTACACTCGTTGGTTTCTCTAATATTGAACACTGGGATTGGAATTGGGGGCCATAAAGATGTTACTGGCAAGTTCCAAGAGCTCAGTATTGCGACAACGGCTTTACTGGAATCTCGGTTCTGTCTTAGATAATTCTGGTATCACCCCGTGGTAGAAGGCACAGGCCATGTGTCTACTTGTCATTCAGATCAAAGTCAGGCTGTGATGGGTGGCTCAGGTTTGTGGCCATCAAGCAGATGGTGGTACTCAGCCATCTCCAATTGTGAGCAGAGAAGGATGTGGTAGAAAATGAGAAAAGGTATTTTTTCCTTCTGATAATTTTCAGACTAGATTGAACACTCCAGTTTAAAGAGAGTCCCAAAAGAAAAATAAATAAAAGCAAAAACAAACACCCTAGAGATAATTCCATTTAATTACCCTCTTACACTTGAGTCATTGCCTCGGGCCTGCTGTGGGGCTCTGAACACTAGACAGGAGGAGAGTGCTATAATTTTTTGAAGTATTAATGGTTAAGGTATAAAGCAGAGAGTAGACAGTTAAAAAAGAAGTTGGAAATCATTATTGTTAATGTTATTAACAGTAGCTGGCATTTATTGAGATGGTATAATTTCATCTTGTAGAATTTTCATTACAACCTGATGAGGGTTGTAATCATTATCATCAGTAATTTTTAGTGAGAAAACTGAGGCTTAGAGAAATTGAGATTAAGCAACTTAAAATGTGCAAATTACTTGGAAGCGGGTCTGACACAAGTCCTAAATAGATTTTCAATACCATTATCATCTTTGTTATAATTTTTAAATAACTTACACATGATCACACAGCTAGAAAGTGATGGAGCAGGGATTTTTAACCCAAATCTCTCTGACCACAAAGAGAAAGCTTTGATCTGAAATGCCTAACAATACTGATTCTCCATTGCTTGTTCTCATTGTCTCTAATTATCTTTGGGTGCTCAAAAATGATGAATATTTTTCACATATAGCCTGACTTCTCAATAAAGAAGAAAGCTGTCTACATGTTTTAGATAGTAGAAATTTGGCTGCTAAACTATTAGAATTTTATTTCTTCTCTTGTTTTCCCACGCCTTGCCAACCTCTGTGTCACCATATTGAAGCATTGCAGGAGCCCGCTATTCATACTTCTCTAGAAATTAAGACATTCAGTATGAAAGTAGATTAGCCAGTGGATGATACTATCACAGAATTTGATTTCTGTAATAGGCTAAAAATAGGGAGGAATGTCATGATTTGTTAGTTCAGAAAGCTATTAGAGAAATAGCACAATACCTGGATATCCAGTATTTTTTTGCTAAGTCTGATTTCTCCGCTTTCAGAGCATCTTACTAACAGGAAATAAGAAAGACAACAAGAGAAGTAAAAATTGTGAGGTTTGGCCAGGGATTTAGTTCAGTGGTTCCGCCGCCTGCCTCACAAGTGCAAGGTTCCAAGTTCAATCCCGGTACCAAAAAAAAAAAACTGTGAGGTTCTTGAGAATAGGAACCAGGAGAGGCACATTCTTTTTTTTTTTTTTTTTGGCTTAAATTCTTTTATTGGTACATTTTAGGTACACAATACTTTTACATTTATCATTGGCTGCTTGTACCTGTACAAGATGTATCTTGGTTCTTATTTTTTTCCCCATTACCTCTGTGCCCTTCACCCCCTCCACCTTTCCCTATTTACACAGACTTTGTTTCCATTTTTTTCTTTTCTCATAATTTTTCCTTTCCCTTCTTTATTCTTTTCTACTCTACTCACTCTCCTCCTGCCCCAGGGGTACCCAGCTCAGACACTGCTGCAGAAGCACCAGCAAATGGTAGATAAATCGGGCTGAAGTTTTAAAATTCCACTAAGTGTCTCTATTTACAAAAAAAATTAAAGGTAATAACCTACTGAAAGGAATAAACAAAAGAATAACTCAATAATTACATAATCCTAAAGCCAGAAAGAGGTGAGGCCTACCTGCTTTCTCCTCAGCTCCCAGAGGAAGAAAGTGGTATCCAGAGAGATGGTGTGGCTGGCCTAAGACCCTACAATGGACAATTAACAATGCAGTATCTGGAACCAGAACCAGGTCTCCCTAACTGGTGGTCCAGTGCTCCTTCTGTACCCAGCTCTAAAGATATTTCTGACAAAAACAAACCATTTCTGGTCAAGAAAATTCCAGCTTCCTTCATCCGCCAGCTGCCTGAGCTTTGTGACCAACCAACATACACCAAGCTATCTATCACTCACGTCCTCTAAGGAAACCCACGTAAGAGCTTCTACCTTTTTATAAGCTAATAAAGATGATTCTTTGAGATGGAAGGAAAAAAACAATAAGTCAAAACGAATATAATTGATCAAAAATATTTCAAGCCTTTTGCATGAAACTGCCTTTCATTTGTAGACATAACAGATTATACCAAAGATCTCTCTTTACATTTTCTTAAAAGGATGGCAGCTTCAGTTCAATAGCGTTAGTGAGACAATCCCTTAAGCTGTGTCAAAATGCCAGTTATCCTGGATGCCACCCAGATTTGAATAATTTAGCGAGAGACAAAACACATGCAGCAGAAAGAAGGAATGGCCCTTTGAGCAACACTGCCTTTGAGGAGGCAGCATTCCGGCCCCTCCTGCTTCCTGAAGCATCCTCCTCTCTATCAGCTGTGACAAGTGCCAATCAAGCCTTCCCTGGTGCAGGGCAGGGAGGGAGGGGAAGGGAAAGATGCATGAAACGTTCTGGAACAATTGCTCCAGGAGGATTCCCTGCCAGTGTGTGGTCTGGGGAAAAGAAGTCTTTTCCTTTTCTGCATCTAATCTCTAACTGACTATTTACCTCTTTTTATAAACTTGAATCTCTCTGTTGCTCCAAAGGCTCCTAAACAAATCGCCAGTCATCAGGGATTAAGCTGCTTTGTTGCCACCGATTAGGAGGTTTGCTTGCAGTTTTAACATCTTCAGCAACAGCTGAATGTCAAACAACTCAGGAAATACTTGTCTTATTTTGGCCAAAGCTATATGAATGTTTAAAATGAGCTGGGAGAAAGGTACCACATGGAGATTACAGAGCATTCCAGAGAGGTAGGGTTTAACACAAATGAGGAGAACTCTACCAATATTTATACTTTGTTTTTAGGCCACCTTTTTGCAAAGTATTATATCCCAGCCAACTCCCTTTCTCAAAGAAACATCCTGAAAAATATTGATTTTAAGTTGCAAACTCCAGGAAAGTTTTACTCTAAAAACATTAAAGATTTGGAAATTGAAAATCCTCAGAGCATTCAGCTATTGCTGACCTACTGTGTGCTGGTCCTATGCTAGAAAGAATCCAGCCCATTTCCAGGAGTCTTCTATTCCATCCATTCATATACCAATTGCAACATTAAATCATGAAAAGTAAAGGAACATAATTAGCTGAGACTCTTGCTATGTTGCTTCTAAGACCGTACAGGGAAGGACCATGTCTCCATCCTCTAACATTCCCTTCCCTTCTCATGGATCTTCCATGGAAGTTGTTCAAGAGGATCTGTCCCTTTTAGGCATCAGGACTTAGGGGAAGGTACTGGTTTGGAATTGGGCTCTGTGGCTTCATGTGTGCCTCACTTTTTGGCCATGGACAAATCCATTATGGAGTAGATCTTTGGCTTCCTACATTTATAACATGAGGGAAGACCCTTGCTCTCGCCCCTTCTGGTGCCAATGTCCATGACTCCTTGATCTCGGGGCAAGGAGACTGAATAGCAAGGCTTGGGAGCCCCCTATATGATTTGAAACTCCTTCAAGGGTGAGGAATTCCTGGGTCAAAACAGTTTTCTGCAGTAAAGATCTGCACAGTTGACAGGAATGCAGGCCAAGAGCCTGTGAAGCAAAGAAAGCAAACCCAAGTTCACTTCGACGTGACCTTGGGGCAAGGGCTCTAGAAGAAACCCAAAGCAGACCCAAGACTTCACACAGCTGTTTTAGAGGCAATCAGCAGCCTCAAAACTATGCACACATGGCTGCAAGCAGTGGTTGAGGGTTACAGGTAGGGGTACGTGACATCCACAGGGGCGTCCATGAAAATGGGGGTGAAGGAGCCGCTGCAGCCTTGGCAGATCTTGAAATACCAGCTGCACAAATGAAAATGTATCTATTTTGCATGCAGAGCGTACATTGTGCTCACAAGGACCATTTCTCCCATCTCTGTGTGGATTATTCCTCCTCATCCGCTAGATGTCCCATCTCTGATCACTACTGCAACACTGAAGTTACTCTGCGTGGGGTACAGGCAGGGCACTAGCTCAACTGCGGGAGCTTAGTCTCTCTGCTTCTCGCTCAGGAATCTTGCTTCGTCATTTCTCCCACCTCAGGTACCTCCAGGCTTTTCCTTTCCATAGTCCCCCAGTATGCCAATTCCCCTTCATTCATACACACTGATTGCACACCTACTATCATAATCTATAAAAATCACTGAGCCACACCTGTGTCACTTGAAGCATAACCTCTACTCCCTTCCTGTTCCATCAAAGTTAGTTGACAAGAACATCTTGCATATCCCTTCTCCTAATTGTAATTCTCCACGTCTACTTTTCTTCTTGGCTTTCACTCCAGTATCACATTTCCTGTCTGTCTTTCCTGTCTTTCTTTGTCAGTTAGCATGGTTCAGCAGGCCTCTCAACAGAGAAAGAATCCCCCCCACCCCAATAGCAGAAGGTCCAGGGACAACACGGGCTCCGGGCAGAGCCGGAGCAGGGATCTGGTCGCTTTTCTATGAGATACCCTCAGTGATCTAAAAGTGCCAAGGCCAGACAGTGGGTGCATTTGAGCATGAGGGAAGAGAGAGAATAGAATTGAATCAAGAAATAATAAGCAGAGGTCTTTATGTTCACAATATCTTATTCCCTTAAGTGCACCTTTGAAGTGGAACTTCCCTTCTCATTTACGCTTCATCTCCACCCTCCCAGAGGGAATTACGATCCCGAAGCATGTGGGTGTTTGAATTTTATGCACATGGAATAATTCTGTATATCATTTGTGACTTTTATTTTTCCATGGCTTGACTCTTTTCTCTCAACCCTCTATTTTGAGATTGATGCATGCTAATGCATATGCCTACAGTTCATTTTCAGCACTGAACAGTATTTTTATCGTGCACCTATCCCAAAACTAAACTTCACCAGGGTAGCTGAGTCCCCCGCATCTGTGAAGTGGGGAGTTTGGGCGATATCTATGAAGTTTTCCAGAGCTCAGGAAGAGGTTTGCAAATCTGACAAGTTGGAGGAGTTTGACCTTACAGAAAATAAGTTAGTGTTTTGTGTTACTCAACAAAACAACACACAGGATCTCAGAATTCCCATGGCTCAGGAGTTGGGGCACAGCAGATCTGGGTTCTCTGCTCAGGCTCTGACTTGGCTGCAATGAACCTGTCAGCCCAGGCTGAGACCACATCTTGAGACTGATAAACAGTCTCCCTCCAAACTCTCAGGCTGCTGGAGAACTCACTTTCTTGGGGCTGAATGCTTCATAAGGGCTGCTTCTCCAAAGGCAGCAACAGAGCATGAGAAAGAGCTACACTTCCGCAGGCCGAAGACCAAGCAGGTGTCTTACTGAGTGAGACACAGTCGTGGGCAGGACAGCCGGTCATGGTCTTTGCTGCATTCTGTTGCTTAGAGCAGGAGATTCTATAAGGGGACAAATACGAGGAGGCAAGGTCCAGAGGGACAATTTTACTGCCTGTACACAGCAGAGCTCTCATTCAACACAGATGCATATTCAACAAGCCATTTGGCCTGAGCCCACAACTGCTGGGGATGACAGCCTCTCTTCTGCTTCTGCCATCTTCCTTATAGCTAAACTAGAAATCAGAACCAAGTAAGATGCTTGGAAATATAATTTCCTAGTGTACCCTGGAGAAGTGGCATGGGTGAGGCCCAAATGACACCACTGTGCTTTTTGACACACAGGTCTTGTACAGCATTGGTTGGAATTGTTCCTAGGTATTTTAAACTGAATTTTATGTTAGTTTCTGTATATGGAAATGTAAACTTCAATTGTTCAATGCTGTTCTTTAATGAAGTCATCTATGTAAACCCTCATAACCTTCATGTCGATTCTTTGAATATTACTTAGGCAATATCTAGAAATGATATTTGTTTCTTCCTTTTCCATTTGTGTAATTTTCTGTTCTTTTACTTATTGCTCTGTCGACAGTCTCTGGTACAGGATTGTTTGACATTGTTTTACTTCACAGATCAAAGGGAACGTTTTCAATTTCTCTGTAAACATTTATTAGATATCCTTCATGAGGTGAAAAATCTGCTCTTCCTAGTTTGCCAAGAATTGTTTTTCATAAATGTGCTTTAACTTTATTAGATGATTTTTCTGTATCTGTTTACATGATGGATCATAATAGTAGCTTTTCTAATGTTGTCCCAAACATCCATTCCTGGATAAGCTCAAATTATCTAATTCACATGTGAATTTGCTTTGCTGATAATTTTTGAAGATTGTTTCATCTATATTCATAAATGAGTTATGCTAGTTTCTCTCTCTTACAGTTTTCTTATCTGTTGTTATCAAGTTTATATTTGCTCATAAAGTGAGGTAGGACTGTCAAACCTGCTTTTTAGTTTTTATTTTTTGTCTTGGGTAAATTTAAGATTAAAATTTGCTATTTCTTGAGTGCTTTCGAAAGTCTGTAAGAATCATATGGGCCTGGTGTTTTTAGAAGACCACTCTGATGGTGTATTTAATTTTGAGTCTGTTTTGGTTATTTGCATTTTACTAAGCATTTGTCTTCACTTGTTGGATGGGACTTACTATCTGCTTCATCTTTCTTGCATTTACAGTTATTCATTCTTAATATTATTGTAGTTTACCTTTTCTAATTTATTCCTTTGATACCACCAGAGCTATGAAAGTTGGTCTTTTAAAAAAAATAACTTTTGGGGCTGGGGATTTAGCTCAGTGATTCTGCTGCCTGCCTCACAAGTGCAAAGACCCGAGTTCAATCCCCAGTACCAAAAAAAAAAAAAAAAGAAAGAAAGAAAGAACTTTTAATTTTATTAATTCTGTTATATGTTTATTTGATAGTTCATTTATGTTTGCTCTTATATTAAATATGCTTATTTTTATTTCTTTCAACTCATTTTAGTCAGCCTTTTCATTGCTCAGGTTAAAGAATAATATACACAACTTAAGGAGGGAGGCTTGTTCTTATAGCTCATGGTTTCAGAGGTCTCAGTGCACGGTCAGCTGGCTCCAAGGCCAAGATAGGATGGTTGAAGGGTGTGGGGGGGCAAAGCTCTTCACCTCATGGCAGTCAGGAAGCAGTGCAGGAAAAGGGAGCCAGGCACAGGATACACTCATGTGGTCACACTCCCAGTGACCACCTCCAGCCAGCGCTACCTCCTAACAGCACATCCAGCTATGAATCATCCATGGATTAATGCACTAGTGAGGATAGCCTCACCACGGTCCAATCACTTTGCAAAAGCCCTGCTTCTAAACATGTGAGCCTGGGCGGGGGGCAGCATTCTAGTTCCAAACCGTGACGGTATCTCCATAGTTTTTCCTTTTCCCGATTTCCATATGTTAGCTGTAATCATGCAGTAAGTTTTGGGGTATCCTTTGTGTGATATGATACAGCCCATCTGTATAACTGTTCTCCATGTGCTTAAGCAGTCCCCATAGATGCCTACTACAAATTCTTATTAATTTCCCTCTTCTAGTCTTCCTTGTCTTATCATTTTTGTCTCTTCACTATTCTAGAGAGATCTGTCGTGGTAACGTGGGTAGATTGTGGCTGCTGAGGAACCAAGAGGACTGAGGAACAAATTCTTTTTTATGATATTATGTTTTAAGAAAAGATCTGCATAGGTAACCAAAGCCAAATTCCCCTTCACCGTGCTGATTTCCCACATCCTAGTCACTTTTCAGTGTCCTCAGAGGCCACAGGCCACACTCTTCACTACATCTTCCCTTTAATTTAATTTTTTGGACCTTTTTCCAAACGTTGCCGACACACTGGGTGGCTAAGCTTGCTTTCTTTTCCTGCCCTGTGTGGCCTTTGTTCCAGCCAATGCCTTCTTTTAGAAACTCCTTTCCCAGCCACACACAAATATCAAACACTCAAGTCCCGTGTAGGCCCTCTCAGACTCCCGCCTCCACAGAACATATGCAGCCCTTAGGGTTTCTCAGGAATTGTCCTCTGACATCCTTGATATTTTTCATGAACGTATATTTTTTTCTCCTACTGAATTATTAAGGACCTTGAAGCCTTGAACTTAATTTTGGGTATTTTGCAGTCCTGCCATTAGGTAGGAAGGACTGAATGCATTATAGTAAAATAATTTGTGAATTTGCATGTTCAAATGCAGAGACTTTCATGACTATAACTTCATTAATTAAAAATCACTCTGAAAGTGTCTGTCTGCTTGAACGTCATAAATGTTTCGGATAGAGCAAACTAATTATAGAATATAAATAGACTTCCATAAATACTACTGACATTTTCATACCAATTGTTGTGTAATTGAAGACCCAGATGTTCCAGAGTTGTTGTACTAAAACAACAACGATGAATCAATTTGGCAATTCAGTTCACACCCATGACAGTCTTTGTGACAAGTCAAATTACATTTCCTAATTAGCTGGGTTCATCCCCATTTTCTTAAATATAGCACCTTGAACTGGCTAAAGGTAGAAACTCCAAAAGAAGCTCAGTGTATGGATCAAGATAAGAATATGCTACTGATCATTTAAAAGGTTCATTCAAATTCAAAATTTCTCTGTTCCACTTCTCCCTCATTTTAGATCTTTCTGAATGTTGACAAGTTTTGCATACGCTGTTCTTGGTGTATAATTGTTTTTGTAAATTGTTGCTATACTAATTTTTAAATTTATTTGTATAACTTTTAGGATTTATAATATGGCACATGCACAATGTAATATTTCTGTATTTCAATTTCCTTATCTGTAAGTGGCTGTAATAACAATATTTGTGAGCTTTAAGAGAGTTCATATACCAAAAACTTCTGATCCATGCCTTTCCTCTGGTAAGTATTTAACTACTATAATTGTGTTATTATTCTACTTGGAGATTGACTATAATTTTTCTCATTTACATCATGAACCTGTGTGTTTTTCAAATAAAGCCATAAAGAAATTTGAATTTTAAATTTATACATGCACTGACTTTGGAATAACTTAGTTTAAAATTCTTGCTAATTCTGGCGGTGCCTTATGTTGGCACAATAATTCAGAAATGTCCCCAGGGACCCTGGAAGATGGGATAGGACACTATGCCCAGTGCAATGTGAGACAGTTTCTGCCATTACCTTCCTCCTAATCCAACGGCTGAAATGTTCTGATATTGTAATGTGGGAACTCCTATATTTCTAAAACATTTTATTCATTTTTCTTTATCTTATGAACAAAGGCATTTGATTTAAATATTCTAACTCCCACTCTTCAGAATCTTAGCCACTGGATGCAATGTGAATCTCATATGTCTCCAAAGTGCACACTGGCTAACCTTACATGGCAAAATGTTATTTTAATATTGAGATTCTAAATGTACATTGAGTTCACAAATTCCTGGGTCAGATTTTGCCAAGCAAATAAACTTCTCCCAGAATAACCGGAAATCTTATTCCCCCAATAGCTTGAAAAATGGGACACACCTTTAAATACACTTACCTTGAAGGCAATGAGCTGATGCTTTTCTCCCTTGGATCTGCTTGGTTTTATCACCTGAATGTGTCTTCTTTAATAAAGGCTGAAATGTAGGTTTGCACTTAGATGGTATTTGTGATTATCTCAGTTCACTAAACTACAAACCTGATTATTCTCCCAATTAAAACAGCAGTGGGTGCCTATTTCTCAGCAAGACACATGGAGGGTCTTGAATGACCAAGATTTCATTTCTTTTTCAGAATATTTTATACGATTCAGTAATCAGTAAAATTGGTTCCTCTACAATGGGCCTCCTCTGTCATTAGTGTGAATTAGCAAAGTTCTATTGCTTAAAAAAAAAAAAAAAACAAGTAAAGTGGTCTATTACCGTGAATGAACCTGCTTTACAATTTCTTCTTCCTTTCTTTCTTTTTTTAGGAGATTTCTTTTAATTTTAAGGAGGCCTTTCGTGCTTTTGTGCTGTGAATTAAATCACCATTTCATGAGGTTTATCCTCGTCCAGGAAGGAATTAAATCAATCTTTCATTAAACCTGTAAGATTTAAAATCATGCTTACAGGGAGGCTGACAGACCAGGCAAACCCAGCAGTGCACCCCAGGTAGGGTTCCCGGGAAGCGTCTCTGCCCTCAAAAGGTACCATGCAGCTTCCTCAGGGGAGCGCCAGACATTATTCTAAGGGTTCTAAACTGCCGCAGAGATGGTAAGATTCCTTAAATAGCTTGTTTGCTTGTGGATTTGACTGTATTTGAAGTTAGATCTCATGATGTGAAATGTGACATGTGCAACCTGGCCCAGATGGACAGCTCAGGCTCGAGCTGTCATTTCAGACCGCCTCACATCCGTGTGGGTTGCTTTTCCCGGTGAGCAAAAAGTTCAGATGTCAAGAACTCCACAGCGGTACCCGGGATTGTAGGTTGGTGGTGGCCATGGCGATCAAGAGGAGATGACAGACATGTTGGGACCGTGATGGGAGCCTCGAATTTTTCTCTAACCCACTTGTGCTCTTGGGAAAGTTCGCTGCCTGAACTTCGGCTCCTGACTATCAAATAGACATAACATAAAATTCATCAGGGTCATTGGGAGGAGTCTTGATCATGCATGTGCTCATCACATAGTAGGTGTACCAGTTAGCTTTTATGCATAACAAATCGACCCAATGCTGTGGCATGAAATAGAAATTATTTAGTATATTCACGATTCTGGAATTTGGCGGTGGAGACTGGGCTCAGCCTAGCAGTTCTGGTCTTGGCTGGACTCCTCTGGACCGCTGCCAACAGTTTTGCTTCAGCTGTTCCTGGGGTGTCTTGGATATCCTTTGGGTGCTACCTCGTTCTCTTGGTTAGGGCAGTCTTGCTCCTTTGGGGAGCCAGGGGTCCAAGAGAGCAGATGTGGGAAAGGCCTTGTGAGAATTGGGCTCATCCTAACCGTCACAGTCCTGCTTCTCCCATGTTCTATTGGCCAACACAATTCACAAGGACAGCATAGATTCAAGTAAAATAGAAATAGATTCTACTGCCTGAAAAAAAGATATACAAAGTCACATTGTAAAGTATGTAGACATAGGGAAGTTATTTTCAGGGCTATTGCAGTAAATGTACTGCACTGGGCATGTGACGGGTTGTGGCGATCGCTACAGAAAGATGAATGTGTTTGCTCAAGCAGTGAAGGGAGGGACTGCTTCTTTCTGCCAGTAAAATTCTGTTGAGCACAACTGCATCTAATTGTTGACAGATTGTCCGTGGCCAGTTTCCCACTACAACAGTGCAGCTGAGTAGCTACAACACAGACAAAATGGCCTGCTGAGTCTAAAACATAGCCTGGACCTTTAGAGAGAACAGGCTGCTCTAGAGCTTTGTTTCTCCAAGGGTTGTCTGTGGATCAGTAGATTGGGCATCATGCAGACTCTCAAGACTATGGGGTCGGAATCTGCTTTCTAACAAGAGCCCCCAGTAACACTCAGTAGCACTCGGTCAGTGCGGACTAGACAGCAGCTACACGGTTGCAACACAGTCTGAGGAAAGGCCCTGGAGATAAAGGTGAACAGGAGACTCCAACAGGAAGCCCCACTGTTGTGGTTCTTTGAAACCAGCATAGGCACTCTTCTGGCCCCAGGAGCTCTGTCCATCCTTACTTGTTGTCCTTTAAGGGATCATGCTCTTAGCCAAGTGTGGTGCCACAAACCTTGTAATCTTGGCACCTGGGAGGCTGAGGCTACAGGATCACCGTGAGTTCAAGGCCAGCCTGGGCTACATAGTGAGTTCATGGCCAGCCTGAACTATGTATCAAGACCCTGTCTCAAGAAAACCAAACAATAATAATCATAATCATAATCAAAATCATAATCATAATTATGCTCTTGATCCAGGGCACAGAGGGAATGGAAATCCCCTGAGGACAGATTGGTGAGGAAGAGACTGGAATAACTAATTGCCACCAAAGTCGTCTGAATCAAGATAGTCGTAGGCCAGTTCTGAAAGCTCAGTAGGGTCAAAAAGGGAGAAGAGATCCCGACTCAGAGGTCACCTTGTCCTGCAGATGTTGACCATGGCTGGCAGCTGCAGAGACTTGTGGGCCGACGGGATGGGCCACAGGGCCTGTGTCTGTGCGTGTGGCTGAGTCCCCACCCTAGCTGTCTTCCTGGGCTTTTAGGGTTTTCTCAAGTATATTTAGGTGACAATAAGAGCACCTAAGAGGTTTCCATGAGGCTACAAATGACTTCTTCACAAAATTAGGCCAAAATAAAACCTTCCTTGTCTAATTCTTCTGAGAAGTAACTGAATTAATTCACATACAGGTTGAAAAAATTGCCTGAAACATGCAGCATGCTTAAGAAATGTTATGATCATTGTCACCAGCATCACCATTGTCATTGTCCTTTTCCTCCTCATCATCATTAGAAAAGTAAACTACTAATGTCACCAGAGTTGCAGGTAAATCTGGGGATCAACTCCACCCTCTACTCCCTCTTACCTGTTTATCACCTCTCACCCATCTCCTCTCTATATCACTCTCAGGATGTCTCTCCTCTCTCTCTCTCTCTCTCTCTCTCTCTCTCTCTCTCTCTCTGCAAATCAACTTTTGCCTCCTCTACTCCATGAATGTTCTGGTATCTCACAATTTTGGTTACAAATTTCTTTGCCTTGCCATTCCAGAAGGCTTTCTTCACCCTCAGACACATTACTAGCTGGCAGATTCCCTTCATGTTTCTTTCCATGTGAGGATTGATTGTTCCTCTTTGTATTTCTGCATCGGGGCGTGGGTGGTTAGCTAGTAAGTCTGTGATTGACTCCCCTTTGGTGAGATATCCATCTATGGTTCAACCAGCTATGGGTGGTTTCTTGGAAGGAGATATGCATGGGGCAGGTATTGAGTCTTGGTTTTCTTGGTTCTTTTCTATACCATATTGGCAGGGGACAGGGAAGGAAATATTGAGCATGCAGATGGTTAAGGCTATTGCCTTATTGTTAGGATGGATGTAGGAATTGGAGACAGAGCTCACCCAACCTTGCAGTTAGAGATAGCTAGCCCCAGATTGGAAAACTATGGAAGGAAATCGGAATTAAACTGGAGGCTGTATTCGCAGTTAACACAGCTCTGATAACACGACAATCAATCCACTAACAGTTACAGAATTTCCACCTGTACTAAAGACCCTTACTGAGATTCTCCATATTCAGTTATCGAATACCACTGAGCATTTACTATATAGTAAGAATAAATATTATTACTATTAGTTATGAAAATCAACATCTACTCTGTGTTACTATGTGCCAAGAATAAGTCCTTAACATGATGTTCATATGTAGATCTCACAACTCTGTGAGTCAGGCGAGGAGATTCTCAAAATGCCTCACACTCTCTGTGGCCCAGACACCAAGCAATTTGAACAGACATCTGCCAGGAATGACTGGGAAGACCATAGGGCCTGCATGGGCTCAACATCAGCTCTAGATGTCGCTTCTATTATCACCATTCATACGTGAGGAAACTAAGACATAAAAGCAAGCAGATACTTGTAAGCAGGACATGGTGGCACACACTTGCAGTCAGCAGTCTGGTTTCAAAGTTCACACATCCTAACTTCAGTCTTCACAGCTCTGAAGAATCACATTTTCTCCTGCAGTAACCACAGTCAAAAGTCATACCACCCTCTCGAGGCACTGGGAATGGGCCTCAAGACTCATTGTTTCCGTGTCCCAGGCAGGGAAAGTAGGAACACGATTCAATTCCTACTTCAAGGCTGACTCTGAACTTATTAAACCTTGGCAATGTTTCCTCAGGGTCCTTGTCCTGAACCACACACATGATTAGAATTACATCTTCCTTGGGGCCAGGGGTGCTTTTCTTTGCATTAGAATTGCGTGCATTTCCCCCAAAATAATGAGTTTTTTTAACCTCATAGTCTAAGCCCTTAATATCATATTTAAAATGTAAGAGATGCCCTGCATGTATTGCTGATTGGATGAAAGAAGGAAGGATTGATGTGACAAATTGCTAGCAGCAAAATACCATGCTCTTACATCCTTCACTCTTTGAGGAAAGATAGTCAGATACACCAAAAATGAGAAATGCAAATATTGAATAAGGTTTCCACTCACATTTTAGGAAAAACAGAGCAAGCTTATGGACAAAAAAGATCATGAAAAACCATTTGGTCTCAAAATACGGATATGCAATGGCACTAAAATCTCTATGAAAGATAGAATTGCTTTGGTTTTATTTTTAAGAACTTTATGAGTTTTCTTCTTCCTGTGTTCCCCTTCCCTTGTACCTCCCTTCCCCTTTCCCACCCCATAATAGCACTGAGATGCCTCTTCATTTATTTAGATTCCATTTTAGTAGGTTAGTCATTTACCTAATGGAGCTGGCCTCTTTTCAGAAAGCAAACATACAGGAAGTATACACCTCAGAGCAGATGGAGTAACCACATCCGGTGGCTGCACCTGCCACTGGGACCACTCTCCATGGGCAATTGAAAAAATATCTGGCAAATTTCTGTATTTACCTTCTGAAGGTGGAGTAGAAAGAGCACTGTAGCATGAGTTAGGAAATCTGGGTCACAGCCAGAGCTTTGGTCTGAAGAGTAAGTGTGACCACTGGCTGGTCACTTTCCTCTTTGGACCTCACATTTCTTGTCTTTAAAGTAAGAAGTTTAGACTAAATTATCTCAGAAGGTCTTCTCATCCCTAAAATTCTGCATTCGTTATTTAATAAATACTCATGACTCAGTCTGGGTGAGGTCCCCTGTAAGGCGTTGTGCAGGATCTGGGGGTGTAGACAACACGCTTCTACCTAAAACAAACAAGACAACTGACATGGATTGAGAGACCCTGGGAGAATGTATGTTAAACTCATTTGCTTGAATACTATTTACTCTATGCTGTAAACCCTTCTCAAAGAATGACTGTCATTATTCCTGAAGAGTTAGTGCCTACACATTCACTTAATTAAACATTTGCTGAACCCTAAGTAATTTGGAAAGCTCTTCCAAGGACAACTACAAATGAAAGCCTTACGCGAGAGGACCATTTTCCCATGGCATGGAGTTCTGCTGCTGTTCCAAGTCTTAAAACATGAATCACAGACTTTCCAACCTCTTACCTTTAATCAGTCAACAAGAAAAGTAACTGTTGAGGAGCTTTCCAAACTCAGCCCCAGAACCCTGCTCTGACACCCACCTGTTCTGTGGATGGAAGAGCTAAGGACAATCTAGATTGCATTTGTGCTTGACTTCACTTTCTTTTCTTTCAGGTGTGGTGTAAAACGTGTTTTTACAGACTTCTATTCAGTCTTAATTTTTAAAACAGACACTCTTAGAATTAATAGCTATATCATGTTGTCTACATTGATAAACCCAGGGCATTATCTTTTAAAAAATATTAGTGTTCACAGAAATTTTCATTAATCTCTGAAATATGATTTTAATATATTCCCACTTCAGAGTCTCAAAATATGTTGTTTCTTACTGTTTCCAAATTATCTCTTTTTTCTGCTAAAAAAAACTTTTAAAACTTAAGCTCTAAAATTCTGCACTAAAACAAGCAGCAGATGTGTACCCACAAGACATTGTCACCCCAACATTTGGAGTAGGAATAAGTGACAATCAAATTGGGATATGTGGTTAAAATCATTTTTAAAAAAGATAAACTGTATTTTAGTAGCAACTTAGAGAAGAAACAACATATAGAAACCCAAATTTATACAAAGAATATATTTGTGATCATTTATTTTACAAAATGATATAAAACATTACATGTAATATTACGTTTTCCTAATACACTGTCAGGAAGTTAATACAAATTCTACTTATTTCCAACTTCGGTGGCACTTGTCTATTTTAGAAATTGTGGTCTCCAACTTTATCAACATGACTACTACTCTTACTCTACTATTTGTCATAATTAAACCTTCTAGATTTCTATGGGAAATCATTGAGTATGTATCTGAGTGTAATGGAATATCTTAGTGTATAGCATGTTTAAAATTAAGTAAAATGGGAAAATAAAATATCAAAAAATAGGTAGTTGAGAAATGTTCCTATGCTATACATGTGCCAGTCTTCACAAAAACATTCACAATATTCTTGCTGTAATCATTAAAATAATTTCTATTAGATATTCAGGAAATAATGCCCTGTTTTACACAGTAAACTACCATTTGCAATTTTAAAATCTTCCTGAAAGGTACATTAATATTATAAATCACACTACATGATTTGCCTAACCCTTTTTATAAGTAGAAAATGCATCCTTTTTGTTAGCAAAACTCCATTCACAATAAACTTCACAATGTGCTGGTGATTATTCTTGGTCACTAGATTTGATTTTGTCAAAATGCTTAAGTTTGTCCTGCTTTCCCAGAGGTAGAAGACAAAGTAAAGTCCCTTGTGTTTTGTTCAAAACATGGATCTTACCCACGGCAGTGTTAGGAGGGGAGGGAAGTAGAATAATTCTCTGCTATATCACGAAGAAAGGAGTACTTGAAAGCAGTGGTTCTCAGTGTCGGCGAGCCACTAGATTCACTTGGGAGCTTCAAAATATCCCATCCCACCGGCTACACTGCATTCCCACTGAGCAGAATCTCCCAGGGTATGGCCTCGGCATCAGTATTTCTTACAGCTCCTAGGACTGATCCCTATGGACAACTAAGGTTAAGAACCGTGGTTGTGAAAAAGGCAAGAGGAAAATCAGAAGCTGATCTCTGACTGTCTGTCTGTCTCTCATTTCCAGTGCTTCCAGTGTATCCTATCACCACAGAAAGCATCAAACCACCTGGATATTTGGGACTTGAATGTTCTAGCCCATAATGTGTAAGGGATCCAATTCCTGGCCCACAGGAGGGGTGGACTGATATCGAGCTCAAAAGGTTCCTCCGGAGAAAAGCCAATTTCCCCCAAGAAGATGAACGGTATCTGCCCCAAACACCGCAGCAGCATCATGGTGTCTCCGAGGTTACCGGCTCACTGTGTTTCAGGTCCTGGTACAGTGGCTCAGTGCAGATGCCTAGACATGGAAGGTGATGGTACACACTCCATGTACACCATGCTCAGCCTCAGCTCTTGAAGGCCTGTTTAGACAACTTTCTAATCATCTAAGTGAAAATTCTCACCTAAACAATGTCCTACATTCCTTGAAAAAGGGAAATAGAGGTGAAAAATGTCTGAATTAGTGTCAAGGTAGAATTCTGATCAACACTGATGCTATGTCCATATAAAACTATATGTACAGTTAAAATACACCTTCTTTGCTACCTTAACTCCAAAGCTTTGATCTAATTTATTTTTGTGCTGGGATACAATGTACTTTTCAGTTCTTTTTTCCAATTCATCTCCCACCCTCTTCCTATACAGTGTATCACAGATGCACGATCTTTAAGCCAATATTCCTGCTAAGTAAGCAAAGATGATTGGAATATATGTAACTTGCTTTACAGGTCCTTATTTGAGTGATTTCAGAAATAAATATGTTTTCCCATCTCTTTTGAAAAACAAAGTAAACAGTAAGGTATAAACAGAAGAGAGAGAGAAAGAGAGGCACTGTGCTTGTATTATCCTATTTTCACCAAGCCTCAGGGGAAAATTGACTCAATAAATGTCTAGAATGAGTAGAATTGCTTAAGTAGTCACAGAGGACTGATAATAGGAATTTTTTTTCAAAGCCTGAGCTCCATTTCAACCATATACAAAGTATCTAGCACTATGATCATGTGATAAGAAAAATTAATTGGAATGAGGAACTGAAAAACTCACCTAGTAGAGAAAGAGAACTCGAGTTCAGCCGTGCTTATTTGCAATACGAGTTTAGCAAGATTATTAAGCTGTCTGAGCTTCCGCATTCTCACCTGTTCAATGGGGATAACTCTTGAGGGATACTATTGCTTTACAGAGTCAGAAAGATGCATGATTATATTCCACTCGTTTTAAGTCCTGGCCGAGCAATCATAGGCAAGTTAATTAACCTCCCTCAGCATCATATTTTTCATGGGAAAGAGTGAAAATAGTCTCTAATATAGAGAGTTGTTTTAAAATTTTAGAAACATAGATAAAATGCCCATTTATCTGCTGGGAGCACTCTAGGTATTTTATAATTGATACTGATCTTATATCTTATAAAATCAGGAGGTACTGCAAAGATCAGTAATTGTAGGAGCCAAATTCTAAGCTCTGATATTCTGAATGTGTTCCATAAATACTTTTGAGCCTTTCTGCACAGAAGCTGTGATGGAGAAATAGAAAAACAAAGGTACAAAACATTGCTTTGCCCTAAAGAAGGTATAATTTAGATAAGACATGGGTCACATATATAAGTCACTGTTGAACTAGATAGTATGTTAGCTACTAAATCCCTATCTCCTCCTCAAATCAAGTGTTTTAGGGCATTAAAAAAGAAAAGTCAAGTTAGAACAATACAGACACAGAGGGAAGAGGGCCCTTTAATCTGGACCTTGACCAGATTGATGGGTTAAAATGCGAAAAAGGACATCCAGGTGGGACAGATGTGCATTAGTCCATAATGTGCATAGATCTATCATTTAATTGGACCATATATTTGACAAAATAAAAGCGATGGTGATCAACAGTTATTAGATAAGTAAACAGTTACGCTGAGTCACCCTAAAGTTGCCAATTGGTTCTGGTTTATGGGTTTAGTAAAAGAAAGCTAATACTTTAAAACTCAAAATAGAGAAGCAACCACGTAACTTTAAGAAATGCCCTCTTTAAAAAGCTGAAGCAGAAAGATGCCATGTGGTTCACTGAGTGTATTAACTTTCTCAATACCAGATGAAATCAGTTTGTCCCTCCCTTTTTAGAGTCCATAAATGTAAATCAAAATAATGTTTACTGAGGGAAGCTTCACTAAACATGTGCTGTACATTAATGTACCTCTTTAGCAATTAATTCTGTGTTAAGAGGGATGAATTTAAAGGATATGGAAGAATACCAGAATATATTCAAATGATCTTATGCCATATGATGCTGTACCATATGTGATCAAACTTAATTAAAGTGATTTAAAAAAAAAGATGTCACTGTTTACCTACAATGTGTATATAACCCTCGGAACCTAAACATTCCAAATATTGAAAATGAAGTCATAAAAGTAGTTCAACCATGCAAAGATTTAATATCTTTTTAAAGACATAGACCTGGGAGAAAGGAATTATCCATTCATACGGTCAGTGTAAACAATCCACTTTTGCACCCAACAGATGGAGGCTTTGAATCGGGGGGAGGAAAAGCAGAGAAGAATAAAAATGCAGAGCTTAACATGAATGTGTGGACTATGTTTTTAAAAGCTTTCTTTCCAAGGGAATGGAATTAATATGAGAAAGGGAAAAAGTGGAAACAAAGTCTTTGTGGATAGGGAGGGGTGGAGGCATTGAAAGGAAGGCAGGGGAAGGGGAAAAAATAAGAACCAAGATGGATTATGTAGAGGTGCAGATTTCCAATGATGAATGTCATTATATTGTATACCTTAAATGTACCAATAAGATTCATTTTAAAAATAAAAAATAATAAATAATAAAAGCTTTTTTCCTACTCAGTGTGAACCCAGAGACTCATTATTACAGGTGAAAGAATACATAAAATGCTCCTGGGTGTTGAATTGCTCATCTATATTATTTATTTGTAGCAGTTCTTGATTTTTAATACCTATTTTTATTTTATATATTTGATTTTACATATTTGATTTTTAATATGTAATACTATAATTTTTGTAAAATCTAAATTTTAAAAATTATCATATTATATTTTTCTCTATTTGTAATCATTTGTCTGGGTTCCTTTAATACTTTATCTTGACAAAGCTATGCTTTGGAAGAAAGTAGCTTTCTGATCTTCTAGAACAAACCAATTATTAAATCACAATATTCCATGAAAAAAGCAAGACCAAAACTTTCTAAATTTGTCAATGAAGGTCTCTTTCTCACTGTAACAAGGACCAGTTTCTCAAAAAAATATTACCTATTATGTTAATACTTAAAATTAAATTTAATCCACATGGTGTTGAAATGCATAGCACAATATAAGTCAAGTTTGCAGTTTCTCAGACTCATTCTTGCTTTAAAAACAGCAAAACCTTTCATTTGGTCTAGACATCATGAAACAATTTGAGCCATGGCACGTAAATTAGTATCTTGTGCACTTTATATCAAAGGAAATTTTATGTTATGAGCACATTGCTTATGAAATCAGTATTTCACCTACACAGTTTCAAAAAGAAATGATTCATCATTCCATTCAAGGATAAAATGTTTTAGGTGCTGTGAGATTTGAAGCAAATAAGTGGACATGAAGTTCTGAACTTCCTGCTCCCATGAGTATTTTTAGGGCTAGTTGTCCTTCTCATACCTACCCAATGCTTCTCTTCTCTTCCTTTTCTCTTGAGACAGGGCCTCTTTATGTAGTTCAGGCTTGCCTTGAACTCACTAAGTAGCCCAGGCTGGCCGTGAACTCTTGTCGATCCTCCTGTCTCAGCTTTCAGAGCACTGGAATTACAGGCATGAGACACCACACCCGACTGCTCTTCTTTCCTCTTCTTTCTAAGATTCACCTTAGCCACCACCCTCACCATGGAACTCTCCCTAATTGCTGCTGGTCTAGCTAGACCAGCCCTCCAGCCACTCTGTGTCTATCTCCAGTGACTGGGGTGACTAAACTAGTGGGGAATGATGCAAAGTTTGGACTAAATGAACACGTAGCTACAGTTGAAGTCACCAAGACTTCATTACGAAGAGAAACAACAGGAGTGGTTATTCAGTGGTTCAGTGGAACTGGGCACAGTGGTCAGACCTTTCACATGGATTTCCACTCTGTCCTCACGCCAATTTCATCAAGTCTGTACAGTCACTGTCCTCATTTTATAGATGAGGAAACTGAAGCTTGCCAAATATCAAGTCATTCACCCAGACTATGCAGCAGGGAATAAACAGAGAGAAGAGCACCCCTCAACCCTTAATCACCAAAATAACCCTTAATATCTCCTGTCCTCAGGGCCTTATCTCCTGTGAGACATAAACTCAGAATGTATAAGGATGTATGAGAGGAAAGCAACTTCATTTTCTCCTTTAAACAATGAATCCATTTTTCTTATCAAATGTTTCACTATTATACAAGGGATTTTCAGCATACCCCACTAACACTCATTTACATTAATGGAAATCAGCATGGGAATTCAAGCATCATGACCTGATATTACAGTAAGTCAATAATAAAGCACTCAAAATAATTCAATTTGAACTCTAACACGATGCTTAGAGACAGACAGTAATTCAAATTAGTTCATTTATAGTTTCTATGTGAATAAAGCATTTTCCATTTGAAAATCAAGTTATCTTTCTTTTATTAGTGCATGTTTGTAGTACATAGTGTTTACATTCCTTATGTGAAGTTAATATATACATGTGTGCATATATTATAATATATATATATATATATATAATTTTATGATCCTCTTGAGGAACACAGAAGCATGAGAATGAGAAATTTCCAAGGATTAAGGAAGTTCTGGATGAAATGAGGTTGTTCGGAGGCAGTCTTTTTGGAGCCAGATGGAAATGGAACAAGTCCTGGTCTGAGGCCCTCTGGCTGTGGTGCCTTCTGCAAAGCACTTAACCTCTGTCTTTTCATTTCCACATCTGTAAAAATGGCTACTTGAAAGGCTTCAATGTACATGCATGTGAAAGTGCTTTTCACTACATGTGACAGACGGTTGACTTGTAAAAACAATTAGCTCCGTTTCTTTCTTGTACCATTGCACATATGATTGAGTCCTAACTAATATTGTACACATGGTTCATATCCTGGGGATGCAGACACTGAAGATAAGATTCAGCCTCCAGCATAGTCAGAGTTAAGCGGGGAAGAACTATCAGTAAAATACATACTGCCACACTGCTAGGCACAGAGTGGGGCTGAGGCCAGGTGAGGATGGGGGTCTGGGGCAAGGCTCTTGAGATGCACGGGCTTGAGGGGAGTCTTAATGGTTGGGGCATGGAGTGTGTCTGGGAGGCCAAGCCTCCTGGGGATCGGGGCCCTGGGCTACCTTTCATTTAAACCTCACAAGTGACTTACAACTATTGCCATGTTTTTCAAGGAATGAAAAGGCAGGGCTTGGAGAAGAGTTGTCAGTTTTCATCAGTATAAATATAAAAAGTAAGCATGACCATCATGTGCTGCCACAAGTCAATGACACAGCCCAAGATGACGACTGCCTCAGGCTGCCTGGGCCCCAGTCTGAACATAAGCAAAGAGAGAGACTCACATCACTCCTACTGCCAGTCTGGAAGGGCTGGGTTTCTAAAGATACCCAAAGCTCTACAGGGGTCTTCTGAGTGGTAGAAAGTTTGGGAAGATCCCTTTTCATTAGGAAAAAGTCTCCGCTCGCTTCCCCCCACGTCTCTCTGTTCCTGGTCCAGTTTAACCCAGGAGGAAGGCCGGTCCTCAGCAGAGGCCACTGAGCAAACAGCGCCTGCCCAGGTTCAGTACAGCCCAGGCTAAATAGCAGAGCAAACTCAAACACACTGGCCTGACAATACCAAGGGATGCAAATAAGCCTGCTTTATGTTATCTTGCTGAAAGACTAATATTACCCATTCTTTAGAAACAAAAGCCAGAGCCAGTGTGCAAACCAGCCAACTTTTAGATTTTTGAACCTTCCAGGAAAGAGTTACAAATGTCAACATGGACTCAGCAGCGCTGCTGGCTCTTCACAGAGAAAGTCATGGTACTCTCTCTATGGTTTTTGTTCAATTTATAAGATTACCTATAGAACATTCGTTTCTGCATAGGTAGAAACATGATTTCCCACTTTCAAGAAATCAAAGGTATCTAGATGTATGTGTGCTTAATTTGATAAAGGAATCTACCATACTTTGTTATTGAAATGTTAGGTAAGGCTCTTTAGGTTGAGATAAAAATGCAAAGAGCTTCTCAGCTCGTATAACTGAGATAGGCTTTGTTCCAGCCATGGTCTCATTGTCAGCTCAAATTTTGTCACCAGGCCCCAGTCTTCCTGTCTGTAGCTCTCCTCTCTTTCACGTTGTCTCCCTTCTGGTGTTGTTGCAAGACAGCTTTAGCCTCCCCAGATCTCACTCCTCTGACCTTCACATGCAGTAGAAAGAAGCGTGCCTTTCCCCACAGCACCCACCTGAGGTTCAGAGCTGGGGTTCAACTATACAGCTCTGAATGCGCTGGGTCATTCTGGCCAAGCAAACGTAAGGTGCTGCTGACCCAGGGAAGGGAGAGGCAAACGACACATGCTGAGGACCTCTGCTCATGAGTTATGCTTCAAGAGTTCATCAAATGCTAGAAGGGAGGAAGTAAAAGCAAGTCAGACTGGTCTTCAGGGGATTTTAGGACCGTAGCTCCTCATCCCTGTTGATGCCGACTCATGGCTGAGTCACACAACTTTAGTAGAAGGCTTTCTTTTAAAAAGCTGTCTTTCCTGATATCTCAGATTCACTTTTTCTTGGTTCTCTTCTCTAATCACTTCTTCTCAGAATCCTTCACCAGTCTTTTCCTTTGCTGCTATTTCCTTGAGTGTGTGTGTACTTCCAAGGTTCTGTCCTTGGAACTGCTATGTCATTGTGTGTGGCTATAAATATGTATATGTATGTGCACATGTGCACACCATGAGTAAGTCCATCCACTCCTACAACTTCAAGCACTACTCAAGCCCGGATCTCAAACTGAGACCCCACCATGGTCCTCCCAAAGAGTACACCTTTCTTGGGCTCTTCCATGGCAGTCACTCATTTACTCATTTGCCTATTATTTACCAAGCATCTGCTATCTATGAGTTTTTATGCCAAGGGAATAACAAGGCAGAAACAAGAAGCATTCTTGCCCTGGGGAGTGGTCTTCCTGGCATGGAAGGTCAGCACAGAATAAGTAATTGCAAAGCCGATGAAAACCACAGAGGAAAACAGGATGGATTAGGTCTAAGCCAAATATTGAACTGCTTCCCAAACACTTCTACCTATGTCTACAAATCTAAGTTCATCTACTTCTCTCCAAAGTCATCTTCTATGTTCTGTGTTGTGTTAATGAAGTGACCAGCCACATAGCTTTTAAAT
This sequence comes from Heterocephalus glaber, assembly GCF_000247695.1. The sequence goes on along the minus strand of NW_004624750.1, from coordinate 5,272,517 downwards.
GGAAATTTTTATGTTTCCCCCTTTCCCCTCCTTCCATATGTCACCAAATCTTGTTTTTATTTCCTGGATCTTTCCTGATGTAATCTTTCTCTCTACGATAAATGACAGTGACTTTGAGGTTATTTGAATTTGATACTTTTTCACATGCTATTTCTAATGCCTAGAGTCATTTTCAGACTTTATTTTTTTCTCTTTTTCTACTCTTTTTGCATGTTTCTCACCATCCTTTAATGGAAGTAAGAAACTGAACTATTCAATGTCATGAGTCATAGTTTGTTTTATTCCCTAGCCATAAATGAGTGCATGGAATACAGCAGACTATCATTGATTATACAAATAACAAATTAATGAATAAACGAATGAAAATCATACCCTTTCCCCTGCTGTATTAAAATAATATCCTTGGTAAGCACGTCATACAATGAGGGACCAAATATTGCGATGCACTGGGATGGTTAATCTACATAGTCAACTTGACTGGCTTGAGAGATGCCTAGAAGATCAACAAAGCACACTCCTGCATGAGTCTAGGTAGTTCCTGGATGTATGACCTTGGGGTATATCTGGTCCCTGGGCCCTGCTTCTGGGGCTCTTCTTCTGCTCTTTGCTTCCCAGACACCATGGGTTGAGCAACTTTCCTCTAGCTTGCCCTTCTCCCTTATGTTTCTGCCTCAAAGCCAGCCAGCCATGGACTGAAACCTCTGAAACCATGAGCCAAAACAAACTTCTTTCTTTCAAGTTGTGGGTGGGTATCAAATATTTTGTCTCTGCAAAGGAAAGCTGGCTAATATATGCCCTATGGTGTTTTTGTATCACGTCACTTTCCTTAGCCAAAGCTATACTTCAGGTTGGAGTTGGCTAAAGGGAAAACTTATAACCTATTTAGAAGGTAGAATTAAAGAAGTAGTGATTATCCCCTTGAAGGTCATCATAGTTGGAAGTGGTGAAATGCAGTCACACAGGGACCAGCAGATTCCAGTGTGTTCCTGTTCCTATCCACTGCATGCTGTCATCTTCCAGACCACTGGCTCCGCTGATTCAAAGCAAAGCCAAGGCCACCCCTGGAGCCTAGCTGCAGACTTAGAGGCAGTGCACACAAAGAGCAGCAGATTCCTACAGCAGCACCTTCTCCCAACACCACCACAGCAGCTGATGTGCCCAGCATCCAGAATTCTCCACAAGCTTCCATCTGTCCATCTGTCCACTTCATGATGTCTAGTCAGTAGGCTCTTCTTTGATCCTTTATTTCCTTTCTACAAACCTCTAATCCCTATTTTCCCACATTTTATAAGGTCTAAACCCTATAACATGGACCTTAATCCATATTGCTCATACAGTATTTTGCTTTCCTGTTTGAACCCTAAGTATAAGACAAGGACTAACTCCCGTCAGTTCTGCATCTCTCTTTCTACCTTCTATAGAAAGGGAAGGAGATGGATCAAAGAAGCAGGAGTTCAGGCAATTTCCTCTCATTGCCTCAACTGAACAAAGCCTGCCTAAAACGCTAACTACTAGTGCTCTAAGTGCTAGTACTGACCAAAGTCCTGTACCTTCGCAGCGTGGCAGTTGTTTAAATGCACACACATATGTCAGTTAATCCCTGCAACTGCCCTTAATGATTGTTTACATCTCTCCTCTGTTGACGAACACTATGCCAGATTATTCACTTATTAGCCTTTCTGATCTTCACAATACAATGAAATAAAAAATATATTTTATTAACAGTAGCTGCCAAGGTGCCTTTTAGGACAGAGCTATTTTTGGTGGGGAGGAGTCCATGAACAACTCGAAATAGAAGTTGGGACCCTGAAGACTAGGGTGTCAGCAAGTACTGAGGGAAATAGAGAGAGAGAGCAAAGAAAATGAGAGACAGTGGGTCTGGTGGGGTGCAGTGCAACTGTAGGGAGGGCTCCCAGGGAAACCTCACAGATGCAGCCAGGGGAAATAGCATCTAAATGGACTCTCAGAGTTCCCGAAGGGGGACCTGGAATTTGTATGTTTGAGCTAATTTAATTTGTATCTCAAGGATCAGAGAATTCTTGGCTACAGTATTACTTATGTGCAGATAGGGAAATTAAAGCTAAAAAGGGCCGGGTAAGTTACAGTTACAGAAATAGTAAATTCTAGTGTTAGGAGTTGGACGCAAGTTTGTCTGACTTGAGCTTCTACAAGTGTGTGAGGTCATATAAGAGAAATGCATGACTCCACCGTGACATGCTTCACTCCATATCTCCTCTTCGGAGAGACCACTGGGGTCCTCTGGGATTTGGAGCACTCCCCTGACCCCAGGCAGAGGTAGAGGACCTGTTCCTTGTATCCAGGCGAGGCAACAGCAGGCATGGCTCTGCGTGTTCCACCAGTGCTTGCGACTCCTACAAAGTCTAAGGACTTTATAGCAGCAAGGCCTGACCTGATCTACAACCAGCATCCTGCAGGGACCCTTCTCTGGAGGTGGTGCTGAACTGACCAGATACTGACGAACAGGAGGATACCTTAGGATGTCAGAGATGCTGCAAAGACTGTGGTCCTTAGAAAGAAGCAGGTAGTGGGGTCCGCTGGCCCTTCTCAGCCAAGACTCATCTGTCAATGGGATGCTCGAAGTAGACACACAGAGAAACCTCAGACTACCGCAGTAACCAAAAGCTGCCTCTTCTCTGCCATTGTGTGAACCTCGGCTCTTGGGAAAATAGAACTACTATCATTAATAGCAGCAACCTATGCTAGGTGCTTACTGTAGGCCACGATTATATCCATTGACCCTTAAGACACATCTACAAAGTAGACAACGTTATGATACCAATTCTACAGATGAGCAAATGGACAGTGAAATAACTTGTCTAAGGTCACACCGCCAGCAAGGTAAATAAGTCCTGTTCTATTTCAAATTCCATGTTCTGAAATATGTGGAAAGTATAATAATCTTCCAAAAGCTCCTCCCTAAAATATAAGCTCTTAAGAAAGGTGGATGGGTCTTAGGAATCTTCAGTGTCTTTACAGACCCCTGAGCACAATGCCCAGCACAATGGTGCCTGGTCAAAGTGCTCATTCATTCATCTGCAGCCTCCACTGAGCCCTCCTTAGGGTTAGCACAGCTTGGCCTTCAGGGACATGGAGAATGGGTAGGTGCTCTGAAGTGAGCTAAGTTTCACCAGCCCTGAGAGGACAAAATATTGTCCCTGGGGTGCGCTAACAAGGCAAGCGATACATGGACCAATTTCTGAATGCACATATAAGAGAGTACACAATCCCCAGTGGGAATTGACAGGGACAGACACCAAGAAACACTGAAAATGAGTTCGACTCAGCTCTGTACACTGCAGCAGTAAGTTATTCCTTTCGATTTTGAATGCAGGCTGCAGTGCAGTCAGATTCTAACATCTGGGTGGCTACTTTGAGTGTGGAATCTGCATCTTGAGTTAATGGGACACTGAGAGACCCTGAGAAGACTCCACCCTTATGTGAGGGGGGAGAACACTGATTGCCTGTGTGCTGAGTCTGGCTCTGCCATTAACTGACTTTGGGACCTTGAGTGAGTTAATCAACTCGCTGTGCTTTTTGAATATTACATCACCTGTGAGATGGGTAATGACAGCACTACCCTTATAACATTATGGGCATGAAATGAGCCATGTATACAAAGCCCCCAGAGTGGTGTGGGTGATGTCAGTATCTAGCCTGATACTACAGGCTGACCCTGTTTCTGCCCCGCTCTGACACTGACCAGGCTCCCATAGTTCTGTGAATGGCACCACCTCTGAGGGTGTCTTCAGGGGACACAATTTCTCCCTCTTCTCCATGGCTTACTACACCACGGCTTAAAAGTGAGTTTAGGGAATATGCCCCCAGAAGTGGGACCCGGATGAAGACAGTGATGCACAGAATTTGAACCTGAAGGAGGTACTCGTGGTCGACATCACGCACTGTGTGCGCTTACGGCTTTAAGAAGAAATGCTGTGGGAACAGAATTTCTGCACTTGGGTTCACTTTGCAGTGTGCAGATTCTATGGTAAGAATTCATTGTGGAGAAAAGTTGTATTCCTCAAAAGTTTTAAAAATAAAATCACAGCATAAATACACTAGGAAACTTAGTTGCTCTAAGAAATTGAATTGTGAATGCATTTGTAGAAGCAAGAATCCTTTACACAATAGTTCATTACTCATCAGACACTAGATTTCCCTAGGTTATGTATGGTTATATTTTCTTTTTCAAAATCCCAAGTGATCATTATGCATATAATAGTTGTTTCTCTAAAAACAAGAGGTAAACCGTATAAGGAAATCTTTGAGCAAGGGAAATGCAGCCTTATAGGAAATAAAAAGTTAGAATCTCAAGGAAGGGTTTTGAATGTGTCTGCATTTTAGTAAACTAGATCCAGAGGAGAAGCAATCTTCAAACGTGCATCAGGGTTACATGAATGAAGATAGAGTTTTCTTTGCTTGACAAGTATCGTTACAGAGTGGTCCTTTATACCCTTTAAAGAAAAAAGTTCATTCTTCTTATTGAATTAAGTTGAGTTATTTTTAAAATTTCATTATTTCTCCTTAGTTTATTCTATGGTTCTTCCTCTAACTTCTTGAGTTGGGATATAAATATATGAAGATATATATATATATATCTTTAGCTACATCCCGCAAATTTTCTATTCATATTTTTCTTGATGAGTTCTAAGTATTTTTAACTTTTTTGCATTTCCTCTTTGTTCCATACAAAGCTATCCTAAAAGTGCAATAATAAGAAGAGCAATTCTAGTCTAGGAGACATTTCTAGTGGTAAAGAAAGATGACAGAACCAATGTAACGAACTACAATGCCACTTATCATTTCAAAATGAACTAAAAGATGCTAAATGTTTTAAAAATAAATTAGGAAAAAACATAAATCAGGATTTTTGAGGTTGGGAATTGAAATTATACAACTCAGGAAGAATTAGAAATATAAGAAAATATCCTTTCAGAAATGAAGATGAAACTAGAAGGAAATGATGCAGAAAAACACATAGTTGATGAATTAAGGAAAATGTAAGGTGGAAAGAAACATTTTTAACAACAAAAGGAAATAAAAAAATAAAAAGGGTTCAAGAGAAAATGACAAATGCAAAGATAAGCAAATGAGATCTCACATACCAACCCTAGTAGTCCTGGAAGAAAACCAAAACAAGGAAACAGAACAAACAAAACAAATTATAATTCAAGAAAACTTCTTGAAGTTAAAAATATTTTGAAATATGTATTGAAACACCATCCTAACACCTGAGACTATTGACCTATAATAACCAAAGTCAAGAAAAGTTTAGTAAAATCAATGAATATTAAAGAAAATGTATTCTGAGCATCAAAAAGAAAAGGCATGCATCACTTCTCGGCCTTTTGGCTAAGATCAAGTGAAAAGGCATGCAATTTATATGGAAACAGAAATTATATTTTTATCACACTTTCAACAGCAACATTATATTTCAGAAGAAAATAGAGTATCATCATTAGGATATTTCAGAGAATAAAGTATGAGCTAAAGTGTTCATGTTCAGTAGAACTAACTTTAGAGAATACAAGAACAGATGCACTCATGAAATGATATTTTAATACACCCTTCCTGAAGACTTTATTACAAATAAAGTTTGAACAGCCAAGTGAGTAAAAGACTAAGACTAAACTAGGATGAGTATGTAGTATGCAATAGATGTGTGTTCTGATCACATAGATATCATAAATACTTTTTAAAATATCAGAATGGGAAGAGATACGTCATGTACAAAAAGTCTTCAGCAAATAAAAATGTAATGATGGAACATCCAATTTAACATCACCAACAAGTCAAAAGGCCCATCAATGTTATGCCAGTACTCTAAGCCAGCACAACAGTGCAAGGGAAAAATATATATACTAATTGTAAGTAAGAAGATATGTTATAATGGAGACATGATAGCCCAAGAGACAGTCCACAAATTCTTAGAACCAACATGGATTCACAAAAGTTCTGGATATAATATAAATGTACAAAATGTGTTTTCAAATGTTGAATATATAAATATAATCAGAATATAAATTTCTGAAAGATATCTTTGAAAATAACATCAGAACCTACATGATATCTAGAAAAAAATATCTGGGAAAATTTGAAGAAAATAATGGGGAAAATTATAATTTCATTCAAAGACACAAAAAGTGATTGAAGTAATGAGTTATCCTATGTTAATGGATGAGAAGGTAACCATTATAAAGATATTAGTTCTCAAATTAATAAACAAATTTTACGTGATTTTAATCCAAACCTTAACCAAGATGGTGTCCTTCCTCTACAAGATATCAAGATTCTTTAGAAAGTTGTAGTAATGAACGTAACTTTGGTCTTCACATAGGAATAGGCAAATATATCACTTAAATAGGACAGAGAAGCCAGAAACAGAAACATAGCACTAAACACTTGAACTGTGTAGTAACTATTTTCAGAGATTTTGCTTTAGAGTCTAGAGTCAGTGTTTTGTTCGGGCCTTGGATTTCACTGTTCTAAGACTCTGAACTATAACTGGGTTATAACCAGAGCTATTCTCCTGGAATCAATTTGTTGTCTAAATTGTTATGTATATATAAAAAAACTATACATTTTGGAGTGCTCAGTTTTTATATAGGCTTTTGTGTAACTATTAATATGATTGAGTAATATAAATTGCAGAGTTGTCTTTTATCAACGGCTCATTGTGAGAGACCACATATGTACATACACATTTCAGTACCATTCTGCTGTAAAGAAGGATATATCTGAGTCTTTTGTAGGAAAATGGATGCATCTTAAGATCATAATGTGAAGTGAAGTAAATCAGACATATAAGCTTAAATATCACATGCTTATGAGATACCCAAAGTGTAAATAAATTAAAGAGCAAAATAAAAGATATATAATAGGAAACAGAGAGATGGATCTTTTACAAATGAGAAGGGGACCGAGAGAAGGCAGGAGGGAAAGGGGACATAAAAAGAATTAAGAAGTCTTGTGTACATGTACTAACTCTCCATGATGAATGTAATCGTTACGTACCGCAAACATATGCTAACAAAAATTTAAAAAATTTTAAAGTGTAAAATGCAATCATGGTTACAAAACAACCATAAAATTTCTCGAGTATTCTTCGGCCTCATGGTCAAAAGTAATAACAGTATGTTCTAAACACTTCACATGCATCGCAGGAGTCAATCCTGGAAACAGTCTCATGGGCAGACACAATCATCATCCTCATTTTATAGCTGGCACACTGAAGGTTAGAGAAGTTGAACAACTTTCTCAAGGTGATCAGTTAGATAGTGAGCCACAGAGCTGGGACTCCATCTTTCTCTGCCAAACATCAGCACCAGCTCTCTTAGTTACCACTCCACACTGCCTCTCTATAAAATATTGTCATTGCCCTGTTTGAAATTGAACTTTACATTTTCAGCCTGGAAATAAGAGTAAAGAAAACCGGTGCTGTATGAATTGTTTAAAAGTAATTGGTTAACCTTCCTGAAAGCATCTTTATAGAACTCCATTGACTTGATTTTTAATAGAAGTTTTAGTTTGCTAACAAAAATGCAAAGATAACCAATAGGCACGTTTAAAAAACAAATTTTAAACATGTGAGAAACTTGGAGAGTCCTCGTTCCTGAAACAAGAGTAAACTCCTAATGCCCCATTTATGGACGAGGTCTTACTTTGTTGACACATGAAGAAGCTCTTTTTAATTAACTGGATAGGAACTTAATATCTTCACATATGCAAGGCAGGTCAACTTGCCCAGGCAACCAGATACACCGAGCTTTGTGTATTAGTTCTGCTCTTTTGAATTGCAAGTGCACCTTGTAAGTCATGGGCATTAAGGCTAGGTCTTAAATAATGATTTCATACTCAAGTGCTTCTTGGGAAAATTAAGACATGCTAACCAGCAGCAGAGAGCACAAGGCAACCCAGCAAATTAAAGCTTAATATAAGGAAGAATAAACCAAAAGAGCTTCAATAAAAATATCTAGGAAATTAATTTGCTGAATGCCACATGGTCCTCACTGAATGTGAACAGAGAGATCTTCACAGCTTTGGCAAGATATGAAGCTGGGAGTTAGACAGAGCATGCAAAAGCATATCTGTCTTTACATAGCTTATTCAGAAAACATTTCTAATAAGCCGGAAGTGTGAGCTTTTGCACTTTAATACAGATATCAAAGTAAAGGCACATCCTTAGTCCTAGGACTAGTGCCACACTCTGGTAGCATTTGTCTTTCCTAGTGCTCTCTTAACTGATCGCCTTAACAAGGCCAAAGGTACTTAATCTAAAAATACATCATTTCTTCTGATATTTTCCACTTAGGACAAACATGGCACTTTCTTACAGCACTTCTTAGTTGTCTTACATAAAATTTTACATTCCTGACCTGATTACCCTCCACTGAAATGACAGATAACCCTTTACATGTTTTGACTCTTTCATTCTGTTCTATTCCAATACAATTAGAATTGTGTAATAAAGTAATGAAAAATATTTCAGTAGAAATTTAAATTAGTGAAGCAGTTTCACATCTAATATTTGAGTCTCATAAATTCCCTACGGGGTAAGAAGCGGGATTAGTTCCAATGAGGTCATTATACAGATGACAAAGTTAAGGTGCTAAACATAATGACCTGAGCAGGACTCATTCCAGAGGTTTGGAGAAACTGAGACTCACACGGAATGGGGAGCATGGGAACTGTTAGGGGAGGAAGGAGGCAGGAGCAAGAATCCAGTGAAGAAAACACCTTCCATGAACACTGCTTACTGTGATCTGGAAATTTCATAGATTTTTGGTTTTGTTAGTTTTGCTTTTGGCTTGTGTGGTGCACATACTGCTGCAACAACTCCACCTAAATATTTCCCCTTGGGGGTTTGTTGTCAAGTCTACCTTTGGTGTTCACCTGAAACAAACATGGGTCACTCGCATTTGGTGGAAAGCGCCCTCTGGCAGTGCAACCTGCTGCAGGGTTTGGACGGCCTTAATAAGCAGGAAATGTAACCACTGTCCGGAGGAGTTTGCCAATGTCAGGCATGGGGTTTGCACTTTGAGAACAGGCACTGTGCTTCCTGCAAATGCTTCTAAAAAATTAAGCATATAGGGCCGGGGATTTAGCTCAGTGGTTCTGCCGCGTGCCTTGCAAGCGCAAGGACCCAAGTTCGATCCCCGGTACCAAAAAAAAAAATTAAGTAAATTATCAAAGGGGTCTCTTTGATAAATCATGATAAACATCAGAGTGCATTTTTATTTGGAAATGATACTAATATTCTGAAACCTAGATATCTAAAATGGAAAGAGGACCGGGGATTTAGCTCAGTGGTTCCACCGCCTGCCTCGCAAGAGCAAGGACCCGAGTTCGATCCCCGGTACCAAAATAAATAAATAAATAAATATAATAGAATAATAATAAAAATAAAATGGAAGGAGGAAGTCATACAAAACAAAACCTGTGGAACCACTTATATCTGTGTCTGAGTCTTCAAGCTATAAGGCATTCGACCCAGCCCTGGACCGTTCAGCTATCATTTTTTGGTGTTACCAGAGGCATAGAGATTGTAGAATTTCTGTTAGAATATATGGTCTAATCAGCCTTCTTTCCAAGATTTTTCTCTCTATAGTTAATGTAGCTAAATTGGTACCCCCTGTAGTTTTCAAAGCCTGAAGAAATTAAAAGAAATAGCAAAGAGCAAATCAAAGCAGTGTCAATTTCATCGAGGTAGTATGTGCAAAAGTGGGAACCATGACTCCCATTTCCTTCCTAGATGTAAGGGTGCACAAGAACTAAAAGTAGACAGATGGAGACAAGGCTAACCTTGAATGTTTCTTGCTTAATTTGACTATTTAAACTTTTTAATTTAGTTCTCTTCTGTTCTACACCTTTAAAAAAGGTAGAGTATTTTTAGATTAAAGAAATAACATATTTTGTGAGCAGGTGGAGAGCTAGAAAATTCCAGTCACCAGGTGTCACACTATCTAACAGCACACCAGGTGTAAAAAGGAGAAAAATAACCTTCAAGGGTATCTGGGGAAAATTCCAAGAAAGGTCAGACAGCTATTATCCTAGCCCCTGGCAACTATTTTGCTTTACAACTTCACTACAAAGAAAACCCAATCATGAGAAAGATGCATGCTAATTACGAACACTCTCCTGATGGAGAAGAAGCCCACAGACAGTGAGGTAGACACTGGGCACCTGTTCTCAGAGCCACCTGCCCTTGCCCATGCCAGCCCTCAGCCTGAAGGGCTGGTCCAACCCTCACCCACCGGAAGAACTCTCCCTTCCCCTCCTTGTCTCCAGCAAGAGGCTGGGAATTCTGGGAAGCATTCTGTCGCTTGAGCCAATCCAACAAATATCACCAACACTCTGCCAGGTAGTGAGGGACTAGCAGTGAAAGTAGACACTGCCCTTAAGTTGCCAAGGATCTGATAGAAAGAGAGACCCCGTGTGTTGGACAGCTACTGACTGAGTACGCAGTGTGGGCCAGGCAGTCTTCTAGTAACACACATTACTGTGGATGGATGTCAGAGAGTAATGGTGAAAAGTGAGGCAGAGGCTGCATATGTGTACATACATGCACATACATGCATGCAGTCATTGCTACATACATTCAGGTTCCAGACGCCCTGGGGACACTAAAATCTGCAACTATGCAAATACCCTGTATGAAATGGTGTTGTTTTTGCACATCCTTCTATATACCTTAAATTATCTGTAGGTAATTTATAATACCTAAGGTAGTCTGAATGCTATCTACCTAGTTGTGATTCTCTATTGTTCAGGGAATAATGACAAGGAGGACGTGGGCAGATGTTCAGCACAGATGCAATTTTCCCCTGATATCTTCAAACCCCAGTTGGTTGAATCCACAGATGTGGAACCACAGATATTGAGGGCTGACTGTGTGGTCTGTTTGTGCGTGCACGTGTGTGTGTGTGTGGGTGTGTGTGAGACTGTGTGTGTGAGTATATATTACATTTTTATATATGTATGTGAATTTATGTAAATTATATGCATGTATGTGAATTTATGTAAATTATAAGCATACTGACAGTATCACTATTTGTTATAAATATATTTGGAATTCTTAATAATGATAAATAGTATTTCCATAGTAACCTATAACCTACTACTTCATTATTAGTATTTTATTTCATGCTTGAAAAAGCCCCATGGGATAGAAAGGATAACTATTTAATGACACTATTTTACAATGAAAAAGCCAAAGGCTAAGCAGGTGGCATAAACTTACAGACATGCAAGCTGGATGGATAAGCACCTCATGCTGGATGGAGAGGGGGTAAGGGAGAGGAGGGAGTGGGGAGGGAAATGAAGGTGATTCGAGCTTATCTACAGAATTCCCATTCTTCCATTTAAATAACACAGGAAACAGAAAGGGCAAATAGAAGAAAGCAGTTAATTCTCTATTCTAAACAACCAGTTCTTCCTCTATTAGACTCTGCTTTTCTGTACTTCAAAAAGATCCTTTTCAAAATAACAAGGAAGAAAACCATACAAGAGAAAAACAGGAATTAAACCATTTTCAACAGACTTACCCGTGTTTGCACAATGCACCACAAATATTAAATGAGCTTATAGAAGTGGAGGCACTAGCCTACTGCAATAAGCATCTAACAAAGTGTCCTTTTAATTTTCTGTTCAAATTTTCCTTTCTCTTTCCTCCTTATGTCAATAAATTTTTCTATTTTATATAACTATTAGAGCAGGTTGTTTACATGTCTTCTTCCTTATAGATCGTGAGTGTCATGTAGGCAGGGACACTGTGTGTTCCTGGACTGACGCTGAGCCTGGGTAATAGGTAAGCAAGAGAGCTTGTTGTTAGACACATACGAATATATCATACACACCCATACTGTACACACTCCTACCACAAGCAAAGAACTTAACCCTAAACAGTATTAGTAGAACCTATTTATTTTTCTTTTATTTTTTTTCTTCATGGCCTACTCTTTAATTAGGACCAGGAGTCAAAATGGAAGAATATTTTTTTTCAAAAATCAAGATCACTCAGGATCAAGCTCACAATGTCTTTCAGTGGGGCTGCCTGAATTACGAGTCCCCCTAAACTTGTAAGCAAGATTTCGTTGCCTTATACGACAAGAAAAATGAGGGCTTGGTATTGATTCCCCCCCCCCGATTCAAAGAGAGTGCAGGTGTTTAAGCATTTATGAAATTGATTGACTCCCCTCCAGCAGCCAATTGATAATAAGTTTAAGCTTCAGAGTGAGGCTGTAAAGGTTTGATTATATTAACAATACTAATAGTCATGGGTTCATAAATCTTAAGAGAAAGGATGCGTGTGTCACAATATAATGCATGAAAAAGTTGTTCTTTTATCATGGTTAACTCTCTATTGTGTGGAGACCCAGTTGATCAGCTATTCCATTATTTGAATAAGTATCTGATGTCTTGTTTTCTTTCAAGAAGGCAGGTGCAGGATGAAGCAGGAAGCCTGCCAAGAAAGATGATAAATTACCACTTGGTGCTGGCGACAAGCGCACTACAAATGTAGCGTTGCCAGGAATTAAGAGAGGAAAGTAACCAGAAACAAGCAGGAAAATGACTTCTGACTACAACTTTAGAGGTGTTTGCTTTTTGTCTTCATTATCTTTGTGGTATTTTAAGGGTCTGTGTTCGTTTTGTGACCTGCAAAATGAAGTACTGTCTAAAACAATCATGCACTACTTCAAGACATCATATTTCACCTGCTGAGGTCAAATAAAAATTCAGAGTTGAGAGAGAGTTGGTGAGTGGAGGCAAACAAATGACCTAAGCAGACAAATGACATAAAGCAAAGGTGAAGTGTTGCTGCAGTTTCTTTTGAAACACAGCACCTGGTCATGTTTGGAGAAAGCATTCTGCCCAAGCCAACCACACTGAACAAGGGCACGCGCCTACACGTGGTGTTATTCATCCCACACCCCAGAAGAGTAAAAATATGAACAATAGCAATAGCAACAATCATCATAAATGGGTTTTGAAATCATGTAGTTCTGCTAGAATTTCCTGTTCCCGGGTTAGCTTTTCTGTTATCTGATTCCAGGGTTGTACACTGGTGTTTCCTATCTATGCAATGTCTCTATTGGAATCACCATTGGCAATGGCTGCTTCAAATTTATGGAATGCAACAAGAATTTGTGAAGTACCTAAAATGTACCTGGTACTTACCTGGAGGCTGGGGAGTAAAGAGAGCAGATCCAGCCCCTCTCCTCCAGCTCCTGGTAGGGTGAGGAAGAGACAAGTCCAAGGTCATGAGGGCAGAACTGGGGAACCATGTGACAGTGTCGTGGAAAAGTGTGGAAAGAGCCCCAAGGAGCCAGGGAGCCCGGGAAAGGGCTCCAGGGAGTGGGGACATCTGAACTGGCAAAGAGTGGAGGAGGTGGAATCGTCAAGGCATTGGGGGAAACCAGCTAGAGATGTAGGCACGAGTGCAGCTCTCAGTACCCAACGGTGTTTTCGAATCTCACAGTGAATGTGTGGATGGTAAGATGTGAAACTAGAAGAGCTGCTGGGATTTATACCACAAAGGATTCTGGACTTCCAATAAAGACTTTGGGATGTATTCAATATTTACAGGAAGCTCCTAAAGGAATCTGAATACAGGAGCCATGTGACAAATCCTGTTCTGGCGGAGAATATTTTTAATACAATATGTGATAGAAATATGATCCAGTACTACACGAACACAGACAAGGAGAGGTTAAAGCTGTGTTTCCCAGAAAAGGTCACACTGAAGTGCATTCTAGAAGATCAGTAGGAGTTCATCAGGAACAAAAAGAATGGAGAGGAATTATGCAAGATGGGAGGATATGAGGGAAAGAAAGAGGAGACCAAAAGACTAAGATGAAGTGGTAACAAGGGAGAGAGAAAAGAAAAATCAAAGGAGGGATGGAGGAAAAAGAAAGGAAAGGGGAAGGGGAGAAAAAAGTCAACAAAGCTGTGAAAAATAAAGAAAACCTTGATAAGATTTTGATTACTGGTTTTCTGATTTAATCATTTAACAACATCTAAGTCTTAGAAAATGAAGAAGAACCCAAAATATGTCAGATTGAGAAATAAAAAGGGTTGTGATCAGTTCTCACTTTATCAAAATAAAACATACTACCTTTCTTTAGTTACAGCAATACCAGAGTGGAATGATTCTGACAGTTTCCCAGAGCAAGGGAAGACAAGCTATGAACTAAAGGACTAAATGGGAATTATATCATGTTCTCTGCCAGGGATAAAGCAGTAATCCTGGGAATCTTCACCTGGTTTTCTCACCGCCCTAAATGGGCAAGCAGCACCTTCTTCATGTCAGGAAGCAGCTGTGTAGCTTTTGCAAGTCACCATGGCTCTGCAAAGTGGGGCACTGGGAGGGCTCCCATCTATTTGGGGTTCAGTCCCTGCATGCATTGTTGGCATTCTAAATTAGCAATCAGTTGCAGTGCACTTCGTGTCTGGCCATCGCTCAACCACAACCACCAGACAAATCAAACGCAGTGAAATAGTTGTCCTTGGGAAGATGCAAAGTTTAGATGCTACTTGCACACAGAAGTGAGACCAAGTCCACTCTGCTTTTCTACCTGTGACCTTGCAAACAGGCAACCCTAGACTGTGGCTGGGTACAGGTGAGAGCCAAGTGAGGGCCATGGAACCCACCAACTGTGATCCTGGTTCTGGCACCCCAACAAGGTAATCTCCTTGAGCCTTAGTTTGCTCGTCTGTAAAATGGGGACTCTGATGTTTATTTCCCTGGTTTTTAAGAGCAGTGAATGAGACAGAATAAGAAAAGCACAGAACATTACGGCTGGTGATCAGAACATGTGAAATAAATGGAACACAGCTGGATTGCTATGACCATGAAGAGTAACACCAGGGACATGAGCCATGGGAGGACGTAGTTCTACAAAACCTGCCCATCACCACTCGAGCGCTGCGAGCAGTACTTATTTCAGGCATATGCTTTCGGATGGTCTGATTTGTTGCCACCACATTGAGAGCCTCTGATAAATAGTTCAGAGAAAAGCAAGGCACTGAACAGTAGGCACACTGTACTGTGGTAGAGAATGTGTTACCCTAACTGCTAGAAGATACATCCTAACAATGTGAATTCAGTTCCGGCACTAACTGTAACCTTTGTCACATTGCCTAATTCTTTGTCATATTTTTTCATTTATAAAGTAAAAGTTTTAGACCTTTAAATTTCATGACTGTACATTTGTCAAGTTTATTAATCTATAGAATAAGGTGTCTAAAGATCTATGAGGTGGGACTAAGAAGGCAGAATGGGAATAGGACCACTAAATTACATTAGCTATTACTCTAGACTGCGTCACCGGAATACACGTGTGTAGGAAGAGAAATGCCGTCTCCTAGGGCACAACACTGACTGTGGCAACGGTATTTCTAGACCTTTAGCTTTCTAAGTGTGTTGTCATTAAAGGAGACTGTCTTAGTCACCTTCCTCATCTCTGGAGCACAACACCCAACACCCACAATTTAAAAGAGGAGAGATTCATCCTGGCTCACGGTTTTAGTCCATGGTCAGCTAGCTCCAAGGCAGCAATGGCACCGCGAGGGCCATGGTGGAAGAAAGGTGCTCAGCCCACCAGCAGCCAGGAAGCAGAGAGAAAAAGGAGGGGCTGAGGACAAGAATACACCCTCCCAGGTCACGCCCCTGAACCCCTCCAACCAGGACCCGCCTCCTAACAGCATGTTCAGCCACTGAGCTTTCGGATGGGTGAACCCAGTGATGAATGCAGTGTTCTCCTGATCCAATCACTTTCCACACGTACAGACTGTGAAAGACATTTTAGATCTAAGCCACGACACAGATGCCTGTCAGCCTGATCCTTTGAATGTGTTAAACCAAGAAGGGAATGATGGGACCACTGAGTGTGTGAGCCAGCTTTATGGTACAATAACAAATACCTGAGGTGCTCAGCTTCCCAGGAGAGAGGATGGACTTTGGCTCACAGTTTTGTCCACACAGGGATTGCTTGGCCCTGCTGCCTGAGAGCCCCTGGTGAGGTGGCACATCACGGCAGAGAATGCTCAGCAGAGCAAGGTCGTTCGCCCTACAGCAGGGAAGAGAGAGGGAGTGAGGAAGAGAAGGAAACCAGGATTCCACGGCGTCCTTCTGGCACATGCCCATGACCTGAAGATCTCCTGCCGGACCTTTTTTAGAAGTTCCACTGCTTCCCAACAGCTCCACAGGGTAGAGACCAAGTCTTTAATGCGTGGGCTGTTAGGGCACATCGAAGACCCAAACCACTGCACTGGTTGCTCCCCATGTGCCAAGCATCGTGCTCAATCTCTTCACCTTCACATCAGCCCCACGGAGAGAACTGAGGCCCACACATTGATTTCACGCCCTAACAAAGATTGTTTGGTTCATCACTGATGACACCAGGCCGCATAACCATTACGAAGCCAGTTTGCCCCTAAGTGAGAAAGTATTTAGAAAATCTGATCTCATGCATTCATTGCTGATACAGAGGACCCTTATTTTTCAGTGCACTGCTTTCTGACACCTGATTGTAATGACTTTCTTCTTCCATAGAAAGGAACTCATTGGGAAAGAGCCTCCTACTTCCTGTTTATCTACCTTCTATTTGATGAGAAATAGAGCTTTTGAAAATGGGAAGGGAACAAGAGTTGGAAGGAGCAGGGAAGGGGAGGTATGGGATGAAAAAAGAAAGAAAAATGAAGGTATACAGTAATACCTTGGTTCACAAATGCTTCTGTTCCTGAATAACTCAGTTTGCAAACAGAAGTGTTTGGCAAAATTTTGCTTCTGTCCGTGAACTCCTCATTGATCAACAAACACAGCAGTGGGCATTTCCCCAGAATCGTGGAACAAACTAACATCATGAGCCAAGGTGCCACTATAATGTACGTGTACCAATAAATGTGATCATTATGGACAACAAACATGTACTAATTTTAAAAACACCGAATAAAAAAGAAAAAGACCTCATGGAAAATAGTGCCAGGTCAAGACTCAGTAGAAGGTTAGCCTCTGAGTCACGGAGAGTCTCGTTCTCTAAGGAGTCTGAGAAAGGGGGGAATCTGAATCCCTCAGAGCAGGAGAGACCAGAGCCCAGGAAAGGCGGTGACTCGGTCCACTGGGGCACAGGACTGGCACAGGAACAGGGGCCACGCAGGCCTCCTGCCTGGCGGGTGACCTTCTGTCTCTTCCTGTCTCCCACGTGTGCGTTATTCTCAGGTTTTTGCCGGGTTTTCCACACCCAGTAAATCACAAGTTCATTCTATTCGCATGCCAAGTTGAGCCAGCTCATTTGTTCCAGTTTTATTTTTGTGCTACCTGCGCATTCCCCGGAGACACTAGGCAGGGGAACATCTTAGCACAGGCTGTCTTCCTCCCACTTCTTCACACCTGGCGTGTTTAGCTGTTGGCTTGTTATTCTTTCTCTGCTGGAGTGACGAGGCACAGGAGCACACAGAAGACAGAGTTGGTATTTCCAGCCTAGATTCCCCACAGACCCACGGGTGCCCCTGGAAGCCCCTTGGCTGGGTTCATTTTGACAAGGGGAGAAGGGTGGTCCTCGTTCTCCACCCAGGATCACTCAAGTCAAAAAACACTAACAACAAAGTCACCAGAATGCGTCGCATGTACATCTTGTGCCGTGAAATGAAAACTGCATCAAATTTTAATATGCATTAATAATTGCTTGTTGTAATTAGTTCAAAAATAAACACAGCATTAAAGATGGGCCATTTTCTACTGTATTGGAAAGCTCATCGCTCTGACTGCCAGAGGACTCATCCTACCTCTGTAATTTCATCTCTGTCACCAGCTCTGTCATCCTGAGCATCATTAATTCCCTGGCCTGTTTTCTCATTGATGAAATGAAAAGACTTGATCTTGAATTCCTGCTTTCCTGATTGATAACTGGGCAAGTTCATTACTGTAGAAGATGCTCTGTCTGAGAGGGGAGAACAAGCACATGTCTTGCACTCGATTTCTCCTTGGATCTGAGCCCGCATTCACGTAGCTGTGGTCCTAGACTGACCTACACATTTACCATGGGTCCCCTGGTACTGCCTGTTTGACCTACAAAGTCAGAGGTCAAGAAAGGAAAGCAGAAGGACTGACGCTTCTTGCATCTCTGCTGTGGGGATTCAGGGTGCTGGCTAGGGTCTGCGGCAGCCCTCCTGAGAGGGGTCCTACAACCCCCTCCCCCCCACGCCTCTTGCCTTTCCAGAGGCAGTAAAGTCTTCCTGAGGACTCATTCTGGGCCTCAGACTTGATCACTTGATCATCGAAACAACCTGAGAGGTAGGTACTGACAAGAACCCCATTTCGTGCACAAGGAGTTTGAAACAGAGAAAGGGTAAGTAGTATATCCAAGGCCACCCAGAAGTAAAGGGGTGGAGCAGAATTCAAACTCAGACAAGGCATCAGCAGTTAGTGCTTCCCTGTCCTTCCCAGATGACACAGCTAACCTTGGGTGCATCTTTAAACATAAAACACTGAAATCTACCTCTCTGGGCCGTAGAGAGTATGAAATGTATATAATAGTTGAAATATATGGAGAGTTTAGCCACTACTTCTCTTTGCTGTAGAAGCCTCAAGTTAGCACTGTCTGCTCCTCAGCCTGCAGAGCTCTAAGTCTTGTGGATTGTTCCTCATTTGCCACCTTTCCCTTTCTGGCTCTTTCAGGAAACTGGTTTATAATACATTGGTCCATCCGGCCATAGAGAGGGTGCTTTGTTTTCTGGTGTATGTGTCTGTGGGTGTGTGCACACACGCACTTGTAAACCAAATTTTCGTATACACTGAATAAGGAAATCATTCTCAAGGTTTAGCATTTGCTACCTGAAAGGAGGAAAAAAACAAACACAGGACTTGTTCAAAATTGATAAGCAGATGTTTCCAGCTGTTATTCTTTCAATCAAGCCAAACACTTATGTTCAACTTGCAGTTGGTTTCCTTTCATCTTCATTTCCAAGTTCCTAAATGGTAAGCCAGGAACTGTCATTTTCCTCCTGACATCTTAGCTGCTCTGTTCTATCCACATTTAGTACATTTCCGCTTTACTTCTGAGAAAAGAAATGACCTTGATAAAAATAATCATCACCCTATTTTCCCATCTATATTTTGTTTTAAAGCTGCATAGTAAACATCTTGCCTAAGTTCAGTTGAATTTCAATTCTCAGATATCAACTTTATATTTTATTGGCATCTCCTGCACTGATCTAAGACTGAAGCAAAAAACAGGAGAAATTTGTTTCTATGAGTAACTACTTTAGCTTCAGAGGCGGTGATTTTGTGAAAAAATATAACAAAAAGGAAAGAAATCAGGTTGATTGAATTAGAGGGGAAGGATACAGCAGATGTTTTGAAAACTATGAAAGGATATCATGAAAAATCATACATGCACAATTAAAAATATTTTCTTAATTAACTTTGGAGAAAAATGTTAAAGTCTATTTTGACAGAAGAAACAGAAAACTTAAATGCAGCAACTTATTTCAGCAATTCACCTTGTATACATAAGATATTTTCCTAAATTAAAAAAAATTAAAAAGAGCTGGGGACATAGCTCAGTGCAACAGCCCTGGGTTCAATGTCCAGTAACACAAACAAACAAAGAAACAAAAGCCTCCTTCCCCTCCCCAAATAAAGTCTGAGATTCAGGACAGTTTTATACCTACCTTCAAAGGCCCAAAATTCTAATCTTAAATTGTTTCAAAAATCAAAAAAATAAAGAAAGCTGCCCAATTCATTTTCATAAGGCTACAAATTTATATCAAAATTGGGTAAAGACATATAAAAAGGATTAACCACTTTTTTCTCTATTTTTTCTTTCTTTTTCTTGCTCTATCCGTGCTGAAACATTGAAGAAACAAAGGATGAAGATCAGACATTTTAGAGAAAGAAAAAATTACTGCCTTCTTAATCAACATAAGAATGGGCTATAAAAGTTGATTTAGTTCAATTTTTATTTAATAAAATAAATTCAAAAATCCCAAATAAAAATAACACTTAAATAAATCCAATAGAATGTTAAAAAATATATCATGGTCCTGTGGAATTTTTCCCTCCTCAGGAAAGAAGACTGATAAGTATTTTTTAAAAATCTATTTAATTCCTGTTAGTGGACTAAGGAAGAAAAAGTACATAATTTACCTCATTAGATTAAAGAAAAAAACTGTCAATGAATGTGAATATCAAAGTAATTCATTTATTTAAAGTTAAGACTACAAATGGAAGAGCAGTTTAATAACATGATAGCGAACTAACTACCAAAACCCAACAAGTATTAAATTTAATGAAAAAAAAGCATCTAACTTGTTGCCTTTAAAGTTGGAAAATGGCCAAGCATGGTGGTGCACACCTGTAATCCCCGCACTGGGGAGGCTGAGGCAGGAGGATCACCATGAGTTTGAGGCCAGCCGGGGCTACACCGTAAGTTCAAGGCCAGCCTGAACTACACAGTGAGACACTGTCTCAAAAATAAATAAATTAATTAATTAATTAAGTTGGAAAACAACCATGACCACTGTGCCCATTGTTACTTTTCACGGTGTGTGTGAAGGGTTGTGATCCTGTCTCCGATCACTCACCTCCCCCTGCACCCAGCCCATCTCTAGCATCTCGAGCCCTCTCTCCGGCTCCTCCCAAAGCAGAACTGGACTTCCTACTCCACTGTTATCAAGTCCATTGTGCCATGTCCAAGAAAGCTCCCAGAGTTCCACCTGCTTCTCCTTTGCTCTTCTCCCTCTGCCCACCTGCTGCTGATAGGTAAAGATGATCAGAAATAAATCCTCGATTTTGTCAACTTCTGAGATTTGGGGTGATATGATTTATTGGCATATCAAAGCCTCACAAAAGCTGACCTACACAGGCCACTGTAGGTTAGGATGACTACTACTCTGCCTATTTGTGCACTGATGCATAGCCGAGGGTATTTTGTAGTCATGTTTGATTGAGTCCTCCCTATCCTCCTACTAGAATTGATAAAATTAATATTGTATTTAAGTCAACTGATGATAATACTTGAAATAGGATTGAGACTGATGCTGGGTTTTGAAATTTCTAAAATGTTAGATATCAGGACTAAAAGAGAAGATAAAACGATCATAATTACATGATATAATGATTCATAATAAAACTCCAAGTAATACAAAATGCTATCAGAACTAATCAAGTTGGGGGGGGCTGCTGAATACATAATTAACCAAAAAACTAACTTACCTTAGCAAAATCATACAAGCAATATTCATTCCTTGGGATGGCAGAACCACAGCTCCTGCATGGCCTGCAGTGGTCGCTTCCTCGAAAGAAGACAGCGTGGAAAGGGGCAGCCAAAGGAGCAACTTCACAGGGCGAGAAGCTGACTGCCTCCCCCTCAGCTGCTGATCAGGGTCCTTGTCAACTCTGTCCAGCGAGTCACATGGACGCTGTGCACCTGTTCTAGGATGCTATGAGGATGAGACCTTATCTCTGTTATCTTCCTCTCAAAAGCCCATCACTCCAGTCAATCAGGACAGAAGTGTAAGGCAAACCCTCACTAAAGGGGATTCCACAAATTGCCTGTTCAACGTCTTATAAATTATCAAAGTCATCAAAACAAAGGCATAAAAAACAAGGAAAATCTGAGAAATTATCGCATTCTAGAGAGGCCTAAGGAAGCAGCACTCCTAAAAGTACTGAGTATCCTGGGTGGGACCCTGAAATAAAAAAAGTAAATTGGGGGCCGGGATTTAGCTCAGTGGTTCTGCCGCCTGCCTCACAAGCGCAAGAACCAGAGTTCGATCCCTGGTACCAAAAAAAAGTAAATTGGGTAAAAATTAAAGGGAAGTGAATAAAGTATGGACCCCCTTCAATAATAATGTATTAATATCAGCTCAGAAATTGTAAGAAGTGCACCAATCTAATGTAAGATATTAACCAGAGAAGGAAAACCAAAACAAATTTTTTTTAAACTTTTAAAAAAAATGTTTGTATTGGTAACAAAGTTACAAGTTAAACAGAAAATAAATGACTGTTTATATTAATAATATTACTATAATATATGACAGAGTTTTTCTATTTTTTCTGTTTTAGGAATCTTGTACACACGTGACAATTATTGAGGACCTTAAAGAGCTTTTAAGTGGGTTTTATCTACCAATATTTACCATCTTTGATATTAAAACTGAAAATTACAGATTATATTAATCAATTTAAAAGTCAGGGTTGTAGGATAGCTCAGCACAAGGCACCTGCCCATCATGTATGAAGCCTGGCTTTGATCCCCAGCATCACAGAGGTAAATCATACAGAACCCAGTCCCTGAGAAGAAAAATAACATTACTAACTGAAAAATAACTATATTTTCCAAAACATGTCCAAGAGGAAGGCATTATTTTACATTTTTTGTAAAACTCTAATGTTTGACTATACTACCACGTCTGCTTTTGCATTCTGATTCATTTCATTTCTGGAAAATGAAAATGAAGACTGAGTATTTTCTTCATGGAATTATAAAAATCAATGAACAAAAGAAAATAATAGTGTAAATGAAACAAATTGGCATTTATCTTAAAATATTTCTGAAACAACAGAATAGATAATTTGGAGAGTTATTTGAACTTCTTTCGACTTCCTATTTATCTTCTATTTTGATATGTGTGTGTGTTTGAGTTTCTCATATAAGAGAAACTATGCAATATTTAAGCTTGTGTGTATGACTTATTTCACTTAGATTTATGTTCTCAAGTTGCATTCATTTGCCTACAAATGCCTCAAGTTTATCTTTCCTTATGGCAGAGTCCTACTCCTTTGTGCATAAACACCACATTTTCTTTATTCATTCATCTCTGAAAAAGTGTCAGGAACCCCCAGAAGTTTCTAGAACATACATTGGAACATCATCATAGAAATGCATCTGACCTTGATCAGGATAATTCTTAAGTGTTAAGACACATAAAAAAGACCTGCAGTAAATTGGAGAATAAATTATATTCGTGGATATAATGACATAACATTTCTGTACGTACATTTCTTTCTCAAAATTGCTCTATTTTAACTCCAGCAAGGTTTTTTCCTTGAGGGGAAAATACCTTCACAGCAACACTGAGACGTGTTGGACCAACGATCGGAGTGCGATGGCCTGGCCACGCTGCCCCGTGAGGCCAGCGGACATGTTCCCTCGTGCAGAGGGGCCAAGGCTCCCCGGGAAGCCCGGGAAGCGCGTGGGATTACTGACCGGGCCTTTTCCTGTGCGAAAAGTTATGTGTGTGGAAACCAACTTTTTCTCTGCCGGACAAAAACACACTTTTAAAAACTTATCTCTTATTTTCCCCACTAAGACGGAAAAAGAGACATAGGGAAAAAGTGCCCAAGAGACTGTTGCAGACCAGAAGGGTCGGCGTCCTGCGGAGGCAGGGGAGGGTGTGAGTGAGCAGCGCCCAGTGGAGGAGCCGCTGCTCTGCCCACGCAGCCACGGCTCCCTTCCTGGGCCAGCGCGAGGCGAGCCGCCTCTTCCAGGCTGCGTGTGCCCTCAGGACCTGGGTCTGGCGGGAAGAGGGGGCACTGGGGCATGGCCTGGAAGATTGCATCTCCCTGCCTGCCGGGCTCCTCCCAGCTCTCTCTGCCTCCTGGCTGCCCAGGCCCTTCCTTCCACCGTGCTACTTCTGCTTTGGAGCCAACTGAAAATCCACTGAAAATGTGAGCCAAAATTAAGCTATTCTCCTTTAAGTTGTGCATATTTGATATTTTGTCCCAAAGACCAGAAAGTGACTAAGGCAGGGGTCGTGCAGTTTTTGTCCTTTTGCACCTGGACAATTTTACTTATCATGCTGTCCCCCAGGTTTATCTGTATTGCCACATCGGGCAGGACTTCCTTCTTTTTCAAGGCTGAATGGTATTTCATGGTCATGGGTATAAAGTTTCAGTGGCACAGGGTGGAATGAGTTCTGGAGGTCTGCTGTACGATATAATGTCTATCGTTAGCAACACTGCGTCCTCCACTTATGATTGTATTTGTACTTTCACATGTTCTTACCACACACACACACACACACACAAGAAAGAGGGCAGGAGAAACGTTTTGGAGGTGATGGATGGCCATCACCTTGACTGCAGTAATAGTTTCACAGGTATAACTGAATGTTCAAGCCCATCAAATCATATACATGAAATGCACACAGCTTTTGTATAATAATTATTCTCCAATAAAGCTGTTAAATGTATATGTATATTTACTTACATACTTGTTTTTATATATTTATTATACCACATATATAACCAATGAATAAAATAAAAATAGATAAGCAAAGTGTGGAAGCAGCAGAAACTGCAAACAAAATCAGTTTCCCTAAGGGACTCACCTTCCTTGCATGGCAGTTCACGGTCCCAGTCAGAAGCCACTGACAGAAAAACCAGTGTCTCAAGAAAAGGGGATGAGGTGGCACATAATGAGGGGTGTTTGGCTGCAGATGAACTGGTCTTTCTGGAAATTGTTGGCTTGGGGTTTTTCGGAGCTGGTGTAGTTTGCAAGTTTGAGTGGAGGCCGAAGTGAGCAGGCAGCACTGTCCCTATTCAGCAGGACATGGGGACACAGGGGTCAGGGACTCCAGCTGGAAGTAGAAGTGCCTCACAGGAGGGATGTAGAACATATCCATTCACCAATGAGGAAGTATGCATCAGCTGCCGATTGTTTACTGGAAGCTGGTAGTCATTGGGCTTTTAATGCCACCACAGTAATAATAACAGACACTGAATATTCATGGTGTGCTGGGTAGTTCATTGCGCTCTTGACATCATGTGGTCCTTACAGTGACTCCACGAAGTGAGCATGACTATGAGCTGCACGTTGTGGGCAAGGAAAGTGGATAGCTGACAGGTAAAGCGATTGCTCTGGGTTGCACAGATAGCCAAGAGTTCACACCCACACTGCCCATAGGGTCTGTGCTCTGAGCCCACAGGGGTGTGTTTCCTTCTCTCAGAGCTCCAACAAGGGGAGAATAGACGGGAATATAGAGTCAGATACCGTCAATGACAAATCACAAGGCTATTTGGCATTTAGCCGTTTACTCTGAGCAAATAGCATGGTGCTAAATGCTTTTCCAATGTTATTCTGTTCATTCTATCCCAGGGCTGTTAATGGAGATTGTTCTCCTGAGCTCACTGAGTGAAAAAAATAACATCCAGGAAGGGGAAAGTGACTTGCAGGTCACCTAGAGTTGGAAGAAAGTCTGGAATTCCAACTCTGAGATCCCTGTCCCGTAGTCCAAGCATCAGAGTGCTCCCTACATGGGAGGCCACTAACCCAGCCCTGGTGGGGTAGAAGGTCAGAAAGGCATCCACAGGAAGTGACAGCTACAGGGAGAGTTGAAATCCACCTGCTCATGAAACACTAACACTCCATCCTGAGATGACTCTGTGATTTCTGAGCCAAGTAATCCTGTACTAAGCTGGAGTCTACTTAAAAGTGTGATCTATGTTTGTAATATCCCTTCCCCAGAATTAAGACCCTTAATGTTCGGGAGGAGAATTAAGTTTATATCTAAATCTGAGAGAGGTAAACAAAGACGGCCAATGATTTCACATGCCCAACCTTGCTGGCCTTGTCTTCCATGTTCATAAATGTGGAAGTCATGTAATTTTTCTTCTCTTTGCCACTTCTGTACCATGTAGATATTTTCCTGTTCTCCCATTCTGATATAACCTTTTTTAAAAAAAAAATAGCCCTTCTGGTGGACCATGAACAGAGAGTGAGAAAGAGAAGAAATGAGAGGCCCCGACATCTCCTGACATTTCTTGAGCTGATGGTTTAGCCATGCCTGCGCTGTTTATATTTTCAGTTATGTATACCAATTAATTTTCTTCTGTGCTTACATTAATTAAAATTGCTCTTCTGACCACTTAACATCAAGAGTATTAAATGCTGTAATGACGATTACGTGTTCGGTGGTTCCGTGAGTGATTAAATTCAACTGGCACCTTCATTCAACACGAACTTCAAAGAATCCATCCTCAAGTGAGAACAAATCTAAACCATAGAGGAAAGAAATAAAAGATGTTGCTGTCTTAAAAAGAATGGAGTGAGATAGTGGAGGAGGATGAAAATGGAAATGCCATGAGTACACAGTTATCATGGTGATGTAGCCCGTGAAAGAGAAAGAGGAAACTCCTAGGGGGAAAATGTGAAGCACTCCAGTTTTAATTTGTCTGTAAGGTGGACATCAGCCAATGCAATGTAACTTGAGTGGCACCCACAGTCTCCTCTCCCAATTTTGGCATTGTCATATTCAAGAAGTGTCTTGAGTCTTAAAAACCTTTGGATTTTTCAAGGCTAGAACCACCCACAGTGGGGGCTGGTAATAGCTCCAGACAATATCTTCCCAGTTATTCCATGGAAGCACTTTACTAGAAGCAAATAAAAGGGAAAGGAAAATGAGGAGGTTTAGCCCAAATGGTCCATGATCAGGCATAAAATGTCCTTGAAGTCTTCTTTTTCACTTATAAATGTCATATGATCTTTCATTCTACTCCATAGTCTATTTTATTTATACAAAAGGATGCTTTAAATAGCCATTTGGAATTGAAAAACTTCCCTAGCATTTTGTCCTGGGCCTTTGAATGTCATCAGCAGACCATGTGACATTCAAGAGGTGAAGACAGAGAACACCAAAATTAGTGGTGGCTGGAAACAGTGGACTCTGTCCTGTTGTCCATTTTCACACTGCTGCCTTACTCCAGGTGGCTGCCATGTTTCCTGGACCATGGTTGCATGGCCTCTAAGATGACTTCCTGCTTCCATTCCAATTGATGGTACTCTCCCTCTGAGTCAGAGTACATCTCACTACTTCCATCAGTGGCTTTGCATCAGGACTAGGAGGAAACCAAAATCCTCGGCTTGGCTCATCGTCCCCGGGTCTGGCTTTGGCTTCTTTGTGCAGTCTTGTCTCTGATCACAGTCTCTTCACTCACTGGACTCCAGCCCACTAGCCTCAAGATCATTTCCTCTCCAGGCTCTTGGATCAGCCACACCAGAAATATTCTTGCCCTCCCCTTTCCTTTTCTTTGGGCCTTCTGAAAAACTCCACTTTTTCCTCATATGTGCTCTACCAGTGTCGTGGGTCTCCTACTCATCGGCACCTGAAGGAGATTCACAAGGTCTTTGTATACCAGTCTATTCCTGGTGCCTAATGCTTCCTTGACCCATGGAAGCTGCTCAGTAAAAGTTCCATAAATGACTGATTTTATGGCTGAGCTAGCTTGTCCCGTTTCAGACCTAGAAAACTAACACTGAGAGACAACAAGTAAATTGAAATAATAATTAGAGCAAAGCAACATATTTTGTGTGAAAGACCATTATAATTATCCGGAGAGGAAAATTCCATGAACCCTGCATAACAGCTTCTCCGAAGCCATCGTTTTGCTGGCTCTGGGGTAGCAAAGGACTTATAAGTATCAGAATCTCAAGGACTTGTGACAGTGGTGTGCATCTCTCCTGAATCTTAATACCTGCACACTCCTTAACAAAACTTCCCTGCAGAGCACTCAGTCAACAATCATTCCACCACCTTGTTGGAGACCCAGCTGTGTTTGGAGGTGCAAGGATGAGGGACCAACGTTCCCTCTCTGCAGATGGCTCAGTAGAGTTCAGTTTGTATCCAGTTGGCCTGAACAGGTTGACACAGCTGCTGTAGCTACAAGGAAGTATGGAGAGGAGGGTAACTTTTACCTGGCACATCTCTGCCCTAAATAACACAGGGATTCTGTTCATGAGAAGGAAAGAATAGGTATGGGGCAGACCAGCAGCAGTCCCTGTCATGAACCAAGGTGGACATCGGATGTTAACGCTCAGTAAAAAATTGGAAATTCAAATCTCAATGCCAGCACACCTCCAGAAAAGAAAAGTCGGAAGTCAACATGTCACCAGAGTGACATGCTTCACTGAAGACTGAGCCCTAGACCAGAGAAGAAAGTAGACGGAGCAGGACCCTCTTTCCTCTCCGCTGCCTCCTTCCCCTTTCAAATGCAGTGAATGACCATCCAGCCTTCTGCACTCAGATGACCAAAACCAAAAATAATTCTCTATGAGAAGACTTCATTAACCCAATTTGTGAGTAAAATTTCCCAGGTGCAGCAGTGAAAGGCCTAAGACAGTGAGGAAGTCTACAAACTCCAGGGAAAGGATGAGAAGCCCTGCAGGTCCCCAAACACCATTCATCACTTGTTACCAGGCAGAGTCAGGAAGCCCAGATGGAGATCAGCAGATCACGTGGCCCATGATGTCTACACTCCCTGTGTCCTACTGCTGTACTGATGCACTCCAGCCTCTGTGACTTAGCAGATGCACAACCTATCTGGAGCCTCCACAAAGAGGGTTCATTTCAGACTGTGATGAGTTTCAGAATAAAATAAAGTAGAAAAGCTAGAGCCAGGTCACCCAATGTCGTGGGGGACAGATGTCACCAAGAAACTAGGACACGGTAATCACACAGCTCACAGAAAGGAACCAACTTGGAAAGGAAACCTACATGAACCACTTTATCTAACTTAATGTGTCCTTGTTTGAACATCGCAAGTACTTTTGCCTGTCATTTTCTTTTTATTTTATTGGTACGTTTTAGATGTACATAATGATCACATTCATCATAGGGACTTGGTACCTGTACAGGATATATCTTCCGTCTTCTTTTTTTCTATTCCCCTCCCCTCTAAACATTTAAATTTAATCTTAATTTTTCAATTCAAATCACAGATATTTCGCCATTTTCCACAGAGCGCAATATTCTGTCCTTTCAGATCTACTGAAAACCAGATTCCAACTAGACTGGCAAAATGTCCCGCCTTGTCGTTCCCATCTCTCTTTTTGCAGGTCAGAGTGCTTTAGAAGGTTCTGAAAGATAGAAAAGAAAGCATCTCAAAATCTCCTTTAGCTCTTTATTTCTCAAATTAGCAAACCCTCTAAATTCCAACTCCCTATTAACTCATTCTTCTTCAGATTCTAGAGCTTTCTTGATATGAAAGGAAAACAAAAATTAAAAAATAAAATCTCTCATTACAAGATGCAGTAGATTTTTATTTGTTCTGTAAATACTTTCTTCCTATCTTAGTTCAGTCTGGTTTTTTTCAGCCACACTTGGGACAAAATCTTGGGCGACAACCATATTTAATAGACACACACCAAAGGCAGGCCATAGAAACAAATTGGGTAGTGTTAAGGTTCTACTTCCTTATCATTTTATTTTATACATATGACAATTGGGATATATTTTGTTACGTATTTGGAAGCCAAGTTCTAGTTCCTAAAGAGAAGTCTTCTAATTTTTCAAGTAAAAACTTTACCACACTTACACAAAAGCAGAAAAATCCATGTCGATAGAACTCATTATAACAAAAATGGAGAGTCAAGATTATTAAATTTAGGATCTTTGTGTCCAGTTTTAGTTTAGGTTAAATCTTCCCTAACTGATATCACCACTTTTTTTCTTAAATTCTGCAAGTCAAAGAGCATGTTAGATGAAATGTTTAAGAATCTCTCTAGACAAAAACAAAAGATATCGAAAGTTACACCTTGCGTGCATTTTTGACAAGCAACTACACAGTAATTTACACTACAGGTGTAATCAGAAGAGCACACAACAAAGACATGTAAAATGTATTCATTATATTCATCACAAAATCTATTACTGCAATGGAATTTTCAAATAATTAAAAGGCACCAAAGCAATAAAGCTGTTAGTTGAATTATAGTACAACAATACAATGGAATTCTCTGGATATTTAAAGCGGCACTGAAGGTCACTATCTGTTGATATTACAACGATGTCCCCAGTTCATTGTGATGGAGAAAAATCAGCTTATGGAACAATACGTATAGTGTAAGTTGATTTCAACAAAAATAGCTTTCTATGTGAATATGCTAAGAAGAAAAATACATGAAAGGGTATGCTCCAAAATGCAAACAATTGTTATCACTGGGTTATGGGGTCATATCTAATTTCTGCTTTTTCTTCAAACCTTTTGATAATTTCTTTTTTCTTTCCTTTCTTTTAAAAAAATAAAGAGGCCCAAGTGCAAGAAGTGATTTCCATTTTAAGAAAAAGGAGGGGAAGGGAGGGGAGAGGTCCCTGCACGAAGGCTGCCTTTCCATCTGGGTCAGATATGCGTGCAAAGGGCTGAAGAGAGGTGGGGAGAGAGCAAGGAGGAGGGCTTCACCACACTACATGAAAAGCAAACAATGTGCATATCAGCATCCCAAGATGTACCACTCTGCTGAGAAAACCCAAGACGAAAGA
Organism: Heterocephalus glaber; assembly: GCF_000247695.1. The sequence continues at coordinate 5,242,241 of NW_004624750.1, read as the reverse complement.
ATTATCGGACACAACGGCTGAAAGCATACTGCACCTGTCAAAACGTCTGTCATCTTCTATAGAAATGCACTCTTCTGAGAGAGAAAGGGAAACTTTAGAAAAGTCACTCAGGAACAACAGCTCACTTTGTCTCCTTCCTCTGGCCAACTCCTCCATCTGAAAGCCATTGAGCTCCATGCTAAAGATTGCCTGGAAGGACCAGACAATAGGAAGGTCTCTGTCATTGTCAAGGACAGTTACACTTTGAAGATGACGCTCAAAAGAGGTTAAAATGGGTCAACAAGCAATTGTTGGGCCTATGCAAGGACATGTGAAGAGAACATTGTTAAAGTCACACACACAAACAATCTCGATCTCAAAGAATTCAACTTTAACCTAGAGGAGGTGTGGGAAGGAAAAAACTAACCCGCAGTACTGATTTCATCCCAAAGAAGAGTTGGGGGGAGGGGACTGGCCCCAAGAGAATCGGTCAACAGACAGTGTGGGGATGCTTTCTGCCCTTCCAAACATCCAGCCATGGCATTGTTAAAGGATGAGTCCAAATCAGGGCAAAGTGAAAAAAATGTGATTTTTTTTAAATGATATAAAAAGAGTGTACCTGGTGCTCAGTCCATGTTGGCAGTGATATTTTTAAGAATTATATTTTCTGGGTTTTTTTCTTTTCTCCTAATTTTTCCTAGGGAAGGGTGGAGGGGTGAAGGGCACACGGAGAATGGGGGGAAGAAAATAAGATCCAAGACACATCACGTTCAGGTACAAGCACCCAATGATAAATGTGAATGTATGGTATACCTAAAATGCACCAATAAAAGAATTTAAGCAAAGACAAAAAGAATTATATTTTCTGGATGTACTTCAAGAACTACGTGTAGGGTTTAGTCAGCTGACTGGTGAATGGCTGTGGGTGAGAATATCTGATTAGTAGTTATTACCTTTATGCCCTTTCTTAGAGGTCTCAAATAAAGAAAACGTAGCCCCCGGTTTGAGAAACGCTGACTCGTAGACAAACTGCAAGTGCTTGAGAGTCAGCGGGCCCAGGACTATTGACAGACTCTGCCTTGTATAGGCTGTGTGACCTGGCAAAAGTAACTTAGCCGTCCTTCTCTCAGTTTCCTCCCGTGTAGAAGGGAGTGACAGCAGAGTGCCACAACTGTGTTTACTGGGAGGCCTCAGGGAGACACTGCATCCAAGAGAAAGAGCACCTATGTCAGAACAAAACTCGTACACCAATGTTCATAGCAGCATTGTTCACAACAGGCCAAAGGTGAGAACAGCCCATGTCCACTGAAAGCTGGGTGGACAAACAAAAAGTGGTATATCCATACCATGGAATATTATTTCACCACAAAAGAAAAGTCCTGACCAGGTGCAGTGGTGCGCACCTATAATTCCAACACTTTGGAAGGCTGAGGCAAGAGGTTTGCAATTTAGAGTCTTGCTTGAGCAAAATTTTAAAAATAAAAATAAAAAAGGGCCTGGAGGAAGCTCAGTGTGAAGGCCCTGGGTTCAATCCCTAGTATCAAGAAAAAAGGAAACAGCCGTGCACAAGGCAACTTGTATGAGTTTTGAAAAATTATGTTAAATGAAAGAAACACGTCACAAGGGACCACACTGCATTATTCTGTTCATATTGAATATCCAGGATAGGAAAATCTAAATGGAAGAAAGGTCAGTCAGGATTGCTTAGGAATTAGGGGTGGAGAGGGGAGTGGGTGGACGGCTAAAGATTACAGGCTTTCAGTCTGAGCAGATGAAAATGCTGACAGACTGTGGTGATGCTCGCAGGTATCTGTACTAAACCCCAGAGAACCATTCACCTTAAACAGGGGACTTGGATAGTATGTGGCTATAATAACATAAATATAATAATGGTGTTAAATAAAAGTAACAAGGCAAGAATGATGGGAAAGCCTTTGTGATGAAAAAAAGGAAAAGTCAAAAGGAGAAAAATTGTGGCGGGAGGAAGCAGAGATCCTGCAATACAGGAATCAGAACAGGGCTGGGCCCATCTTAAATGCTTGATAAACATGGACTATCAGGGTTATTTCTGTAAGTAAATGTAAATCATGGTGGAGAACTTTGGAAAAACTTCTGAAGAGTATTGTTAGAAAACCTGACTAATAGTGAGACTGAAATTTCCATCTTAATCATAAAGTATCCATCTTTGAAAATATTCTAAAATTTAAATTCATCCCCTGATGTCTAAAGATAACCTTTCTCTAAGTTGTCTATTGAAATTTTGAAATGAAATGCACCTTTTTTCTTTGCAGAGTTTGCCATTCACTAAAGTATGCATGATTGTAAAGTTTTTTAGATTAGCAATTGTCCAAAATTCCATATGACCTACTTATCCCCCTTCTAGATATCTTCCCCAAAGAGCTTAAGACATCACACTACAGCGATGCATGCATTCCAGTGTTTATAGCAGCACAATTCATAATAGTAAAATCCTGGAAACAGCCTGTGTACCCATCAACAGATGATTAGATAAAGAAATTATGCCATCTATATATAATGAAATACTACTCAGCTATAAAGAGGGAAAATTTGAGACATTTGTAGGAAAATGGATGTGCCTGAAAAATACAATGTTGAGTGAAATACATCAGACACACAAACTTGAATACCATATGGTATCTCTCATCTAAGTAAAGCAAAGCACAAACTAAGAGACAAATAAAGAAAGAATAGATCGAGACGAGGGGATGGGTCTCTTGCAGATGGGAAGGGGTCCAGGGGACCAAGGCTGAGGGGAGGGGAGGAGAGGGGGAGGTAGGTGGAGCAAAGATTCCTGGGAGAAACAGACCTGAGGACCAGGGGAACAGATTAGAAGATGCAGAAACAACTCCAGACACACTCAGCCATTTCACCTTCGATAAAGGAGCCAAACACCCTCACTGGAGGAAAGATAGCCTCCTTAATAAATGGTGCTGGAAAAAGTGGGTTCCAACTTGCCAAAGATTAAAACTAGACCTATATCTCTCACCATGCACTAAACTAAAATCAAAATGGATTAAAGATCTAAATATTAAAACAGAAA
>NW_004624750.1:5178645-5228138 GCF_000247695.1 Heterocephalus glaber | reverse complement strand
ATTTATTTCAAAACAGATTTTTGTAATATGCTTTCTATATCCTTTTAAATTCTGTAAAATCTGTGGTAATGTCTGCTAGATCTTGATATTGTAATTTTAAAAATGTTTAACGGATATTGTGTAACAGGAAGAAAAGGTCTAAAAGAGCAGGGGCAGTGGGAGGTGTAGGGGAAAGGAATAAAGGGAAAAGAAAAAATATGAGAAAAGGAAAAAAACGGAAACAAAGTCTTTGCAAATAGGGAAGGGTGGAGGGGGTGAAGGGAGGGCAGAGGAAGGGGAAAAAATGAGAATCAAGATACTCATGTAATGGTACAAGATTCCAATGATGAATTTAACTGTATTTTATACCAAAAATGTACCAATAAACTTAATGGGGAAAAAAAAAAGAAAAAGGTGAAGGTGAAGGTGAAACCACAAAACTAAGACACACAAGAGTGTGCCCTGTGACCCGCAAGTAAGAACCCAGGTGAAGGTGGAAGTGAGGATTGGAACTGTGTTGCCATAGCCCAAGGAGCCCTTGAGGCTACAAGAAGCTAGAAGGGATGAGGGAGAACTCATGCCTAGAACCTTCAGAAAGCACTGCTCCGCCAGTACCTTCATTTGACATCCAGCATCCAGATCTTAGAGAATAAATTTCTGCTGTTTTAAGCCACCCATTTTGTGATGACTTGTTATTATGGCTCTAGGAACCCAATATAGTTAGAACACACAGTTGATCTAAGGTCCAAGAACACACAAATATTAACCAACAGGGCTGGAACTTGAATCCAGAACTCTCTACCCGACAGCCCAATCCTAACTCCTCAAGACACTCCCCAGAGGTACTGTCCGAAAATGAAAATCTCAGGTGCCTAAATCTGCTCCAGAAAAATGGCAAGGAGTCCAATGAAAAGCTGTGCCTCCCACCTTGATTCTCATCCAGTCAGTAAAGTCAGTTCCTTTACCTAATTCTCAGCCATTGGGAAACCGATAGCCAGCTTGTCAACTGGGACCAATCAGATCTACATGACGAACCCCTGAGTCGGAAGTAAACATGAGCGTGGGTCCATAGAGGTTGAAGATACTTAGGAGCAGAGCTGGTGCAGCACCAGGTTTCCCTGTCACTGGTAATGATGGCCTGGAGGCCATAAGGAGAAGATAGCTTCAAGAGATACCCAAGAAGCAAGACCAATGTACCAGCTGGTGATGAATTGGTCATGGAGTAGGAGGCAGAGAGAGAGAAGGAAAGAGAGTTCTCTGGATTGTACAGTTGGGCAGAGGTCAATGGGTGTGCATGCCTGTGTGTGCACACACCTGTGAAAATGTAAGATTAGGCCTTGAAAGCACTGAGGTCTCTTCCGGGGTGAGAGATATTGTGAAGCAGATAAGAAGAGCAAAGCTCATTTCCCTGTAACTTATTTCCAAATCCAGTTCCTTTTTAAAGTCTTTTTTCCGTGTAAATAAATAATGAATTTTGGCCCATTTCTGAGACATTATTCTCAGAATAATAGATAAATGTCCATGCAAGCTCTGGAGCTTTGCATGTTAGATTTGAATCCTGACTGCTACAAATTACAGCTGTATAGTCTTGGAAATTTTTCCTTAGTTTTACAAATTTTATTTTTAAAATGTAAAAAATAAGAGATGGAGGAAAAAGAACCAAATTAACATTTGTTTCTCCGTGATATAATGCAAACTTTAGAACTTTAACGTAATGCTCAAATTTTATGCACTTAACATTTATTACATAATCCAGAAAGTACCTTCAGTTATGCAAAGAAAACAAATATTAGAGAGTTAATGTAATTTAGCACTCCTACTGTGAGTTCATTTTCTGAGATGGCTTTTCATCTGACAGTGAGTGACATGGAATAAAGTCTCTCATGGGGGAAGCAGGACAAGGAAGGAGACATTTCCAGAGCACAGGCAGGTCCAACTAGGAAGGGTGCTGGACAGGCCAGTTTTGACAAAATGGTAGTTCATAAGGTGGCACTGGGCTTGGAGTAGTAGGATCAAGTGACTTGGTTTTTTAAGGGTTAAATTGTGTCCCCCAAAAAATGCATTTAAATCCTTGCCTCCTGTACCTGTGAATGAGACTTTATTTGGAAATCAGGTCCTCACAGATATAATCAAAAGGATACCATTATGGTCCTTAATCCAATTTCTTTACAAAAGAAGAGACAGAAAGAAACACACAAGAAAGGACACCATGGGAAGGGTTAGGGTTAAGGTTGAGGGATTAGGGTTTAGGGGTCAGGGTTAGGGTTACGGTTCAGAATGTATCTGCAAATCAAGCAATGACAAGGACTACTGGCAACCACCAGAAGCTAAGAAGGCTTCAAGAAGATTCTTCCTCTGAACCACCAGACCAGTGCCAATCCTGCTGGCACCCTAACTGTACACTTCTGGCTTTTAAATTCTGAGAAAATAAATTTCTGTTGTATTAAGCCACCCAGGTTGGGGTACTACACTATGGCAGCTCTAGAAAACCATTGTACCCATTATATACCATCAATTTACACTTGTTGTCCCAGGGTAATTGTTAACTACAACCCTTTTCACTAAACAAAAAATATACTCAGATTTCGCAGACGGAAAAGAAGAAAAGCCAGGGGGTGGTAGGTGTAGAAGGGAGGAAAAGGAATTTGGATGTCTTGAGATCTACTATGTGGAAGAAATGATCCACATAAGTGGCAGAAAGAGCTGGCCATGTAGGTGCCAGGACACACTACTAAAACACAACCTCATATGAAGAGAGAGAAGGGGGAACACGGGGAAAGGTGGGTCTAGTGTGGACAGTTTTACTAGATTCTTAGGAGAAGCAGTAATTTTTTTCTTATGTATTTAAAAATGTCTGAGTTTTACGTGTTGGTAACTATTCAGTCTCTTAAAATATGTGACACGGAACAGACAAACCACAACTGTTCTCTCAATAATCATAGCCATCAGTTTGCTCCCTGGCCCATGGCCAGCCCTACAGATGCCACAGTGTGGTTACCTCCTTCCATGCCTGTTCGCCTCCGAACTTGGTTATATACTCAGCTTGGAGCAACAGAACTGCAATGGCAAGCCTTGTGTGCAAGCAGATTTTTGAGCTCTAGAAATCTAGTCTGCCTCCAGAGCTTTACATTGTCTCCTTTTCATTTTAGTTTGTCACTTCATCTTGAGGCCCACAATTTGAAATAGTAGAAAAATTTACTTATCTTGCCCAAATGCCAAGAAAAACCTAAAATCTTTCAAAATAACAGCATTGGATCTCTTCAGTCCAAAGAGAAATAAACAATATTAGAACCAATAGCAATTAATCCACTCTTGTCCAGTTGTTCAAATATCAAGGACAGGATGGGAGATCTGAGGCACATCCCACATCTTCACACCCTAAAAGTTAGAGGCTCGGAGCAACCTTAAAGCTTATCTGAGGCTGAATCTCACCATCTCAACACCCACCTCTGTTTAAATACCTGTAATTGATTAGGCTTTTGTATTTCTCCATCAAAGATGTCAGTGTTTTTCAGAAGTGCAAGTAAGAATTGTATTTGCAATATAACAGCATTAGATGTGTGTGTGTGTGTGTGTGTAGGTAGGTAGGCACACATACTTACATGTATAAAAAATGATGAACAAAGCCAACATGTATGATGTTAGGACAGGTGGTGATTATACTTATTATTCTATTATTCTATACTATTATTCAGTCAGTCAACCAATATTTACTGACCATCTACCAAATACTAGATACTGCCCCAGTGAGAAAAGTGTACCGAGGCCAACTGATGAGATTATTTTAAACCTGGATTGACCAGCTGGTTTATAGCGAAATGAACTTCAGCACAACACACCAGGAGCTTCCAGTTTCACAGACTAATGAATCTCTGGTGTCCCCTGTGACACTACTATCAGGTTGCCTGACCTGGTGGAAGCCAGTTGTGTCAGTATTAAATGATCAGCAATAGAGACTGTTGGAAGTACTGTCTCCACTGGCACTTAATGTTGTTCTTTTAAATTGTTCAAATTTGCCATCCCAGACAGTGACTGTATTTCGGAGCCCAAATTCATAGCTCATGACTTGAAGTCTAGTACTTCTTCTTTGATTTCCACATCTCTTGAGTCTGATCCAGTAGCTCCCCAGCCCCAGTGCACATTTGATAACCTCTGAGATGCTTTTAACCACAGATATGCAGCCCCAAGCCCACCAATCCAGGGACACAGGACCCAAGTATTGGCGTTTGTGAACCCCTAGATGATTCAACCGTATAGTTACGGTAGAGGAGTCTTGGTCTTGGTTACTCACCAGAGGTTTCAAATACTGTTACCAATTTCAGTCCGTGACAAAATCATGAACTTCAGCCATAAAGTCAGTAACATCCTTCTCCTTGGGCCCACAATTTGAAACAGTAGAAATGTCTTCATTTTGGAATCCAGCTCCCAACCCCCTTCTGCAACTTACAGGTTCCTTTGCACTTTGTCTTCACACCAGTAACCCCATGTGAGCCTCACATAAATTCTTTGGCTTATTCATTCGACCAAGAAGGAAACTGAGGCAAAGAAAATAAGCATCTTGTCCACACCTCTTGTCAAACTAGGATCGGGACCCTAGGTCTTGGATTTTGAGGAAGTTTTGTTTTTCTACTGCACAATAAATCCCAGAGAACACACATGCAAGCCACGAACTGGGCTTGATAGAGATAGAGCATTTGTAGAGATATCAGCAAACAAATATTGGGCACTAACCATTGGCCAGGCCCTACCCTACTGCCCCACCTTCGCGCATGGAAAATGCAAACAGCATCATGTCTAATCCAAAGAAACAGAAATGTCCTCTTTGAAGGGCCGAGAACTCTGCCCAAGACCAGCTAATACGAACCAGGGCCCATTCCGTGAGCGCTCATGTTCTGACTGGACCTTCAGCTACTACCGATAGATACAAGGACCAACTTTTCCTAACTACTGAGACCCTTGGAAGGGGGGTCCTGCTACTGTTGTTGTTGTTTAAAAAATTCTTCCCAATATTTGCATTTTGTAAGTTCTTTTAATGTGTAAGCAACCCTGCCTCTTATTTTGCAGCGTGGGTTTTCCATCTGTGGTTAATTTGGTTTGAAATAATGTGGTAGGCAGATTTCAATACACAATAAAATAAACCTCAGAGCTGAATGCGTTTTATAGGAACAACTTCTCATCCCCTTTGAGTTGCAAAGTAGCTCTGGTAAATCATGCGAATGGTGATGTATTCACATTTAATTCAGTAGAAAAAGACAAGCACATTCCCTCTTGCATCCTTAGACCCTCTCAGGTCCGGAAAGCATGATGCTCACCCCTTCGCACTCACTGCTTCTTTTCCCTCATTTGTCTCTTCTACGCTCCCTGCTTCTCACCCAAGCATGTTCTGTGAAGAGGCCAGAGGCAACTGTCCTGGCAGGAGAAATAAAACATAAAGACAACTAATTCCCTACAGCCCACTTTTTCACTTAGATACAAACAGGGCTACGCATAATTGATTTCACCTGCACACATCTGTGCTCAAACATCCCCCTTATGCAGGTCTTCTAGTAATGCCAAAAACTCTCACGCTATACTTTTTTAAAAAGTATTTTTAGACCACATAATGGGATGTAATGAAGTTGCCAACCTCTCCCTCATTTTTCTCTCCTAGCTGTGGAGTGAGAGTCATTTCTAAGCTGATGTAGTTGACTCCGAGAGAGGAGGCCATCACGCCCCAACCTCTGAAAGGTGGAGATTAGAAGCCAAGTGCACAGGCTGAGACCAGACTGCTGGGTTAAATCAATGCTTCATCCCTTCCAGACTGGGTTAGCTAGGCCAAGTTGCCTAAGTATTCTCTGCCTCAGTTTCCCTATTCACAAAATGGAAATGGTGACAGTACCTACCATTCAGGGTTGGCATGCAAATGCCAAACGAGTTAATAAACAAGAGCTTTGAGCAGGAAGAAGCATTTCCTTTTACCTGGTACTGCTCAGACATCTTAGTCATTATGATTGCTGCTATTTCTCAAAATATTCCTTCCTCTCTCTGTCTTTTTACAGCTCCTATATGGCCTCTCTTTGTGGGAAGCTTCACATAGAAATAATATCTTTCTCAGCCATCCACAGCTTGCTTCATCTTATGCAGTCTTTTGTTCAAAAAGCATTTGTTGAAGACCTGCTGCATGCCTTTCCCTGTACTTGGCCCCGAAGATATAACTGGGGAAGATGGGGAAATGGGCCACAACTGTGTGGTTACCAATGTAGTGAGTAAGCTTGCCAAGGACAGCCTTTCTAATGAATGGTGCTGGGAAACTTGCTATCCACAAGCAGAAGGTTGAGTCTAGACCCATATCTCCCACCATGTCCTAAACTAAAATCAAAATGAACCAGATAACTAAATGTTAAAACAGAAGCTCTTAGCCTGCTGGAAGAAAAGGTAGGTAAAACTCTTGATATCATAGATATGGGCAAGGACTCTCTGGGAGAACTTCACTTGCACAAGAAATAACAGTTAAGAGTGAACAAATGAGATCATATCAAATGTAAAAACTTCTGTACAGCAAAAGAAACAACCAATAGAGTGAAATGAAAACCTATGGAATGTGAGAAAAGATTTGCCATACAGAAGATTAATATCAAGAATATATAAAGAAGGGCAAGGGATTTAGCTTAGTGGTGGCACACCTCCCTCACAAGCGCAAGGTCCTGAGTTCAACCCCCAGTATCAGAAAAAAAAAAAAGAAAATATACAGAAATCTAAAAATGAGTGACCCTTCAAATAAAAGACCTAATCAAAAAATGAGCAAGTGAAGTGAATAGACATGTCACAGAATGGCCAATAAATATGTGAAGAAATGTGAAGAAATGTTCAACTAAACTAAAACAATGCTGAGATTCCATTTTACTCCAGAAAGAATGGTCAACATAAAGAAATCAAATAATAAATGACAAGCTGGCAAGGCTGCTGGGAAAAATGAACCCTTCTGCATTGTTGGTAGGAATATAACTAGTACAACCACTGTGGAAACCAGAATGACAATCCCTCAAAAACTCAAACTAGAAATTCCATTTGACCCAGATATTCCCGTCTTAGGTCTCTTCCTTAAAGAGTTAAAGACATCATATTACAGTGTTTCATGCATATTTACAGTAGCACAATTCATAATATCTAAATCTTGGAAGCAGCCTATATGTCCATTAACAGACAACTGGATAAAATTGTAGTATTTACACACAATGAAGTATTAGTAGGAAAATGGATGCACCTTGAGATTATAATGTTAATTGAAATAAATCAGACTCAGAAGCCTAAATATTGCATGGTTTCTTTTATATGATAAATCCAAAGTATAAATTAAGATCAAAATAGAAGACAATAGGAAGTAGAGAGATAGATCTTTCTCAAATGGGAAGGGGGTCGCGAGACAGAGAGCAGTGGGGGGCATGAGCGGAGGAATTAAGACGTGTTGTGTACGTGCACCCGCTTCACACACACAGTGTAACCATTATGGGGAGAGAAGGGGCAGGTGGGGGTCGGGAGGCGGAAAGCTCCTGAAGGTATCGCGGGATGAGTGGTGGCAGCAGCATTTGTCTTTGGAAAAGCTCTGGTAGGGAACCTGAGCAGAAAGGGACAGTGTGGCAGCCAGGGAGAAGGCAGCAGCGTCCCCCAGGTGAGGGGAGATGTGTTCGGTAGTCATGTATAGCGGTTAAGAACTAGGCAGTCTGAGCGTGAAGAATTCTGATCACAAAGTTGTTGAGGAAAATGAGTGAGAGGACCTCATGTTGCAGCGCCAATGTGGGAGCACCTTAGAAATGGAGCTTCTGCGTCTATCCCTACACGGAGAAAAAGCTGGATGAACTGAAAACTGATGACTTTGCTCGGACCCATGAGAGAACTGAGTTTTCAGAGCAGACTCCTAGCCCCGGGATCTGGAGAGCCAAGCAGATTCTATGAGTCAGCCTAAGATCTGCTCATCCGGAGAAGATGCCTCTGGGGCCATAAAGTGGTGGGAACAATTAAATAGTAAGTCTGGGAATTGCTGGAGGCGGGGTGTGGACGAACTTGAGGGTCAGATGCTCCAGGGACCAGCTTTAGGCAGTGCCTACATTTCAGTAAATTTTGCCTCAAAGAAGTCTACCTTTTCCTCTAGGTAAGGTCTGAGAAGAATCTTGTCGAGACCCTGACAGGGAGAAGGGAAGAGCACTCATAAAATACACCCACACCCTCTCCGCAGAAGCACTGTGAAAGCCTTATTCTAGCTGAGGGCAGAGAATTCTTCTACTCTGGCACCATATATCCCTTCCTGTCCTACCAAAGAAACCAAAGAAACACTTGTAAAGGTCACAGGCCTGGCACATAGGCCCCCTAAAAGAGAGATTTTATCACAAGATTGTAAAAGGCCTCCCCTTGCTGACACCCCAGCATCTGACCAGTAGCTGTCCACTAGTGCAGCACAGGATGGGGGTTAAAAGAGCTGCCTGGTGCACATGCTCTCTGAGGAAGAGCAGTTAGGGAAGCCCAGAGTCCAGAGGGTAGAATAAAACGTGAGCACCAGAGAATTTTGGACCCCACATTTGGCCCCCACAGCTACACATGCTGAACACAGCCTGCCTCTAGCCGATTAGTGTAAACCCTCCCACTCCACCCATGTTTCTCTCAACTCTTATTCTCTGATACATCATACTGGCATCTAATGAAAAAATATAAAGCACACCGAAAGGCAAGAAAAACCAATCTGAAGGGATAAAGCAAGCCTAAGAACCGGATTCAGATATGACACAGAGGTTGGATGTTTGATTAAGAATTTTAAATAACTATGATTAATATGACTTCTAATGGAAAAAGTACACAACAGGAAAAGACAGATGGGTAAGGTAAACAGAGGTGAAAATTCTAGGAAAGAATTTTTAAAATGCTACAAATTAAAAATATCATTCAAACGGAAATGTGGGAGGGTGCCTTGGCTGGATTCATCAGTAGATTGAATGCGACCAAGAAAAAGCATCAATGAACTTGAAGATAGGTCAGTAGGAACTCTGCAAACTAAAATGCAAAAAGGGGGAACTTCAGGAAAAGAAAGGGAGAAAGAGAAGAAGAAGGTAGAAAGAGAAAGAGCATTTAAGGACTATGAGACAGTTTTATAATTATATACACGTAAGTGGAATACCAAAAGGAGATAAAAAGAGAGAAAGGACTAGAAGAATTATTTAAAGTAGTTAGGCCCGGCAACATTCTAATCCAGAGAGCTGAAGGAGCAGGAGGAGAATAAATTCAAAAACAAAACCAATACCCAAACAAATAAAACCCCAAGGTACAGCCCTACTTCCAGGTGTATCGTATGCGAACTGCGGAAAGCCAGACACAAAATGAAAAATGTTGAAAGAAACCAGGGAAGAGGAACAGACACCTTTTGGACAGACAAGGTAAGAATTACAGCGGGCGACCTACTGTACAACTTGGTGACTTTAGTTGATAGTTATGTGCTGTACTTTGATTGCCTCTAAGAGAGTAGATGTTAAGTGTTCCCACTACACACACACACAATGGTAGTGAGTAGGAGAGGTAATCCATAAGTTAATTAGTTCAATTGAGCCATTTCACAAAAACATGTTTCAAAACATCATGGGGTGCACAGCTTATATACTATTTTTTGCCAATTAAACTAAATTTTACAAATATCCACAACACATTTCTCATCAGAAATCATGCAAGCAAGAAGCGAGTGGAATAAAATATTTTAAATGTTGAAAGATCAAGATATTTTAAAAGCCATGCAGTTCTATATCCCCAAACAAACTATCTGTCAACATTAAAGGATAAATAAAGAACTCTTCAGACCAAAAAAAAAAAAAAGAAAAAGAAATGAAGAAATTCATTGCTAAACAGATCTTCCTTGCAAGAAATGTTTAAAAAAAGTTCTTCGGGGAGAAGGAAATTGATATGTTATAAATCAGACCTCAATAGAGAAAGGAAGAACCTAAAGAAAGAATAAACACAATAAAGTCTTTTTCATTTTTAATTGATCTGAAAGACAACTCATGAAAGAGGCATAGTCCCCACCTCATTCCAAATTGGCCTTCTGTGGCCTTGGCCAGGACTCCATTCTCTGCTTTATTTTTATTCCGTTAACAAAGCTGTATATGTAATTCCTTAAAAGTTGAATGTTTATATTCCTCTCTGGAACACAAGCTCAATTTGGCAATCAGCACTTTGAGTCACATCCCAAGCAGCCTGCACATGGCCAACACTGAGAAACCTATGGACAAAAAGCCGGTAAATGACCGACTCATTAGCCGCTCCCTCCCTCAGAAGGCAGTGTGACAGGTCACCATCGCCCGAGCCCTCCTCCCTCGTCCAGCCTCCCCCTGCAGAGAGAACGGAAGTCCACAGTGCTCAGCCATCTCACCCCTCCAACTGGAGCAACCCCAGTGGCTGATCCCCCACTGGGAACCACAAGCAAGATGTGCTTCAAACACCAGCCCCTTAACATCGGCTTGGCACCCGGGTAGAGAAGAGCATTGGGGGCCCCTGAGGGCTGCCACGGGTGTGGGAAAGTGAGCTGGTCATTAGTGAGGGGGACAGTTGTCATAGCTCAGGCACTCTGCTAAGTATGAGGGTGCCTGTCCCCATCCCGGGGGTGAAGATGTGCCTTCTCCCAGTACCGCTTAGCCATCCCTTCCCCTGCTGGAGGGAGGCCTGGAGCCTGTCTCTCACCTGCGCCCTAGGTAGCTACAGAGCTCCCAGGAGCAGCTTGCCCTCCTCCTGTGATGCCACCTCTTCCCATGACCCCATCACCTTTATTCAGGTGCGACTAAATCCCAGAAAATCTCTAGCCTAGAGGCACAGAGGTATATTGGAGGGTTTCATTATTAAACTTCTAAACATCCTTTAAACATAAGACACAATTGAAAGAGCTGATCTGAAAGCCTGACCATTTGGTTAGAGTGGATTCATTGATCCACTGAATAAACCAGACGTGCAGGCCATGGTTTCCTTACCTGTAGAAGAATTAAAATTACCTCTAAAAGCTTCATCAATCCTAAAATCCTACGATTCTCTGGGTAGTTTTTTTAATGACATGGAAAAATTTTTAATTACATTCATTAATTCATTTCTTGAAACATTATGTTCCCATTTTGTATGCCAAAACCAGTCAAAATAGGCAACTTCATATATCATAGGATATCATACAGATAAGAGTGCACATATACAGCTAAGAGTACATATATACATAATAGTTTAAAGAAAATAAATAAGTCCAGATTTGCCCAATTTTATGATCTAAATATCCACAATTTATTCATCCATGTTCTTACTGGTGGACAGAGAAGGGATATATTATAAACGGACTGCTATAAAGGTCCTTGTACCTGTTTTATTGCATGTACTCTAGTTTCTCAGGGGAAGAATATGATTTCTCAAGTCATAGGAGATGTATGCCTTCAAATTTATTATAGAATACCCAGTTTTCCAAAGTGTCTACACCAATTTACACTCCTACCAGCCGTTCTCTGTGATTCTACCTCCTTGCCAACACTTTCCATTGCCTGTTTGGATTTTTTGCCATGCTGGCGAATACAAAATGGTGCTGCCTTGTATGGTTTCAATTTGTGTTTTCCTGGTCAAGAATGAACTTGAGGGCCAGGGATTTAGCTCAGTGGTTCTGCCACCTGCCTCGCAAGGGCAAGGTCCCAAGTTCGATCCCTGGTGCCAAAAAACAAAACAAAATAAGAATGAACTTGAGCCTCTCTCCCCTCAGGGAATCTGTCATCCAATGGCTTCCAAACTGTAATTATTATCTGTGCCTCAGCCCCTTCCCTTTCTCCTGCCCTGTGTGCTCTCACCAGCTGGAGGGCAGTGGCAGAGCCCAGAAGGACACAGTAGGGAGCATCAGGTAACCCACGAAGTCCGTCATCTGCCTCTAAATGAATAACCAGGAGTTGACCTTCCAGGATTGTCCTCACACAATCCAACTGCCATGACCCAGGGTAATATTTCACATCTTGCTGGAACAAACTCTGTAAGCACAATTTTGCATGCAGTTAATAGTGCTTGGATGATTCTTTCATCCAAATGATTAACTTATTTGGACTATAACTGACTTGAGACAGAAAAGGCTTGTACTTCCTGCCTGTATAACAAGCCAGGCAAAAACTTGGCCTTCTGTATGAAGTTGTTACCAGCTCTCTCCCTGTCCCCACTTAAGAACTCACAGTTTCACAATGATTCTTGTAAAATGGGATGCTAAGATTGGAAAACAGACCTGTACAGGTGAACATGTAATAATACCATCATTCAACGGCACACTTCCAGGAGACACTTCATGTGTTTATTCTGTAAGAGAAAAGCTCAAGTGTTTTCCACGCAAGCTAGAGAATGAACAGGAATGAAATGATTTCATGAATAAGTCATTCTGATATATAAAGAGGGCAGGTAGGAAGAAAGTCGTACATAGAGTTAGAAACAATTAAATAAGGAACCCAAGCTACTGCCTGCCCCAGCCTTTGTTGAAGGAGACCCTAGAGATCTATGTAGATATTATTTTGAAATTTAGGGCTATGACTTGTATGAACATGAATACCCATGCTGAGCTTTTGCCTGCTTTGGTGAAACAGCAAAAGGGACTGTATTCTTGTATTAAAGCAACACTGTGGAAAGCCTGAAAATAAACCATCTATGCTTGATTAATTAGGTTTGTAAGTATTGTTTCAGAACCAAACAATATTTCTAAAGATTTCAATAGTTCAAAGATTGCCCTATGGTCATCTGGCCAATACATCTTCTAACACATGCAGTTTACAGCATTTTTCTTCTCAATATGTTGTCTTTGGTTAGTGAGACATTGTTTGAGTGCGGGGCTTTTTGGGTCATGGTGGTTTTCTCCTGTGCACAGCAGTGGTGCGGAGCACAGCACACTGACCATACATCTTCCATGTCATTTCCATCAAAGGCACATGATGCTTCCCGGTGACCAATCAGGAGAGACCCAGCAACTTAACAGGGGGCATATTGGCAAGCCAAGCTTCCTTAATGACAACCATTGTTCCAGGCCAACAAAAGGGATGTCCTGGATATTAACATGTGGCCTTGTGTAAGGGTCACTGGTATGGCACATCCATCATATTTCACAGCCAAGAAAGAACTTTATATGTTCTGTCAGAACCCACTGTTGTCCAAATCAATGTACTAAGCTGACAGTTGACACCAAGGAGGCAAATGATCTTGAGTGATGATCTCCACTTTAAACAAATATCCTTTCACTTTTTTACTTCTTTGAAGCAGCAGCAGGCATGATGGTGAGAGGCAGGGTTTCAGCATTACACCTCAAGGCCACAGCGGGGTAGCATAAGCAGGCAACCCAATTAAAATATCAATTTAATAACATGTAACCATTGGAACAAATGGTACCTCCTTTGAACAGGCATAACTTCCCACACTGATCAGAGAGGTCACACATTTTGACATCTGAAAGTTTCCAGTGGTTTTCACAGAAAAGACCAAGTTCACAGTTAATACAGTTGGTTGAGGAGGACTCAGAGCCCTGGGCTTGTTGACAACGCTGTGTTGTGTTACACGAAGCAAAGCATCATGGCAGAACTGAATGGAACACGTGGGTGTCACCTGCATGGAATACTAAACCTAAGAGCAGGTGACAAGCTTCTTATGCTGCAGTCACGGTGAGAGGCAGTTTCGTGTTCAATAACAGAAACCTGGAGTTCTGGTTATTAAATATTATCTTTCTTTAAAAAATGGAATTTATTTCTATTTAACAGATCTGAAAGAATACATAAGCAAAAGAAAGTGAATAAATGTGTACCTCGGTCCCTTTGCTGGGCTTTACTGTAGAGGGAGGGGCAGATAGGAGGAGAAGGGGTAGAAGAGAGGATTCCGCTGCGTACATGGGTTAGACACACTTTTCTTTTTCCCCTTTTCTTTCTACTGCGCTATTTTCCACAGTCCCCTTCCTGTAATCAATGTCTTCTCCTCCTTTGGATGTTTTTCCTAACCTCTGGCCCAGTTCCTTTTGCTGTGTGCTCTTGGGTTTGCTTTATCATAATACTCAGTGCTTGAAATTGCCTATTGAATTACCTTGCCAAATTCCACGAGGAGAGAGGCAGGATAAGGCTATTTCACAATTGTAGTAACTTTCAAAGGTAAAATGGGGTCCAAGGCTAATTTTATCTTCTCTTGACCTATGATAAGTTGCTACTACATGAACGAAATTCTCTTCAATGTGCAGAAGGGGTTCAGCATTGGGGCAACCCGCATTTATTATACTGGAAGGAGGACACTGAGTAATTGTGGGCACCTCAGTCACCTATGCCCCGTCATTTCCAAACAAGGTATAATTAGGAGAAGGAGGGAAGAGGGCAATTTTTGAACTATCTTTGGGAAGGACTTTGTGAAGCAAGGTAATTGTGTGAGTCATGTACTAGAGAAAATAAATAGTGGTGTTTCCAAACACTGATCTGCTTTCCTTAGCCTGAGTTCTCCTGTCCACCTTTGCACATGCACTTTACCTTGAAGGTCCTCCCCCTAGAATGCTCTCTACCTGACCACTCTTGGAGCCCAAGGCAAGCACTACCCCTTCGCTGGGACCTTCTCCTGCCGTTCTTGCTCCCACTAACCCCCCTGGCTTTTGAGAGGCTCATTGGAACATCCTCACCACACATGTCGTTGAATGTCTTGGTATGAGTAAAAAAAGAAGGTGCTGTAAGTTATTAAAGGGAAGAAGACACAACTTTATACTCTTTAAATATAATTTGGTTATTACATGTCTGCAGTACATGCATTTTACAGTTATCTTAGGGAGCTGGTACATGTGCATACTACAGCTTGCTTCTTTTTCTTTAATCCCCTTCCATCCCTCTCTCTTCCTGTAGTTCCCTTTTCCCCCTTTTAGTTCTTGGTGATCTTGTTACTCTTAGCTCGTGTTTATGGCACATGATGTCCATGCTCATTGAGGTCCTTAGGATCCTGTGCCTGGCAATCTTCAATCTACCTACTTTCCCCTCTCCTCCCCTCCCCTCACCCTTGGTCCCCTAGACCCCTTCCTGTCAGACACACGAACATCTGTATACTTTTCTGAATCCAGCCTCGTGTCTAGAGTGTTGCACTCTGAGTTTTCAATAAATAGTTTAAAATACATTAACACACAAAAAACCATTCTAAGAACTTACAAGTTTCCTGTTGGCAATGCTTTATTAAACTTATGTGGTAATCATGTTCTATTCTTTCTGCTAACACACACACACACACACACACACATGCACACACACACATGCACGCACACACACACACCTTTTCTCCAGACCAGTGATCCTATGATTCTAAATGGCTTAAATGGTCTAAAAGCTTCCTTGATCTTAGATTCTTCTCTTCTCTATCTTCAATGGAGAATCATCCCAGAGGGGCTTCAGCCCCTGCCACAGCTGGCCTGTAGGCAGGAGAACTAGGCCTAATCAAATGATTTTTCCCTAAAATTATGTAGCATTGCTCCCGACACCTGTCCACCACTGACTGGTAACTGATCTACACTTGGACAATCAGACTCCTTCCATAGAGGTTTGTTCTTAGGGTGTGAGAAACCGCACCTCGGTTTCTTCTTGAAGGCAGATACTATGAGGTTGGAGCTGGAAGCTGTTGGAAACCATGTTTTCATCTTTACGGAAGAAAGCACAATGAGGAAAAGACGATGATGTCCAGAAAGAATGAGAAGCACAAGACGGGCCATTGCAGGGCCTCAGAAGGTCCTGGATTGGATCTTCCCAGGGGCACACTGCACCTCAGATCCCATGGACTCTGGATAGGGAGGCCACCATCCCTTTGCAAACAGTGGAGTGCAGTGTAGACCTCTGTGGTGTCTAATCGATATAGCTCTAAGAAAAGTACCTTAGTGTTGAATTTCAATTATTGAAATTAATTTTCTTTATGAGTTTAGGCTTGGCACCATAAATGTCTACATTCCTAAGAACGCTACTGGGTTCATTTGCTTTTCTCTTAAATAAATGCTCTTATAAGAGGATACTTAGATAAATTGGGAAGGATTTCCATCATCATAAATATAGTAAAATGTATTACCATCTCTTAATGAAATCAAACAACAAGAATGGTAATAACAAGGCCCCAGGTAACAATGATACATAATTACATATTTGTAATTACAATTGGCAAAATAGTGCTCTTTTCTACTCTGTTTCTTTCTACAGTTGATGAAGAGAAATTGCAAAGTTACTGTCCAAGGTTACCCAGCTCTTCATCATGGAAACAATCTTCTAGGTTTGACTTAAAGTGGCCAGAGTAATGCCTCTCACCCAATACATGCCCATGTCCTTTAGTTCACTGCAATCTCTCTTTTTCCCAAAAAAATCTGACCTTTGTCCATATCACTCCTGAATGTGACAGAGATGATTCATGTCGCTAAATTCACAGCCTCCCTTTCTGACTTAGGGCAGCCTGCAATCCCTTCTCCCTCTGTTTCTCATCAGAATGAAAGACAGAAATAGTTATTATGTTCATCCAACAAAAAGGAAATTAATGGTTGATTAGATGCCTGTTCAACACAAGAAGGATAAAAACCAGTCTTCATGGTGAATTATTGAATTAGGGGCCAACTTACAGTGCGGCTATGTCCACACAAAGCCAAACATCCAGTAGATTCAGCCAAAAAAAAAAAAAAAAAAGAGTACAGTTTAGCACTAGAAAAAAAATGAGGTTGGCTGGTCAGAACTAAACAGACAAAATAAAATTAAAACCAAATGTCAATACAATAGCAGGGTTATAGTCCTGGCAGAGTTCACAAACCTATTTCTTACTATCAGAAAAGTGGAGATCTTATTGAATATGCAAAAGCAGATTTATTAATTTTGTGTGGTGGTATTCATTCGTCTCTTTCTTTCAATATTTCTATTTCATTTTCCAAAATCAAACTTAAGATAGAAATCAAGAAAATATAAAGCCAGTATCTAAAGATACTGAGTCACACCAGACCCCAGGATATTGAAAAGAAGCCCTCTCCTTTTATAAGTCTAGTGTAAAATACATTACAATGACTCAGTTTCATATTTGGTGAATTAAATATTATCTTCCCACTCTATGGGGCACAAAGTATATTGAGATACATTTTATCTAAAAGAGTTCTAAACAACAAAACCCATGTGGTGCTCACATTGACCTTCCCAAGTGTTTCTGAATTCTAGGAAGAATATCGGGAAATCCTCTTTCAAAGGTACAGTTTTCCTCTTGGCCCTTTACGTATAGTTGTTGACTAGTATTCAGGGTACATGTCTGTCAACTGTGATTCAGGTGAGGTCATTTTAATGTCCTGTATCATTTTTGATTTATGCTTCAATTACCAGAGCTTGCAATATGGTTACGCTGTAATATTTAAAGCCTGTAAACTCTAAATAGCCTGTAAAACTGTAATATGTTCTCCAAAGTCTTGACTCTGGAGGGCAAAAGGAGAGATGGTAACTTATGAGTAATTTATCACTCCATCAAGAGTGAGATAAAATTAATGAAAATTGCATGTCTTAATTGATAACTTACTCATCAAACTCTACCCTACTCCTAAAAAAAATTAGAGCCAGGAGGTAGACAAAGAACCATTCTTCAAGATGAACTGAAAGTACCATTTTGTGTACTGAGGCCTGAACCCCGGGAACGAACATTTGCAGCTGCCGCTGTTTACTGTTACCTTAAATACGACTGGGCCATATGGAGTCATTCTGAGGACTTTTTATTTTAAAATGTTCTGTTCATATTTTATGCTTTTCCATATGTCTCCTCCTTACTTCAGAGTTTCTATTCACTTGCATGAAAATAAGATCTTTGTTCATTTTTCCCTGTCTCCTTGTCTCTGTTCGGGCCTCAGACCTCTACTTTGGTTGCTGCAGCTTTTCTAGGGCCAGCTGACAGTGGCAGTAAGAATAGAGAATTATTTGGGAGAGTCCACATTTCCTTTGCTCATCCAACCCCCCTGTCAAGATCAACCTGACAGTGGTGTTGAACTGATTGAAAACAAACTAAAGGTTTACAGAAATCTTCAGTGAAACCCTGAGGGAAATGCTGAAGAATGATATGATATGGTTAACCAAAAATTAACCCTAATGCGCTTTCTGAAAAGGGGCACTCCCTGTAGTTTGAGGTTGATGCCAAGCAATTATCCAAACAAAACAGTTGGCAAGTGTGTTGGCCACGAAGTAGTTTTTACATAAAGTAGAAGGAGGAGACAAATATGCATGAAAATTAAATTTAGGCCTCTGGGACTACCCTTTGGGGCCCTAGAAGGGCTGATTGCATGTTCACAGCTGGAATTGGCATTGGCAGGCAGGCCTTATTCATGGGCAGAGGGAGGGACTTCCTTTCTGAGCGACACTCCTGTGGCAAAGTAAAAAGAGACAGCATGAAAAGCATCCCATGCTCACAGACCCAAGCTCCAAAGTCCCATGCTGCTCAGACAGAGCACCCAGTGAGTTTCTCCACAGAGAAGCAACTGTGGCTCACAGCATTCCCTGTCTCCGCAAGTACAGGTTCCCTCTCACGTCTCCCAGCACGTTCTCATGTTCTCTCTCTCAGACAGCGTTCAGCAACTTCTCCACTTGCACAACTGGCCAAGACCACAGCCAGCACCCGGACAGCAGGAAAGCCAGTGCTGCAATCGGAAGGTGGAGGGCGCGGCACCGTGCTGATGCTGTCTGGGAGCAAATTCCTTTGGCTACTGTAGTCACTGATGTGTGTGCTTTCACAGGCAGCTCGGCCCTGGCAGTGGTTTGCCAGGTACCTGTGGTGGTAGGTTGCAGAAAACAAACAGAAGCCAAGAAACCACAGCTCCCTTCCCTTGCAATGTGAAACCATCGCTCCATCTCAAATAGAATCCGCTTCCCTTCTCCTTAACCTGGGCTGGACTTGCGGCTGGTTTTGCCCAATAGAATGTGGTGGAAATGACAGAGAGGACTTTCTATGCCAGCGTAAACCATGGAGGATAGATAAAAACTAGCCTGGTGAGCATAGGACATGGCCAGTTGCATCCTATGACAAGAAAGAGCATGTTATGCTCAATAAAACAGTAAGAATATCTATTGCATCTATCTGCCTAGGAATGCCTGAAGTTTATCTTTCTTACTTTTAAGATTATGACAGTGTATTCACTATTGTTAGTCTCTTATTTTGTGATGAAATTTTGTTTTTTTTTATAAGATAAAAAATAATAGCTAAATGTATTGATCACTTGTATATGCTAGGAACTATTCTAAGCCTTTTACTTGCATTAACTAATATAATTTTCCCACAAAAATGTCCTGAGGTAATTCCTGGCCTTGTGTATTTATTTATTTTTCCCTCAGCTGAAGAAAATGAGGCCCAAATTGGCCAGGAATCTTGGATAATGCCACTCAGAGACTAATGGGCTGAGTCCTGATTCAAACCCAAGGCCCATGTTCCTTCACTGTCACGCTACGGTGGTCTTAACTGAACTGAGGGATGCTCAGCAGCATAGGAACAGTCATAAAGGGGCAATAGGACATCTGCAGCAGCCTCATGCCAGGGCCAGCTGTCCCCTGTCATTCCTCAGTCCCCTGTCCTTGGAGCCACCAGAGGGGTCCTCTGAAAATCGGAGCCTGATATCCCTGCATCCTCTTGTATTCACAGAAAAATCTAAATGTCCTGTTATGACCACTGGGGCCTTGTACAATGGAGCTCTTTCGAAGCTCTCTACTCATCCACCCCACCCCATTCCAGCCACAGTGTTCTTCCTACTTCTGGCTGTTGCCAGCCGGTTTCATGCAAATTGTTACAACTCACCTTCCATGCTTTGCCATCACTCTGCTTAGAATGTTCTTTCTCCAGACCTTGACATGGACTTAGCCTCTTTCCTCCTTCAAGACCTGCACAAATCTCACCTTCTCAAAGGAGCCTCCCTTGGTCACCTTATCTAAAATGACAATGCTCCATCCTTACTCTAACTTGCTTCATAAGTCTCACCACTGAATATGCATTATGCTATATTTTGGGGTTACTTATTTACTGTCTGGCTGCCCTTCTAAAACGCATTCTCTATAAGGTGGGCCTTTGGTATCCCTGTCTACTGCCTAAACCAGTGTTCGGCATATTAAAAGCAAATAAAACTACAGGACACCAAATTAAGCTTGAATTTCAGAGAAACGATGACTATATTGCATAAAAGATACCAAAAAGTGTCTGAAGAATAAACTGGGTGTCCTGTATTATATCAGAAAATACTGTCTGTGCAACCCACTTACAGAAAACACTATATTAAAGAGACAGGTAATGTCAGTCTAGAGAAAGTAAGTTTGGTTAAGGAAGGGACAGGATGCACGGTGACACTCATACCTAATGAGGAAAGACCTTTAGTCTCTTACTCCAGGGGACAGAGGCTGGGACCGTCAGGTGACGTGTTCTGATTCTCTCCAGAAAGATCGAATCTCCAGTGCATGCAGGGCACATGGAGGGATGGCAGGTCAGAGCAGTGGGCGTCCACCTCCAGGAGGAGCTGTATTGGTGAGAGAATTGAGTGCCTGGTGAGGAAGGGAGTCTATTCTGGGTGAAGGTGGGTCCAGACCAGCTCGAGGACTCTTCCAACAGTAGAAATGGGGGGCCTCAGAAGGAGGGGAGACGCGCCCTCTGCATTTCTTGGCCATTGGAACCGGATCCGATTGTGGAACACTGCTCTATCCAAGGCCCTATGCCGAACACAGGGAATACAAAGCCAGCTGATGTTCTTGACCTTCAGAAAATTCTGGCCCAATGAAGGAAGAAAAGGGACGGAAAGAGACGGTGCCTCGAAGTGGGAAGCAGAGGAAGCCAGTTACACTTCCAGAGCTGTGGCAACACAAGGAGGTGGCACGTCACCTAAGGAAGGGATGTGGCTGCTCTTGACAAAACAGAGAGGCTTTCAGCAACCTCATAATAAAACCCTAAGCATTCATTGCCCAAAATTTGACAAATAAAGACATGGGAAGAAGAAAGAACAAGACATAACCACTATGAGCATTTTATACTCTTTTCATGCCAGCCTCCTCCTATCTCTACAAAAGATCATTAGATTCATTGCAATTTATGCATTAATAAAATATAAGTGTATTATATAATGTGTATGTATATTCATAAACATATATAGGTATATATCGTACCTAAGGTAATGATATCTTGAAATTCTATTTTTACCTAATTCTCCATCACTAGGCATTTCACATGCCAATAAATATTCTTTGAAGACTTTATGTCTCTATGATACTGCATCACATATACAATAATTTAGCTTTTCTTCGGTACAGTCTTTTTTGACTAATGTAATAAGAATAAATTGTTAAGTGGAACAACTCACTTTGGCAGGGAAAGATGCTAAACTTCAAAACAATCTAAAGTTTAGAAATCAAAATATGTAAGTAGCATAAGCTTTAAGGGAGATAACAATGTGACTGGATTTGCTTTGCTCATTTACCACTCCAATTATAGACAGATAAGTATTATATTAAATATAATTAATAGACAAAGCTCATGTGATTATACTGTCTGTCTTCACATCCAGACCACAAGAAAATAATATAATATTTATTATATTAACAATGCCGGATTCAGATGAATACTAGTTACCTTATATACTCCATTTAAAAGAATTTCATAAGTCAACCCAAGTCCAGATATGCCTGGGTACAGAGGATGTGATTCTTGATTTTAGAGACTCTATCTGCGCTAAAAACTATGATAATGTTCACATTGTTTTATTTTGTAAATTCAAGAATGAGGAAGTAGTTCCTAGTTCCATTGGAGGTAAATAAATTGCTCCCACAAGCACGAAAGGGCTTCTACCAGGAGTAGATTGATTTGTCTTCATAAATCTCTTGGTGTCAAACTCTGGATAATCAGTTGCCATCCCTTTTAAACTGAAGTGGTCGCCACTCAGGCCCAGATCACAGATGCGGAGTGTGGAGCTGCACTGGTCTCCAACAGTGGTCACCATTACCCCAACTCCGTGGGAAGGACACGGGCCATTCGCTCTCTGTCACTATTCTTCCTAAATGCTCACCACTTGCTCTCCAAAACCATTAATTCTGGTATCTCTTTCTGTTCTAAATTCCCACCGTGATTTATTCCTCACCACCTGTATTGTCTTGAATTGTAGAAGTCTGTGTCCTCACCTAACTTTTGTTTTCAAGGATTATCTGTGTCTCCCATATATAATTCATTTCTATGTATCTCAAGTTGGTGTAGAAAAATGTAATGTCAAGGTCTCTGCAATCTTCTTTCTCACTCTCGAGCTTACTTTCATATGCTTTTCCATATGTCTCCTCCTCACTTCAGAGTCTCTATTCACTGGCATGAAAATAAGATCTTTGTTCATTTTTCCCCATCCCCTCTTCTCTATTAGGGCCTCAGACCTCCACTGCTCGTACTGATGGGATAGGACTGGACACACCATCAGCTCCAGAGGGGACTACTTCCAACCCGGAAGTTAGGATTTCTTCATCCAGTTGTCCTCCCATTTCCTTACCGTGAGCTCTCACACATGGAGGGCTTCCAATTCCTACACTGTGGCATGCCAGACTGAACCTCCACATTCTCCCACCCAGCTTTTCCACTTCCTGACAAAACCTGGGTCTTCTCTGAGTGGGATGGATGGAAGGGCCAGCAACTGCCTACCCCCAACTGAGTCTCCTGCAGTCCCATCCTACAGAATTCACCCAGGTGCAAGGTGCTGGGTACACCCTAGTGGGAGATCAATCACCTTCCGTCCACCAACATGCCTACCATAGCCTAGAAAGGTCCTCCCTTCATCTGTCGTTCACTCTCAAAGAGGACCTACAACTCACAGAGCTCACCTAACGATTCATTTCTTAATACTTATTCAGCACAAGGAACTGCATCAGAGCAGTAACTCAGTGAAGCCCAATCTCTGATTTCCTAGAGGCTCCAATCCATGTCAGCGGCAGCAAGCCTACGGCATGTGTGCCACAGCGGGCTGTTCGCTATCATCGAAAGCTCTGAAGAGTTCACTGTCACTGATCTAGAGGAAGTGGATACACAAACACACACTCACTATGCAATGTGACCAAAGATTTCAGGGGAGAGGAGTATCTCATAATAGTCCTGTGATAGTTAGTGCCATCAACATTCCCATTTTACAGATAAGAGAACTAAAGCTAGGAAAAGCTAGGGTGTGCAAGGTTCACAATAAGCATCCAGAGCCAGAGCAAGCTCTGGTATCTCGTATTTCCACCTCAGCATAACCCTTTTACAAAATCATAGGGCCTCATTTATCCTAGAGAAGAAATTAAGATATTCAAGGAAGTCACCCATTATTGCCTTAAGTTTATGCCAAATTACTCCAGCTCATGCAGATCTTGTAAATCTCCAAATCACTATCTTCTAATCTGACTGCTGTCAGGATATCACCTAGCATTCAATTTCAAGTAATATTTATCAGTCAGTTGAAGGCTAGGTTATGCTGCTATGACATGCAATTCTAAGACCTCAATGGGTAACCAAAACAGGATAATTAATTCAATTCATCAGCAAGCTTCAGTTCTGATGTGCATAATCTTCATTCTGGACCCCATGGTGAAGGGGCAGTCCCTGTGTGGGACATTGCTGGTCTTCTTGCAAAGGGCAAAAGTGTACAGCTCTCAGCTTTTACTCAGAAGTGACACGCTTCTGTTCAGACTTCACTAGCCAAAGCTTGTCACATGGTCAAGCCTGATGTCAACAAGGCAAAGTATAACCCTTCCACAATTCAAATCAGTGAGTATTTTGAACACTAGCTCACCATCTCATTCACTGCTGTAAAATGCAGTTAAATGTGGAGATGGAAGGCCTGGGGATGGACACAAGCTGTACAGATGCCACCTGCCAGCAAGGCCACCTAGTCCACCTACCTCAGAAATTTGACATGGGATCCCAGGGACAATGTGTAAGAAAATTCTTTGTGAACAATGGAGCACATAGCTCTTATACTCACACAGTGCTTCATGTTCATGTAGCTTGTCCCAACTTGTAGATCAGTAGTTGCAAACACAAATATCTGCAGAACCAAGCAGGTAACACGATAAACATGAAAGCTGCCTGTTTGGGAAGCAAAACCCAAAACAGAAACAGAACCTTACTATCCATATAGTTACATTTTCTTTCTGTTGCTCTTTTTCTCCTTTGTAAACTGCTTTTTACAACAAACCCGGCATATCAGAGGACTAGAGCTGCCCTGTGCAACCACCACGAGGAGAATGTGGCTAACATATCCAGCCCACAGCTTCAGGCACAGTTCTCAGCGTAGAAGATACCCAACAAAGACAACAGAATTAAAGTCCACTGTCAGTAATCTAGTTTTCTTAGAGAAGTATAGAATGTAGCCAAAAATTATTTTAAAACTTAGAACAGGGCTGGGGATTTAGCTCAGTGGTTTTGCTGCCTGCTGCACAAGTGCATGGCCCCAAGTTCGATCCCTGGTACCAAAAAAAAAAAACAAAACAAAACCAGAACGATTTCATCAGTCACACCTGCTAGCTAAGCCAATTCTCTACATAAAACATACAGTACTTTACGATGGGAAGCTACTTGAAGTATAAGGAATTATTCACTTGTTTCTTCACTCTTGAGTAAAGGGTTGCGTGACAGCTACATGACAGGGATGTCGGGCTCTGCTCTCCTCCAGTTTACACAATGGTGGAAAGACAGAAACTTTTTGGAGGGGGCATTTTAAATCAATTTTAAAATATTGCAAGAAGAAGACTCTGTTGTAAGTCCACTATTGTTTGATCTCATAACCTCTCATCTTTAAAAAATTGGTGTATGTTTGTGATACCCAATAATTACATTCATTTTGAGGAATATTTTCCATCCCCTCCCCTACCTCACTCCTCTCTTCCCTGACCTCCTGCCCCATCTCCAAAAAGTCTACCTTCCTGCCTGTCTTTTACTTTATTCTTTAATTTATTTATATTTTGGGTTTTTCAAATTAGAGAAACCATGCTATATTTAACCTTCTGTTCTGACTTATTTCACTTCAACCCATAGTCTCAAGGTCGATCCATAGTTTCCTATAAATGACTTAAATTCAAGACACAACTCTTGCATAGCAGAGAAAGGTGAAGACAAGGCAAGCCAAAGAGGAGTGGAGGAAGAGTACGTGGCCCAGTTCCCTCATGGAGAGAGTGGCCCTAGTCACAGTGCTGAGGGGACATCACTAGCTCGGAGACACAAAGGAAGGCTGAAGACCAAAGGCAGTGAGGGGAGCATGAACCTCAGGACAGGAGCCCGGGAGGGGAGCAGGGCCGAGTCATGGGGCGGTGGTGAGAGTGTTGGCAGCCTAGACTCACAGCAGTGAGTAGGTGAGGATGGTATCTACAGTCCTCACCTACAGGGCAGCAGTGCAGGCCTGAGGCAGGAAATGCAGTGGGAGCTACAAAAAGGAAGAGTTAGTTCTATGCAGTGGACAGAAGAGGAAACATTTGTTGCATTTGAGATGGGCTGTGGAAATGTGGAAGGGTTCCTTCGGTGGTTTGAATGTGGCCCCTAGAAGTTCACATGTTGAGAGCTCTAATCTCCAAATTCATTTTGGTGGCATTTGCAGGTGGGGCCTTGGGTTGTAATTAGGATTAGCTGAGATCAGGAGGGTCGGGCACCCACGATGGCTTTAGTGGCTTTGTAAGAAGAAGCGGAGAGAGAGACCCATACTACCATTGTTGCTGTCTTAGCGTGTAATCCCCTCCACCATGCTGTGACACAGCAGGAGCTCCTCATCGAATGTGGGCACCAAGCCCTTGCACTTCCTGGATCATGAGCTAAATAAACCTCTTTTCTTTATAAAGTACCCAGTCTCGAGTATTTTGTTATAACAACAACAAAACAGACTAAGATAATCTCAATTAACAGAAATTGGGAGGGGGGAAATCTATGAAATACATAAAATCAGAAATTAAGAGCTTGACAATGAAAGCAGCTCAAGCCAAAGGAGGTGTAAGGAAGGGAGGAAGGAGAGAAGAGAATGGAAAAGTGAAATGTGCCATATTCACACTGTGTACTGGCCACTTATTGAAACTGTATGCAAAGGGCTCTGGGCTCTGACTGTACAAAACCAGCTTAATACTCAAAATTATCGCATTTCACTCACAACAAAACTGAAGCTTTCTTTGAAAGTAACTTGCTCCAAGATCACACATTTAACTTAAATAATTTAATTTTTAGGTAATGGCAAATTTTCCCAATGACATTTTAATTTTAATGTAAAGGTAAATCTTAAAAGGGCCAGCTCTTTAGAAATAAGCCTCAACTTTTCCTAGAGAGTAAGTTATTAAGTTTTCACTGTTGGCTTAAGAGTAGCCACCGCTTAAGAGAGCATTCAAGGTCAACAATCTAAGATTCTAATTCCAACTATTTCTAAGAACTCTCAACATTTTACTGGAATAATATCTTTATAAATAGAAGAAGTATTTTACTCTAAGTAAGTAACAAGAAACACATTCTCCCTGTATAAACTAAGTGGCAGCCTGTTTGGCTCATTCATTCCATTAACTGATTCATAAAAGTGCAATAAGTAAAGGTGGTGAAATCTGCATTTGGGACTAATTCCTTAGACAGTGAAGTGCAGGGTAGTTTTGAATTAGGAGCATGTGAACAGTACAAGGAGGTGGCTGACTTAGTTATTCAGGAATCTTCAACAGGGATTCCTTGAGTAGGTATCTTCTTGAAAAAGTTAAAGGCATCATATTGCAGTGAAACATGCAATCCATGATTATAGACCACAACTCATAATAACTAAATCTTGGAAGCAGGCTATCTGTCCATCAGCAAATAAATAGATAAAGAAAATGTGGCATTTAAACACAATGGAGTACTTCTCTACCATAAAAAGGATAAATTTGAGTCATTACTAGGAAAATGGATGCACCTTTAGCCCTAAGGTTAAGTGAAATAAATCAGACACACAAGCTTATATATCACACAGTTTACATGAAAAGCCTGAAGTATAAATAATTAAATTGCAAAATCAAAGATGGGTAATAGAAAACAGAGAGATAGATCATTTGCAAATGGGAAGGATTCGAGAGATGGAGAGAGCAGGAGGGAAGGGAGGGGAAGAGATGTGAAAAGAAGTGAGATGTGTTACGTACATGTTCAACTCCCCACCAGATGTGTGATCATAATGGGTCACAAACACATACTGATAATCTTTTTAAACCCTCAACAGCCCCCACAGCCCCCTGAGTCTCTATGTTGTAACCCTATTGAATTTTGTAAATAGCACTCATCCACAGCTAAAAATATTTTATGTGCCTATCGATCTCCACTCGATGGAGGTTCCTTTAGAGGCAGGGTTTCCCCAGCCGGCCTGCCACTGAATCCTTAGAAAGGCCTGTCACCCCCTGTTAGACAGCTGTGAGTTCAACTGTGTCTGTCCCCAAAAAGACATGGGAAAGCCCCAGCTGCTGATACCTGTAAATGTGACCTTATTTGGAAAGAGGTTCCTGGCAGATACATCAAGGTATAAGTGATTTACAGCCCATCAAGCAACTCCAGCCCACCTGTGTCCTGAAGAGTCTGAAATATTTGCTCTCTTGACCTATACAGAAAGAGTTTGCTAAGAACCACATACATGTTCAGGAAGCCACTGCACACTCCAGATTGCCTTATAACACACCCTCTGAAGGCCTGGGGAAGGAGAGCAGCTCCATAGAGCAAGAATGAGCGTGCTCAACACTGCTTCCATTTGTCTCATTGGGCCATGAAGAAAAACTGCACTAGTTTAAGATTGGACAGGCTGGGGATTTAACTCAGTGGTGCTGCACCTGTCTGACAAGCACAAGGTCCTGAGTTCAATCCCCAGTACAAAAAAAAAAAAAAGATGGGACCAATGGACACCTGCCCACTAGCAATCTGAGTAGGTTCTACAACTCCACCCCGACTCCTATTCTCACCACATTTTTCCCTCAGCAATGAGACAATAAAATAGAACAATTAAGATGATGGATTTTGCAATCAGACAAATGTGAGTTTGACTTGCTTCTCCCATCATTCACTGGCGTGTGACCTCAGACACGCTAATTACCCTCTCTGATTCTCAGTGTGCATTCAGTGTACATTTGTGACAGTGGCACGGGACAGTGCGCATAAAGTTTTCCTACAGAGCTTATAGCACAGCGAGCGCTCAATAAATGCCAGTCAGTGCCATTATTATCAGAAACTAGAATTTTACCTGGCTTTAGTTCACACAACAGTGCCCTAGAAAACTCTTTACACACACACACACACACACACACACACAGCTTTCTTTCCAAAACAGTTAAATTACGGTAGATTTCCTCAAAGTAGAAAGTAAGTCTAGAGACAGGGAAGAAACAATGAAGTATAAAAAGAATTTTTCCTTTTTTTCATAAGCGATAGTAGGTAAAAGATATTCTGGCTCTAAAATCTCAGACTTTCACAACAAGATGAGTTGAAAATTTTCCAGGCTCTTCTTTCGATATTATTTCAACCTGAAACCAAATTTCCAGTGAAAGAATTTCAAAATGTACAAAGGAACAAGGTGGAGCTTCCAACTCCTCTACTGCAGACCTCTGAGAGCTGGGGAGACCTTGCTGGAGGCCAGTGGCCCGGCAGAGTGAGAGCCAGGAACACTCAGGCTTATTTCCAGCAGCACCAGCGACCCAGCGCTCCTCAGTACCTGCCCGGGTCTGCAGCCTCAGTGCCTGCCGGACTTTCCAGAGCTGCTTCCTAATTAAAACTGAAGTGCACGGTTTAGCTTAATTGTATTTTTATGCATATAAAGGCCCAGTTAATCTCCAATTGGCAACTTTCACCCCCTTCCTTTTGTTCCTTTTGAACAGTGTGTAAGAGAAGCAGCCAAGCTGTCCTTCCACTCCCTTCCTGTTGCTCTCAGCTTCACTGCATCAGACTCTCTGGAGAAGAAGAAAAGAGAACGCTCACAAACCATGTTAGGTTTGAGAATCCTTAATCCAAATCAGCTCTTATCTTAACTTGCCTATGTGAAATTTACAAACAGGAAGAGAACAAATAAGGAGTAATTTAAATTTTAATTTAAAATCCCCTGTTTTCTTATCCCTTATCAAACTGCCTGCATTTTGCCTGCTGACAATGCACAAGTGTCATTGGCATGGACCAGACCCTACCCACAACCAAGGAATCTCTTTCATCCAAACCCCTGATCCCTTTAATAAACAAAATACGAAAAGGCGGTCAAAATTACGCTGTGGCTTTATAAAGGAAGGCAGGGAAATCCTCCAAGTACAATCCCCTACTTGTTATTTTCACATGCCATGTGACTCTAAGTCATTCTGGAGGATAAAGAGACAGCGGCTGCCACCAGAGCCCAGCCGCGGTTTCCCCTGCGTTCCCAGCCTGGCCCATCTGTTCTCCAGAGGCCACATGAATGGCATATGTCAAGAGAGTCAGAGCTGAGCAAACTGCCCAAAGAAATCGCTCGGCCAACTTTCCTTTGCTTCCATGGCTTCAGTAATTGTTGCTGAGCCAACCACCATATGGCGAATAATTAGTTTTTCGACCCCACTCAAGAAAAATGTCTGCTTCATTGCCAAGCGTTAGCAATATGTGTGTTAATGAACGGTGGGAGTTGAATGCCTATACATTCACAAAAGTTGGGGTTTTTTTTCCTTTTCCAGCTTCTCTGTCCCATTTGCCTTGCCCTCTTTCAAATAGGTGACAGTCTGGGGCCTATGGCATTGGGAGCAGATTTTTTTTTTTTTTTTTGGAGAGGCTGAAACCCAATGAGAGATGCCCAGTTTTCGCAGTTAAATGTCTTCCTTTTATTAAAATGGCTTTAATCTTCTTTTTCTCAAACTGATGAATTCAGTCTATAAGAAGATGGGGACACTGGAGCCGAGTAGCAGGATGGGTTCTGCTATCGATGCATGAGAAGTGAGTATAAATTTAGAGTGCGTGTCAGGCCTTGAGCAGGATGCACTGATCTGACTTCTTTAAAATAAACACTTGGGTCCTCACTGCACTGGAAAACACACAGGGTGCTTTCAGCATGAAGACTTAAGAACCTAGTTAGGGCTTCCAGTTCACGAGCCCCACAAGAGAAGCTTTAATAGACAGGTAATTCCTCTAAAGAGGGAAAGACCTTTCTGGTTAGAAAATACAAAATGATGCAAGATTTAGAAAAAAACACCTAACTTTGCATTTATTTTTGCATTTTGCTGGTTTTGAAGTTAACTGCTTTAGACCTTGCCCCTCATGTTCTCTGCAAGCAGACATACGAACCCAGAGAGAGAGGGATGAGGAATTGAAATGTTCTCTAATGCAGTTCTCAAAGAACTCTGATATAGGTCAGGGCTTCTCAAACATCTTCACTTTGCATTTTTTGTTTGTTTGGGTTTTTTGGGGTTTTTTTTTTTTTTTTGGTACTGGGGATCAAACTCGGGACCTTGTGCTTGCAAGGCAGGCAGCAGAACCACTGAGCTAAATCCCTGGCCCTCTTGCAGATGATCGGACCATGGTGGAAGCTACCCCAGAACTCCTCCCTCCAGTCCATCTGCCAATTACAAAGAATCGCCCTGGCCCTTCCAGAATCCCTTGGTGCTGGGCTGTGGACTGAATGAGCAAGCAAAATGCGAATTAGGGACAGACCAAAGGAGAACTTTTCTTTTCTTTCCTGCCTTTATTTGTGATCAGTCAGAATAGTACCTGCATAGAGCACCAGACCATAATCTCCCTGAGGGCACCACTGTTTCTGTTTTATCCCGCAGGGCCAGCTTGGGCCTCAGCTGGGTGCATTAGGGATAAAATATATAAACTCTGAGCAAGAATTTTTTGAGTCAATAATTTAAATAAACAACCATAAGTATTAATAGAGGCCAGCCTAGGGACTGTGGGTGTTTTACAGAGCACACTTCAGTTTCATCTCGTCATATTTGTCCCTCTGACTGCTGGTGACCATACTGAGAGCCTTTATGTCTTTCTGCTCTAAGATTCCAGTTGTAGGAAAAACATGTTCCATTTTTGGTCAAAAATCAGCTGTTCTGCTGTTTTCCATTCACTTGTAGCCAGAAAAGCTGGGGAGAGTAAAATGTGGAAATGATATATCCTGGCCTTCACTCCAAGCTCCAGCTCACAGGAGCTCTCTCTTTCTTCCTCTAACTTTCAGTTTCCTCATCTACTTACAGAGGGTGGGAGGAGGGAGAGAAATCATCCCTCTTGTTCAGTGTTTGGTAGATTTAAAAGGAATTATCACTAAATACTGACTTGGAATAGAAGGAGGTTGCCTGCAGTTTTATCCTGATTTCAAGCAAATCTTTTTTTCCATATGTACCAACTCATAAAACAGTGCATCACTGGGTAAAATAAACAGCTCGAAGTGGCTTGCTTCAGGGTGCAAACAGTCATGAGGAACCTGCAGGGGAATAGCAAAGGATTCTCAGGTCTCCAACTCCAATTGTCATATCTGCCCTTGAAGAAAGGGTGGTGTGGTGGCTTTGTGGATTGCTCCTTCAGCCGGTGCTTCTGTCATAAAACCAAAAATGTCATATTGAAAAGTTACACTTAAGTTGTGCTGCTTGGAAACTTATTCACATGGGGCTGCTGTTCTGATTGGTGTGAAGTCCAGAAGTGCTAGGAAAACCAAATCGAAAAGTAACATCAACTCTAAATTCGGGAGCCAGGGCCTGCAGCAGTAATCTGTCCCTGGTGTTATCTGTCCCTTTGTGCACAGCTAAGAAGTTTGTCCTATCTGGCAGCTTAGAAATCCCAGATGGAGAACTGGGGAGGAGGCTCAGAGATTGTGAGGGGAAGCAGACAGGAAATCTGGTGGGCAGGGGATTTGGGGCTGAAATCTGGCTTATCGCATAGACCATATCCGTCTAGCTGGGTATCCTCTAATAATCCTCCCACACCCTGGTGCCTCTGCACCAACCAGAGCTAATACTCACCTCTCCATTGCCCATGCTTGCCCCTCCCCAGCAACCCCCACACCCCGCAATCAATGGCTAAATGGCTGCTTTGTTAAGACGACTCTCAATATTTTCTTCAAAATTCTGCTTTGCTTCGAATGAGCTGGTTGGGTGAACAGGTGACTATCAGAGTTAACGCTATGGAGCGAGGCCCTAGGAGGTACACTGAGTGGGCAATAACGTTTCCCTTCCTTTCTCAAATCGTGTTTACTTGGGCTTCCTGGGTTGCCCAGAAATTCTTATCCTCGCTCAGGATCGGGGCTAAGAGATTGTCTCCAGAAGGTCCCCACTGACAGCCTACCTTTTAGTTGGAAGAGGGCGCCACGCCCTGGCCCTCTTCTTCCCTCCTTGCTGCCCTCTATGGTGGCCCACAAACCTCCTCATTCCCAGCCTGACCTCACACCACTGAGAAGACAGAGCCTTCCAGCGTGAACCCTTCCCTCCGTCCTCCGTTTCCTTCCCACCCCTTTTCTGTCCTCCTCTCTTTGCTAAGACTCAGCTATCCTTCCCAGCTTCTGTATTTCATCCCCATCCTTCTCCCAGGACGACATTGTGTCCACTGCCCACGACTCTGTGGGGAATTTTGATCTCTTCTTTCCTACCTATGCGGCTGGTCTTGTGGCTCTAACGTCGCTATCCAATCTCTATCTCTCCCTTTACCACCAGACTTCTGGAAAGGGGAAAGGAATCCAGTGAAGCGGCCCTGAGCCCCCAGTGGCTGGTGAGTATTTGAGGTGTGGCTAGCGAGGCTGAAGGACTGAGTGTTGGATCTGACTCGCTGTCCATTACTGGGGCTGGCATTGCAATGGCTCCCGAGGCTGGTGGACACCGGACTGAGCAGAGGAGCCCTGAGGGTCCTCGGAGCACTCTCTTTCCCAGATAATTCCCTCAGCTAGCTAATGGGATGACAAAACAGACCTGTGCTTCCAGCTTGCTCTGCGCCAGGCTCTCCCGCCCCTCCTCGGAGTGACGGCTTTCCACAGTGCGTTTGTTTATTCCCAACCCCTTCTCTCCTTTTCATTTCCAGACCACGACTTTGCCCTGCTGCCTCCAGCACCTGGAGCCCTTGGCTCTTGTCAATGGAGAGAGGTGCTTTGAGGCTTCTCTGCAGATGCCCAGGTTCACGGCCCTGGGAGCCACACCTCTGCCTCCCAGAAAGGGGTGGAGGGGCCGGCAGGACTGGACGCACAGAGGCGGAGGAAAGGGGAGCCCCTCTCAGGCACTTCAGCACTTGGCCACATCATCAGCTAGGTCCACTCCTGCTGGACACAGCTACTTAGCTTCTAAATGTAAGCATCTCTCTCCTGTCATAAAAATACACAGAAAAGCATATTTTTGTTTCAAAAACCAGAATACATTCCTATGAACGTAAATAATTGTGTTTCATCATTTGACTCATTTTTTAACTACAAATAAACTTTTTTAACTGTCATGATATAAACAATTGAAGACAAACATTTGAATTTGGGGGTCTCTAAAGCATAGTAAGAAACATCCATTATTGGGTAAATTCCAGTGCACCCCTGAATTTGTATTTCAAGTGTGTTCCATAGGTACTCTTACAAGGTCAAGATGTTTTAGAGCTTTGAAAAATATTCAGAAAATCACTTACAATTTAAACAAAAGAAACTACAGGCATATAATAAAATGCATTTAACATTGTTCCTCAGAAAGCAGGAAAGACTTTCAGAAGATGCTAGGAAATATACTTGGCATGTCAGTCAAGAAGGACGGTGAGCCCAGAGAGGAGAGAGAAGGGGGAGGTGACCCTGAGGCTATGCTGCTTGCCAGTTCACAAGAGTTTACTGCGGCACATGGGGAAAGGGGGCACCTGGGCAGCACTTCCTGGCTCCTGGAGGTGAGAAGCCGTGCAGCAGAGAACCCTGATGGGGAGCTGCCCAAGGCAGAGCACTAGAGAGGAGACAGCTGGAGAGAGCGCGAGACTTCCAACACCGGAAATCAAAGGGAAGATGCCATCTCAGTCAAATGGCAGAAGGAAAGAATTCAAGTCAGAGCCCAAATTAATAATAACAGCAAAATGACTCTAGCCAGCATGATCAAGAAAAACAAAAATAAGAGATGACTCAAAAGAGGTGACAATTCAAATGTCCTTCACTAAAGGGATGGACAGACTGGTGCAATGAAATGCTACTCAGCAATACAGAGGAATGAGTTATTGACATGAGCAGGAAACTGGCTACATCTCAAAGTTATGCAGAGGGAAGCAGCCAGTTTCAAAGGGCTGCAGGATGTGCAATTTTATTTGGGTGATGTTCTCACAAAGATGAAACTATGGTGACAGAGAACAGATCCATCGGTGCCAGGTTAGGAGCTGGGGTGAGTATGGCTGAGTGGGTAACATGCTTGTGTGTTTGTGCTCCCTGAACTCATCAGCACCCTGAATGCAGTGATGATTACATGAATCTATCCATGAAACAGACTTTGTTCAACGGTATATCAAAAAACTCAACTTCATCAGTTGTCAATGTAAAAATAAAATTTAGAAAGACGGCGCTTAGAAAATTAGAAAACAAGGCACAGATTAGGAGACAATGTTTGCAGACAATATGCATTGCTCAATAAGGATTTTAATGAACTATCAAAATTCAGCAATAAGAGAACAAATAACTACATAAGGGGTAAAAATTTAAACAAAACTTACCCTAAAGACAATATATGACTAATAAATGAGCAAGTAAAAAGATTCTGAATGTCTTTAGTCACCAACATGTAAATTCAAACCACAACACACTGTTAGAATGAGCACGAAACACACTGAATATTGATGAAGTGGCAGAGCAAGCGGAACTCTCTCCGGTCCTGCTACTGGAAATGCAAGCCGTACAAACACAGTGGAAAACAGTTTGAGAGTTTCTTACAAACTTAAATGTGTTGCTAAAAATCAAACTACCACATGAATGGCTGCACAAGCTCTGTCCCAGCCCAGATGCCCCACACAGGTGAGTGGATAAAATGGCAGCCTATCCGTGTGCTGTCCAGTCAGAAGCAATGGACCACTGGAGCTGCAACAAGGTCTGCATGGGTGAGACTCGAAATCATTACATTGAAAGAAGCCAGAATTTAATAAAATTGTCAAGAATGGAAACTAACCTACAGTGAGAGAAAGCAGGGCATTGACTGCTGAGGGAGGAGGGGGTGGGGACAGGCTGGAGGAATCGCAAAGGGAACTGAGGAAACTGGGGCACAATGGCTATTTTGGCTGCTCTTTCCATACTAGTTGTTTTCTACACAGGTCTGCCTCTGCTCCTCAAATCTTCCCTGGTGAAGTTTCATTATCCCATACTGCAGACTAAGGAAGACACTTAACCAAAGTTAATCAGATAGCTTGTCAATTAGAAAGTTCACTAGCTCTTTTAAGTTGCAAAAAAAAAAAAAAGGAAAACCGCAGAGGAAGGGTGGGAGGAAAGGGTGATCACAGCATGTTACATGCAGGTATCACTATCCAAAATGAAGCTCACTGCCCTCTATAACTGATATGCAATAATAAAAAAGAAAACCTGGATTGAAAGATTACATGTGCATTTCTTGCATCTTCCTATAGAAACAACCCTGCTCTTAAAACTCTATGAAAAAAGGTACAAATGCAGAAATGACCGGGCTGCATCAGATTAGAAAGATAGTGCCCGTTTCTGAGGGACAAAGTTGGCAGGGACCCTCACTGTCCTGTCCCCATGGCTTCACTTTCCTCCTAGATGTCAGAAAGAAAATGACCAGTGCAGCGCTGGGCAGATTCGAGGCACTGTCCAAGAACTCTTTGTATCTTCATGCTGTTTACAACTTATGCTCTTCATCCACTGTGCGGAGAGTTCAAAGGACCTGCTCGAGGTGTCTCATCATTGAGAAAATGAAAAGAAAACATTTAGATAAAATGCTAGTATAAATCCAAATGTAACATGCCATTTTCCAAATGTCAATGTTTGCTACTAATAAAATAGAAAGTAAAAAATTCCAATTAATGGTCACAAGTGAAAACAAATCTCTTCTATAAACAAGAACACAAATGATTCTCCAGAATGTCTCCCCATAAGAAATGGAGAAATTTAAGATCTTCATTTAATTTCTCTATATAGGCTTTTACACCATGAAATCATTTCTTTTGATTGGCTTCTTTTTACTCTGGCAAAAATAAATGCAGCAAAATTAAAACATTACTTTAAAGGGGAAAACATGCTAAAATAAAAGATTTCTTTTAAAAAATTAGACTACGGGCAAAAATTTTCATTTCCGAAATATTTATAAAAATCATCATGTAATTGAATGATCTTAAAGCAATGGACAAGCCAAGGAATCCTTCCCATGTGCATTTTTATGGCCTATCAGAAGCCAGGATTTTCAGCAACACCACAAGTGAAACATGGGAGAAAGTCTGTCAGTTTTAATGGTACAAATCCCTGTATATGGGCATTGAAATCCCTTCAATGTCCATATCCAAAGGAAAGACAATGTAGTCTCAATAAGTATTTTATCACTATTATTGCAGCTGCTGATGTCATTCACACTGTATCCACTTTCTTCTTCATCATCATTATTATCTCAATGTGATCCAGAACTCGGCAGCACTTTTGCAAATTAAACAAGTTAATCCTAAGATTATAAGTCTATGTTTGTGCAGAACTTTGTAAATCTCAGGTGCCATACTAGAGCTATTTTTATTGAAGTTCCTATAAAATACTCAGCAAGACCAGTAGTTTATTTCAATGTATTTTGTTGTTGTTGTTGTTGTTGTTTATGGGGATCAAACTGGGACCTTGCACTTGGGAGGCAGGCAGCAAAACCACTGAGCTAAATCCCCGGCTCAATGTGGTTTTTGAATTTGGTAGAGACAAGCTAGTGGTTATTCATGAAAGGGGGAAAAATGAAATGAAAGCAAACTAAATGCCCCACAAGGGAAAAATGCTTGATTCGATGATAATCAAATGGTAATAAAATTATTGAGCCACTAAAAGAATATGGTTATTCAATTGAACTGTGAAGCAATATAGAAACATGATGTAATGCTAAGCTCAAGAAAAATACAAAATTATACATACTCTAAGATTACAAATCTCTAATAATGAGACATATGAGCCTTAGAAACAATACATTTTGTCAGGTTAAGAGGATCAAAACTTCTCATTCCATTGGTCATACATTCTGTACTGAATTTTTCATAATAATAGAAATCTCTCTTAGTGGGAATCCTCCAATGTTAAATAAAGAAGACTTCTAAAAAATACACTTTATGTCTCAGACAGAGAACACAGATAACAATCTTCCTCCATTTTGACTGTGATCATATTCCTTATTTATGCCCCATTAAATATTAAGTTAGAATTGGTCAAAGGCTAAATCTTTAAATAAATAATGTTACCACTCTTACGACTGCAAGATTAACACTGTATTAACTCACTCGATCGTATAACTGTGTTGTATGAATGGACACAATAGCACTAGCACTTTACTGTATATAAATTGAAAAGTAAAGACTGTAGACAGTTGTGGTGTCTTTCAGGAGGCCTCCTGTCTGTATCCTGTATTCTCATGTGCCGGTGTCTTGGAGATTCTATTAGAAGGTTAAGTATTATCTCTACAGAACTTCAGGTAAGGAAAGACTGGTTCATCAGAGATTTACAAATGAAGACAAGTTTCAAATCCCATAATATAAAATGCATTCTTACTCATATTTGTGCAGTCTTATTCTAAGTTGCAGTGGTGAAAGAGGGGCAGGCATCCCATTGCTAAGAAAGCAGTGATTTCTTAGATGATGAGAAATATGGAACAGCTCATTGTCCAGCCCCTCCCAGAGCTGGTCTTTTGTTAAGTGAATGCTGTGAAATGTAGACAGGGAAAAAATTCCATAAACCCAACAATGCCCAGGGAAACTCATTACTTGAAGAGCAGTATGAATGTCTAGCCATCATATCTGGGTTCAAGCTTCACCTTTTTTCCTAAAATTAAGTCTAGGAGATACCCTAGGCTGGACTTTAAGTGGTATCCATATGGAGAATAAATCGGTATTATAGTCTTATCTTCCATTGCCGTAATAATACAGAAGTCTGAGTGATTCATGAAAGACGAAAGTGTGTAACATTCTAGGTTGTGTGGGATGGAAGCTCATC
This sequence comes from Heterocephalus glaber, assembly GCF_000247695.1. Next base: position 5,190,124 of record NW_004624750.1, on the reverse strand, counting down.
TGGCAAGGCCTTCCTGTTGGGGTGGATTCTCTGCCAAGTCCCCACGGGGCAACAGGGCAGCACACAACCACACAGCTCAAGCTGGCTCACCTGGGACCCTTTGTCTTTTTATAAAGCCTCTAATGCAATCTGAGGTCCCCACCCTCACGCCCTTGTCTAAATCCGGTGATCTCTCAAAGCCCCACCTCCAAACACAATCAACAGAGGAGTTTGGGGATTAAATTTCAGCATGAGTGTCAGAGGGGACAAACACCCAGAGCACGGCAGCTGGAAGGACCACAGGTGTCTGAGTTCCAAGTTACATTTTGGAGGATTCGCTGAGGAGCCTCGGCTGACTGAAAAACAGCAGGGAGACATTCTGCGCCATGTAACTGCCCACCCTTGGGCCTCAGAGAATAAGGGTCTGTGGTCAAGAATAAAATTTAAAAAGTGCAGCCACCCTATCACTGACCACGCTCATTTTCAAGGCAGGCTGTGGCCCACTCTGCTTCCTGCCCTTGGACTCTGCCTGGATGCATGGAATAGAGAGGGTGGCAGTTCACAGTCTGCCCTAGAAGTCACAGGTGTGACACACACAATGGCAGGTCTGTGAAAAGCCTGGTGGTGACCACGCTTCCAGGGGCTGTAACCCTCCCTGCGACCTGTTCGTCCTAGAAACAGGCAGCAGCAGAAGATCCCACCTTCTCAGGAGCCCTGGGAACAGGGCTGCCCTGTGCTCACCACCACCACCCTGTGCTTTCCAGCAATGGGCCTGAAAACAAGGGTCAGATAATTCCCAAGCAGAGGATGAGCACAGGCACTTGTTGCCTGCGCAGTATGTCTCCTAAAGAATGCCGAGCCCAGGGCTGGGGATTTAGCTCAGTGGTTCTGCCACCTGCCTCAAAAGCGCAAGGACCCGAGTTCGATCTCCGATACCAACAACAACAAAAAGAACACTGAGGCCAGAGAGACTGCTGCTCACTCCAAGATGAAAACTGTGACTTTATACGATCTATCTATCTGTGTAATATGCAGTTGTATACAGCAAAATGAGGGAGAAAGCACATCATCCTGAAAGCTCAGGAAAACCTCCTGCAACCAATAATTGGGGGACTTTTAGAAAACAGTTTGACCACCTTAGCAGTATTTAAAAAGAAAGAAAAAACAGCCTTACTGAGCAGGATCAGAATTCTGCAAAAGAACAGGATAAGATGAGAGGACCCGAGATGTAGATGATTAGATGATTAAGATGAAGATGGAGCAAAGGACCAGTAAGCAGAGACAAAACAGAGCAAAGGGAGATAAGGAACAATTGCAAGGAAATTAAATGTCCAATGGCAAAATGGATGAGCATGTGGGATGACCGACACAGCTGCAATAAAAAAATCAAATCAATGAGCAGGCACTGTGGGGACAAATGGAAACCAGGTTGTCAGCACATGGTAGCCATCTTTTCCGTGTGTTTCCAGACCTCAGGAAAGTCATCTGAGTCCCAGCTGCTGATGGTAAACTCAGTCGCCTTCAGTGATTGCCTGAAAGGAGGGCACGTGATTTGTGGAAGTCAAGGAGACCTGAGGGGAAGTGGCTAAGGCCTTTGGAGAAGGGTTTGCCTGCTGAAGGTGATGCCCAGGAAGATGGCTCCTCACAAAGGCAAGCCCATCTTCAAAGGTGATAAAAATTAGACAAGGCTGGGATCTAAACCAGATGGGGAGACTGCTGTTACTTGTACTTGACAGAATCCTGACACGCCTAATAAACTTGAGAAGTCTAGCCTTAATGAAAAAAAAAAACCAGAACAGAGAAGGAAAAGCCATGAAGTAATAGTAAATCTGGAGGGAGGTTGAAGACAAACAACAGAAATTAAACCTAAGGAATTTAGAAACAGATTAAAAACAGAGAAAACAACTCAAATCTAAGTGGCAAATGAAGATATAATTTAAGAAAAATAACAGAAAAAAATCCTCACAGTTCAAACTTAAAAAGCTCACTGTGTGTTGAGGAAAACTAATTTAAGAGTCATGTTTGGCCTTTTACTAGCAAATTTTTTCTTTTTTATCAATAAGAAAAGCTTTGCAACTATTTAAGTAGAAAAGTCAAAAACATCTACCTCTGTGAAAAATGAAGCCATGCTTCTTTCTATGCAGTTTTAAATGGCTAAGACAATGAAGTTATCATCTGCAAACGCCAAATGATTTCACTTCTCATTAAGTTTTCATTCACACAAGAAGACAATAGCACAATGTTTTCTTAAGATATAAAAGGAATCAAGGAATATACAAAGTAAATGCAGGTCTTTAAAATTTTCCTTGAAAAGCTCCAAATTCTAAATTACATAAACAAAGACTGAGAAGTTAAGTGGCACAGGGAGTAAGCATAGTTTATTCAAAATGCAATTTTTCATAAATATTCCAATCACACAGATTGAAGAATATTTTGGAAAATGTTGAGGTGCCCACTAAAATAATAGTCTTATTATTATCTCAGGCCTATAGTGAGAAGCGATGGTGCAGAGATGAATACCTTCTCTTAGGAGAAAAGACAAATACATCACTGATCTCAGGAAGGACCAGGCTTGCCATGCATGAGAATACAATCCCTACAGGACTGAACAAGAGTTTGCTAGTCACGTCCCTGTAAAAATGTTGCTGAGGACTGCACAGAGTGGTTTATCACATCGCAGGCTGATTGTAGTGATTTATGCTTGGGCAAGAGTTGGATCTGAGACAAACTCAGATAAGTTAAATGTACTAAAATTTATAGAGACACATTAAATGAGACACATGCAAAGAGCTGAGCAGAGTTAACATACTAATGGTCAGTAAGTTTACCTTCCATTATTATTGTTTCTATCTAATCTTTTCAATACTAGAAGAAATTGCAGCCCACCAGATGTAGGATATAGGCACCGCTTTTAGATGAACAGTTCTCAAATATGTACACTGGCCAAATAATGTACTAATGGTATTCTGCTGTGTGGAATAACCAATTAATTTCTCCTTGAAAAACATAATCTGAGAGCAGATGGACTATAGTAAACATTTAAATATCATGTGAGTTTTTCGAATACTGCTGGGTTATGCATTACTGTCAAGCTCATTTGTCACTGGTAAATAAGAGATGATGTCAATATAATGAATTGGTTTGAAAATCGCTTTTTTCATAAGGTAATTTTTCTTGCTATATTAATGTTTGTTTTGGTTTTTTGTTTTTTTTTTTTTTGGTACCGGGGATCGAACTCGGGTCCTTGCACTTGTGCAGCAGGCGGCAAAACCACTGAGCTAAATCCCCAGCCCATCGCTATCTTAATGTTTGAATGACCAATACAAGCAGTCAAATGCAATTTCCCCTACTACAGCAGAACATAGCAAATTACAGAGGAATAAAATTATACAACATGACCATTTGCCACCATATTCTTCTCTACTCACTTGGACCAAGAGCTTTTTCCTCCAAAACTAATTATACAAAGTCCCCATAACTCAATGCATTTCTCCAGACCCTCAAAAACTTAGTAGCCTGGAACTTTCATATACTTCTTAAGTTTAGTTCCTCAAGATTAAAAAATACCTACATGCACTGAACTCATTCCTTATTAGAAATTCAAAGTGCCTTTTTTTAAACAGTGCCAGTGCATTTGTTTGGATTGCTCTTTTTTGCAGTATTTCAAAGTTGCATGTGTTGTGAGCGATCAGTCCTGCCCTGATTTTCTCACTTTTGCAGAACACAAGTTTCTCATAAATAGTACAAATCGCTCGTTCCTGTACCTAACCACAGCCCTTTCTTTCACCCTTCTTCGCCTCATGTCCTATAATCCTCCGTCAAACTCAGTCACACATACAAGTGCAAAGAGACAGGATTTGGTGGCCTTCTGATCTATGAGAATCTAGGAAAGATAAAAGTATATTCAATATTTAAAGTGACAAGTGGCAGGATGAAGCAATAGTCCATACAATAGTCATACTCTCCAACCAAAGGTCTTCACTTCTTACATGTGATGAAAAAACTTAAGGACTACTCCTCAAAAAGAGTTTATTTTAAAAGCATAAGACTATGGTGGAGGATGCAGAACTTCACTACCCAGGTGACAGTCAACAGGGAATATCACCCCATTTTGTAGATGCCCTTCAGTATGAGTACCTCATACCTAGGGGCCACCTCACTTTTCTTGAATAAGCATGGATCCACACTCCTAAGGTGTAGCACCCTAAGGTCAAAAACAATGCTATGGGTTTACTGTAATGTGCTAGCCCAGGCTCAGAGTGCTAACAACTTACATTATAAGCAACACTCAGCAGTGGCTACATTTGTAGAAAAGACACAGATTAAGGATCAAGAGTAGAATAACCTTCATAACCTTGATTATGGCCAATAAATGGTCAATCAAAAAGAATAAGCACAAAACAAGAGAGTTAAGCAAACATGCTGTAAAAATATTTGGCATTATACTTTAAATATCTTAATTTAAAACATATGTGTGTACATTTTTGGCCAAATATTTTTAATTTTTTTAAATTTTGACACAGGGTCTCTCTAAGTTGCCCAGATAGCACTTGAACTTGCGATCCTCCTGCCTCAGCCTCCCTCAATCCTGGGTTTACAACTGTATATGCCACTATGCCCGCATTACCCGAGCTTCAGATGCAGAACTAATGCCTCCTCTTTGAGCATGGTCCTGCTGATGGAGTTGGAGTTTACTTTGCTGCATAGATTATGTTCACATTATATATCTACAATTGCATAATAATAATTTCTGATCTCCATTTTCTAAAGAAGAATGGAGCACTTCCAGAAAAATCCAAACACAAATTCTTTCTAGATACTAGTAACTGACTTCTACATTCTTACAGCTGCCACAAATGTAACAAACTCAAATCTAATTTAGACAATTTTTCCAAAGTATTTGACTTACTTTTCAAACAACTGTTTTAGCATCACATAATATTTGATTTTTACACAACTACAGCTGCAAGTGGCATGGAGGACTGAGGAGTAGACAGTAGGTCTTAGGAAGCATAGCACTCCATCCAAACCAGCCAGGGAGACCAGAGACCAGCCACCCCCAGGGTGTAGTGGGTGTCAGAGGGCTCTACGGAGGAAATAGAGAGCATCAACTGATTTGGAGGAAATAAAAAAAATCTATGAAGTAGGGGTTTATAAGAGAATATTTACCACAGTGTGGAGGCACCTAAGGCTTATAGCTATGGAAGAACTAAAACTCAGGGCACTGACTCGGGATCGATAAATAGGACATTGCATTTTAGCCCAAAGAATTTAGATGGCTTGCCCCAAATCACTCAGCTGATCGACAGTGCATCCAGACTCCCTTGCTAGTGACTAGTGTTCCTGCCTCTGAATGCGTGCCGACGGCTCTCCAGGCCCACTGCTTCTCCCGTGAGCACCCTACCCATCGGGAAAGATCTGTCTTAGAAGACCTGCTGTCTTGAGCACAGCACTTCAGCTCCCTCCCCTGTAGCTGGGATAAGGAGGGTTGGGTCCCTGTTCTCAGACCAGTTTCCTGCCCGACTCACTGCAGTGAAGGCCATGACCACCTTCTTCTACTGCCTAACTCCAGGCCGACAGACAGCTGGCTCACACCAGCTGCTGGGGATAAGATCCAGGAATCACAGCCTCCCCTAGCTGCTAGTCCTGCCGTGATGGAATCCATCCACTCGGACTCATTTTGTGCTCCTACTGCATGACGTGCTGTGGAACCCTTTTGAAAATATGCCGAATATTTCTCACCTGTCCCTAACTCATGCAACCAGTTTTCACAGTGCAGTTTTCCAGGGATACTTTTCCCATCCCTGAAACACGAATTATTACTTATCTATTTACACCAAAAATTTAAGAGTAACAGAATACCTTAATTTTATCTTTAATTTTCAGAAGTTTAATTATGTTGTGTCTTCGAGTGGATTTCTCTAGGTGTGTCTCATTTGGAACTCATTCATCTTGAACATGTGGTTTATATCGTTCACCAAACTTAAAAGGTTTTGGCCATTATTTCTTCACATACTTTCCCAGTTCCTCTCTAGTCTCCTGGAACTATACAACAACACAAATGTCAGCATTTTTCACAGCGTCCCACACATCCTTAATAATTCTCTTTTCTTTTTTCAGTCTATTATCTTTCTGTTGTTTGAATTAGGTAAATTACATTCTTCTATCTAAACTCTCTCATTTTTCAAAAAAAGAGAGATGAAGAAATCTTATTAAGAATATATTTCCTTGGTATGTACCTAAAATTTAGTAACATGCCTTTCTAACCACAGTTCATTTGAATAAACCTTTTCATTTTTCAGATCCCAGTTGGGCTGTCACTTTTGCAGGGAGCTGTTCCAAGCTTACTTCCTATGCAGTGCTTTTCAGATATATACTTGCATTCTTTATATTCTGATGGTTTGTTTCTGCTTCCTCCCATAAATGATAGGCTCTCCAACAGCATGGGCTGTGTCTTGTTCACTACTGATTTTCATAAAGTAGACCTTCAGCAGATATTGTTTTGAATAAAATACATTATATATCTGATGAGAAGCAACTGCTATTCCCCATAGATTTCAGTTTGCAGCTGAAGTTGGACAAAGAAGTTACATGACATATACACGCTCTGGAGATGTTAAGAGGTGTGGTCTCTAAGAAGTACAGCCTGACTGTGACATATCTTTCCTAGATATGCCTAGGGTCTCCACAAAATAAGCTTTAACTGGTATCAAGAAAATGCTAGAAGATCATTTTAAATCTCAGTTTCAGTCTATTGGGGAAATACTTTCAAAGTTTAGATTCATATGGTGCCACAAAATCCTCTGTCCCTAACTCTGCATTCTCCTTCCCCACATCCTGTCTCCTCTACCCAAGTTCGTGAATGCCCCTTTCACGCCTGGCCAGCTCCACAGCTTCTCCTACCTTTCCACTTTGTTCCAGCCGACATTGTAAGTTTTTGTCTTCTCTAACTCTTGACATTTATTTTGGTCCTTCAGTTTTTCTGGGTCTTTATTTACTCTTTATTCTGAACAGCATAATAAGGGATGGGGACAGAATTCTTCTTTGCTCCTAAATTAAAGAAGAACTCAAGTCGGCTCATGCAAAAAGAGAGAATTCTCAGTCTGCAGGGAGGGTGAGAGAGGAACAAGTGTTCTATCATAATGGCACTAAAACAAATAAGCACACATATATTTCAAGACTTGGCTCTTTCTGCTATTTTAGCCGTTCCCTTGTTCTCCACCCATTTATTCCCCATATTCTTTTGTGAGCTTTAGAATGAATAATGTATGGATGAGAACAACTCTGAGCTGAAACAGAAATTGTCTTCCATATTAGCTCACCTCTGAAGAAGGCACGGTGCATTAAGAGACAACAAAACACAGGCTAAAAGCATTTTTCTAATTTTTGTGGAATAATTTGGCAAGACATAAATAAACAGGCTGTAGACAAGAAAGAGTAGCAGCAAGGGTGAAGGCCACAGGCCTGGGAGAATACGAGGTCTAAGTTGTCTCAACTCCACCACTTGACAGTGGCATGGAATCCAGTAAGCTATGTGACTTCCCCGATTGCAGTCACTTTGCCAGGAAATGGAGATAATATGAATGTCTCGGAGGATTTTAGGAGGATTAAAAGAATGCTTGGCACATGGTCATGGTCAGTGAATGCTGGTTATTGTTGCTGTTTAATCAGACATAGACGAACTAGTCTTATCTCACATAAGACGACACATCGTGCAGAGAGGTATGGGTTTACTAAAGTTAAACATGCTAAACAGAGTTGAGACAAAGATGCACCCACCTAGGCAGGCCTGATCTGACACCTTCACGGTGACAGATGCGTTTCCTTCAGCCTTTGCTCTTCTTTGCATGTGAAGAGGCACAATGTGCTACTTTTCACTCAGAGAAAAACTATTCAAACTATAAGCCCTCAAAAGATACCCCGAGTTTCCCCAGGATGCAGAGGTACCATCTCGGCAGAAACAAGAGTTTTGCACACTAGGGAATTCAGGAGCCCACCTTCTGGAGGGGTGGACCAATGGACCAACTGCCATGTTGCTCAGAAAATACCACTGCCTTTGTTCCCCGCAGAATTTCAGAGAATTCAAAAAAAGAGGGGGAGGGGCCAGCACAAAGGCTAGGAGGCACCAGCGAGTGGAGGCGACTGCTTTATTAATCCATGTGATTAATCCAGCATGCTAAGGAAGACTCTTTACAGAATCAAAACTTGCGTGGTTTTGATCCACATGGATTAGAAAACACTGTTGCATTCATTTGCCAGTGCCTCCTTTGCTTTGTGCTTGAGTTTTATTCTTCAGAGTCTGGCAGGAACAAAGGGGAAAGAGCTTTTATATGAGGACCAGCAGCATAGGCACTTTGACAAAAGTCCTTCTCCCCTCCCCTTCTGGGAGACACTTCCTGAATTTCCCAAGAGCTAAGCCTGGTTTCTATTTGCATCATCCCCCCACCACCACCAAAAAAAGCTGCACAACTGGAAACTGTCCCCTAAATGCAGATTTCTGTCAATGCATGAAAAGTGGTTTTCACCAATGGGTGAGATGGCAAATCCCACTCCAAGCTCTTTGCAAGCAAGTGGTCAGAATGACACAGAAGTATTCAGACTGCCAGTGGGAGCCACCATTGCTTCAGGAGGATAAGTGTCCTGAAAGGGCCCTGTCACATTTCCAGAGTTTTCTCACAAGCTTTAGTGGGCAGTGTGGCAACTGGGAGCCTTGGAATATGCCAAAGAGCAAGCAAGAAATCCTCAGGGAAACGGAGAGGGAGTTGCCAGTCAGACTCAGTCAGGCCTCACCGACCTCCCGTCAGCACCAGTGTGATTCTGAAAGCTACCATGAAGCACGTCTGAACAAAGACATTGTGAAGCCATTTTCTCTCTTTGTATTCTACCCAAGAGGAGCAAAACTGAGTCTTCTCTGGGAAGCCTGTGTGGTCTAAAGCAAGGCTCTCCACCCTTTGTGAGATGTTTCCAGAGACCAAGTGGGGCTGAGACTGCCGTTGGGTCCAAGAGGATGGTGGGTGTGGGAGGAGTCAGAGAAACCTTCCCACAGCACCCCTGGGGCAGGAGATGAGCTGGCTCTGGGCAATGGAAAGAGAATGATCACTTCCAACTGAAACAAGCCCAGCAAAACAAGATCTTGGTTCTGCCTCTCACCTTCCTGGCTTCTGCTGTCCCATGGTCTCCAACCTGTGGTCCCCTATCCTTGTGCAAAGACTGGGACACCTGGAGGTGACACTCCAGAGCAACTGTTCACATCAACTGATGTAGTCCACCAGCCAGCTGAAAATGTATGAGGCCTCCCTGTCAGGAATAATTTCACACTCTCCCTACCCTTGTAAGGCTTCAGGCACATTTTAGGCCCACCCCTAGGATCCGGCATAGAGCTTGGTGCATAGTGAGCATTTACATATATTGTGGAATTTATCATTTAGGTAAATTCCCAGTATCCCTCTTTGAAGACAAGAGCCCTGATGAATTTATTTTTATGCCCCCAGCACCTAACAAAGCACCTAGAATGAAAAGAAGTTTTTAGTAAATGTTGATGGACTCTATGATGTGTGGCATAATAGATCTTTAAGGAATGCACTGTGTGTGTGTGTGTGTGTGTGTGTGTGTGTGTACAAAAAACAAGTACACTCTAGTTGGCATTTACATCTGAAAAAATGTTTGGTTTGAGTGTGTCTAGCTCTGAAGGCAACAGAACCAAGGAAAATGAGAAATGGAAATCCATAAATTTTAGCTGGTCATCAATGCTCCCATCTGAAAAAGAAAATCATTTCTACAACATCCTACTGGCCAACCATCCAGGTTCTCATCTGTTGACTGAAAAATACTTTTTAAAAGGAGATTAATTGTCCAGTCTCTTGGTCCTTTTGCTTTATAACAGCAGAGACTAAGCAACTTGTATGAGGCCACACAACTAATGGTCAATCCAGGCCTGGGTCACCAATGACTCTCCCTCCTTATTCCTCGAGTCTCAGCAGTCTATCTTGAGCTTTCCACTCTTCAAGAACTGTTCTTGCCAATGGAACAAAGACAAATCACATGTTAAAATAAATGTGGCTTCTTGGTGTAGATCTCAGTGGTCCTTTCTCAGTACGTCATGCTGACCACCTTCACCCCCTTTTAAAACTCGTGACTGCCTCTGAATGTTGTAACAATCATACCAATGATTTGATATGAGCCAGGCACCATCCCAAGAACTTTTAACTATATTGCAACATTTGCCTCTCATCATAAACTCTAGGACTTCAGTATATTATTGTTAATCCCTGTTTTGTCTTAGGAAAATTGAATTGCAGGGAGGCTCAGTAACTCGGCCAACGTCACACAACTAGTGGAATCCAAACTCAAAAACCCAGTTCAGTCCGGGCGTGTCCAATCACAGGGCCCTGGTTAGTTCCTGGCCCTTCTCTACCTTTCTGGGCAAGGTATTCTCTTAGAGTCTCTCCTTTTCTTACCACTGAATGGAATCCATGGATCCAGAACTCATGAATATGGAGCCCAGTTGTGTTGGGTTTTCAGGTGCATCACTAGTGTCCCTCAAAAGAAGCTGGCAGAATGAATTCAGGCTACTGTGAAATACATTACTCTGAAGTTGCAAGACAAATGCATGAGGAGGCTCTGCATGTGCTAATGTATAAAGAACTCCAAAGTTTGGGGTGAAGGCATAGACTGCTGCTGCACACCTCCACACTTACACACGCTTATATACACACTCATTTGCACAAAGGAACTGCTGAAGGACCCTCAAGAAAATATCACTGCCTGCTGGTAGGGGAAGTAGAATGGGGCAGATTGGAGAGGGGATGGGTATCAAAGCTCTTCACTGTATACCTTTATATTTTTGGTTTTTGGCATATGTGAATGTATTCCCCCACCAAATTTTTAGTCTTTTCAATAGAGGCAAGTTTGGTATTTTTGCACTGTGATTCTTTTTAAATTTTTTTTATTCCTTGAGTTTATTGGTACATTTTAGATATATGATATGATGGCATCTATCATTGGGAATTTGTACCTGTACAAGATATATCTTGGTTCTTATTTTTCCCATTTCCCTTCCCTCCCTCAATTCCTCCACCCTTCCCTATTTACAAAAGCTTTGTTTCTGTTTTTCCCTTCTTTTTTCATTTTTTTCTTTCCCTTCTTTTTCCCCTCCCCACTTCCCCTTCCCCTTTGAACATATTCTTCCTATTTTACAAGATCTATTATACATTTTGGTCCACATTTACACTTTCAGTTTCTCACGCCAAAGAAAGAATTTGGTGTTTTTCACATGTGTGTCCTATTTATTTCACTTAAGAGTATGGCCTCAATATGCATCCATTTAGCTATAAATGTCTCTAGTTTATCTTTCTTTATGTCTGAGTAGTACTCTATTTTGTTTAAAAAAAAAAATAGTCACATCTTCTTTACCCAATTACCAGTTGATGGGCACTTGGGCTGTTTCCAAGCTTTAGCTATTACAAACTGTGCCACTATAAACATGGGTGCACATATATCG
>NW_004624750.1:5165828-5177520 GCF_000247695.1 Heterocephalus glaber | reverse complement strand
TTCCAGCACCATTTATTAAAGAGGCTATCTTTCCTCCAGTGAGGGTGTTTGGCTCCTTTGTCAAAGATGAGGTGGCTGAGTGTGTCTGGAGTTGTGTCTGCATCTTCTAATCTGTTTCACTGATCCTCAGGTCTGTTTCTTTGCCAGTATCATGCAGTTTTTATTATAGTATCTTTGTAGTATAGTTTCAAATTGGAAACTGTGATACCCCCTGCCATGTCTCTGTTGCCCAGAATTGCTTTTGCTATTCTAGGTCTCTTCTGGTTCCAAATGCATTTTTGGATTGTTTTCTCAAGATCTATGAAGTATGCTGTTGGAATTTCAATGACATTGCACTGAACCTATATAGCAGTTTTGGAAGTATGGCCATTTTCACTATATTAGTTCTTACTACCCAAGAACAAGGGATGTCTTGACATTTTCTGATATCTTCTTTGATCTACTTTTTCAGCATGCTGTAGTTTTCAAAGTAGAGGTCTTTTACTTCCTTTGTTAGATTGATTCCTAGGTATTTTACGTTTTTATGCTATTGTGAAAGGGATTGTTTCTCTCATTTCTCTCTCAATGAGTTTGTTATTCATGTACAGGAAGGCTAATTTTTGAGTTTTGACCTTGTATCCAGCTACTCTACTGAATTTGGTTATTAAATCTAGAAGTCTTTTGGTGGAGTTTTTAGTGTCTTCTATATAGAGTATCATGTCATCTGCAAATGACAATTTAACTTCTTCATTTCCTATCTTTATTCCTTGCATTGTATCCCATAAATTCCTGTATGTTGTTGTATTGACATTGTCATTTAATTGAAGAAAATGTCTAATTTCTTCTTTAATTTCCTCTGGACCCATTAGTTGTTCAGGAGAGTGTTATTGAATTTCCATGTATACATGAAGTTCTAATGGTTTCTTTTGTTATTGATCTCCAATTTCTTTGCACTGTGGTCTGGTAATATACAGGGGATAACTTCAATTCCTATGCATTACTTAAGCATTTTCTATGAGCTATCCTGCAGTCTATTTTGGAGAACAACCCGTGTGCAGCTGAGAAAAATGTATATTCAGATTTTGTGGGGGTGGAACACTCTGTAGACATCTATCAAATCCATTTATTCAGAAGTTTTGTTCAGTTCTAATATTTTGTTGTTGGTTTTTTATCTAGTTGATCTATCTATTTGTGACATTGGGGTACTGAAGTCCCCCACTACTACTGTATCAGTGCTTATTTGATTTTTCATGTCTGTTAATATTTATTTTATATAGTTGGATGTACTAGTATTTGGTGCATTTCTATTTATGATTGTCATCTTTTCCTCTTGGATTGTTCCCTGTACAAGGATGTAGTGACATTCTTTGTCTGTCTTCATTAGTCTTGGTTTGAAATTCACTTTGTTTACAAATAAAATAGCTACCCCTGCTTTTTTCCAGGTTCCTGTAACATGGAGTATTGTTTTCCATCCTTTGACTTTCACTCTGTGAATTTCTTTTTGAACTAGGTGCATTTCTTGTATACAGCATATTGTTGGATCTTGCTTCTTGATCCATTCTGCCAGTCTATTTCTTTTGACTAGTGAATTGAGATCATTATCATTGATGGTTATAACTGATATGTACTGAATTATCCTTATCATGATATTTTCCTATTGTTGGCTCTTTTATCACCTCCTCTCCTTTCCATTTAATTTCTTGCCTTGCCTAATGGATTTATCCTGTTGGGGTTCATGGAGTTGTAATTCTTATTATCTTTTTCTAGGATATTGTTTTGGATTTTTTTTGAGTGCTGGTTTGGTATTCATGAAATTCCTCTGGTGTTCTTTGTCTCGAAAGTGTCTTATTTTTCCATCAATTTTGAAAAATAGTTTTGCAGGGTACATCAATCTGGGTTGGAGGTTGTTTTCTTTTAGAGCTTGAAATATCTCACTCCAGGCTCTTCTTGACTGGAGGATTTGTATTGAGAAGTCTGCTATGATTCTGATGGGCTTTTCTTTGTATATGATTTATTTCTTTTCTCTAACTACTTGTAATATTTTGTTCTTGTGTTGGACTTCTGGAATCTTGACTATTATATGCCTAAGAGTAGATGTTTTTGGATCATGCCTAATTGGAGTTCTGTATTCCTCACTTATCTGTATGTCAAATTCTTTTTCCCTATTTGGGAAATTTTCTGCAATTACTTCTGTGAATAGTTTATGTATGTATTTTGTGCTATCTCCTACTCCTTCATTTACTCCAGTCAATCTTAAGTTATTTTTTGCACCATCAGGTAGCTGGTGGATTGATTTCTCATGGTCCCTTGCTATTTTTAAGAAATCTTTCTTTTCGTGTTTGCTAACCATAATCCTGTCTTCTGTATCTGAAATTCTGTCCTCACATTCACTTATTTTGTTGTGGAAACTTTCAATGGAATTTTTAATCTCTTAGATATCTGCTTGGATGTGTTTCATGTTTTCCATTCTTTCCTATGCTGGAAATTATTTTCCTCAGCTCCTCTATTTTTTTATCTGTATCTGCTGTAGATTTACTAATCATGCCTTTCATTATAGTCACCATCTCTGTTGTTATCTGAAAAATTATTCCTGATGTCATGTTTTCCAGAGCCTCTTTTATCTGCTTTGTTACTTCCCTTGTTACCAGTTCAGGGAGTCCAGGTGATTGACTTGAAGATTGTTTCACATCATTGACCCCTGGATTTGCCTTTGGTGAGCTGGAAGTCTGGATTTGTGTCTTGTTTAGGTGTCTTCTCATTTTTATCTTTTTGTTGTTGATGTTTTTGGTTTAATTCCTGGGTTGATACTTGTAAGTTGCTTATTACAAATATCTTTATTGCTAGTCTTTAGAACCCTTAGGGAATGACAATTTCTCAGAGGTGTCTTCCAGGTATAGATGGTCTTTGGGTTTTGAGACTGTGATGACCCTTAGGCAATCTCAGTTTTGGTATACCAGGAAGAACAACTGACTAGAATAATCATGTCACCTTGCCCAAAGTAATACAATCAGCATTAACAGTAGCATCAAACCCAGCTTCGAAAATGACAAACTGTTGTAACTATTAACTTGCCACATGAACTAGATGTATGGTTGTATATCAAAGTCTAGAACTAATCAGAAATGTTTTCAGTAAATAAGCCCTTCAGTACAGCAAATGTACCCTCTTGGAAGAAGACTTAGAAGGAGTTGGGGGAGGGGTAGAGAAATAGAAGGAGAGGCTAGAAGTAAGGCTAGAGGACACAGGAAGATCATGCAAACTTTGGGAAACTGGTGAAGACAGGAGGGAAAGAGAAAAGTATAGAAAAAACTAACAGCAACAGGAAAACTAGAAACTGTATTCACACTCCTATAAAAATAAGAACAATGAAGAAAAAACAAAACAAAAACAGGAACAAGAAGGGAAAGAAATGAAGAAGGAAGAGGAGAAGGAGAAGGAGGAGAGGAAGAAGAATAAGAAGGAGGAGGAGGGGGAGGAGGAGGAGGAGGAAGAAAGAAAGAAAGAAAGAAAGAAAGAAAGAAAGAAAGAAAGAAAGAAAGAAAGAGAAAAAAATGTCTCCTTTAAGGCATGTCTCTGCTCTCACCAGTAGACAACATGGACAGTAGTGTACAGACCCAAGTAGATTAATCTCAGTGAGCCAGCCATAGTCCACTGAGATTCAAGTTGGTTTCTGGCTGCGAGGCTGAAATTGAGCACCCTGAACTCCTGCAGGTTTGAACTCTGCATGGTTCTGCTGCAGGTTTGAGCCACCCTTCCCCCACAGCAAGTCCATATTCTGATAAGAGGTGCTGATCCCAGCAACTCACCAACCATTGTAGTCTGCTGACATCTTTATTACAGTAACTCTCTTCACTTTCCTGGTGGGCTTCAGTTTTCAACCACAAGCCACGGAGAGGGCCTCTCTGCTGCTCACCACTGCACCATCTTCCCGAGCTCAGAATGATGGCCTTTCTGCACTCCATTGCTGTCTGTCCCCAGACACCTCTGCCACATGGGGTCTGGATCCCCGCACCCCCTGGTCATGTTCCATTTCTCTTGGGGCACCCACCCAGTCATGCTAGACTTCTCTATTGCAATGTGATTCTAAAATGACTCAATTAAAATTATCTTACTCCAAAACAATAAAACTATCATAAAATCAATAAAACCTTTCAACACCCTGACATCCAATCATATGCAGAAATTTTACTAACATGGAAGTTTAAGTAAAGAAATGAATGAAAGAAACATTCTAAAATTTTTAAATAATAAAATAAGACATAGTCTAAATGAAGGCATCGCTGTTATCTGCTTTATCAATTGTCTTTAATTTTTCTTAGTAATAAATTGGAGGTGTAAATTTACTGTTTCAAGTCAATAGAATGATCTTCCAAATAGAGTTTATGCATAATCCTGGGTTTTCATAAGAGTCTATGGTGCCAGAGTTGGATAACTCACACAACCACATGTCATTTTGAAAGTAATATTCTTGCTTTCCCTATATAAATTTGTTTTGGGAAAACCTCTCTCTCTCTCTCTCTCTCTCTCTCTCTCTCTCTCTCTCTCTCTCTCTATTTTTGTGTAATTTAAATGCAAATATTGGTCAAATTGATCAAATGTGCTCATTCTCCCTGCCACGTGAGAGCCAAATTCAGCCAAAGTCATTGGATAAGAGGTGAGAATGGTTACAAATGCAGGGAAAAGAGATTGTGAGCTCTAGGAATCATATGAAGTTTGACTGAAAAGCACAGTGTATGTTTAATTTTTTTAAATTATCATAGTAAAAGACACATTGCCATTAATTATCCTCAAAATGCTCCCCCTTGCTTCAGACACACTTATCCCATCATTCTTGACACTTTCTGTGGCAGTTCTGGAAGTCCTCTTTCTTGAGTGTCTTTATTGGGCTGTCCTGGCTGCCTTGATGTTCTGAATTGATTCAAAACATTCCACTACCATGGTCATTTTTACTATGAGGGAGAGCCATAGGAGGACAGCTTCTTCCTTTCCATCTGATGGCAGCTATAAGCTAAGCCAAGATGAGTAGGTACAAGTACATCCAGGAGCTAGGCAGGAAGAAGCAGTCCAATGTGATGTGCTTCCTTCTGAGGGTCTGCTGCTGACATTACTTCCAATTCTCTGTGCTCCACAGGGTCTCCCAATGTGCAGACTGGGACACAAGGCCAAACAAGATTATGTCATACACAGGATTCATGTTACCTTGATGGCCACAAATGTCCAGTTCCTATGGGTGCAACTTATGGTAGGCCTGTCCATCATGGTGTTAACCAGCTAAAGTTTTCAGACACCTTCTGTCTGTTGCTGAGCAGCAAGCTAGACACCACTGTGGGGCTCTGAGAATTCTGAATTCTTACTGTGTTAGTGAAGATTCCAATAGAAATTCTTTGAATTCCTCCTCATTGATCCATTCCACAAAGCCATTAGGAGAAATCTTGAAACCCAGTGGATCACCAAACCAGTCATAAGCACAGGGAGATGCAAGGCCCAAGAAAAGGTCACAGGTTCCACCACACTATTGGTGGTTCTTGCCATGCAGCTTGCAGAAGGCACAATACTCTCCAGCTCCACTGTTAGCACTAATATAAGTAATGTTTGTAGAATTCATAACCTAATAAACAATTTAGGACCAAAAAAACACCAGAAGTGGCATGGTATCAGATCTGGAAAATAAGGCCCATGAGGACACAGAGTCATATTTTTACCCTCCTGCCTTTTCTTGGATGGCACTCAGCAGCAGCATTCACATATTTTTTGTCATATCTTGTAAAGACAATCATAAAAGAAGACTGTCAGAGGTGCTTCAGACAGTAGCCAGAATGATAGGATAAGTGTCCTCAAAGCAAGGGGAGTATTTTAAGAGGAATTCAGGGCAGTGTGTCTTTAACTGTAATATTTCTTCTTAAAATTTAAACACTCACCATATGTTTCAATCACCCTTTGTATAAATGTATAACTATCAGGGCACACTGGTGCTGTCCTTTGTTAAAATGAACCCAACATGCCGGGGGTTTAGCTCAGTGGTTCTGCTGCCTGCCTCAAAAGTGCAAGGTCCCAAGTTCAATCCCTGGTACCAAAAAAACAAAACAAATAAAATGAACCAAACATGAGAATGAAGCCAGTAATAAAAGGAGACATAAACCAAGTTTCTCTGGAAACTCTGGCCTTTCTTGGGGTTATTTCAATTATCTTTAAAATGTAGATTATTACATTTACTGAGAGAAATTCTTCATGTGATTAATGAATCTAGAACAGGGCAAGAAGGTTCTTTTATGATGGGGTCTGGGCCATAAGGTGGAGAAGAAAAATAAACAAAATTAAGTCTGTGACTCTAAAGATCATCCCTGCCACCCACCACTCTTACTTCCCTTAGTGAATGGTATTTTTCATAATTTTTACTTCTTCATTCTTAAAGGAAACAGTTGTAAAAACAATTTCATTGACTCTAGTTACCTACCACATACACTTCTACCTACCTCATTAAAGGGCTAATTAACTTTTTCTTGTTTATTTAAAAGTTTTATTGAGTTAGACTGTGTGCCAGACATTGTGGTAGACACTGGAGGTATAAGAGATGAAATTCCTGTCCTCCTGAAACTGACATTTTAGTGGAGGGGAACATAAAATACATAAGTGTATCTATAATATTTCCAGTGGTGACTTATTTCTTACTAAGATGGAAAACAATATAAGGTTAAAGAGACTGGGAAATTATTGACAGCAATACTTTATATGCAGTAATAAGAGAAGGCTTCTCAGGCAGGATGTCTTTAGAACAAAAGACTCACGAGGCAGAAGGAGTAGCCATGGGATGACTTGGGGGAGGCCATTTGAGCACAGGGGACAGCCAGTATGTCAGAAGGTGGAGAGGAAAGAGATAGGAAGGCCAGAAGATGGGTCAAGAGAGGCACTCAAGTCAGGCTTTGTCACCTGAAAGAACTGACACAGAAAATAAAGAGGGGAGAGAGCTACAAAGATATTGGATAAGTAACATAAAATAAGATCACAAAAAGGACAATTTGATTTGATCTGAATTTAAATAACTCATTAAAGATACAGTCTGCACCAACTATGCATTAGTGTTGGTGTGTAATTGTCTAGATATGATTGGATATTGTTGTATAGCATTGTTTAGATAGTAGGAATAGTATGTGTTTAGGGTAGAATTGACTTGTTGGGTCAGTGAGAAATCAAACCATCCTTGCATGAGGCATAAGGACCCTACCTAACAGGTGTGGATACTGTCCCATTATTTCACATCACATAGCCATATCACTAACTGAGCCCTCCCATTCTCTGAGCAAGCAGTCCTAGAAAGGCCCCAGAGAAGGTCTTCTCCCTTTGCAGACCAAGGAGACAGAGGTGGAGGCTTAAGAAGACCCATATCCCTTAAACAGCAGGAAGAGACTTGAGTGACCCAGACCAGTTGTACCCATGACAGAGCATAGGAGACTAACCAAAGGAAGGCCAGAAACATGTAGTCCCTAAGCCTTTGTGTCTGCCAGCATTTTCTTTATATTTGCTAGGTATTGAGTGTTTGTATCAGTCATCATAGATGAGCTAAGAGAAATGAAAGGAAGTAAATTTATATGATGTTCAAGGAAGAAGGGAACTGCAGGAACAGTACTGATGCTAAGAGAGGCATTGAGACAAAGTGAAATGAGGGGAAAATGATGTTTACAATGGGGCTAGCACCACTGTACACCTGGAGAGCACACATGCACAGATAATCTCAGTGGTAAGAGTCCAGAGCAGGAGCTGTATAATCGTGACAGTCCATGTCCAGACCTGGTCTTCCCTCTGCTCTGCATGAGCTTGGATGACACTCTCTCTAGTCCTCAGTGTCTACCATTGTAGTGTGGGGCTCATGCAGCCTCACAATACCATCATCCCCATTTTACAGGTGAGACACTAAGTAACTTACCAAGGTTAGGTAAGGAGTAAGTGTTGGAAGCAGGCCTCAAATCCTCTTTCCAAAGACCACACTCACAACCCCACTCCAGAGTGCTTCCTTGGTGTTAACACAACTAGTAATCTGGATGTCCAAACCACCCAGGCCTCAGCCTTTCTTCTTTCCCCAGATCTACCCACCATTGGATCCTGTCAATCTCACCCTCTTAAGATCCTCCAACCCCACTGCCTTCTCTCAGAACTCTCTGCTCCCATCAGCTTTGCCATCTGTGGCCCACTTGCAACTCACCTCCATGAGATTCTCTTCATTCTCTTTCTAAAACCCAAATCTAACTACAGCACTCACCTGCCTAATAGTGTTCAGTGGTTCTCAGACTTTATGGGGCATAGAGATCTCCTGAATGCTAACGCACACATTTTAATGCAAAATACCTCTGATGGAGCTAGGGATGAACACAGTTAATAATCATCACAGGTGATTGATATATAGACATATGAGCAACTTGTTCTTACAGGGAAGCCCTGCATCCCTCCCATGCCCTGGAAGTCTATTCTAGTGGAGATGCTCTGACCCCACCCCAGATTGACTCAGGATCTGAATTGAACAAGCTTCCCAGCTGATGTGCCACACACATTCAAGCTGTAGAATATGCTCTGTTCTGGAGGGTCCGATGCAGAATCCTTCCTAGGACATAAAAGCCTGGTCATGATTCATCATCTACTTGTATCTCCACAGGGCCCTCTCCTCTTGGATCTAAGCATGACAAACTAGGGAAAATGAGGCACCAAAACCTAAGGCAGTGACCTCTATATTCTTCATCTTGATCACTCCAGGCCAGAGCACAGCCCCTCCCCCTACTTGAGACATGCTGCTTTATTGACTCATGTGAAGTCAAGCCTAATGGGATTGATTTAAGTTTTAAACATACTTTGAAATGCTGTATCACATTCAAATTGTACCTCTCATCAAGGTGTGACTGATGAACAATGAATGGAGAAGAGACTGCCCAAGTTATCGACCTGGGGGGGGGGGTTACTCCCTAAAATGCCACATTTCCTTATTGGACAGGGGACAAGGCACTGAGTCTTCTCTACAAAGACCTCAGATTCACTGCCTGATGTCAAACTCATGCTCTATATATTAAAGCACAACCCCATCTTTGTTTTTAAGAAGAACAAACTTTCACCACAAAGATACAAGAACAGCAAATATTGATCTTCTTGACAAGCAATGCGCCTCACGCCATGGGCCCTCCTGCATCTGCTCGTGGCCGTCCAGCCCTCCCTTTCATCAAGAAATAATGCCAAGTGCCCTCATGTGCTCTCTGCTACAGATTGCAAATATTTAAAAGAAATAAATTTCTCTGAGTGCAAAGCACCTTTCTTTGTCATCCTACCCCCTCTCCTCCCGAGTTGTGTTGATTTTGGGGCTGCACACACCCCCAGCACCTGCACTTTTCCATTGTTTATTTGCCAAGATCTCTGTGGTTTTCTTGCTTGCTTTCAGAGCCCACACTAAGTACAGTAACCAATGGAGAAATATTTTCTTCCTCTCTTGGCAATGGGCAAGGGAGGCAGTAGCTTCAGGATGCTGAGAGCAACTGGAATCAGAGGACATGGAAAGACAGGAGAAGAAATCGGGGCTCCTCTATCCACACTTGCCCCATACGATAACGAAAAATGCCCCTCTGTTGCAGACTGAAAGGGTATGTATCCACCATAACCTTATTACTTGGCAGAAAGGTTTTAAAATTTGTTTTGTTGCAATCCAGAACCATTCTTTAATGGAAGCTTCAGACCTGAACAATAAGAATTAAGAATGGAATTTTGGCAAATGGATAATAAAGTTGTGATTGAGAATGGCCATTTCAAATACTAATCCAAGGGTCCAAATACATTGAACAAAACTATTTTTTCTTGGGCACAAAGCATCATTTCCTTGGTGCACTGTGCTTATGCCCTGCGTGGGCTTGGTCATAGCCTTACTTTTCCCCACTGAGCCATGTGCAGTAAAGTCGGAGCAAAAGAGTCCGTTGCCAAGTTGAGATCAGACCAACAAAGAGGCTCACTAGCTTCAGGGACTCACAGTCTATGTGCTAAGCATTAGCTCCTTCTCTTACCCTACACGAATTTCTATTTTGAAGAGAGTATAGAGCCTCTACCACGACCACCACATGGGAAGCCTTTTGTCACTTTGCACTACCCTACATTTTACTTTAGTGAGCATGTATTTGAGGATCTATACTTCCCCAATTCATGATCCCTACGGTTTGGGTGAGACAAATACTAAGACCAGAGCACAGTGTTACTTTACATTCTATGACTGCAAGAATTCAACTTCAGAGCCAACAGAGTATTATGAGATGGTGATGGGGCTTCCACAGTGGAGTTTGACAGTGAGGCTGCAGAGGCTGTGGCAGCCATCTTACCACCATGAGGCTCTGAATCACCTTTCTGACCAGACAGCTGGACTTGGCTCAACTGCACCCTCTTGCTTGTTCTCTGGTGCCTAGAGATCCATATTTCTGAGATGAGGCAGACTGTGTTCCTTGAAGTTTGCTTCACTGTGGAAAACTGACCACTTCTATAAGGAAGATACTGATAAAGATGGCTCCTACTTTGCCCTCATTTTCATCATCCTCTACCCAGCAGAGACGAGAAAAGTCCTAGGTCATTTATTTATCCTGGAAATAGGATAGATGGTACTTGCTACAAACCCTCACACCTAAAACAGAAGGTGTTCGTTATTGTTGGTGTATGTACCGACTGCGGCATAGGAGCTGAAACTACTCTATGTGCACCATCTCTATTCGATGGGAAGAGCTCCATGGAAATGCATAGCAGGTGTTTTGGGGTGCATGCAAATCCTGAAGCTGCCTTCTTGTAAGATTCCAGGAAATGCCAAACAAACCATGAAATGCCACTGTATAAATTTAGATTTGCTCAAAACTTATCTGAATGGAGAATTACATCTTTTTAGGAAAAAAAATAGTTTTGTAGAAATAATCAGCTCTGATATGCTAAAGTGAATGTTTTAAAATAATCTATCAGAATTCCATCACTATAAAATCAGGAGAGTTGTCAGTCTACAAGATATGCTTAGGGCCCGCTGCAGACAGGCAGGTCTGCAGACACCTTACTGAGGTCATGAGTCCTTGGAACATGCCGAATCAGCCCATGCTCCAGCAGCAATCCACTGGACCCCCCCCTCCCCGCTCCTCTGTACAGCCACCTGGTTTCACACTACAAAGATGCAAAGGACACCAGACCACCAGACCATGGTACTGGGTCCCGCCACTCCTGGCCCAGAGGTAGGGGCTTCTGAGCCACAGTCCCACTGCTCCTGGTCCAGAGGAAGGGGCATCCTGGCCACCATCCCTCCCGCTGCTCCCAGCACAGAGGAAAGGGCTTTTGGGCCACTTTCTGTCCAACATTCCCAGCCCAGAGGAAGGAGCTTCTGGGTCACCATCCTTCCCACCACTCCCGGCCCAGAGGTAGGGGCTTCTGAGCCACCGTCCTACTGCTCCTGGTGCAGAGGAAGGGGCTTGATGGCCACCATCCCTCCCGTTGCTCCTAGCCCAGAGGAAGGGGCTTCTGGACCACCATCCCTACCAGTGCTCTGGGCCCCTGTCCCAACTCTAGCAGCTCAGAGGAGGTGATCCTCACGGGCGCCAACAGCACCTCCCCACCCCCCAAATTGAAATGAGTAAACATGTAAATAAGTCTCAAAACCAGACTTCCAGATCACCTACAGCAACCCCAAAGGGAAATGAAATGGAACACTCTGATACTCAACCACCTGGAC
>NW_004624750.1:5116878-5160835 GCF_000247695.1 Heterocephalus glaber | reverse complement strand
GAAATGGAAAAAATGGAAATAAAGTCTTTGTAAATAGGGAAGGGTGGAGGGGTGAAGGGAGGGCTAGGAATGGGGAAAAAATAAGAACTAAGATGCATTATGTAAAGGTACAATTCCCAATGAGAAGTGTAATTGTGTTGCATACCTAAAATGTACCAATAAAAGAATTTAACAACAACAAAAAAAAACAAAGTGGGGAAGAATCTTCCTCTCCTAGAAAATGCTTGATCATCCAGGGGGTGATCAATCATTCTATAGTAAATTGACAGTGTTTTGGGAAATTGGCTTTAAAGTAATTAAAAAGCTATTACAAACAAACAAACAAACAAAGATATGCTTAGTTATATCAGCAGGAAGATTCTCCTCAAAATTAGAAATCATCAAAAACTATTTGCAATCTTGAAAATTAAATTGGCAAAATATAAATTACAATGACCTCATAAATAAATTTGCAAATTAAACAAGTCAGAAAGAAACCTTATGACCAATAAAGATATCACAGTAATAAAATTTTATTTATTGTATTATATAAAATTATGACATCAAAGTATCAACTCTTTCAGGCTGTAAGTTCACATTAATACTCATGTACTTCTATTACCCCAACTACATTTTACAAGTAGTAAGATATTCTTTTCAATATGTTAATGAGCACTGTTTGTCAGTACATGTTTGCAGGACATAGTGACTGCATTCAGCTTGGGATCTGATACACATACACAGCATGTCTTGGTCACTGTTACTCCCCGATTGCCATATTCCCATACTTCACTTAGCATTAGTCTTAAGATCCATCTACTTTCCTACAAATGACTCAAAAAGATCCTTCTTTATGGAACAGTAAGAATCAAATGCCAAAAATCAACACATGAGATCATATTAAATGAACAAACTTCTGCACAGCTGCGGAAACAACCAGTAGAGTAAAGAGACAAACCTATAGAACAGGAAAAAGATTTACCAGCTACTCCTCAGATGGAGACAAGTATAAAGAACTCAAAAAATGTAGTAAGATATTTTTAAAAGAAAAAAATATTTGTACATTTGACTACTACCAACTGCCCTTCTCCTCTGCTTTTTTTGTATGTGTGGGATTTTTTTCACAATTTTATTATATTATCCTATATTTTTTCTTTTTTTCTTCATTTTATTGGTACATTTTAGATATACACAATGGTAACATTGATCATAGGGAATTTGTACCTGTACACATATATCTTGCTCCCTTTTTTCTCATTCCTCTCCTCTACCTTCAAGCCCTCTTTACAAAAGCTTTGTTTCCATTTTTTCCTTCTATTCTCTTCTTTCCCTTCCTTCTTTTCCCCCTCCCTCCTCCCTTGTTCCTCTTCCCATTGGAACTTTTTCTTCCCACTTCCCGATCTCTGTTACACAGTTTGGTCCTTATTTACACTTTTGTTTTCTCACATCTGGCTGTGGTGGCACACACTTGTAAGCCCAGAACTCCAGAGGCTGGGGCAGAAGGACCATGGGCCAGTTCAAGGCCAGCCTGGGCTGCATAGGGAGACCCTGTCTCAAAGGGGAGGGGTGGAGCCAGAAGATGGCTCAGTGGGAGAGAGCTTGCCTCACATGTGCAAGGCTCTGTGTTCAAATCCCATTGCTGCCAAAACCACCACGGATGAAATCCACCTATTCCTATCACTCTCTGCTTTTTAAACAAGGAATCCCACATTTTCACATGACCTTGGTCCCCTTAAATTATGTGCCTGGCCCTGACCATCTCCATACAATTTTTTCAGACTAAGTCTACAATTCTCACAGTCAAATAGACAAGGTTAAAATTTCTGAGTCAAATGAAAAGATTCTGCATTTCTCAACTGCATCATATGGAGGTGACCCTTCGGTGCTGAAAGGTCACTTCCTACCAGACTTAAAATATTTGAAGCCAATATTTTGACACTTGGAAAGAAAGTGACGCTGCCCGCATCCTTCAAGTGTCTTTGTTTGGCCACGTATTCTCCTGAATTGCATAGATCATCTCCAAGTGCATGTATAGTTTTGAGAATTTCTCTGTGGTTTTCATCCAAAGCTGATCCAGTCTGACACCATTCTGATTTATGAGCTTTTGTCATCTGCCCAGAGACACTTGTTTCATTTTTATTCTTTGCCTATATATCTCTAAAAACTTGTATGTGTTCTTTGTCACTATGTTTTTGGTTTTTTGGTACCGGGCATTGAACTCAGGACCTTGCAGTTGCGAGGCAGGCTGCAGAACCACTGAGATAAATCCCCCACCCATGTCACTGTGGAAATACCAGAGGAAAATGTCGAGTGGGCTTTCTCTCACCATGCTGGGCCTTCAAGGAAGTCCTTCCAATCTGGAAATTCTTGTTTGACGTTTTAGGAACTTCCCTTTTTCAATTCTGGTGAAAATAATTTTTACCTTCTGTTCCTCTTCCTCTCCTCTCTCCCTCTCTCCCTCCTTCTCCTTCCCTTCCTCCATTCTATACCTCTTTCCTTTTATTCTGTTTTTCTTTCTGCTTTCTAAAGACTTCCCTAACTTAAATTCTGACCTTTGTATGGCTTATCACACATTTTTCTTATCACATATTTAATTTGCAAAGTTCATTCCTTCTTATTGTCACTTTCAAAAGTGACGCTTTAAAAGTCACTTTTAAAAAGTCACTTTAAAAAATGAGCATCCTCCGCTCATTTTTGGATGTCACTTCTCCTACTTCTGAGTATTTTGTCTTTAGGGGCTGTGCTTCCCTAGCACCGTTGGGTTGTGTGAACCCTCTTGGCCCTGCAGGCTTCCATACCCTCTGAGTTCCTCTCCTTGTGCATTTGGTTTATCTTGGGTTAAAAGCTTTCCTCATGGATCCTAGAGAGCTGTGACTATTCTCTTTCTTTCTTTTCTTTTCTTTCTTTCTTCCTTCCTTCCTTCCTTTCTTGAATCCCTTTTTATTATATATCAGCACAAGAATAAGAAAATATTTCAATGACTTCTAAAAGGCTTTAGGAGGTTATATATTCATAGGAAAGCGGTACGGACACCGTCATTGATTAGGCACTGCCTTCCCTCTCTGGAGTTTTGGGTGGCAATCCACCCATTTTTAAGGCAAGGCACTCCAAGGCCAACTGGATGCCTTGGTTCCTTGGTGGGGCTTCCTGGTTGCACCAAGAGGCAGCAAACTATCTTCCCAGAGGCAGATTCCTGGGTCAAATGGGAAGTGCATTTCTCTGGGATCTTTTCCCAAGTACCAGCTGGAAAATACTCACCCAGCTGGTAATGTCTGGAGACACCAGGAGGAAATGGCCTGAGGGTCCCACAGGTAGCTCTGTAGAATTTTAAGCACCCCATATTTGGAGCGCCTCCCTCCCCAAAGAGTTGGGAGCCTTCTGTCTTTCCAGAGAATAAACCCTTGTCCTGCAGGGCCCTGCAGGGTGAGTCCAGAGGATACGGAGCTCTAGGGGTCCAGGTTTCTCAGGGGTCACATAAACCGACTCACTTCGGGGCAGGTGCCTGTGTCGGAAGTCACTGGCTTCTACCTCTCAACAGCTCTTCCACTTTCAAAATACTGTTTGAACTGTTCCCCCCGTGTGTCTCCTCTCTGTCTTCCTCCTCTGGGGTGAGTGCATTTTGTTATGAAGCAGTGCTTCTCAATCTTTTCCAGAATCTTGTGGATTAATTCCACCTGCATTGAAATTCTGCTTCCACTATTCACTGGTTGTGTGATCCCAGGAAAAAGATTGCCCTTCCCCGAGGCTCCATATCCTCCTCTGAAAGTGGGATTTTAAAGTAATTCCTGTGTTTCAAATGGTCAAGTGGGACAGTAACCACAAAGTGTCCAGCACAGAGGCATAGAGGGAATGAGTGGGAAGGAAGTGCAAGAGAAAACTGGAGAGAAAAAGATAATGCTTGAAACAAAAAGGTCTTAAAAGGAAACGTCAAACTGAATAAAAGAGGCCAGGGCCACAGTCTACATACACAGAGGTACTTAGGTTCCTGTGACCCACAGGGAAGTAGGAGATGCATACAGGAGAGAAAAGGGAGGTGAGAGCACTCACACCTGATGGCACCCAAGATCCCCATATCCCACAGCGGTTCTAGGAACTAGCTTCCTGATGTCATCTTCCAGGACAGCAAAGTTACTGTCTCCGCCTGGCTAGTAACTGACCTGCCAAAAGAGGTCAGGCATCCTTACCTATTGTTAGCTCTCTTTTTACAGGACCATAAGTGAAATGCAAATGCAAATGCTCCCCCAGCTCATCCTCTTGCTCAGACGCCAGCCCACGTTATCCTGCCCCTGAAGATCTGAGGCCAGTACTCGGAGGACGTGTGTGTGCAGGGCCAGGTCATCGCACACTCACAGCGCTGGGAAAAGTGACTCAGGGGCAGAAAATAAAGAAATAGGTCAACGTCTCCTTGACAGCTGTCGAAATACATATTATTAACCCCAAAGATGTTACTTTAAAAAAGAAAACATAAATTCCAGTCCCTTGCAGGTCTCCTTCGTGATGTAGTTCAAATCATACTTGGACAAAGGACTCATAATTCAATTATCAAATGATTTATTACAAAACGCTGCCCACATTGGATATTTGGATATGTAAACATCAGAGTATTACGCTCCCTCGGTCCCGGGCTTCGCATTTCAGATTTCATTAGCCAATAAAGCCAGGTTTATTTATAATAAAGTTAAACCCTTCAAACCACTGACCATGGAAACCAGATTTTGAAATAATTCAGATTTGTGTTTCTGTTCTTTCTAATTAAGGGTAATATCGGGAAGCACAGACAGTGGGTAGCATTGTTCAAGCCCCATGGACTTAAGCAAGAAAATCTGATTATCAGCTCATGTCAGAAGCCAAGCAATAATGCAGCTTAGCATTCGTTTGGGCTTTTTCTTTGGCCAAAAGATAATTACCGTTCGTGAGGCCTTACGTAAGTGTATCTAATATCTAAGGCCCTAAAATTTATGAATAGCAAAAGCACACAATAAGCAAAGAAGAATTACTGTATTTATTATTTCTATGGCTTGTTCCACCATAATAATTTCATTATCTAGCAAAGTTGGACCTCTAAAATCAAAGTATAATTTCTTAAAGGACAAGAAGTTAAATATGTTTGAGAGGCTTTCTGTCCTCTGGTTAAAGTTATTTCTAACAAATAAAAAGGACACTAACTAGAATTTCAATGGGAAACTTACAGAAGGGAGCTCCGAGTTACCGACTGAAGCCACTGCACACACAGACATCAGGCTTCTGATGGGAGATTTTTTTTTCTTTTACAAACTGTTGTTTCTCAATCTTAGGCTATTGATTATAAATGCAATGCTTCCAACCAAGCTACGGAAAAGTCTCCAATTTGAAAAGACAGCTTGGCAAAAACAGGATAGTGTTAGAATGTGCACTGCTGAATACAAAGGACCCAAATACCACATATATCACAAAGAATAAACACCGAGAACCCAGAGTGGAAAAATTATTTGAACTTGGAACTAAGGATTTAGTATATGAAGCCAAATCTAATTATGTAGACAAATGAAATCAATTTGTAGAGTTTTTAAGGCAAATTTGCTAAGATCTCCAAACCATAAAGAACCAACCACTTTTGGAAGAGAAAGGTATACTGTGGTTGCCCTGAACTATAAATTGTTTATTTCCTCAGCATAAATATTGTTTCCCTGCTCATTTCCTGCAGCAACTCATATTTCCCTGAAAATAAGACCTAGCCAGAAAGTAAGCACTTGTCACCATGGTGATAGCCAGCATCATGCTGAAGATTGTAGCTCAGTATCCTCCTGCTCAGTGGCCACTCTGTAAGGCAGGTAAGGCAAAGTGGCTGGGGCTGGCATTTTTGATCTCCAGTTTTCAATGCTAATTATTTTCTTATCAGGTCTTGTCTTGGGGGAAACCCAGTAATATTTTGAGTACTTACTATGTACAAAGCATTGTTCTAAACACCTCAGATTTTAACTTACTGATTCCTCATAAAAACCTTGTAAAATTAGTATTTTATTAACTCTATTTTACGGATGAAGAAAATGAAACAAAGAGGTTAAATAAGTTGCCCAGGTGGCTTCTACCAGGCTAAATTGTACAAAACATTTGATTTTATTTACCCTCATAATCAGAGCTGGTTTCTATCTCCAACCTCTAACTTCTAGTTGGAGTAATTTTTCCCCTCATGGTTCCCAGAATGTACCCCGCATGATGTGAACTCTGTGGAGCAGAAGTCAGATGGGAAAGACATTCCCTTCCCTCCCTGCTTCCCCCAGCTTCTGAGACAGCACTGGGGATCTGAAAGGGTCGGGGAAACGTGGCACTGTGCAGAGGTGAACATTTCAGCAGGGTTTGGTGGCCAGGGACAGGATCAGGAAGCCGATACAGGAGAAAGTCAACATGGCTGCAGAATGGTCAAAGAGGAGCCACTGTCCTCTCCTGAGCCCTGGGGGCAGACAGGAGGAAGATGACCACACAGACCTTACTAGGGGACTGAATCCGAGGATGAGCCCATTCCCCAGAGTCTCACAGTGCCCTGCGAGGCTTGAGAAGCACTGGAGTGAGCGGTTCTGGAACGTCCAGGGTCCTATGAAGTTGACAGGTGCCCTAATTGCCTGCCTTTCCCTCTGCCGGACTTGATAAAAGAAGCCCAAGCCTGATTTTCCCCTGGGAACACAGTGTGGCAGAGCCTGTTTCCCAACCTGCACATCCACTCTGTGTCCTGCTAGAACCATCTTTGTTTTGTTTCCTCCTCGCTCACGACTTCTCAGCTCTCGAGGCGGAGTGTCTCAAAGCCCACACAATAGGTAGCCAGCACCCTCCTGGCTTTTCCTCGCTCTTCTCCTCCACTCTTTTTTTTAATTGTTGATAACTGCAATACATAAAATTACACTCCTCTTGAGGAATTAGTCCCTACACATATCACATCTAAGTCATTTTACGTTCCCAACCCTCCTACCTCCCTTCCCATCCCTACACAGTCTACCTCTCATTTCCTAGCATATTTTATTTCGCTCTTTATTAATATTTTGGGCTTCTTGTGTAAGAGAAACCATGAGATAGTTAACATTCTGTGTCTGATTTATCTAAGTATTATGATCTCAAGATTCATCCATTTTCCTACCAATGACTCAAATTTATCCTTCTTTGTGGCTTAGTAGTACTCCATTGCATGTAAATACACTTTCTTTATTCATGCATCTGTTAATAGGCATATAGTCCATTTCCATAGTTTAGCCACTGTGAGTGAGTTGTCCTGCTATATACATGGGTATTATGATTTAAATCTAAAATGTCCCCAGTAGTTTCACATGTTTGGAAGGTGACTGGATCATGCACATGCTATAGCTGACTTACTGTTAGGAGGCGGGGCCTGGCTGGAGTGGGGACAGGCGCATGATCCGGGTGGGTATGCATCAGTATGGAGAAGCAGTGTGGGCCGCAGCACAAAGCCCAGAGCAAGACAGCACAAGCTGAATCCTGGCTCTACCACTTGAGCAAACTGCTTTGCCTTTCTTTGTCTCAATTTTCTCACCGGCAAGATGGGAATGAAAACATTCCCTGCCATCTGAGTGGCTTTAACAGTGCAATGGCAGCATTCGTGAGAATTCAGGGTAGCCTGGCAGTCACTGCTCTCCGGATATGTTTGGGAGCGGTGAGTGGCAGAGTAACTGTTTTGTGGCAGGGGCCACAAAGTCACTGGTAACTGGGTGCAGTGGTTATTTAACTCAGGTTAAGAGATGGAGCCATGAGATGGAATCTGGTTTGTGTTTTCTATCCTGGTGAAAATGACAGATTCTTCTTTCACTGTGACTGAACAACAGGAAATTGTTTTGCACTTTATATGGCTAATTTCACAGACTTCTGTGTGTTTTTATATTTTAGTAACAAAATGTCCTTTTGAATGTTGTAAAACTGCATTAGCCTTTGGGAGCTCATAGGGACGAAGTTTATGGAGATCGGTAAGGTGGTAATAACTGTGAACAAGAGTCGAGTCAGTGGCAGACACACAAAGAAGCAGATCAACAGTGCATCTCTTATCTCAAATCCTTGGCCTCAGCCCTCTGCTCTTGCTCTGACCCCTGTGGGATCTACTAGGGAAGAGGGGCAAATAGAGCAGCAGTTCTTGGGCTGGGTGCTTGCATCAACTCACTGAATGCTTGTTGTACTGCCATGAAATAAAGCACACTGTGCCTATTTTACAGGTGCAGAAATCATGGCTAAGAGCAAATGGCTCGACATGCCAGTCATCAATTCATTATTTAGGAGTGTAAAGGAGCCACAGGGAGAAAGCAGCTTCATTTGAAGTGGGAGCCCAGAGTTCCACACAGCTGGTGATTCAACCCTGCACATAATGATTTGGAAACAAGCAGACTGATTGTTTCATACATGTCACCTTGCTTTTTCCATGATTCTAAGACTGGACCTTTAACAAATAAAAATCCAAAACTAAAGATTTTCTCCTAATAGAATGTCAACTTTCATTTAAAAAGTGAACCATCAGCCTTAACCTAATAGCAAAGCCAGACAAAGACATTACAAGAAAACTACAGACCAATATCCCTGAAAACAATCCACTCAAAAAACCCTCAGCAAAGTACAGTACTAGTAAGCTGAACTCAATGGCATATTACAAGGGTGATACACTGTAGCCAAGCAGGATTTCTTCCTGGAATGCAAGGATGGCTCACTGTTTGAAAATTGATTCGTGTAATATACCACATTGACAGAAGGAAGGACCAAATCCACACAACTTTTAAGAAAATCATTTAATGAGATTCAATGAACTTCCATGAAAAAAACACTCACTAGGAGTAGAAGGAAGCTACCTCTCTACTATGAAGGTCATATATTGAAAGCTCATGATATGATCTACTAAATAGTGAAAGATTGAAAATTGTGCCTCTAAGATCAGGAACAACACAAGGATACCCAATCTTGCCACACCCATTCAATACAGTATTGAAACCTCCATCCAGAATGATAATATTTTCTAACATTCTATAGGTTGCCTTTCACTCCACTGACTGTGTCTTTTGATGAACAGAAGTTCTTAAGTTTGATGTCTATTTGTCTATTTTGCCTTTGCTCTGGTTAGACAAAATATTTACAAATCACATATCTGATAAGAACTTGATATCCAGTCTCATAAAGAACTTCTAAAATGCAACAAAAATTAAATAATCCAATTTAAAAGGGGGGAAAGACTTGAATAGACATTTTCAAAGAATGTTATACAAGTGGCCAACAAGCATAGTTATAAAAAGTTGTTCAACATCACTAACTATTAAAGAAATGCAAATCAAAACCCAAATAAGCCAGTACTTCATACCCAGGAGGATGACTACTATAAAAATACAAAACAAAAGAGAAACAGGAAGAATGTGGAGAAATAAAAACTCTTGCATCTATTGGCAGGATTGTAAAATGATGTCTCTCGTTTGGAAAATAGTATGGTGATTCTTTTAAAAATTAAAATAGAATGATCCAGCAATACCATTTTCAACAGAATTAAAAGCAGAGTGTC
The DNA here is from genome assembly GCF_000247695.1 of Heterocephalus glaber. Next base: position 5,151,345 of record NW_004624750.1, on the reverse strand, counting down.
AAAGAAATACTGCAAACCATGCTTATAGCAGCACTAGTCTTAATAGCTAAGAGGTGAAAGCAACATAATCTCCTTTGATGAAAGGATGCAAAACAACATACGGTATACTATATATTTACAGTTTTATGTTATTTAACCTTGAAAAGAAATTTTGTCACACACTGCACATGAATGAACCATAAGGACACTACATTATATATAGTAAGCCAGTCACAAAAAGATAAATACAGTAAAACATTGGTTTGTGCACATAATTCGCTCTGAAAACATGCTTGTAATTCAAAGCACTTGTATATCAAAGCAATTTTCCCCAAAAGAAATAATGGAAATACAGATGATTTGTTCCATAATCCAAAAATATTCATATAAAAATGATTACAACACTTTAATATAATACAAAATAATAAATACAAAATATGAAGAAAAATAAACAAATTAACCTGCATTTACCTTTGAAAACCTTGGGCTGACAGGAGGGAGACAATGGAAAGGAGGGTTATTGTGTAGGATGACTTTCACTGTCACTAATGGAATCACTGCTATCTATTAGCTCAGTGGAATCTTTTCCTTTTCAGACAGTTTTAACAAGGAAACTATCCAGTTACCCCCTTTTGAAGATTTGCAGAAATATGACAATGCATTGTGGTTAAACAGATCCATCGCTTGCCCTGCTGCAGCTTTATTCGGGTGGCACATTTCTACACAATTTTGCACTGTTTTCCACATCTCACACAGCTCCCTAATCTCATTTGAAGTGAGGGATTCTTCTGCCTTTGTCTCTTCCTGCTCTACAGACGAGATCTCTTCCATAGCTATTGGGAGATGATCACCAACAATCTCAGAGAGAGAAAGAGGGGAGAGAGGGAGACAGAGAGAGAGAAAGAGAGGGAGAGAAAGAGAGGCAGAGAAAGAGAGAGACACAGAGAGACAGAGACAGAGGGAACCATTAACTCAGTTGTGATCATGTGACATTCAGCATCATATACTATTCACATTGCAAGACATCACTAGTATATCAAGTTAAATTTTATTAGAAATGTTGGCTCATCTTGTGGAACACTCACAGAACAAGTTAAAATCCAAAGTTTGACTATACTCTATGATTCCAGTTAAATAAGCAAGATAAAGTTGTCAAATTCATAGAAACATAAAGTAGAATGATGATTACCAAGTCCTGGAGGAGGAAGAAATGGGGAGTTGGTGAATGAGTACAGAGTTTCAGTTTCATAAAGATGAAAAAGTTCTGGAGACCTGGTAGAAAACAATGGGAATCTACCTTCCAGAACTGTTCACTTAAAGTGATTAAGATGCTATCCTTTATCACAATTTATAATTTCAAAATAATGAGTACTATTACAGAAGTCAGAAACAAAAGAGTGAGCTGTCCAAAATAGGGCCTGTGGTTGTCCAGGGTGGAGAGGTAGGTGAAGGTGACCCAGAACTCCATGGTGGAAGAAGCTCAGCACCAGGGCCAGCACGTGGGTACTGTGACATCTGCTCCCTCCCACGTCCCTGCACAGAGGACTGGGAATGAGGACCTGGGATTGGGGCCAGACTCTCTCTTTCTTTCTCACTTCTTTTGCTTTCATCCTTTTCCCCTTGACTTAACTGTTCTCGTGCAATGTTCATATTTTTGTCTTGTTGCGTTACCCACTGGGAGATTTCCTGCACCTTTTTCACACAATCTTGCATTAAAGTTTATACTTTCAGCAATCACATATTTGATTCCATGAACTCTTTGTTTGCTGATTGCTTCTTTTTAAAGGACACAGCTGTTCTTAGTTTATGGATTTTCTCAGAATCCCCATGGGATACTAATTAGATGTCTTTTTAGAGTGAAAATTTTTTTCTAATTTCTGAATTATGTCGATGCCCTTCTGTGCTGTTTTCTCCCTCAGATTTCCCAAATCCCTCTGTTTTGTGTAATTGGTTTTCCCTGAATTCTGGAAGTCTTTGATATTTGAATGGAAGCGAAGTTGATGAGTCGCTTCCCTCTTTGTATAGATGTGATTCTCCTATGAAAGGATTCGGGGCTTCTCCCAAAGACAGTGGGTTCAGTGGAGGGGACAGTTACACAGATGGAAGGGCTTGGATCTCAGGGTCCGCAGGGCTGGCTGGGGCTCTCCCACAGGCCAGAGTGGGAGGGCTTCACTCTAAAGCACCCAGTTCCATGCCAAGAAACCTCGTTCTCCTCCCTGCCTTCAAATCACTCCTGTCTTCTCATCAACCACAAGGTAGAGCTACTTAGCCCATTAAGGGATGTGGGAGAACCAAGCATCCTGGGCTTAGCACTCTCTCCTTTGTCTTCAGGGTCCATGCACAGCAAGTGGCTCGGTCTGCCTTTGGGCCTACAGTAGTTTTATCACAAACAGAGCCTCCTTCCTGGACTGTCTCAGGAGGCTGTGGGCTTTCGCAGTGCTGCCCTGGCTGTTCAAGGAATTCTGCTGGGAAGCATCCTGCCACAAAAACTAGGACACGAGGGAGGATTCTAGCATGGAGTAAATCGGGAATGTCTATGGCCGCAGTTTCCTCATCCAGGAAGTTAGGCGTTTAGTTCCATTTTCCTTAAGTACCAGTAATCTCAAGTAAAAATACTGGTCACAGCCTCGGGCCACGGCTTTGTAGTCTATGTGCTCTATCTGAAATTGAACTTCCGGTAGCTTCTTCCAAAATTCAGAGATGGATTAAAACCCTCAGATAGGTAGATTTTACCAATACTGTATATCCCTGTTTCACTTTTCTTTCTAAAATATATAATGTATAGACTGTGTGTTAAGAAACACTTAACACTGAAAAAATAGCCCATTTGGAAATCTAAAGACTAAAAATTAACCAGTCACTTCATGTTTTTAGCAAACACACTTACCATTGTGTGGGGCTTTATTGTCCCCCCTGGTGAATAGAGCCTTTAAAAATGTATACGCCCAGCACTGAATACCGTGTCAAATCTATTGGCACTGCATGTTTAAACACCTGCATCTCATCACCAGCCCTTCATAATATTGTTAAACAATAATTATACTCACGATGAGTAATGAATCCAAATATATTCTTCCTTGAGATGTACATTCTTGTATTATAAGTAACCCATTAGTGGCATATAAAAGCTACTCAGGTAAAGCAAGAGTCACCCATACATCTCTATAATACTCAATAAGTTTGTAAATGATTTTAATAAACTGTAATGATGTCATCTTCATTAGCAAATTCTTGCCCGATTTTTATGAGAATGATCAATTTCTGTTTTCCACATTTCTAAATTTCACTTACGTAATCAGATTTAAATCTTTAGAAAAAAACGTATTTTGAAATTTGGCCAAGTGAAATTTAGTATTGTTTTTTTAATACCTGAAATGAAAATCAAAACTTGAGATAGAGGCTAAGCTTACTATGGAGCACACCCACACAGCTGACCTAAAACTGACATTTGCTGGCAGATTTAGAGAAAACCTCCAAGAAAATCATTCACCTATTTCCCAAATCAGAAAGACTATGGTATCCCAATCACTGTGATTAAAAAAGATCAATGAGAGGCAGACAGAGAGAGAGAGAGGAGAGAGAGAGAGAGAGAGAGAGAGAGAGAGAGAGAGAGAGAGAGAACCGAGAGAAATAATAGCAGCTAGGCATGGAAGCACGTCTAACTCAGTTGATTTCCACAGCCACCTTACGAATTTGATGCTATTACTGCCGCATTCTGCAGATGAGGAAGCTGAAGCATACACAATATACCAGTATCTCCCAAAGTCCCAAGGCAGAAAGAGGCAATGTCAGGATTTGAACTCAGCCTATCTAGCCCTGGTCTGTCTGTATGACTCCTATTCTCAACCACTGACTCCGTGTGCCACCCACTGGAGCAGGAGCAGCAACCTCAGTGTTCCATATCTCCAGAATCCAAAATGCAGCAAAGAGCTCAGTGGTAATTCCAAACCCTCCTCCGGAACAGACCTGGACCTTTGGATACCCATCTTGCCCTGACCCCAGATTACCTACCTCTGACTTTCAGTATGGACTTTTCCCTCCTCTCTTAACACCCTAAAGACTGTCTGAGCAATGCCACGTCCATGTGGGTGAAGGAGGCTACCAGATCAGCTTGAAGTCCTCTACCCCTCCCAGTCTTCCTGAAATCCTTTGTGATGTGATCCTCTGATTTCCAGGCAGAAAAACAGTTTGTGATGTGGTGGGTAAGCATGATTCAGAATACAGAACTGTGCCTGCACCAGGAAGTGAGATCGCTTAAAAGATTCCCTGCACACTGAAACAGTGCTGCCTTCCTCTGCTGGTTTTGCTGCAGGCTTTGCAAAGTGAGGCATAAATGAAGAGGTGGAGGCTCTGGCATAGACCAGGAGGGCAACCTGAGGGCCAGACCAGCTGCCCAGCACCAGAAGCCCAGCATCCTAGCAGCACTCCATGCCTGTGTGCCCTTCTACCTTGAAAAAGTCACCCAATGACTTCTTCATACTAGAGCCCAGTCACTTCCTGCAGCCCAACAGCCCAGCTGCAGCTCCATGCCCTGCCCAAGCACAATCCCCAGTGGGTTTCTACTAAGCTAAGCAGGATCTGGGACTCCCATAACTGCTCTGAGACACTTGTAAGTGTGAAAGGGGAGCCCACTAATAGTCACCCAAGAACAATATGAATCAGGGTGTCTGAAGGCCAGAGGGACGAACCCCTGCTCTCTCTTCACGCAGCTCCAGTCTGCCCATTGTTCATTTCAGTCTGCCCCTTTGCGTTGCTCTCTTCCCCAGTCTGGGTTACCTCCAGGTCTGTGCACCTGCTCCTCCTCTCCCTGGAGCACCTGCCCGCCGAATGTCTTCATACCTTGGCCCTTCTTCTCTTTCCGTGAAAGGTGGAGGACTCTAGCCTCGTACGTGGGATTTGTGTGCTTATGAACAGGCCTCGGGAAGCTTGCTGACCCCTCTGCCATGTGAGAACCCAGCAAGGAGGTGGCATCTATAAGGAACGAACCCTCCCCAAGCACAAAATCTGCTATCGCCTTGATATTGGATTTCTGAGCCTCCAGAACCTTGAGAAATAAATTTTTGTTCTTTATAAGCTACCCCGTCTATGATATTTTGTTATAGAAGTTCAAATAGACTAAGACAAATTTGTATAGTTTCCAAGGTTCATCCATGTTGTATACATAATAACTTTCTTTTTGATGATGGAATAAAAGTCTATTATACGTATATACCACATATTATTTATCTATTTGTTTTGTTTTGTTTTGTTTTTGGTTCCAGGGATCGAACTCGGGTTCTTGCGCTTGCGCAGCAGGTGGCGAAACCACTGAGCTAAATCTGCAGCCATTTATCTATTTGTTTATTGACACCCCTGGGATTATTTCTAACTCATAACAAATATAAATAAGGTTGACATGAACATTGGCGTACAATGTATTTGTTTCAGTTTATATTTTCAGTCCTCGTGGGTAAATACCTAGGAGTGAACTATTGAGTATAAGATAATTCTACATTCAACTATTTAAGAGTACACCATCTTACATTTCACCAGCAATGCATGAGAGTTCTAATTTCTTACCTCCTTGCCATATCATTTTTTCTTATAATCATCCTAATGGGTATGAAATGGTATCTCACTGTGGTTTTTATTTACATTTGTATATCTTCATTGAGGAAATATCTATTCAAATCCTTTGCCTATTTTTCAACTGGGTTGATTGGTTACTGTTTTTGATGCTGAGTTATGTAGTTCTTCATACACTATGTATATTAATTGCTTATATACATGATTTGGAAATATTTCTCCCATTCTGTGGGCTTTCTTTTCATTCTCTTGAAGAGAGTGTTGTAATTTGATCCACAGTAGTTTTTTTCCCAATTTATTGGATGATCCAATTTATCTTTTTTTTCTTTTGTTGCCTGTGCTTTGGTGTAACATTTAAGAAATCACTGCCAAATATAAGGTTATAGAGATTTTTGCCTGCTTTAAAGATTTTTATCATTTTAGCTCTTATGTTTAGGTATTCGATCAATTTTGAATTAATTTTTATATATATTGTGAGGTAAGGATCCATTTTCATTTTATTACATGTGAATATCCAGTTTCCCCAAAATAATTTGTTGGGAAGACTGTATTTTCCTCACTAAATGGGGAAAAGCACCTTATGAAAATTATTGGGTGTACCTTTATGGGTTTTCTTCTGGACCCTCTATTTCATTGGTCTACATGTATAACCTTATCCCAGAGCTACACTGCTTTGATTACTTTAGCTTTGTAATAACTTTGAAATAAATAAAACTTTACAGAAATTTGTGAGTCTTCCAAATTTTTTAAAAATTGTTTGAGCTTTTGGAGTCTATTGGCATTCCATGCGGATTTTAAGATAGGTTTTTCTATTTCTGAAAAAAAATCTCTGTTGTAATTTTGATAGGGATTATATTAAATTGACAGTTTATCATATGAACAATGTTAAATCTTTCCATCCATGAACATAAGATGCTTTTCTATTTATTCAGGACTTCTTCAATTTATATCAGTAGGATTTCATTGGTTCCAATGCATGAATCTTTCACTTTCTTGGTTAAATTTATCCCTAAGTATATTATTCTTTCTAATGCCATTTTAAATGGAATTTAAATTGAATTGCCTTCTTAATTTCCTTTTCAGATTGTTCATTGTTAAAGTATAGAAACATAACTAATTTTCATCTGTCGATTTTTGTGTCCTGCAGCTTTTCTGAATTTGCTTATTACCTTTTAACTAATTTGATTTTGAATAACATCTGCAAAGTGTCTGTGGTTGGTGTCCAGGCACTGGCATTAGCAGTCAGACATAAGAACTAGTAGCACATTAAGAAAAGCTAAGAAGCTTCCACCAGCAGTGCAGGAGCATAAACCCCAAATCTGAGCCCAGCCCAGGGACAGAAGGAGCAGGAGTGCCAACTGCAGGCTCCTATCTCTGGGCCCAGGCTGTGGCAAGTGATACCACACAGGCTGTGCAGTGTGCTTTGGGCACTGATCCTAGAAGCCGACCCTTGGCCCTGGTTTTCTAGCCCTCCTAGAGTTGCTCTGAACTCTCTCGTTTTATTCTGTCCAATCCCTTCTATGATTGTGCAGAGTTAACTTCTGCTGCTTGCAGATATGAATCCCATTTACTACACTATCCACAGCGGCAAATGCTCTGATCTTACTCCCTTTTGCTACACGTGATTGCCACAATTTGACCTATCTAGTTACTGTGCAGTTGACACGGGAACGAAAGCTCCATGGGATCAGGGTCTTTTGTTTTGTTTGCTGCTATGTACCTAAAACAATGCCTGCTGTATGTTCTACTTGATACAGCTGGTTGCAAGAATGAAACTTCTGACACTCATTAACCATTCAACCCTGACAATAGCACAAGTCTGCTAATAGAAGAAAACCTATGATGTTTATCCAATATTCTGCACCCACAATCCACCCTTGCCCTGCTCTAAGCACGAGGATTCTAGCAGAGAGATTAGAGGACCCTCCTCTGGAGAGAAGTATTTTGGGTCATTTCTGTCTGACGCTGACCAGCCAGCTGCCGTCTGGTCTATTTGTCCAAAGTAAATGAACGTTCTCTTTTTTAAGGACATTTCTTGGATATTAGAAAGACCAGGCATTTCTAAACTATTTCAGGGACCTGCTTTAATATCTGAATATAAAAGATGTCCTCAGACCACCCCAGCCTCAGCAGGAGTTAATCCCTGCTGAAATTGGAGAGGACTAAGAGTGACCTGGTGCCGTGTCACACTGCGGTGGAGGCACTCCGCCTCTCGCATTATCTACTATAAGAGATCCTGAAATGTTTTCCTGTCCACATCTGACTCGCTTACACCTGCCAAGGAAATAACCTCCTTTCAAGGCTACAAGTTCTGTGACCTGCCCTACATTTATCTGCCCCACATGCTGCCTTACAGCATTCTAATGAGTGTAAATATTTTTTTTATGAGACAGGGTCTCACTATGTAGTTCAGGGTGATCTTAAACTCACTAGGTAGCCCAGGCTGGCCTCCAACTCACAGCGATCCTCCTGCCTCAGCCTCCCAAGTGCCAATGAGTGTAAATAAATAAGTAGGTTGAATACAACAATTCAAATTTTTTTAAATTTCTAGGAGTTTGCAATTTCAATTTGGACATTATTGTTTTAAATCCTTGGGAACAGACTCACAGTAATTCCAAGCTGAGTAGGCTTAGAGGCTCCAATCCTGGATGTCCTGAAGCAGATCGGAGGTTTTTGAGCAGAAGAATGATATGATCTGTTTATATTTTTGGAAACTTTACTAAATCCTTCAATCCAACTCTGACCTGGAATATATTTTTACCACCATATGTCTGACTCCAGTTTCTGTGTCTTAAATGACTTGAAACTAGGAGAGAAAAGCAAAGGTGCCTAAACTTAGCCCCGAAATGACATATCTACCACATTAAATGTGTAACTAATTCTGTAACTTGTTTTCCTTCATCATTAAGTCATTGAGATGTATCCCGATGGCATGTGTAACTTCAACTCATTCATTTAAAATAGATGCAGCACTTCATTATAGGAATAATGCAGTTATCCATTCTCTTGTATTGGACAATTTATAAATACAATATACAGTGTTGTAATATGTATACATGGACACAGACACACCCACTTGATAAAGGTTATTTGACATATGGTATCTCATATGTGATAGATTTTAATACAATACATTGTATAACATATGCATATACTAATAATTCATATTATATAGATTGACTATATCATATAAGGACCATACAATATCTACTACATAACACATAATCTACAATGTATAATACAAAGGTGGGATCAAAAATATATACTGAATATTTAAACATTACCATTAGACTCCTTCAAAAAACTCACCCTTGCTTTGAACACATTTATGTCATTGCTCTTGCCAGTTTCTGAAGCAGTTTCTCTTTCATGTCTGAGGGGCTTTGATCAAAATTACGGTGAATGTTTCCACTGAGTGCCATCCAACACAAAGGCAGCCTTCTAAAAACAGGAAACTGTGTCCTCATGCACCTTATTCAGCAGACCTGCCACTGTAATTTCTGGCTCTTCCTCAAAGCAAAATGATCATGAAAAGGAAATATAGTAATGTAGTGATGGCAAACCTATGGTACATGCGTTTTTCTTCTAGGACAAAAGAAAATGCTAATGTGTATGAGTGGTTTTTTCTAAACTAAAACCTCAGCATTGAGGTTTAATTGTAGTGTTGGCACTTTTTGATAAATAAGTGGGTTTGGGGTTGCAGTTTGGGCCTCTGTCTCTGAAAGTTTCGCACCACTGTTCTAATCAGTTCAGGACCTCAAGGCAGCCACACCATGCAACTAAAGACATTCACAGTAAAGGACTTCCAGAACTCCTGCAGAAAGTGGCAAGAGCAACAGGAGGAGCATATTCAATGTGAGAAGGTGAGGAGGTTACTGGCCACGTGTCTTCTACTATAGTAAAATATTTCCATTTAAACACTCACAGCATTTTTCAATTACACATCATATGTAATCAAGTTTATAACAGTCAATGTACAGTATATGCTATGAACAGTGATAAATAACATGGAAGTATTTTAAAGATAAACAGCGATCCCTCCAAAGCCACACAAATGCAAAGAGAGGGAGGAGAAAGAAGACAGAAGAGGGATGCAACAGTTTGAAAGAGGGTGCAGCCCACAGCACGCCCTGAGCTCAGGCACACTCCAGTCCCCAGTTCGGCAGCCAGGGGCAAGGCATGCACTCAGGAGTCACTGGTGAAGCTTAGGCTTCGAGTCAGTAGGTAGCTGTCTCCCGCTGAGTAACACCCGACTCTGTCCCCTCCATCACTCTCTTCTGGACAGAGGCCTGCAGTCCCCTTTCAGTAAACTTTGCCTGCTAAGGGCCATGACACAGTCACGGTGGTGCAGTCCTAGTAAGGGTGCTTAGCTGTGGCCCTTTCCTCCCCACCACATCCCATGCTGGAAGTCATAGTCCCTTAGAGGCGTTGATTCGTAAGAGGCCAATGACTTGAAGTCCAAATGGAAAAAGACCTCATGAAACAGTGTACTGCAGATCCCTATTTAAGCAAATCCCTCTGCTTTAGTGGAGTAAGAACTACTAGGAAACCAGGTCATTTATTTTCTAAGTAGGGCATGTTTTTCATCTTTTCTATACTTAGTCTTTTTCTTTAATCTGGAGGTGTGGGTTTCCGCATCTCTTGATGTTTGCCCTTGAATCCTGTTTCCAGGCACCCTGTGCAACTTCTCAGCAAGGACTGAGGTGGGGCAATCCTACTCACAGACCGGAGAGGGGATAAGAACCACTCCATCCTCCTGCACTGGGACGTGTCATTTCATCAATATCGTTGGGCCCTGGGGTCCTTTTGAGAAGACATAGCACATCTTTTCATGGTAAGCAGGAAGGAAATAAAGCCAATTAGAGCCCTGGGATACAAATTTCAATACTGGCTGAAAGGTTCTTCCCCCACCACCACCACCAATCTTGCTTTTGTAAACAAAGTTCTGGTGGGATAGAATCAGGGAAGCTACCTCAGCACCGTGACAACTGGCCTGGTGACCCAGCCCTGGCGACCATCTCCATGGGCACACTGTCGTCGGCCACAAAGGCACATGAACACTGTAGGGACAAACATTCACTCTGGCCCTCTCCAAGAGATCACTAGCAGCCAAGGCACAGAAAGCCAAACTGGGGAAGAACTGTACTATTAGGCCAGACAGGTCAGCCACTTTCTCAATGAGCCAGATCTTTACTGACTAAATTATTATCCTAGTTTCAGTATGTTGTGCCACATACAGGCACTGCAAAAGTACTGAGTGCTCTGGGATTTCTATTCTTATCAGAGGAGTGGCATAGGTTTTCTTCTGTATACATGTCTTTCCATAAGAAATAAAGATAGTGTGATTCTCAAACAGGGATTCAAAATTATATTGGAACTGTCTCTTAGCACTCTTCTTATTTTGCAATTTAACAAATAAATCTTGGGTGGGGGATTTAGCTCAGTGGTTCCACCGACTGCCTTGCAAGGTCCCAAGTTCAATCCCCAATACCAAAAAAAAACCTTCACCAGTTATAATTTCAAAACTGTGAAATAATTGCATGTATCAAGTCACTGAACCCAAAGGAATGGCAGAGTGGGAGGCACCCATGCCATGGCGCTCTGCCTTTGTAAGACAGGCTTCTCTCACACAGAAGGAACCTAGCAAAGGGCTTTCTGAAAGAATTGGAAGAAGGCACTGCTGTCACCTCAGTCATTCTTACAAACAAGCTATTGCCATTCCTGAGGTAATTTTCAGGGGGATCAAAAGCAAATGCATTTCAACAGTGGTCATTCACTCACTGAGTACCACCAGTAGCTGGAACACAGCCAGAGGTGCTCAGTAAACCATGGTGAGCCCAAAACACAGCCAATACCCAAAGAGCTCAGAAGAAGCCACCATGGGAACTAACGAATCATACAAATGAATGTAAAATGTCAACCATGACACATTATGAAGGAGAAAGACAAAATATTTCAAGAATATTATGATACAACAGGATGAAATAGAAGTAAACATATACAGTTTGCCTTGTGACTCCATGTACCTCCAGTAACCTCAAGCCAACCCCAGCTGAGTCCAATACAACCAACACCAGCACTCAGATTCATGCCCATAGACAAGAAATACATGCTGCTTGTGCAAAGTCACTGGTCTAGAGCTGACCGTTATGCAGAATTAACACAGTACAAACCAGAGTGAGTCCAATATACAATATACATGAAAAGTATGGTCTGAGAGGTCAAAAAGACCCACTAGATCCACTAGATCTTGCCACTTCACTGACGATACCAAACCTTAATAAGATAATGACAGGATTTCTCATTTTCAATTTGATGCCTCTCATTTACTCATAATCCTCAGGGTCCTTGACTTTTTCTTGTCCAATATTTGTCAAAATTGTGCCTCAGCTGTTAGCCTGGGAAGACTGGCGCCACGAGGGAGAGTCCCTGGCAGGCCTAAGGCCAGGACACAAGCTGTGTCATAGAAACGGTAGTGAGCCCATCAGTGCCTTTCCTCAAGGTGATAAAGGCCTAAAGCAGGGTTAGTAACATAGAATCCCACAAGTGAGTATGACGAAGCAGACACACGGGCCTCCGTAGAGCCAAGGAGTGCAGAGGATGAGACGTGGGTGGTGGGCAGGAGACTTCCAAAATGGCGGCAGAGATGGAAGAAGGGATAATGGCTTCTCTGAGACCCAGGACCGAGACTGAATGACAGTGATAAGAGAAGGAGGTGGACGTGAAGACAGGGGAATTACTGGCATCTGGAGGAAATAATTTGGAAAGATAAAAACCTTTCAGAGCACTGAACTTGAGGAGCAGCGTAAGTGAACCACAAATGCAGGCACTGGTGGGGACATGTGGCCACATGGATGTGCCCTCCATAAGCAAATGTGTCCTTTACCGAGTGCCCACACAACCCCTGTGAGCAGCTACATGGTGAGGACCCACCCAATGGACTCAGAGCTGTGGGTGACCTCCCTCTCCCGGAACCTCATGTGACTTTGCTGTACCTCCCCTAACCTCAAGGAGTCTCAGTGTGTAAAACTGGGAAGGAATTGTAAGTCGCCAACCTTTGCTAACGACAAAGAAACTGTTCAGGATCATACGACCATGTAGTGAAGAGGCAGGGCTCGATTTGCAGAGCGCAGACTCTGCTCCACCCCCACAGTCACATCTGAGTTCTCAGCAAACACATGCACCTTCAGCAGCCAGCTCCCCGGAGTGATTGGGAAAGCCACCACCTGTGTACAGGGAGGGGAAAGGTTCCCCTGTGTAGAGCGGTCACCAGGTGGGGAGTCAGGGTCACCCCCAGCATGCGCCTCATTCCCCTCCTCCATGGGGTCCCTGCACTGTCTCCATCATGAGCTCTCACATATTCAGTGTCTTCCAAGTAGGTAACTTTGGCCAGAAGTGCTCAGTGCCAAGCCCTGGGTCTTGTCCCAAGCTACACTGCTCTGACACATTAATTTCAACAGAGATTTCCTGGTGCTACTGTTCAGAGCTATGTAGATTGTGAGTGTTAAAACTGGGTGACACCACTCACAGACACCTTGATAAAAAACAATGCCTCTTAGAGTTGTTCAGTGCACCACCTGAACATTTGTACACTGAGGCCATGAAATTTATTCTTTCCGAACAGTCTCCATGGTAGCAAATAGACAGGAAATCATGTACATTCTGATTGTTTCACTTTTTAAAAAAATTATACAGCTTTATTGAGGTATAATTAATATATAAATAACTGCGTATGTTTAGTGTAAACAATTTGATGATTTTGGAAGTATCTACAGGAGGATATGATTCCTTTAGAAAACTTTATCTTGAAGTTTTAAATGCAGGTAGAATTTATTTTTAAACAAAAAGCTATTGTAATCAATAAGCCAAAAAAAAAAAAAAAAAAAGCTAGCTTGAAAGAATAAAGTAGCTGGGGCATTCATTGTCAGTCATTAACCTGATTTTCTAATGAATATGGCATTAGGCATTCATTAACAATCATTTGTGTTTATGTTGAGCAGTGGATGTATAATGAAGGTTGGTAAATGAAAGCAAAATTAAACCAGGGAATTTTGGACACTTATAAAGCAATTAACTTGTTTGGCAGTAATTACACATTGAAAGCTAAATCAAGTGCATTTAGAAAGCCACAAGAGTCACCACATAAACCAGAGGTGGTTTCCTCTAAAATAATAATACTAATAAAATCCCTTGCTTTCTTTCCAAATAAAAGAAAAAGGCAAATGTATGGTATAAATGACAAGCCAGGCTCAGGACTAATGAAAAGAACACATCACAGCCATATGTTAGAGAAGAGGCAACTTACCAAAAAGAAAAATAGCACACAACAGCCAATTATAAAACACTACAACAACAACAAGACAAAAACCTTTGCAACACAATCACATGAAAACAGGTGGTATTCACTGGAAGGTTCAAGTTTTTGCTCTGTGCACACACAGACAGGTGTGCACGTGAGCACACAGATCTAAATACTTGAACTGCCTCTTCATTGTGTGACCATAAAAAATGAATCCAGAATCAAGTATTTGAACAAATGACCACTATATCTCAGTGGCAGATTTTTTTGTTGCTTACAATTTTGTCTGCAGACAAGCACTTGATCCAGGTGCTTTCTTTGATTTAGCACATTGCTAAAGGTCAGTCACACATCCAGGGACTCCAGTTTTTACAACAGAAGGTAGAATAAGGTACTGTGGTCGATTTTTACAAAAGGACTCATGGAGAAATCATTACTGAGCTGATGATAAAGCAAAGGAAGTAAACACAAAATCCCATGCAGCCCCAAGATTTATCAACAGAAATGCTATTCCAAAAATATGCACAAAATCTAACGAGGCATTCAAATGAGGAATTATTTTGGAATTTTCTATCTTACAATACTCAGCCAAGAAATACTCTAGAGGTGCAGTTAAAGTAGGTGTGTGTGGGTTTCTTCCCCCTGGAAGGCTACAGTTTGACGATTAGACGGGAGGACCAATCTTCAGCTGAGCCCCTAGGTCTGATGGAAGGCACAAAGCTTTTCAAACTGGAGTCAACGTCTTGATCATCCTCAAACAGATATGAAGATTCATGAGCCCTGTGGGCTGACAAATACCTTTGCAAATAGGGGTTGAGAGCACTTGAGGGCAGTAACCAAAAGAAAAGTCCCCCAGGGACCCGCAAAGGGCAGCTGGCTTTGTGGGAACATTCGCCAAGTGCTCGGGTGTCAACTGTGCTGAGAGCAAATACTTGCTCTGCCTCTAGGATTGAAAGGGAAAATGGAAACCGGGACATAGCTTTGAAATCCCCGCTTAGGTCACTGAACTGCTACCAAATAAAAAATGTGTCAGCTACCATGGGGTAGTGCATTTCTTTTGCAAAGATGTGGTCTCTCCTTAAAAAGATATTTCTAAGCAAAGGATCAAAACATTAAGCTGAAAACCTCATTTTCACTTACTTGGACACTTTTTAAATAATTACATTGCCTAGTTAGTTCTAATCTAACAGGGAGCATTTCAGTTCCCATTTTCTTGATCTGAAAATTTCTTCCTGATTTTGAGCAAGATCGCATTGATGTACGAGGGCACTATTTCATTCTCCTTACAACAACCCCAGTACTGGCTTTTCATAGACGAATACATGTAAATATCAGGAGATTCAGGAAGTCCACTATTCTTGAATCAGCTGCTACCAATGCAGTGCTTCTCACCTGTTATTGTGCATTCAAATCCACCTGAGGACTAGTTAAAATGCGGATTCTAACTAGGGAGGTCTAAAATTCTGCTTAGGTCCCAGAAAATATTGTTTCCTAGATGACAAGGTACAATCCACTGATCCATGTAGACATTGCTGGTTTTAAAAGGGTCTGAGACCAGAATGAGAGGTAACTGAAGCCTTGGAAATAGATCAGATTTCCTCCAATGAGAGACCTGGAAAGTGTAAAGGACAAGAAATTAAGTAACAGAGCACTATCCAGTTAGAAATGAAATCGATAAGGAAGCGCTCTCATCACCACTATTTCTAATCATCTGAGATGATGATTGTTGCCATAGCCTTGCAGAGATTTCTCCATCCACTTGTCCAGCCATTGAAATCGAGGCAATCCAGTTTATCAAATAGTCATTAATATGCACTATAGTATGTTCAGCACCTATGATAAAAAAAAAATGAACAGCAATCCCCATAAAGTTCCTCTGGTATAATTACAGAAGAGCAGGATGAAAGCTCTCGTAGAAGGATGTGTAAGATATCGGAGGAGCCTCTCACCAGCCCCAACCAGAAGGATTTTAGACAAATGAGAAGTGTCCGGAGCCATTTCTTGAGAGAGCTGTCAGCTGAGCTGAATCTTAAACCAGATGCAAAAATAAATCTACTTAAAGAGCAGAAAGTAAGAGTGTTGGGCAGAGATCAGGATGGACGGAACTCTAGACTGGTAGAATGTTCTCACTCCCTTATCGGCCGCTCCCAGGCACAACAGCAGGTGCGTCCCCAAACAGTTTCCCTAAGCCTTCAGCAAAGAACTATGTGGCCCATTATTCTTATCATCACATGTTTTATAGATGAGAAATCTGAAGCTCAGGGAATTTAATGGCAGTCCCAGCAGCATCATTAAGTGGTGGAGTTGAGATTTTCCCTTCCCTGTGAGATCAGACAGGAGGGACTGAGACTGGACCCACAGAATGGCTGGCAATGCCAAAACAAACCTTCAGAGTTTGTTTTTTTTTTAAACTGACACCTTCTCTAGGCAGACACAACCCCACCATAGCGCATAGTTTGACCAGCAAATGCACCTGGATTTTAGCCTCTGCTTAGCACCTTGGCCTAGAGCCACTGTGTAGGACAAAAATGTATCATGGTGGCCCTGACTGTCATTGACTTCAGCTGGAGTACACAGTACATGGTCCAAGGGTGAACATAAAAACTGGATTCCAGAAGGAGGGTGAAGCGGAAATACAGGCTAGGGGTGTAACAGACATGATTTTTAGAGCCGTTTAACCATGAATGGAGAACAAGAGATGCGACAGAAGCTGGACAGGGCAGCGAGGTCAAGTGTTGACTTTTTCTCCCCCAAAATAATTAGAGAGATCTGGAAAGGCTCAGAAAGAGAGGAAGGGGGTGTGGAGGTGAGGAAGTAGGCTTAACGTACACAATAGTCAACTTTAAATTCAAAAGCATCAATTCCTAATTCTAATCCTCTCTTCAGGGAAAACAAAATCATCTAGGATTAAAGATTCTTTGAATCTAACAAGATGCAAACCTGATTCCTCTCAAAATAAGTACTGTGGCTCAAGGTTGGGAAAAAAAACACATTCTTTGTGTGTATCATGATTACGAATGGATTCCTCCATTTCTAATTGTCGATCACTGATTTCAGAAGCCCAAAATAAAAGGGAAAAATTGAATTTTAGCCACTTAAATAATTATGTTTATATAATTGCTGCTTTTTATCAAAGCGTGACTTGTAGGCAAGTTTCTTGTCCAGCCTTGTATATGCATTGTGTATTATACAAACCAAAACTGTATGTTCTTTGTCAACCTGTTTAAACAGTCTCTAGAGACAAAGCACTAAAATACTTCTGCAAGCAACTCTTTCCCTACTTTGGTTGGTAGAAAACCAAGGAAATCAACAAGTTATATTATGTACAGCCAAATATCAACAGCTTCATTATAAATGAATGATCATAATTCGTAAGTGTAGATAGACATAGTAGGCTTTTAAAATGACTAACCTTAGCAATAATTATCAGAAATACACAGAGTTAGGTAGTGGAGTATTGCAGCTTTGAACGTGGTTACCATTTCACAAGACTCATTGAAGTTTTAGGAACTGCCAGTCCAGTCAAAAGAAATCACAAATCCTTAACTAACATATGCTAACTTTTCTTTGAGGAACAAAAGAAGCATCTTTGTTTGTTCCTCACCAGCAAACACCCAGCTGCCTAAAAGGAGTCCTTTCACTGGCAATGTTAGTGGGGAAATTCAATTGTATTTAATTAAGTTCTTCCCCCAAAACGGCACAGAGAAGCATCAAAGAGGTTATCAGAGGTCAGATGCCTGTCATGACTTTCTGACCCTCCCAAAATGCAAAATAAAAAATAGTGGCATCCCTGCTGGTAAGTTGGGCTTCCACATTTGTGTCGCTCCCTTTCTGCTTTAATTTAATAGCAATCGGGACAATATGGCTGCTTTTTGGAAACAATAGGATGGGCAGAAGTTAGGTTTACAGCGCTGCAAGGGGGGACGATGGGAGGCAAGAGAGATGCACTGTGGCTTTTAAGGTTCCGTAAGATCAACATTTTGCTACCCACAGAAAAAAACTGGAAAATCTACTTAACATTCATTACAGTAAAAAAATGGACAGATGTGCATGTCTGAAATCTTATATTCCAGAATTATCTTAAACTGTCAGTTTTCTTATAGATCTTTTTAAGAAAGATATGCACATGGTTAAGATTTCTTCCCTACCCCAAAGTAAATAGACTATCTGGTTACACATTTAGCAGCTCTTTGATTTAAAATATTAAATATTTATGCCCCGTATCTTCCAAACTTCATAATTTTCACAAGTCTACTAAAACCCTTATAAGTGTATAAGCAACACACACTTTTAAGTGTATATTGACATGACCAGAATAAATGTATTTTACAGAAACCAGACAAAAGTTAATTAAGCCAAATGTTACTTGAAGTCTTGAATGTCTTATTACAAATGAGTCTCAGACACGGAATTTCCTTCCTAAAGCATCTCGTGTTTAAGAAGTCGTATTCTTAAGTGACACTGTAGAAAGAATCCTAGAATCTGAACCCCAAAAGATATCTTAAAGATCATTTAATCCAACACCCCTGGTAATGTTTGAATCCTCATCTCCCAACCTATTGTCCTGTTAGGTAATTCCACAAAGACTTTGAACTTGGTTTCCTCTTTCTACTCATTTCCAAAGAGACAATCTTATCCTGAGCACAAATTAAAAACCTAGACTGAAAAGAGATTTAGTTTTAAGATTAAAAGCCCCCAATTTTAATTCTATTTCTGCAATTCTGCAATGTAAGAGTTCAAGTAACTCATTTAATTACCCTGTCCATATATCAAAGAAAATGTAAAAAGATGTGTGTCACCATCTGTGAGTTAAGATCCTTGTGTTTTTGTGTACTGAGTTTTCCTATTGGTGCTTTGGGTCAAGAGAGCAAATCACGTTCAACCCGAACATCAGCTCAGGCCAACTGGGTGGTGGCTGCCTAGAGGCTCTTCCGGGAGAGGCTGTGACTCACCGCGTGAGTATCCCAGCCCTAAGCAGTCCCAGGACGGCTGGAAGCACACACTCATATTTATCATCTTTGCCACTGGTGCTGCCCTGAAAAGAGCTGCCAGAAGATCGTTTGGGATGGCAGCTTTGTTCCTGCAAGCTCTCAGAGAGCAGAGCAGGTGGGAACAGAGGGGTGGCTTCTGGAGTGGCTCCAGTCTTGGTGACGAAAGCAACAGACCTCCATCCTCTCAGATCGGGAGAAAAGAGGAGAAAAAGAAAAGCCTCCACCCATGCCCGCTCCCCCTCTTGAAAGCCAGCAAGAGGGGACAGTGGGGCAGGCTCAGCAAGCCTAGACAGCAGTCCGAAAAGAAAACTGCTGACCGACTAGACCACAGCCCGAGAGCACTCAGTTTTGAAACGCAGGGTGTCTGAACCGAGAGCTTGCCAAGCTAGCCCCGAGGACACGCGAGTCACTTCTAGCACTGTGCTACATTTAAGGCAAAGTGCAGAACAAGACTGCATTGAAGCTGTTTCCCTCCATCCTCATCCATTCGGTAGCACACGGAGCACCCAGATTCACTGGACAACTTTCTCCATTCTATCAAACTAATCTGCAACCAAATCATGTGCTACATATCTAAAACCCATTGATCCCTTTAGTAATAGCATCATTCTATTAGGGCTACATTTAACCTTATTAATCTTTCTTAATATGAAAAACCTTTGACAGAAACAATGATCAAAGAAATACTTGCTGTCGATGTTATTATGCAAAGCTACCGCCCTATTCCCCTTTCTGTAACCCACTGCTTTCGTTCCTCATGACATGGTATCTATCACTGGATACCAGAAAGTGGGTTATCCAAAAGTGAAATCACAGAAAACAAATTTAATGTAGACAATAATTGCTATGGTCTGAAATTTTTTGGCCCTACAAACTTCAAGTGTTGAAATCTACAATACAAATGCGTTGATATCATGAGGTAGAACCTTAGAGGTGACCAGACCATAATGGCAGAACCATCATAAGTGGGATTAGTCCCCTTATAAAAGAGTCTTCGGGGAGCTTTTTTGCCCCTTCCACCATGGAAGGACACTGCAAGAAGCCACCGTCTTCAAGACCAAGCACAACCTCAGTGGTCACTGAATCCGCCAGGTCCTTGACCTCGGACTCCGCAGCCTCCAGGACTGTGAACAAACAGGGATTTTGTTATAGCTTCAGGAATGGACAAGACAATGACATGCACATTTGCATCCACATGCACACATACACAAAGAGAAGGATAGAAAAAGATTAGAAACAGATTGAATCCCACATCCTAATTCCACTCTTCATATAAGCTGTGAAGGGGCCCACCGCTGTCTCTCCTGGTAACAGACTGAATGGCCTATGCAACAAATGTTTGCAACTGACTACCGTGCTCTGAGCTGGTAGAGCATAATTAAGCAGGCTACACTTGCACAGAGGTATGTGCCACATCTGGACCTGTTGCCAAGCAGCGGAACACCGTCTGATCCTCCAGGATGAAGCATGCATTTTGGAACTCATTCTGAAGACTAACATTTTCACCAAGTCTCCACGTTTAACCTGTAGGTCAGAATCAAAATCAGAAACGTGTTCCATTCAAGTAAACACTAAGAGCATTTTAACTCAGCTAAGCAGTCATAGCCAAATAAATGAGATTTTCGTATAAGCATGTGCTGCAGTGTTTGTCAGATAAACCAGAATACAATTTCCAGAGAGACTAAGCCCCATATCAGAGAGAGAACTCGGCTTTCCTTTCCACATGGTGGGATGTGTCACATATGAGGTAGGGAAACAGAGGATAACACGCTTCTGCCTTTACCTCCTCATCCCTTAGCTAGCTCTGTGACCACCAGTAAATAACAACAAGGAAGCATTTCTCAAATACCCGCACTGTGCTAGCCATTTCATATGTGCTAGATCTTTGCATCACAGTCCAGAAAGTATGTATTAGAGAATTAAAGTGGTAAGTAAAGCTTCCAAATATATATATAAATGCATATATGTGTATATATATACATATATATGTGTGTGTGTGTATATATGTGTGTGTGTGTGTATATATATATAAAGTTAAAGTTGTATTTTAGAAGAAACATTTTAACAATCTGAGGAAAAGGCATCCTTCCCCAAACATGAGAATTAAATTAGTAAGAACAGTAGGAAGTTATAAAGGCCAGTCAACACCAAGTGTTATCTATAAAACATTATGGAAATTAAACGAATGATTCCTCTGAGATCTTGGCTGCACGCAATCATAATGTAGTTGTAACTTCTCAGTTTCTTCTGAGAGAAGGCCACATGGCAATGCCTATGGCCCAGGACACCCTGACAATGTGGTCACTGAGGTGCTCAAAGAACCAGCCACCCTGTGAGGCTTCCCTGCATGTGGTATGGACCTCATGAGAGTCCAAGAGGAGATAGAGGAAAATAATATGTAAAGGAAAATAATTTGTTTACATTTTAAGTTGAAGTATGCATGTCTAGAAAGTATGTATGTCCTTTCTTTTCTTGCAGATTCTGGTGAAGTTGATAAAAGTAATATATTAGGATATAACTTCAGGCTTTCCCTACATCATTGGTCCCTCAAACAAGACAACCCCACTCCTGGAAGAAAGTCCAGGACTGGGACAGAGCAGCCATGCTGCACCCTGTCCTTGATGCTTTCCACTTTCAGCCTCACCCACAAGTGTAGCAGGATCAGCCAGAGAGGGCATTGCTTGAATTTTCAAGATGAGCAAGAAGGCCCACTTCTGTCCATATGTCACATCTGGTCAGAGGAGTGCTGTGGGGGGGTAACGTGAGACCCCCTGAATACAAACTTCATTCCCCTCCCACTACACTGGCCTAACACTGGTCCATAGACCAGTTGCACGTCTTAGCCATGCAGTAGATGTAGATCTTTGCTTTTCATTTTTAAGACAGCTGCCGGACAGTCTTCTGCAAAATATGACAGTCTGTGACTCAAGCTTTACAGTAAAATATGCTTCCAAAGTTTAATTTGGTTTCCAACAGGATTAAATGTGCCAAAACTTCAAACTGTAAGATATTCCTAATGAGAGACAGAATACAATGGTCACCTTACAGGAAGAGCAATTATTTAACAAGAATTCATGAATTACTTGCTGGTGTTTTCTTGTGGAGATGGGCACAGCTGCCACCCTAAGAAAGTGCCAAATTTTATTCTTTTCCCCTGTTTCCAAGAAGAGCAGCCACCCTCCCTCCCCTACCGCACACAGGCATCCTCACTCCCCTCAGATGGGTCACATCACCTCACAGGGATCCCTCAGGCAACCTGGTCTTTTTCCAAAGTGTTTCTCACTAGCCTTGGTGCATCCAGTGTGTGTCCGTGTGTGTGGCGGGGTGTCCCTTGGGTTGTTGGTCCTTATTATCATTAAAATTTTGTTATTCATAAGGGGGTGTGTGTCGATATAAAATAATTCAGAATTTGATGTAAAAGCAATGTAGATTTAACAAAAAGAGTTGTGATTCTCCAAGTCTTCCAACTGATCTGTACAACTGATGCAGCTCTCCAAATCTAGGAGACCATTCTACAAAGCAAAAGGCTGAGAGTATTCAGAATGGGGTGTTCAGAATGGAGTGTTCAGAGCTCAACAGATTGGAAAATAAGCACTTTCTCTTGAAATGATGGACACCAGGGATTCATCACCGGGCAGCATCTCTGCAGAGATTCAGAATGGTTCTTTTCAAGAAGACAGTGCAGGAATGATCAGTTCACTGGAATAAGACTCTTGAAGCTGGAGAAAGCATTAACACTGCACCTTATCCTACCCCTAAAAATGCGTGAGTTCATTCCCATCATGCTATGTTCACCACGCGTTCAAGCAGTTCAGACCGAGTTTGTTCTGGGGAGTAAATATGTAGATACGTTTGCTCTGACATAACTACTTTATGCCCACTACCACTTTGTGAAAAGAGTCTTTTGTTCCATACTTTGCAAAATTTTGGTTTTGTTTTCTTTCAAATCAGAGACCTTGAGAATTGAATTAGAATCCTTCACCTCTGTTTTAGTTTCTCTACCCTAAGCATTTATGTTTCAAAGCCAGAGAGTCACTGAGTTAAATATGTGTTTTCACAGTAATTGCACAAAAGATATTACAATTGTATGTGCAAGGACAAAAGAGTTTACTCAGAGAAATGGCCCATCCTTACCTTATTTTCAAACCTGAATTTTAAGAATTCTGTCTTCTCCTAAAGTCCTCATGTGCACTGGGCTGAAAGCTACCTAGATGCACCAGCACAGGAGCAATCTGAATATGGAAATGACTCTCTTCTTCAACATTTGAGAGAAACTCAACACTGAGCATAATAATTTCTCTCTTCTATCATTTAAATGTGAACAATCCCTGAGTCAATTTTTTGGGGAATTCCCCTCCTCAACTGTGCCCCGGTCTGGGTGTTGTCAGTGATCCATAGCTAAGCAAACCTGCCTTGGAACACTAACCGAGGTCTTTGCCTCTTCTCTCTCATCGCTCTTGCCCAGCCCACCTCCTAACATGACCTGGATGGATCTTCCTATGGAACATTAGCCTTCACCTTATCTTCCCTCTCAGAGATCAAGAGCTCTCCGCGCTCCTCTGCTTGGCATTAAGTACTCTGCTCCTCTCTCCGAGGCCCTCTCCAGCCTGTGCTGTCCTCCTGCCTGTACATGCTCCATATGCCCACCGTCCCCACCACACGTCACATGTTCCCAGCACTCACATTCCATTCTGCACCTTCGACTGTCCTCTCTCCATGTCTGCATCCAGGTCCTGATCTCATGACCCAAGAGACTGTGATTCACCTTTCAGCACTTGGAGAAGAGAGACAATCTTGTTTGTTTATTCTTTGATCCTCTCAGTAAGTGGAATGCCTTCTACTGGGTAAGTGTTTACATAAGATCAACTGGATGGTCAATGGATGGACGCAGAGAGGGATAAGGAAAAAATACTTGGATTGATGGGTGATGGGGAAGATGATGGACCACTAAATAAACAGGTGAGTGAGCAGGTGATTCAATGGTTGGTTGAATGAATGAATGAATGAACGAACGCACGATTATATGAGATTCAAGTGTCTGCAGCCACATATTCCAAAGTCAGTTGACACTGAAACAATTCTGGAAAAGAACATCCACCCACTAACTCTAATTCAGGCCTAATCCAACTTTGTTCACAAAGATATTTTTACAAAATTACTTTGCTCTTCTGCCTTA
Organism: Heterocephalus glaber; assembly: GCF_000247695.1. The sequence continues at coordinate 5,127,335 of NW_004624750.1, read as the reverse complement.
TGACCAGTTGCTATTTAGAATACCTGTGAATGTATATAGCTAATTCAACAATGACATTTAAATTAATGTAAACCTTGATACACTTCTAAATTACTATCTAACCAAATCTCCCTGTCACTGATTGGGAAAATATTTTTTAATACAGTAATCTTCATACCTGAAAAACAATTCAAGTTTCTGGAGCCATCCATTCCTCAGGACAGGCTTCCTCCTTTCCAAAGAAAAGGCCACAAAAGCTGGACAATAGTAGGCTTGCACTCTTCCTAGATTGGAGCGTGAACCACCTCATTGTCTAACGTGCAGGGCACAAATAGCTCCATCTCCAACTCAAGGGACTTTGATGCAGAATAGTGTTGGCTCTGACAAGTATGTTCACTGCAGTGAGAACTGATCGTTTACAGCCAAGAGGTAAACAGAGAGCAGAAACAATATTGTGAAACTCTTTTAGAAAGCACATTTTAGGTGCAACATTTGGTATGTTTATTTATTTGCAGCAATATTGCACAGCCTGCTTCTATCTACAATTGGTGAAAGTTGGGAATTCTCCACAGTGCTTCTGGTAGTCAGAACCCATTAAGGAAACAGAAAGGTAAACAGATGAGTACCAAGAAACTGTGGTAGAGGAAACATAACTTAACCCAGTCTTACGATGGAGTGTGTTAGGATTTGGATTGAAAAATGTCCTCCCAAAGGCTCATGGTTCAGAGGTAGGACTTGTGGAAGGTGATTACACCATGGGAGCCACCAACGTCATCAGTGAATTAGTCCATTGATGAGTTCATAGCTGAGTGTGGGCTGGTTGGGGGTGGCAGGTCCCAGGAAGTGTAACCGGAATGATGTATTCTCATGCCCAACCTCTGACCTCTCTCTCTGCTTCCTGGCTGACACGAACTGAGCAGAGTTTTTCATCTGTTGTGCCCTTCCGCCATGAAGTTTCTACCTTGGAGCCAGTTGGCTATGGACTGAAACCATGAGTCGGAATAAACCTTTTCCCCTTCAAATTATATAGGTCAGGCATTTGGGGAAAATGAGGTAAAGCAGGGGAGCTGCACAACAGAGAAAGATGGTGGCTCATTCAGAGAGCTACAAGGGTTCAGTGAGACAGCAGTATGGGGACGAGACAGAATTTAGTGGCAAATAAAAGCTGTAGAGAAAGCAGCGTGGATGGTAAAGGATGTTAAGAACTTGTAAGGGAGTTGGAGTTTATTCTGGAGCCAATGGGGGAGCACTGGAAGATTTTAAGCATTTGTAAGCAAAGATACATATGAGAAAGGCCACCATGGCTCCAATGTGGGAGGTTCATGGTATAAACTGGTTAGAGGCAAAGTCGGGACAAAGGAGAGATCAGTGATGAAGTAGGAAGCTTGCAGAAGTCAGGTCCTTCACCTCCCAAGGATGCTCCTGTGATCCAGTCGAACCCAGCATAGAGCATGCCGTTGATGGCTGTAAAGACCTGAATGACCCTAACTCTCCAAATGGCCCCTTCCCAGAATCCTCCAGGCTGGACTTCCCAATTCTCCAGTCCTGCTCCACACACAAGTCAGTCCTTCAGACCTGTTTGCATCCACTCCTTTAACTGAACTTGACTTCCCCAGCTTGACCTGTGGCCTTTTCAGAGAACACTACCTCAACATCACCCTCTGGTCATTTCCACTTCTGCCCATCTCTGGGGTCCCAAATCCTATTTTCCTCTAGTGTCTCTTGTAACTTCTCTGCCACAAAACTAAATTCTTGCAGAGAATTTCCTAATAAGAAGTTTTGGAAACATTAGTTGGGAAGATTTGCATTTGTTTCTCTTACACAACAACATCACTGATTAACACAACCGATGAGTTGCCCATGGTTCTGAATAATTCCCAGCAAAAGTACACAAATTCCACTCTTTCTTTCCCATTCCAGAAGGCCTATCAAAGTAAGAGTTAAAGGGCAAAGACTTGGAACATACTTCTATACATGTAAAAACTTTGCAAATTTTTATACTAAATTATGAAAATTACCCACAAAAATATCCTTAATTAATTACAATGCACTAGCACAAGAATACAGTTGGTGTCCTGACAGCAGGAAGCCTGGCTCATTCCTCTTTTCATCTTCTGTCCCAAAGCATCTTGCCTGCTGCAAAGGCAAAGTGGGGCCCATGATGACCAATAAGAAATGAGGAAAAGCGAGAAAGGAGAAACAGAATCTAAAAAAGACCTAAGGAGGCAAAAGAAAATTAAAAACAAATAAATGTGAACTTAAGAAGTCTTTAGAAACAAAATTTACTACATCAACATGATATACCAACCAGAAGTGGCAAAAGAACCAAAATAAAACTTGAGAAAAAAACTCATATTCCAATATAGCAGCCTTATTCAATATTCCGAAGCAACTGTTCCAAGCAATACTCTTGGGCTATAATCCCCTCTAGTAAGTGAAGGGTGAAGATCTGTCATCCATATAAGAGTTTCTGCAAAAAGATACAAGTTAATTGCTAAAATCGTCAAGACAACACTCTTCGGAAAGAAATGACTCGTTGCAAAATAACTTCAATCTTATTCTCCTGTCCTATACTCCTAGCACAGTCACCTTCCAAAAACTAAAGTAAAATGATCAGAAATTATGGCATTTCTCTCCAAAATATATTCATTGGAGTCTGAGGAATAAATTTATGTATACGGAAGTATTGAGCTTGATTAAATTTGCTGTTGAATTATTGAATCATTTCTTAAATAAAGAAAAAAGAGATGCTGCTCTGGAGGGTTACAATGGAATAAATCTGAGCAACAGCTCTATTTTTGGACAATCTCTTGTTCTATTCAAATCTCTTTAAATTCACTGAAATGAATTTGAGTCCTGTAAAGGTCGTGACTCAAAAAAGAAAAACCCAAAATTGATTTAAAGGGGCTAATCAAGGAGGAGATTTGCAGTACTTTTAAGAAAGGACATTCTGAAATGGAAGAGAATTGGCCAACAATTCCATTTAACTGAGCCACACGTTAATATAACAGCCAATTATTGTTCAACAAAAGCAATATCCAATTCATTCTTTTTCACGAGGTAACGACTCTGGGCTGTGAGTTGAGAAAATAAAACGATGGACTCCACACATGCCGCTGAGGAAAAGTGTGGGTAGGATTTGGGGCTTTTTACTGGATGCGGCACATTTCATTAGTGGATCTGCATCTCCTGCTGAGCTCTTATTTCTAAGCCTTTTGTGTGGGATTTTCCTTTTAAAATGATACCTCAATGCAAATGTTCACATTATGCAAGAAAACACTTCGCACATGTCTAAGAAACCTGTAGAATGGCCGTGGAAAGCACAGAAATTTTTTAAAGAAAAAAATAAGGGGAATAAAACAGAATATTTTAGGCTGCCCTAGCAGGTGTGTAGCCGGTAGTTGAAAACCTGCTCCAACACAAGCCAAGACTGTAACTGTAGCAAGAGAAAAAGACACTTGTGTTTCAATAATCCCAGCAAAACAAAATTGCAGACCTGGGAACATAAAAAAGAAAACGAAGAAGAAAAAGACACAACACCCTTCAAAAGAAAAATAAAACAATGCCCCCCAAATAGGCCCGATTATGTGGGTCACTGCATTCTGTGTATTCCCCCTGTAGCATTTTATCATGGTTACTGTTGCCAGGGGACACTCGATGTTCTCGTTATATATGTTTGTCTTTCACATCCACATCGAAGGCAGGTTTTTTTCTCCTTCGATGCCCCTAGAACTGTAACTGAAATAAAAATAAGGAATGGACCCCATTATTACACAAATACCTAGGAAGCAGAGGGAGTGACCCTCGTGGGTCACTATGTTGTCCCGGGGAGCATTGATGCCCTTGCTCCAGGGCCCCCCAGTCCTTTGTCACAGGGTCAAAGCCAGGACCTCAGCTGAGTATCCTCTGTGAAGAATTAACAAGTGTGACAATTTGAGGCCCTCCCCCCTCGGCCCCTGGTCCTGCCTGCCTGAACGCTGTAAATAGAGACATCTGGATAGAGCCCTTTCACTGCAGTAATTGAAAATGAACACGGATCAAGTTCTGGCCTGTTGTATTCATAAATCTTGTGGCTTAATTACATTAAAGGGAAATCTAGAGCCCAGCACTATGGAAACTGCAGATATCGGATGCTTGAATCATGAATCTTTAAGATAAGTGGTTTTTCTCTCCTCATCCCACCCCCCACTCTTTAGTTGGGAGTTGAATGGGAAATTTTCAAATCAAGCCTTCCAGTATTAATGCACAAGGAAACTTCTGAGATTTTGTGTTCTACTATTTGTACATGTGCTTCCTTTGCCTGTTCGCTGGGTGACATCTGCAACATTCCTCCAAGCAGATCAGCATTTTGAGGCTTAAAATGAGACACATTTCTAGGATAACAAGGACAGGTATGACAGATATTTAAAATATGTTTTCCCCCCAAGTTGAGCAAAAAAGAGCGTGCATCTAGTTAAAATTTAATGAGTTTCAAAAAAAAGGATTATGGCAATTTAAGATTCCAAATGAAGTCAAAGCTCTCTGCATCCCCTCTCATGATAACAAGTTGAGAATTACACTCCTGGGTAGTTCTACTGAAGTTTGTAAATAACTCATCTTGAAATTTCATTTTATTGCTTAATGCAAAAATTTATTCACTCCCTTATCCAAAGATGGATTTAGCTATGTGCATGACACTAGAGTTCTGTTCTGTGTGTTTTTAACTCATGTATGAGACAGCATCGGGGCCACTTTGGGAAATGAGTAAGGGAAGGGGGTCACAACTGCCCTTACCCCAACAGTGCCACAGGGTCACCAGGCAGAAGTGAATGCTTGGGAGGACACAATGCTTGGGGCCACATCTCTCCCCACAGAGCCTCTCACACACCTTGGGCAAGCAATAAATGCAGTGCAGGTGAGCTCACGAAGCAGCCTGCAAACTGGACTTGCATCTCTGGGTTCACCATCTGTGACTACCATCCCTTTGTCCTCATTCCTCTGTGGTTACAACCAGCATCTCAGGAGAAAATCACTGAGTATAAGAACATGTCCAGGAGCCACAAGGAGGCAGGAAGGCTAGTTGATACTTACCAGGAATCCAGTCTCCCCTACACTGCATTAGGCTGTCCACACAGTCCACCGGGTGTGCTCAGCAGCCTGCCAGTTTCCTAGATTGGGAGACTGTGGCTCAGAGTGCTCAGGAGACAAAGACCGCGGGGCATGATGGGATTGGAAAATTACAGGCGCCATTTTGATGCTTACCTCCATGTCACTTCCACCAAACTACAAAACAGAAAACCTTTGGTAGAGATCTACCATTTATAAAATGCTTTCTTATGTATCACGGGTAGCACAAATCTTGTGGCAAGACCACGAGCTCAGTGTCCGTACCTGTCCCAAACAATGTCACCTCTCTTGCCTCTCAAGGGGCTCACACTTAAACGGGGTAATGAAAACAGCCAACATTCTCAAAAGGAAGCAAGAAAACATACCTTCTTATTCCTACTGTTACTTTTCCCCTTTCTGCGAGAAAATCTCAAACACATACCAAAGTGGAAAGAAGATAAAATGGTCAGCTATGTGTGCGCAATGCCAAATTTATACATTTTTAACATATGACAATCTTGTTTTGTCTGCCCACCTCCATATTTTATGGGGTGATATTTTTAAGCAAATTGAGAACTCACTCTTAACACTCCGATTGTGATGATACTAACATTTATTGAATATTTACTATTTTCAAGATATAAGAGGTTGACATAGTTGTTTCACTTGATTAAGAAATAACATGAATCAATTATACAATTATATATGAATCTTATACGTGAGATAAATTATATTTTGAATATCCTCTAACCTGTTACGTTTATTTTTTAATGCATTGAAATTTGAAATTTTATCAAAAAAGTAACAACAAAAAAGATGTTCTGCGTTGAGATGAGGTGTTTTGAAGGAACCGTTTGCGGAGTGAACTAAGAAAATCTAATCACTGTAATGAAATATATAGACAAAGAAAAAAAGATATATACTACTTAGCCTGTTCCATCATAAGTTGTCAAGAATAACTGTGTTATTATTCTCTTATGCACATTAGCTTTTAATGATTGTTTTCTGTTGATTTGTCTTTCTAAAAGCCTCTCTCTAGGAACCTACTAAAACTGGGGTAGGTGTGTTAAGGGGCTGGAGAGGTAAGGTTCATGGTCTCTAAGGAGACCTAAGTCCTATAAGGAGGTTACTCTGTCTATATATTGTGGCCTGAATTGTGTCCCTCTCCCAAATGTGTACATTGAAGTCCTAATCCCTAGTACTTAGGATATGAATACATAGAGATACAGGCAAGGTTATATAAGGTCCTGAGGGGGGACCCTAATCCAGTATACCTGGCATCCATGTAGGATGAGGACTTGGGACCCACCCATGCATGCCATGAGGGAGACCATTGGTAAGCTAATGAGAGAGGGCTCTGGAGAAATCAAATCTGCTGACACTTTGGCCTTAGACTTCCAGCCTTCAGAATTGTGAGAAAACATTTTTTTGTTGTTTAAGCCATCCAATCTGTACTAGATTTTATAGCAGCCCTGGGAAACTTATACATGATAAAAACAGATTAAAACAATAAAACAGCAAATCACTCCAGGCCCAGAAGAACTACTCATGTAGAACCATGTAGCTTCCTTCCATGTCACACTGTATGGTAATTGTTTATTTACCCAACTGTATGATCCAAGCGATGAGATCCCCAACAGTAGGGTGTGCATTTGGTTGCTGTTTTTCCTCAACATCTATCATAATTCCTGTCATGCAGTAGGTGGATATTCATTAAACAAACACCACGAAAAATTCTTTAACCTCCCTTTCCTGTATAGCAAGGTAAGCAAATAGTTAATGACACAAAGTTCTTCTTTATAGATATTGATAGCTAATAAATGAAAAAGGAATGATAGAATTAGGCAATAGCCATATTGCAACCCTCAAATGCAAAAATAGGTCTAACTAATGATTAAAAGTGGACTCTGCAGTTATTTTGCTTGGTGGGTGGGAAATTTACAATGAAGAGATCATGTTGAGACCATCTGTCTTAATTACTTTCTTCCTCACTGGGACACAATTTCTGATACCCACAAATTAAAGGAGGGAAAGTTTATTTTGGCTCACAGTTTGTAAAGTTTCAGTCCAAACTCTGCTGGCTCCAAAGCAGGGTAGCCGGGCAGAAGAGCCTGGCATCAGAGGCTTGCCTATAGTGTGGCACTCTGGAAGCAGAGCCAACAAGGGAAGAGGGAAGGAGGGCCACACCCCCAGTGACCCTCCAGACAGGCTTTATTTCCCAAATCACATTTAGCTATAAATTCATCAGTGGACTCATCCACTGATAAATATCACACCCCCGTGATCCAATCAGCTCCCAAAAGCCCCACCTCTGGGTGCATAAGGCTTTGGGGCATCTAGATATAAACCACAACACTATCTAAACTCACTGTTCCATATCAAGATGTATACAAGGTAGATGGATAGACACTGAGTAACTTGTGACTTGGCACAAGACTTCAGCTTATTTGAAGAATATTCCCTAAGAAATTGGACCAATATCTAATCTAGCCTCCGCATCTACGTCTTTACAAAAACAAAGGGGATAGAACAAGGTTAAAGAACACTGCTGTCACAACCAGTGAAATCCAAGAAATAGGAGGGACATTTCGCAAAGAAATGGCCTACCTTCTCTAACAAAGCAACAGGAACTGGGGCTGTAGCTCAATGGCAGAGCACTTGCCTAGCATGCCCAAGGCCCTGGGTTCCATCCCCAGTGCCAAAAACAAAGCAAAAACAATGGCACGGGCCAGAAGGAAGGAGAGAAGGAAACTGTTGTAAAATAATGTGAACTTAAGAGACATAATATGTGCAAAATGTGCAACTTGTTTTGATCTTGATTTAATCTTACCAAAGGTAAAAATAAAATTTCTGAGACAGTTCTGGTCAAGTAAATGCTGACTAGCATTCTAAATTGTGTTGATGACTCACTCTTCATCTTGCTAAGTAAGGTCAAAGTGTAAATATAAGTGTTGCCTTGGTTAACGAACTTCATTTGTTTTATGATTTTGAGGAAGATGGCCATGTTTGTGTTTGTCACCTGATGTGGAGTTTGTGAACAGAAGCAAATTTTTGTTGAATACTTTTATTTGAGAATCGAATTGTTTGCCATTAGCACAGACTATTCCGTAAAATGCTGTACAAGGCCTTTGACAATTTTCCTACTGTGATGTTTGCTGGATATGTACTCTTTCTGGATTTCTGTGTTGCAAATATCCTCTCCCACTTGGAGCCTTATCATTTCATTTTCCTCATAGTTCCTAAACAAACAGAAAAATTATGTACTATACTTATCAAGACTTTTCTGTTATGGTCAGTCCTCTTAGATCTTATTTATGAGCATCTTCCCTAGTGTGGGTCATAAAGCTGCTTTTCTATGTGGTCTTTTTAAAGTTTTATAGGTTTCTGTTTTCTAGATAAGTCTCATTCATGTTGAATGATTTTGTATATGGTGTGAGGTAGGAGTCGATTTTCTTTTTTACCCCTCGGTGGGATAATTGGCTGTCCCAGCACAATTTAGTCTAGCCCATAGTTTCATCACCAATCTGCAGTGATAGTAATAATAAAAACAACCAAAGCAGCAGTTAATTTTTACGCAGTACTCACTGCTCACCAGTCATACTTCTCAGTGGTTCACATGTGATGCCAGCTCCCTAATGTGCTTTGCTGACCATGAAAACTCTGTCAAAAACAAGGCCTCTGTATTTGTGGTTATTTCTCCATAATCAAGTTTTAATTGCTATATATTTACAGTAATTCCTGATATCCAACAGGGCAGTTCCTCCCAGTGTATTATCCCAGGAATATCTTGACCATCCCTAGACTTTGTTCTCCCATCTAAATTTTAGAATGCTTTACACCTCCAGTTTTAATGAAAAAAATTCACTTTTAAATGGAAATGCATGAATTTTAAAACTAATTGGCAGAATGACCATGATAATAGAAAGTAACCAAATATGAGCACATTTTATGTTTTATATTTTAGAATTTAATGTGTTTGGAATATTTTTTGTGATTTCTTTTCATCAATATTGTCACTTGATTTTAAGCATTTTTTGTAAATGATATGTTATTAGACTTTGCTTCTTACTGGTACATAAACTGTAATAAATTATTTATGTTGATTTCACATTTTGATTAAATACTAGAGGTGGATTCATACTTTATTTTTGGTGTGGTGAATTAATTGATTTCCTCACATTAATCTGCCCTTGCTCTTCTGAAGTAAATTTAACGTGATAGATTTGGTTTATATTTGTGTTTAGGATTTTTGTATTAGTGTTCATGAATGAGATTAGACCATAACTTTCTTTTTCTGCACCACCTTTTTAATTTTTGATCTCAATGTTATGTGCTAACTAATTTTCTAATAATAGTAAGCCATCTTTCCCTCATGGAGATAAACTCAATGATCTGGATTCAGTTTAGTAATATTTACTAACATTTTAGATCAAATTGTTGTATCAGTGTTCATAAAATTGTTCTGCAACTATTCTCTGTATGTTTTCTTTGACTGGTTCTGATATCAAGATGACAGTAACCTCAAAAATACTTTGGGAAAAGAGAAGATACAACTGTTACATTGCGCATTGGTGGTGTTGTTCCACGGCAATTCTGAAATCTCACTGAGCAAATGTTGCCTGGCAACCCTCTCCCTTCTACTGGGAATATGTCCCTGCTGAGCCTCCGATGCTCCTCTAGGAGCAGCTCTCATGCCTACCTCTGCCAGCTGCTTCTGTGTGGCTCCTGGCTCTATACCTTGAGTTGTGATTCCTTTTTTTCACAACCTCAGGCTTCTTTTGAAAAACAATTGGATTGAGAGGAGGTGAACCTTCTGGGGTGTCATACCATTGCCCCCAGTGCTGAGGAGGTCAGTCATAAAAGCACCACCAGCACACATTCTCCCCCCTGCCCCCGGCCCTGGTGAAATGAGAAGACACTTAAACAAGTCTCAAAACCAGACAAACACAGAAAAAAAAATAGAGAAGATGAGCATGATGGAATCCCAACACAGGAAACAAATGGAATCCATAAAACAGATGCAAACAGATTTCCAGGAGATTAAAAACTCTACTGAAAATTTACACAGCAGAATGAGCCAATTTGAGGACAGAATTTCAGATATAGAAGATAAGATTGCAATTAGTGACCAGGAAAAGAAAAATTTCTTTAAAATAGTAAGGGACCATGAGAAATCAATCCAGCAACTGCTAGATGATGCAAAGAAGAATAACATAAGACTGATTAGAGTCAATGAAGAAACAGAAGAGAGTGCAGATGACATAAAAAAAGCTGTTCACAGAAGTGATGGCAGAAAATTTCCCAAGCAGGGGAAAAGAACTTGACATACAGATAAGTGAGGCATATAGGACTCCGAATAGCCTTGATCAAAAAAAAAATCTACACATAGACAT
>NW_004624750.1:5080119-5112963 GCF_000247695.1 Heterocephalus glaber | reverse complement strand
TAAATAAGGATTAAAAGGTATAATAGATAATGTGAAATAGGAAGAAAAGGGGCAAAGGGGAAGGGGAAGTGGGAGGGATAGGGGAAAGGAAAGAAGGGAATGGAATTAATATGAGAAAATGAAAAAACTGAAAGTCTTTATAAATAGGCAGGGATGAAGGGGTTGAAGGGAGGGCAGGGGAAGGGGGAAAAAATAAGAACCAAGAGAGATTATGTAAAGGTGGAGATTTCCAATGATGAATGTCATTATATTGTATACCTAAAATGTACCAATAAAACTGATTTTAAAAAAAGAAAAAGAAGTGGATTGTATTGGCAATTGAGGAACTCCCTCAGCCTCACTTCCTGTCCATAGAAAGTTAGGGGCCCAGAAGCCATTTTGAAATTTATCCAATCAGCCAATCAGTCATTTATTTCAGATTGACGGAGGGTTTTTTGGTACAATTCATTCAAGAATTCTGTGTACATTTTTTTATAAATCTGACCCTATGGAATACATTTGCTTTAAAAAGCCACAGCCACAACTCCACAATTGTTTGCAATGATTCTGTCTATCTATCTGCCTATCATCTTTCTATCTATATTTACTTAGGGGGTGTCACACTGCTGTGCTATAATGTCTGTAAGAGCATTAGGAACGCTTTTCTGTCATTAAAGGATCGATTAGGCATCATCTTAATTCTTTCAGAGGTTTTAAATAGTCTTCCAGCCACACCTTTGAATTTATCTATGATTCTGAGATCTAACTCACTTTTAGTGTCTTTTTTCACATAGAGAGACTGGAGAATTCACTTTATTTTCTCATGTGGCATGTTCTGTTCTCTTTGTGTGCCCTCTAAACTTTGCCTGCAAACTGATCATTTCTTTCTTAACCTCACCTCTTTGTTGCATACTGTTTCACCCACAATTTGGGGAAATCGGCTGAAACTTTTGGCATTCTGCCTGGAAATCACCTTAGCCAAATCCAGACATCACTGGATCTGTTTTTCTCTTCGGAGGTAATGCAGGCAATAGTGCTGCTGGTTGTTTTACTACATAACCTCTGTCACCATTATCCAGCCTTTGCCACCGATTTGCTTGCCATTTTTCTAACCTCTGCTTATAACCCAGTTGCAAACCCAATACTACATCTTTCAGGTTTCTGTTATTCTAATACCCCATCTCTAGATACCAATTTTTTTATCAGTTAATTACTGCTATATGACAAACCACCCTACAATTCAATAACTTAAAACAACAAGCATTTATTGCCACTTATGAATCCATCCATCAGCCGGAATCTTTATGAGTCACCCGAGATGTGGCTGGGTTTTCTGAGCTCACTGATGGGACAGGACGGGACGCTGGGACCCAGGATGTTCTTATTCACCTGCCTGGTGCTTGTTCACCTGTGAGCAGAAATGGCAGGCCTGACTGAGTTACGAATCTTTCACCTCCAGCAAGCTAAACTGGGCTTATTCACATGATGGTGTCTGGGTTGCACAAGCATGGGTGTGTCCCAGAACTCAGGGCACAGCTCACACCTGCACACCACCAGTTCCACCACCATCATTTCCCATGTTTTAATCACTAAAGCGAGTCACAGAGTCAACCCAGATGCAAGGGCTAGAGAAACAGACTGCATCTCTTGGTGCAGAAAGCTGCAAAACCCTACTGCACATGGCGTGGATTTAGGGAAGAGTCCAGAACTGGTAATAGAGAAAGATTTCTTTAGATCAATTTGATACAGGGAATACTCCAAATTTTCTAGAGGAGTTTGTGTAAGATTGGAATAATCTATTCTTTGAATTTATAGTATGACTTGCCCTTAAGATTAACTAGAAGAAAAAAAAAAGATTAACTGAAATTTGGACCAGGGATTTAGCTTGGTGGTTCCACTGCCTTCCTCACAAATGCAAGGTGGTTCAATTCTCGGTACCAAAACAAAAAAGATTAACTGGACCCTGTTAGGAAGTTTTAACTTCTTACTAAAGTATCTATTATACCAAAAATTTAATTTCTCTAATGAGTTTGCAGGTCTTCCATTTCTTTTAAGGTTATTTTTTATATTTGATATAAATGTTTATATGAAGTTTTATGTAATTTTATAAATTTCAAATTTTTCATTTTATGTGTTTGTCAAATTTGTTGATATAAAGTTGTTTCATTTCCTCATAATCATTCAAATTTCTGAATTGGTACTTACATCCCATTTTTCATTCCTAGCATTACTTATTTGTGATTTTATTCTTTCTTTCACTGATTCTTTATGTCTCTTGGGAAAAAAATTTATGCTTTTTTGTTCTTTTTCTCAGGAGGAGAAAAAAATGGATGAACTTATATGTTCATTTTTTATCCTGTAAAGCTTCAATTACATGTGTCATAAATTGGAGACTTTTCAAATATCTACTTGTTTTCTATTGAAAAGCACTTGTACAATACTCTTTTTCACTTTTTCCAGGATGAACTTCACCAACTGAGCTATCCGGGCCGGTATCCTCTTCCTATGAAGCACATTCCCCATGTGGCATTGCTCTTCTCACTCACATGGCTCTGGGAAGACAGCACCTGCAAAGCTAAGTGCAACAACTTCATTCTGAGCTCACACACAGGCAGCGGAGACAGTAGAGTCCAGGGTGCATCGCCAGTTGGTCCCCTAAGGCTCAGGACACGTTCTCAGGGCAGGTTCTCAGGGCAGATGGAGTCTTCTCGGTCCACACCTCACATCTCACCGCATCCACCCAAGCGAACCCCCAGAAGCAGGGCACACTGCTCTAGGAACGAAGGGAAGCTGCCTCCCCAGCACATCCTAGAGTTACTCTTGGAAACTACAAGCAAGGAGAGGGAGGTGCTGGGTCACCACAGCTCCTGAGGACTTCTCCTGCACTTCCTGTGTCCTTATTGGTGATGTCACTGACTCGTCTAGAACAGAGCCTCCTACAAGACAAAGGCTTTTGACACTTGTAGAACATTTTCTGAAAGTCAAATGATTTTCTCGAAGGTTGTCAAAAGTCAGTATAAAAACTGTCCCTGCCTGATTTAGTGCAATAATGTTTGTTTTCAAAACTCCATAGTTTTAGAACTGTTGCCCTCTCTGCAAGGAACTAGAGACTTTTAACTCCTTATTTACCACTCTGAGGCCAACAGCACAGAGCACACGTGAGAAAACAACCCAGAACCAAACACAGTGGGAATTAACATCAGACAGCTCTGATGTCTGCCATGGCCCTGACTATGGTTCCATGGAAATCAATGAGTGCTCAAAAGTTGAGGTTATAAGAGACCTTAGAAACCGGATTGTAGTTTCCTCTTCCATCTGAACCTGTCTTGTGTCTTTCTTCAAGAACCACCTCAGGGATTCAAGGAGTCTTACTTATTAGGTTAGTAAATAAAATAATCTAGGAGAGTCCTTTGGGCAGTCATTGGTTACTTATGTTTTCTCTGATTTTTACAGTAATGCAATCTACCTTGAAATTTTGATCAGGATGATGAAAATATTCTTTGATCCACTGTTCTGAAAATGCAGCTTCTAAGAAGGCTAGCTGGTCCACATAAAATGTGTGGAAAGGAATGCCTGAGGCTGAAATCACCTTGCCCTGTTGTGATCTTTCCTCAACTGGCCCACAAACAAGTACTGAAGAAGAACATCCTGTTGCTCTGAACCCCTGGAAACTTTCTTTTCTGTATCTTCTACTTGCAACTTACAGCACATGCTGGCCAGGGGCTGATTCTAGGACAGCGGTAGCAAACCCCGGGCACGCATGTTATTTGTGTTTCTTTAAGACAAAAGATGTTAATGTATGAGTTGTCTTTTTCTAAACTAAAACCTCAGTATTCAAGTTTAATTGCAGTGTTGGCACAATGCGATAAATAAGTGGGTTTGGGGTGGCAGTTTGGGCCCTCGTCTCTGAAAGGGTCGCCATCACTGTTCTAGGAGTTTACAATTGCAAACTGAACCTGTAGATAAGACCGAATTTCTACGTCATTTTCCCAAAGGAGAAAAAAAGTAACTTTTCATACATTTATTATAAGAAGCCACTGTCAGAGTGCATCGTCCTTTGCTTCTGTTAGGAAATTGTTTTCAGTTTTCCATGATTATGCTCCAGAAGCTGTTAGCCTTCCCCCTTCCTCTGTGGCTTACAGGTACAGAAAAATGGACCTAACAGCACTCTGCCTTGTCCAGCACGGCTACCGTAAGCCCCGTCAGCTGACTGACCCGCTCGAGACACCACCAGAGAAGAGGCAGCCACTGCGCCTGCGCTTCTGGCTGAAGCTGTTCCTTCTAAATTGTGTCCTCCACTTGTCACAGCAGTGCCTCACAGCTGTGTCAGCCGGGTCAGCTGAATGTGGACCTACATGTGTCTGTTTTAAAATATACTTAGTTCCCATGCTGTCAGAAACATCTAGTTAAGTTGCCTAAATACTTTGGTCTTTCTAGCATTTGACTGGTTGCCATGGTAACAGATGTTCAAGCTAGACACTTATAATTTTATATTAAATTATGTTTTCCTCCTCTTCCCACAGACTTCACATTTATATCCTCCATCCTCTGGGGAGGGGATGAAGGCACAAGTAACAATTCAATCTTCTTTGTAACACATTTTTTTTTGTTAAAAACTCCACATTGCACTGAAAAATTCGGTCATAACTTAATGCTACTTCACATCACTCTGATGTTTAATAAAACCTGAAAATATTGAGATAATGGTCCCGGCAACTAAGAAGAAGAGGGAACTAAAGCATCGGGCTCTGTTGCTTGGCCTCCAACTGCACTTCAGATGAAATTAAAACTCCACAACTCCACTGACTGGTCATCTTGAGACAAAGAACAAAAGCTTAATCACATATCTAGACAGGGCAATTACAGTCAAGACCACAGAAATCTAATTCTTCCGACACATCCACCCATATCAACCACGTTTGGAACTGCCGTCTGTACTGAAAAGACGCAGTGTCTGTACAGAGTCTGTGCTTTTTAATCCTGAGACATTTCACATGAAGAAGACACTGGGGCCATGGGAGGTTAAACCCAGAGAGCTGTGGAAGGGGGACCTGCCCTCTCTGTCGGCACTGAAACTCATAGGTTTCAACGTTTCTTTTATGAGGGGGAAGAAAACAACATTTTTCCAAGAATTCACTGCAAAACTGCTCTCTGCAAAGTCATGTGGTAAAATAGAGAACGCTGCGGGTGTGGAATAGCCAAGATCAGTCCCATACCAGCTCAGCTTCTTACCACAGTGTGACACTGGGCTCATGACTTAGCCTCTCTGAACCTTACTCCCCACTTTGGAGAAAAATACCTGCCAGAAATGAATTCTCAATTAATAATCTAATGAGATCTCATATCGAAAACAGAGAGCTCGGTACAGTCTTGGCAATTATTCGTTCCTTTTGTTCTCCTGTCTCTATAGGGAATCCCTGTGTTTGAAAGAAGTCTTCTTCATGCAATTTGGGTGGGGCACAGGGGCCCTGTAACCAGCCCGTCTGAGGATGTTATGAATTGCTCAAGGGCAGGCACAAATGGTTTATAACCAAATCTCCCTACTCAGGGAAGGACACCAGATGACCACAACTGCCTCACACTCTTTAAGAACCAATCCTTTTTACACTTACAGACTGAAAAATTGGAACTCTGGGGAGTTCTCTGGGAAGTCCCAAGTCTACCAGCGAGGACCAGGCCCCCAGAATCCTGCCATGCTGGCCCCCGCCGAGAGCAGCCACTAGAAGGCACTGTCTCCTGGTAGATCTGAGAGGAGCATACTCAGTCCCGCCTCAGCTTCCTAATCCAGCTTCATATTGTCTCCAGTTTTAAACACACCTTAAATTAAAACTGAAATATTTGACACAAACCTGTAATACCAACACTCTGGGTGGCCAAGGAGGATTGCAAGTTTTAGCCCAGCTTGGGCAACTTAAAAACTTAGGAAGAACCTGTCTCAAAAAAAAACAAATGTAGGGCTGATATGAAACTCAGTATAAAGGCCCTGAGTTCAATACCCAGTACTGGAACAAAAAGCAGTTAGATGTATAAAGCCAATTTGCTATTAATGAGGTCTTTTTAGGAAGCAGCGTATGAACAGACAGCCTCTGCTGACATTGACTTGGCTCTGCCTGGAGCCCTTACCTTACCACGCCTAGAGGACTCGGATGGCTGGGCATCACCTGGTAGTGAGGACTCTCTCACCCCTGCCTTCCTCCACATCGAAACTGCCTTGACACATGCCCTGTACCATAAGCCTCTTCCCGGGGTTCACCCTTTATTTTCATCCCCATCTTCCTGAAAAGTTCAGCCCAAATTACCTTAACTCCAAGGACACAGGGCCAATAAGGAGCTCCAGTTAATGCTTTCTGCTATGATAAAAGAATCCCAAAGTCTCAGTGGCTTTCCATAATTTTTTTATACCCAGCAATCCACGAAGCTGTGTAGCAGGCAGCCTTTGATACAATGATCTAGGGACCTAAACTTGGTCAATCCATAGGGATTTGAGGACCTTCTCTTCCAGCCAGTGGCAGAAGAGTAGGAATTCCTAGGAAAGTTTTCATGGGCCAGGCCTAGACAAGGCTCCCACCGCTTGCACCATATTTTTTGGAGAGAACAAATCGCATGGCCACATCAAGTTGTGAGAGAGGCCAGGAAATGCAGCCAGCTGTGAGCTCAAGAGAAGAGTAAACAGATTGCTAGCACCTCACGGTCTCTGCTGAGAGGCTCCCTCTGCCCTCTGCCGAGGCCCAAGAGCCGGGGTCTTGGGCACTGCATTTCTCCGTACCGATCAGCTACAGTTGTTTGTTTGTTTGGTACTGGGGATCGAACTCAGGTCCTTCCACTTGCGAGGCAGGCAGCGGAACTACAGAGCTAAATCCTCAGCTCAGCTACAGTTTTATTTCAAAAGTTTTCCGAAGTTGGCTTCTGACCCTACCCACAAAACCGGGAGCTGTTTGAAAGTTCAGCTTTGAGCACTGAGTAAATGTTTTCAAGTGCAAAATTCCTATGAGAAAATGTGTTTTGAGTTATAAACAACCTATTAATAAAATAGTCTTTTGTAAGAAAACCCATCTGTGAGTTAGGAACTAAATATATACGCATGAGCATAAATGCATATGTTATATTTTGCAAAACCTTGAGCTAGTGTGAAGTTGGATAGAAGGTAATTGGTGATGGCTCTCATCCTCTAACAAGATTACGCACTTATCATCAGGGAGGAATGGCAGAGGCATGGAAGGAAGTGTCTCGAGGGATTTCTCCCGACAGTCTATCACCTGTTGCAGATTTGATATAGAACAACTTAACACCATTAAGTACAAACTGATTTAAAATACTGTCTCCCATCAACCTCCAGTGAAACAATACAACACTTTATGAGAATAAAATTTTGGACCCTGTTCATTGAATTGTGGTGAGCTTTCACTTTATTCTCTTACACGTCTGTAAATATGCCATTTCAAGCATTTGCTTGAAGAGAATGCAAAAGGCTATCTAACCACTTAGCTCAAGGCAAGAAACAGTTGCATCTTTTCCTTTAAAGACTACATCACAGCTTCCTCTTACTTTTGATGAAAAATCGCTCTTCAGAATCCCTTGTCAACATAATCCTGAATTGCACTGTCCATTTTAAAGCATAGGCAATATCATGAGCTTGGAAACTAAAGCCACAAAATTTTAGGGCTGCTGAGATTTTGAACAATACATTCCTGATCAGAGTAATGTGTATAGACTGTCTCTCAGACTCTCTTTGCATTATAAAATATTTCCATAACACTTGTAGACATGTGCACATAAATGGTACTATGTTTGCAATGTTTGCATTTATACTCATGGATTTGGATCAGAGGTACTGGTATGTGGTAGAAAGAGTTCTCATATAGGACTCTAGAGACCTGAATATTCAAATCAGCTCTACACTTACTGTTTGGGTAAGCCAAATAAGTCACCCAACTTCTCTGAGCTTTGGTTCCTCACTCCATAAAACTGAGATCTGAATTAAATGACTTATCTTTCATCTGGTATTCTATCTATATTTAACTTTCTGGAATTTCTATTGCCACTTCTAGAAAAATGCTCATACAACTATCTCACCCTTGTTTTATCCCAAGACTGTCTTCAGGTTCAAAAGAAATACATAAATACACGTACATGTAGAGAGGGTGGAGGATGTAGCTCAGTGGTAGAGCACTTGCCTCACATGTGCTAAAGTCTTAGGTTTCATCCTTACTGCAAAAAATATACAATGGTACCTCACTTCATGAACTTGATTCTTTCCACAATTTTGGTCACAAACCAAGTTGAATGAGATCCGAATCAAATTCAATGGTTAGGTTCAATGATGACCTTATAAGGAAATTTGATTCTTGTCCTACTTGGTTTGTGACCAGAATCGTAGAAAGAATTAAGTTTGTGAACCAAGGTACCACTATATAGAGAGTCCATCAAAAATAATGTATATATCAGGAAAGGAAAAACTTGTATAAATATTTTAATACTAAATTTATTGAG
Organism: Heterocephalus glaber; assembly: GCF_000247695.1. Next base: position 5,104,494 of record NW_004624750.1, on the reverse strand, counting down.
ACATCATGAGATTTATACAAGTTACTTTTGGCCTCTATGATGTACAAGAGGTGCTCGAGGTGGTGTTCAAAGTGGTGGACTTAACTTCCAGACACTTATTAGTACAGCAAACTGCTGAAATGCATATACATTTTTGGAAGACTCTATATAATACATTATGTAGTATATATGAAAGTAAAACATATATAAAAGATAACACTTTGGAAATTGCAAAATGATATGCAAATGTAACATGTTTTAAACAGAAAGAATTTCGTTCATAACATCTGACTCTTATGCATGTCTACTTAATCTAGACCCAAGGGTAGATATTGAGAGTTTAAGACTTGAGTACGTTCATCCCTCTAAAGATCATTTAGAAAAACAAGCTATTTTCGTTTTTGACATGCTATAGAAGGCAGCCTAAGTCCAGACAAAGAAACACTGTTTACTGTCAGAAAGTGAAGCAACTCATGTCACAATACATGTTTGTTGCTGTTGCCTGCCCAAACACGAATGTCCTCTAAAAGCTCACAGAGAGCCTATTTATACAAAGGCCAGATCCAGCAAGCACTTTGGGTAGAGGTAAGGCCATACTTTCTTTAAGAAATGCATCATTTACTATGAGACAGCCAGATCTACAAAGATCACAGAGTAAAATCAGAAAAGGAATAGAAAATCCAGGCATGTTTGCCCATCAGGTGAAGCACATCAGGTGAAGCACAGGGTGATGACTAAATAGCATGGAAGAAATCCTGGTGTCATTGCTATATTGCTCATGAAAGCCCATCTCTAGAGACTGTCCTAAAACTGCACTCACACCTTTGGTGTCTTGTTTTCCTGTGGTCTAAGCAGAGTACTGTCAGTGGAAATGGTCAAGAGTCTCTGCCATGGCCATGAGAACACACCCAGGCTGGCCTGCTGTCAGGGAAAGACACACAGGGCAGAGCCAAGTCGCCCAGCCCAAGCCACCCTAACTCAGCCAAAGGCCAACTAATGCCCTGGCCAGGTGAGTCACCCAGCTGATGTACAGCTGATTACCGACATGCTGCTGCAAATCAGCTGAGAGTTCTTGTGTTTGATTCTGATAGAAATCACAAATCAGAAAAATGCAGCTCTGCTAACAACCCTGATGCCACCAGTCAACACCAGGTAATGCTGGATGCTGTCCATCCCCTCTGCTGGTTGCTGCTCTCCATTGCTGACCTTCATTGGCTGCTGGTCTCTGGATCTCTTCAGGGATAAAAGCTCCTAGTGTTCATAGCTCTTTCTTTTAAAGCAATTGCTCTGTCCACATTACTCAGAAAAGAATCCTGAACAGATTTATAGGACCTTCTGAGCCCACACTACCCAAGAAATAAATCATGAGCAAATTGACAAGTCTACCCAACAAGACTTTATTTTAATGGAACCTGTGCTGCAGCTGAGAAGGGGGGGTCAATACCCCAGAGGGAGCCCTCTTAGACCAACTGCAGAGGTATGGGGAGAGTGCTGCTTATATATCAGCTGCAGGCTTGTGATTGGTCCAAATTTGGGCCTGCTGATTGGTCCAAAGGAAGGCCTGTGATTGGTCCAAGCAGCTCAAGCATCCAGAACAGCTGCAATTACTTACCATGACCATGATTCAAAAAAATGTCAGAGAGATGCAGATGTTTGGCTGCTGGAAACTGGGAGATCTTCAGGAGGGCTAGCATGTTCGGTTTGGGAGGCTGGGGATATAAATAATGGTCCTGGATCCCTCCCTGATCTCTGCTGTTTTAGGGGCTATGTTCCTGCCACTTCTTCAAAGAGGTGGCAGCCTGTGGAGTGACAGAGAGGGAAGAGTGCCATGGCTGACAGCCAAGCTGCACGTCCTGACAGAGTGGCCCAGTGAGTGACCATGAAGTAGCCTGGGAAGACAGCCAGGCAAGTTGCCCCAGTCTATCCCCGGGAAGCAGAAACCCAGGGGAAGCAAGGGAAGCATGGGGACGGTAAGTGACAGACCTGGCCAAGCCACACCCTCCTCTTGTCATGGAAAGAACTGGGGACAGGCAGGTGGACAGGCAGGCACTCCTTGTCTGTCTCAATGGTGAGGTGAGCCAGGTCCAGACCAATTTAACTGAACCTCTTAAACATCTGAAGCAAAACAAATACAGTACATACCATTATAAATTACATGTTTGTCACATATTTGATAAAATTATCATAAAAAGCCTTCTCCGTCCATATGTATATAACTGATGATATCTGTCTCAGTTGCATTCTCATTGCTAGGACAAAATATCCAACATTCACAAGTTCAAGGAGGAAACTTAGCTCACAGTTTGTGGAGGTTTCACTCTGTAGTCGGCTGGCTCCAAGGCAGAGTGGGATGGCAGAGGGGCATTGTGGAGGAGAAACAGTCCGTGGCAGGGTTGGCAGAAGCAGAGAAGGATCACAACCCCAGTGACCACCTCTTCCCACCAGGTTTCACTTCCCAACATTAGACCCAGCCATAAATCCATCAGTGGACTAATCCAGTATCACCCACCCATGATCCAGTCACTTCCCAAAAGGCCCACCTAAGGGGTGGGGATTTAGCTCAGTGGTTCCGGCACCTCCCTTGAAAGCAGAAGGACCTGTGTTCAATCCCCGGTACCAAAAAAAAAAAAAAGGACAGTAAATCCTTGTGCTCGCTTCAGCAGCACATATACCAAAAGGCCCACCTATGAGTGCACTGGCTTTGGGGGAACATCTAGATATAAACCACAACAAGATCTTATATATTTACTAGAATTGTATGAAATTTACTAGGTTTACTATTTACTACATTTATCGCTTTCTAGAATTATAAAACATATACATAACTATTGTATCCTACAACTTAGATTATCCTTCATTGTACTAATGGGGAAAGTAAAGGGTAGCAAGGAGGCAATCATGCCAAAGACCTCTGTTGAAAGACAGGAGATTTCCTCTGACATAAATCACATAAACCTCTGCACACAGTGCATCCTAGGACTGCTCTCCAAATCTGAATACAACAAAGACTCCATCCCAAGGCAAGTGAGCAGCTGAGACCATCATGCAAGGCTTCTCCTTGCTCCCTTCCCTCAGTCATGTCTGGGAGACACACATGGCCAGGGGGCTCTGGCAGGGATGGGAAAGCATCAGCAGCAGAGCTGCTGTTTTTGGCAACCATGGGATCTGAGCCTGCAGCATCTTGGGGTGGGATCAAGGTCCTCAGCCAGAGGAAAATGTATGAAAGACTCGTTGGTCTCCGCTTACTTCTGCTTGCCACTGCACTCAGTCAGTGGCCTGTATTTTAAAAGACCAGATGCCAAGAGGGCTTATGCTCACTCTCCTTATTCAGCAAGGCTGAACCAGGACATTTGAAACTCAAAGCATTAACAAAATCATGGCATCCACTGTGTAATTCAAAATAATATTTGCTTTCCAATGACTCAAAACTTCATGTATCCTGAGATCTAGCTATGCTGATTGAAAACTTCTTAACTTTACTAAAAATCATTCTTATACTTCTCTGCACTTTTGTGAAGTTTTGTTTGTCATTTGGGGGGATTCTTGTTGCTTTTATATTTAAATATTTAGCCCTCCATTTTAGTATTCTGTCTATATGCAGATTAGCAAAAACCCCAGAGGAAAATTAGATTTTTCTTTTACCTAGAACTTTAATCTAATGAGATATGTACATTTCAAAATGTAAACAATCTAAGTCAGTGAATACAGAATAGGTAAAGTTTCATAAACTATGACTTAGAAAAGACCCTATTACTGATGTGATTGCATTAGAACAAATACTAACTGATAAAGGCAAGTTAAGTCTATATTTATGTTAAACACCACATGATTTAATTAATTTATCAACTACCATCCTGGTTTTACTGAGCTTACTTTTAAATTTTAAGTAGATAATTAAACAAATGTAAAATGATAGAATCCCCAAAAGAGTCAGCATACATAATTTTCATCTTCATGAATAGGACCTGCCATTCTTGACTGCAAATTTAACCTGTACACAGTTTCTTAGGACTCACTGAGTTTTTTTTAAATGGTGTTTATTGTCCAAGGATTTATAAATATAATGTGTGTGATGATTACATTCATAGGTACAATCATAGAATAGTTGTATAATTTTATTAACTGGAAGAGAAAATAAATCTCAAAATGTAAACTGCATACAAGTTGTAACCTGTAATTGTTTCCTAGATCAGACATTTAAAGGTAAAATTCTCACTGTTTTTAATTTAGACTTCTTTTTACCTAAGAGGCAATCTCCTTCTTGGGGTTTAATAGGAGGCTGAAACTCCGGAAGTCTCTCCCATTTCAAGGACCCACACAACTGAGATTGCCTTGCTAGAGATGTACATATGGAAGCCTGGAGACAAAACAAACCCTATGGGAAAAACTGGTCTGATGAATTCACCCCAAGTGCAAATTACCCCGAGATTCTGTTTCTGTTTTTTGTAAAACTAACAAGTGAATCTTAGCGGTTAGGACAAAAACCCCACTGAAGTGAGCCTTTGAGAGACATTTGTACTGGTGATGACAGTATTTTCATGGTAATTTGTTAATGTTCTTGGAAAGCAGGGCTAATTTAATCCAATAAAATCCTGCTAATAGCTTTGCAGAGTTGAGGCCTTCAATCAGAAGGCTACATGCAGGCCTTGGGTCCCTGGGGCTGTATTACGGCTTGTATCTAGATGTCCCCTCCAAAGCCGCATGCTGTCCTAGGTGGGGAGTTTCAAAGGTGGCTGGATTAGGATGTGTGAATGTAGATTAAATATGTGATACTGGGATTAAAGGTGTGGATAAAGGAAGCCCCATCCTGGATGTGAGTGGCATCAATCAATAGGCTTGTAGTCTGGTTGGAATATAAAGGGACAGAAAGAAAGCAGGCTGCTGCTGCTTGCTGCTTCGCTGTCTCCTACTTGCCATCAGCTGTTTCTCCTCTGCGATGCCCCTCTGCCATGCTACCCTGCCTTGGAGCCAGCCAAATATGGACTGAAATCTCTACTAACTGGGACCTAAAATAGAGTTTCCTCCTTTAACTTTGGGTGTCAGATATTTCATCTCAGCAACAAGAAAAATAGCTAAGAAAGGCTCCCACAACCTGAGATCCCAGCTGGATCCAGGCTGGCTTTCCCTTTTTCAGCCACTTCCCTCCTGCAAGACCTCAGAGCCAGTGCCCAAATGGGAAGCCCAACAGGGCAGAAGCCATGGTGTTAACAAGAATCAAACTCTGGAAGGCATTAACCTGCCAAGTCTCCATTGAGGTCAGGCTATCAACAACAAAAAAAAATTATACATAAAAGACATATACAAACACCATTCCTTTTCTGATTATAAAGATAACACAACCATTATGAGTTTTGAAAAAGAAAAAGTTCACCAAAAGGAGACAAAAATTACCAATAATTTTACCTAGTATTTTGATTTCATTCCTGAGTTCTTCCTCTTTGAGGACTTTGTGCATTATGTAATAATTTTCCTATTCCTGGAAAATATAGGTGGCTCCCCTTATTGGGTAACTATAAAGCACATTGCAGTGGAGACCCTTATACAGAAATCTTGACCTCACAGTCTAATAATGTTTTTAAGGTAGACTCTCAGAAAGAATGATTGCTATCAGCAGATATGGACATTTCATCAGCATTTGATGCATAAAATTGAGTCAAACTGCTGTTCAGAAAAGCTGCAGCCTATAGCCTGTTCAGCAGCAAGATAGGACAACCCATTCTTAATACAGTTGGCCAACACTGGGTTTTTAATCTGTGATAATTTGACAGCAAAATCACAGACTGAAAGTCACTTTTTTAAGCTTATGAATATAAAATGCATTATGAATAGCTTGGTTTGCTCATAAAATTAACATGTTAGACCCATTCAAAAAGCCATAAAATGAGTCTTGGAACTCGTGACCTTGTGAGCATGTAAGAGACAGAAAGTGAATCAACCCAGCCCACTCTTTAGTAATGAACTTGGGACTCAAACCCGAGAACTCTTCCACTTCCTGTTCCAGTGTCCTAGCGATTTTTAGTGAAGTAAAACCTGCTTTGCAATGATGAAGAAATGGAGTCTTTTAACGGGATGAGGTAATCTTTTTCCTCCACTAATCTTTTCAAGTTCTTTCAACACTCCCAAGGCGGGGGGGTTCTTCTACCCACCAGAAGTAATTCAACCTCACCTTTTAAAAGGAAACAGACAGGGGCCAGGGATGTAGCCCAGTGGCACCGTGCCTGCCTCACAAGCGCAAGGTCCCGAGTTCGATCCCCAGTACCAAAAAAAAAAGGGATCAAACATGAAATGTGACTTTGTTTCAGAATAAACCTTTGTGTTCTGAGGCATTTATTACATGGCAATAAGCAGTTGGAATAGATCCTGTCTCCTTGCATTCCTTTCTTCTCTTCCATTTTTCTTACTAAACTTCTAAGCTAACAGATAATTTTTCAAGGTCTTTACAACACTTTTCCAAGTGATGCTACTGCCACCCAGCAGTTCTATCTTTCTTTCAAAATTCTCGCAGATTGGGTCAGGGCATTCACAACAATACTTAATAATAATTTGTTTAATGATTACATTGAAAGGAGATTTAGAAATCACCTGGAGCAGGTGAAAAGACCTAGGAATTCCTGTTGGCATTAAAAGGTCTGAGATGTTTCTTCTGCTCTTTAATTTTCTGTCCATTTCTTACCCCAGTTCCTGATGCTCCCCCCATCTCTGACATAAAGAATTTCTGAAACTTACTCAAAACTCAGTCCAGAGATCAATTTCATTTAAAATAATAAAGCTCCCTTTGTTGAGTGCTGTGTTAAGTATTTTACCTTATCTTAATATCTTGATTTTGTAAGTCTTATCATCCCCCTTTACTGAGGAAGTGGAACCAGGATTTGTACCCGAAGTCCTAGAACACTAAGCCCAGATCTTAATTTAGACTTCTTTTCACCTAAGAGGCAATCTCCTTCATTCTTGGGGTTTAATAGGAGGCTGCAATTCCAGAAGTCTCTCCCATTTCAAGAGCACACACAATTGGGACTGTCTTGCAGGAATTGCACAAATAGAAGCCTGGGCATAAAACAAACCCTATGGGGAAAAAAAAAAAGAAAAACAAACCCTACGGGAAAAACTGGTCTGATGAATTCCCCCCAAGTGCAAATTACCCCAAGATTCTATTTCTGCTTTTTGTAAAACTAACAAGTGAATCTTAGCAGTTAGGACAAAACCCCACTGAAGTGAGCCTTTGAGAGACCTTTGTGTGGGCCAGGACCTCCTTGCTTCCAGGTGTTTGGACCATCCGGTAACCAGAGGCTCCAAATGCAGTAGAATGAGAAAAGTCACTGGACCAGTCCCGGGAATTAGAACAGCAGGAAAGAACAGTGACACTAGAAACTGAAAACTCATGAGGAAGTGGTAGAGTAGAGAGCCATAGTGACCATCGGTAAATATAATGGTGAAGGAAAGAAGAAACCACCTAGAAAAGAAAGGAGGGTGGGACACATATTCAGAGGGGAGCAGAGAGGCCCTGTGTCCAACAGAAACCAAAATAAAGCTGGACTTCCCCATGGCTATAGGTCCTGGTCCCAATGCCAGGAGATGTATACCTGAAATAAAGACAGGTTTTTTTCTTGGAGATTTGAAGGACTCTCAATTCTTTGTGATCCAAAGTCCCTTAACTAAAACGGATGCCCACAAAATTCTTATTGTGAGAATCTCAAAGCAAAGCAATGAGAGACACAGAATCACAGGCAAGAGACAAAACTGCATCGAGGCTACTCCCATGCTTTGGTCTTTTGGAATACTAAAGATGATCCTTACAATGGCTTTCCTTGAATAATTCAGTACTTGATGCCTGCAGAAGAACTGATTACACACAGTCATCTGTAATGTGGGAAAAATCATAGAATCTGTCCTGTAGTTTTGCTGCATAGATAAAATGAGTAAACAGGGGTAAAATCCTTACTTGAGTGCTTCCTGCATAACAGATTCTCAATAAATGGGATTTGACCTGTGAGAATACTGTGACGTGGGAAGCATGGCATGCCATTTACTAGGTGAGGACCTCAGGCCATGCTAAAGGTCACAGAGCTAATAAATGTTAACTGAGGTCTTTGGGCTCTCCTTCATTCACCCATTCATTCTACAAATATTCATGGAAAGCCAGTGAATGCAACAGGTGCAAGCCCCACTTCCACAAAATTTACAGTTGGATGCTCTTTCCACCAAGTCTTACTGTGTTTCTGTAACACAGACACTGGCTAAATAATTGCTTTTTGTTCCACACTTTGAAAATGAGATTAAATTAATAAAGAAGCAAAAAACTAGAAAGATATTCATGTTCTGGTGTCCTGAAAGATTCAAGCTGATTTCTCCTCCCTCATCTACCACAGCACTAGGAACACCATATTGTAAATCTTTGAATAACTATCTTTCCTCGTGCCTCCACCACAGACTATCAGCTCCCTAGGGGCAGGAACTATCCCCTGATGAGAAGAGATGGTACACAATAAATGTTGTTTGATTTTTATTGAATAAAGGAATTGTTTTATATCAGTGACAATGCCATGATTTTTCTTAATACTCAGATTAATTTTAGTTTTTAATGTCACCAAAAAGGTTTTATTTCTCAGATTTGGCTTTTTGCTTTTCTTTTGTTTGGAATTTTGTTTCCTTTTTTCTTTTGTTTTTGTTTTTGTTTTTTTCCTTTTGTTTGCAGCTCCCTCATCCGCACTGGTTTCTCAGTTTAAGAAGCCCAGTAGAAGGTAAAAAGGTTTCCATCACCACAAATAATACTTACATGCATTTCCTTACCCATGAAGCTCTAAGAAGATGAGGAAAAGGAAAAGAAAGTAAAATGATAGAGAAGAGAGATAAGGAAGTGAAAGGTGAGACAGATGCTAGAATACAACATCTATTCAGACATGACAAAGCAGAATTAATAATGCCAAAGGGAAACATTGTAGAATGCCATTCTGTCCATTTCTCCTTCCTACCGGAACAAGAGAGTGTCTGGATGATCAAAAGAAAGAAATTATACGTCTATGAACACACAAATATACACACCACCCAGTGAGAAAGAGAGATCAAGAATGATCAAAAAATCACCATGGAGTCCTTTGGAATCTTTTATTAGAAGTAAACTTTATTGTGAAGAATGATGATAACTTTGAAATATAAAGTTGTCCATGCTCAAAGAAATCTATCAACCAGAAATAGTAGTTCTGGCTTTAACTGAAGCCAGCATTTTTGATTGATTAAATTTTACTCAAAGTTGATTTCTCTTCATTATTAATGCATTCATTCATGTCAATGCAGAATAGAGCAATTTTGAGTTCAAAACAGATTTCTATCAAAGCCAGAGTTTACAAAGTCAACATTACTAAATGTTAATGGGTTCTCTCTTTGTGAATCGGGAAGCGGGAAGGTGACTGGATCATTATGAAACTTCATAAAATTCTAAACATCAAATGTGGGGAGCTAGCAGTGAATAGGTGAAGGTTTAGAGACCCTCAAGATAAACTTTTCCAAGTTAGGCTTCTCTCCTGACTAATATAACCCAAAGGATTCTCTGCAGAATACCGTAAATTTGAACTTTTGTGTGGCCTTTGTATTTGTGTGTATGTTTTAGCAAGCACCCTGGAATGGCAAATGCTTCCTTGTCAGTGGAACCATGTAGATTCAGAAAAAGCCATCTTCCATTGAGAAAACAATTGTTTTCTATAGAGACGAGAAACAAATGCCCATGACCTGGGTCACCTCTTCCCAGCAGGCTTTTGCTGCAGCTTCCTCTGAGCAAACACAACAAAGTCGGGAGTAGTCAATCCTGCTGCCCCACACTGGGCCCCTGCAGTTGTTGCTATTTACTCTTCCTATTAATCTGTCAATGTTCTAGTCAAACACGCAAAACAATATGGTGGGCACATAGTTTGATTGGTCATTGCTAAGTAACTTGGTCCAAAGATGAAGAAATGGAACTTCCAATGAACAAAATGTGAGCCCTGATTTGATTGTTAGAAAATGTTCAACAATACCAGTGCATGACCACTTTTCAGGGTGGCTGTGATTTAGCAACCCTCTCAGCAGAAAAAGAGTGGTCCCGATAAATGACATTCAGTCCCAGAATCTAAATTCAGGTCATGGCTCTGTTCCTGTCACTGTGGGAAAGCACTGTCTGAGCATTTTGGAGGGGAAGATGTTTATTAGAAGATGCCCTCATCCTGTAGTGAACAGATTACTAAAGAATTTAGTTTCATATGCGGGTGTGCCCCCAGCCAATGATTTAAATATTCTTTGAAATGAAAAAACGCTCCAACAAGTTAAATTCTCCATAGATATGAAAATGTGTGAGTCCACAGTTTCAAAATGCAATTCAAATAATCAAAGATTTGAACAAGTTGAGTAGCTTATTTCCTCACTCTGAGTTTGTTCTTTGGAGCTACCCCAGATGGAGCCCGGGAATGCTTTTTAACACAAAGCTCCACATAGCCATTTCTATTCTACTCAAAGTAGCACAAATGATAGACCTTGTTCGGCTTTCCAACCTTGAGACCTCAAATACATCAGAATTCAAGGTATAGAGCAAGCAATAAGTGTCCAAGACAAGTGTCTAGAAAAACAGAACCTGCATTTCCCTGCTAGGTTTTCAAAAAATCAGTCTGAAGATAGGAGTCTGAATGCTAAGAGCTGTTTGTGAATCTGTGCTATCAGGACATAGCACAGCATAGTGAAAGAGGGCAGGCTCACTGGGGTCAAATTCTCCCATTCACTACCTACTATTAGCTGTGGGGCCTCTGGCAAGTATAACTGCTCTGAGACATGTTCATTCACCTGTAAAAGGGAGAAAAGACTGCACTGTGTGAGGTATGATCAAAGATGTGTGGAATGTGTTTAAATTTATAAAAGACATATCGCCATTAATCCTCCTCAAAATCCTTCCCCTCCCTTGGAACACACTTATCCCATTGTCCGTATCACTTTCTGCAGCAGCTCTGGAGTCCTTTTGTGAGTGTCTTTAGTTGGGCTGTTGTGGCTGCCTCGATATCCTGAACTGTTTCAGAATGTTTACCATTTGTGGTCATTTTGATTTGGAGGAAGAGCCAGAAGTTGCATGATGCCAGACCTGGTGCATAAAGTGAATGAGGACAGCATCGTGTTGTCACAAACATGCCTGTATGTTGTTGGATGGCGCTTGGCAGCAGCATTCACCATATTTTTTTACCACATCTCGTAAAGACACTCAAGAAAGGAGACTTCCAGAACTGCTTTGGAAAGTGGCAAGGACAATGAAGTAAGTGTGTTTGAAGTGATGGGTGTATGGGGGACAGGGTTGATGGTAATTGCCTTTTATTGTAAACTTAAACATTCAGTGTAGTTTTCAACCACCCCTTGTATAAGTCAGGACAGTTTGACTCCTGTCTCTGCTTTGTTTTCTGCTTACTCTTCTAACAGACCACAGGTAGCCCTGGACTTGTATCCTTACAGTTACTGACCCAAAAGGAAAAAGGAACCTCTCTTCTCCATCCCTGTACAAAAACTGAGAGGAAGAACTCTACATTCCCTTAGATTATGAGTCAGTTTGTGAGCTCCCACCAAAAGCCCTGTGATTGGTCCAGACTGAGTCACCCATCAATCCTGACAGCCTAGATTCCAAGGTACTGTGTTGGGGGATCCCCAGGACTATGTGGTGGGAGTGGGGAGGAGCAGTCTTCTAAAAGAAGCATTGAGTAAGAAGAATACTTTCCTTGGGAAGAAAAAATAGTAAATATGTTTCTCCATGACCTCATGGAGTGAGACGATTAAATTTTTAAAAAGTAAAAAGATTGAGCAACCAGTAAATGGTAAGTATTCTATAAATGGTAGAAAAGATGATAGTAATTATTTTTAGCATTATTATTGTGGTGATAAACTTCCTTATTTTAATTTGATTGGCTTGGGAGTTGCCTAGAAGATCGATGACCTTACTTCTGGGTGTGTCTGGGTATGTCATGAAGGCATGACCTTAGTTAGGTACTACTATATCTGATTTCTTATCCCTTCCTTTCGAGCACTCTTCCCCTACTCTGCTTCCTGGCCACCATGAATCAAGCATCTTTGCTCCACTACACCCTTCCATCATGATATTTCTGCCTTGGAGCCAGCCAACCATGGATTGAACCCCTGAAACCATAAGCCAAATAAACCTCTCTTACTTTCAGTTGTGGGCATCATTTGTTGTGTCCCAGTGATGGGAAAGCTGACTAACAATTATTCAACTCTACCCCCCAAAAAAGTATAAGCAATAGTAGGAGTTTTTATAGAAGGATACTTAATAGTTCACACAAAGTCATCACTTACTGAGGTCAGCTTTAAATCTGGCTACTCAGATTATATAATCAAGTAGCATTCTCAGTAAAATTACCAAATGCAGTGTTCATACCATTTGGACTTCAATTTGAATCCAACTGATAATTCAAATTATAGAGATTTTATTATGATCCAGCTTATGGAAGAAAATAAATATTATATCAAGAGGTAAAATTGAGAAACTGACTCACTCACGTACTTGCATAACCTGCTATGTGTCAGGCACTGGGCTAGGCACTGGGTAACACATGGGAGCAAAATTGATCAAGTCCCTACCTTCAAGGGACTTACCTTTCAGAAACAGAGCCAGCAAAAATAGGGATGTGCTAGAAGAAAAGTGAGGCACATGGGGAGAGGATAAAACACACAGGATGGCTTTGTGATAGAGTGATCCTGGCAGGCCCTTGGGCAGAGATAGGAACTGAGTGAGAAAATAAACCATGGAAACCTCAAAGACAGCATTCCACTCTGAGAGAAGAGCCAGGAATCTCTGGTCTGGAGTGTGTAAATGTCGGCAGAGCAGCATGAGCAACATGAGCTTCCTGTTCCTTCAGGAACAAGAAGTGATGTTAGAGTGTTTGCTCTCCCTCTCCCGAGCCCCCAGGGTGTCTGCCTCCTAACACCTAGATCCTGTGAATACATTATCTTCCATGGGAAAGGGAATTTGCAGCTGTGTTTGAATGAAGGATCTTGAGGTAGGGAGATCCTCCAGGTGACCCCTATGTGATCTCAAGGGTCTACAGAGGTGAGGAGAGAGGCAGAAGAGGCAAGTGATGGGATATGAGGAAGATTCAACCTGTTGGTGCTTGCTTTGACAATGGAATAAAACCAACAAGAACCAAGGAGTTTGGATAGTCTCCTGAAGCTAGGAAAGGCAAAGAACACTGGTTTCCCTATACATCTCTAGAAATAAACAGAACATGCTGACTTACTTTAATTCAATAAGACCTGTGTTAGGCTTCTGACTTACAAAACCATAAGATAATAAAAGTGGGTTGCTTTAAGCCACTACATCTGTGGTACTTTGTTACAATGGCAATAGAAACCAATACAGTACCATTCTTAACATTCTCAGAACACCTTTACTTTTATCATATATCAGTAAAAAGTCTTCTGCTTTCTGCAAACCCAGGCTTGTACAACTTCTCAGAAACAGTGTCAGTTGCTTTAAAAGAAGCACATATGCCCCATTTCTATGGTGTGGGATCATCGTTTAGTGATATACAAAAGAAATAATGGCAAAGGAACGTGTGCTGTGCCCTCCAGGTTTTCCTAGCAGAACTATAACGTGCCCCTAGGGTAGCAAAAATTTATTTTATGAAGGCATGTAAAGCATGCTATCATTTACAACAATGTGGATTAATATGAAAACTAAAAGGATATTCCAAACCCAGGGATCAAAATCCATAGCTGAAATGGGGCAGACTCACTGACCTAAGAAGAATACAAGACATTGTATGTTGTTTGTGAAAAATCCGCATCTTTTTTGTGAAAAATCTGCTTTTCATTCAGCAAGAATGCTTCTTCTCCATCTTGTTTGTGAAAAATCTGCTTTTCAGTCATAGAGAATACTTCTCCTATTGCTCAATACAATGTCACCTTTGACATCCTTTGGTGGATACAGCTCCTTATAAACAATGAGCAAAGAAAGATCCATTTTAAATGGTGTGAGCATGGGGAAATTGACATCTTAAGATACTGAATCATCCTATCTATGAACATATCATTTCCCTCCAGTGACTTTCAATAATGTTTTATACTTTTCTACAGAAAGTTTTCTGATTATCTATTGCAAGATTTAATTCTGAATAATGTTGGTTTCGGGCATTTTGGTTGTCTGGCAGTGAAGTGTTATGGCTTGTGTGATCTGTAGTGTGTGATGCTGAGATTAAGGATGTGATGTTTGGGCTGATTCATGGTGCTATGCTAGGATTAGGGGTGCCTCACCTTGGTTGTGAATGCTACTTGTTCCAAGGGCAGTTAGCCTGGATAAAATATAAGGCACAGAAAGAGGGCTGCTGCTGTTGCCTGTCACTTACTGCTTCTTTGCTACTTCACTGCTTGCTGCCTTGCTGTCTTCTGCCAACCATGAACAGTTTCTCCTATGCAATGCCCCTTTGCCATGCCACCAAACCTTGGAATCAGCCAATTATGGACTGAAGCCTCTACAAACTGTGACCCAAAATAAACTTTGGGTGTCAGGTATTTTGTCTCAATGACAAGAAAAGTAACTAAGACAAGAGAGGTTGGCAGTTTTTTTGCCTTGCAAGTGTAATCTTTTACATTACAGTTTTCTAACTATTTCCAGAGTGTAGACATGTGATTTAATTTTCTACATTATTTTAAGACAAGGCTATTTAAAGTCACATTAATTCTGAAAAATATCCCTGTAGATTATTTGGGGGATTTGATGTGAGCAATTGTATCACCTACTAATACTGACAGCTTTGTCTTTTCAAATTTCTATGCTTTCAATTTGCCTTATTGCACTAGTTTACATCTCTGAAATAGTGTGGAAAAGCTGTGGTGTTAGTAGGCATCTGTGTTTTTCCCAAAAACAGATTTACTGCAAAGTAAATATAGCTTAGGCCCTCACTTGCATAGGCCTCTGTGAGTTCTGAGTGTTACTAGGATTTGCAGTCCTCTGGGTGGGTTGCAGAAGACTGGTGGAAGTGGAAAGCACTTCTGATAAGTTACTTTAAAATGTCTAGTAAGGAAATGACCTAAATCTCTTAAGTTTCTCTTATTTTGTGTGTTCTCTTCTTATTCATTTTGTTGCATAATTTTGTATTTACAGTTCTGAGGCTTGAGTTTCAAGATATTTCAATCAAAGAGAAAGTACTATAGGGAATTTGTTACAAAGGTATTGAAGAGTTGGAAAAGGAAAATAAAGCAAGAGGTAATATTGACAGACCAGTAGGTCCTAACACTCATGGGATGGAGCCCCCAAATAGCTTCAGGGTCAGATTTCTCATGAATTAGGTACACTTCATTGTTCCAAATGCAAACAAGGATTAGTGTATTTCTTAGTCAAGTATGATGATTGCTGTATTTTTAGTTGGTTAGTCCTTTTGTAGATGCCTTTATCAAATTAAATGAGCTTGCTTTGATTTCTAATTTCCAAATAGTTTTTTAAAATAGGAACAGATGATGAATTTTATTGAATACTTCCTCTGCATCCTTTAAGATGACAATAGTTTTCCTGTCAAAGTGATGGTATATTAATAAAATTCCCAATACTAAACCAACCAGGAATTCTTGGGGTTAAAACAACTTGTTCATATGTATTTTCTCCTTAGTATAGTGTTGGGTTTTGTTAATTATTTTGCTTAGTTTTTATCTTCTTCATAGATCATGTATGAACTACTGTATAATGACCTTATTTTATTTTTTTCTTAGTTCTGCATGTTGATTCATTTAGTTGGTTATTTGTTGATTTATTTATAATTTTTATTAGTACATGTCTGTGGTATGTAATGATCACATTCCTCCTGGGGAGTTGGTACTTGTACATAACACACTTCAATTCTTTTTTTGATCCCTTCTCCTCTCTTCCTCCGCACTCCCTCTCTTTGTCCCCTGCAAAAGATCTACAGCCCTATTTCCTATTATCTCTTTCATTTTGCTCTTTATTTATATTTCGGATTTCTCATAGGAGAGAAAGCATGAGACATTTAAGCTTGTGTGTCTGATTTATTTCACTTAACATTATGGTCTCAAGATTTATCTACAAATGGCTCAAGTTTATCCTTCTCTATGGTAGAGTAGTACTCCATGGTGTGTAAATATCACATTTTCTTTATCCATTCATCTGCTGATGGACACATAGCCTGCTTCCAAGATTTAGCTATTATGAATTATGGTGCTATAAACATGGATATGCATGGATCACTCTAATATAATGTCTTTAACTCTTTTGGGAAGATACTTATAAGGGGAATAGCTAAGTTGAATAGAATTTGTTTTAGTTTCTTGAGGAAACTCCACAATGATTTCCATAATGGTTGTACTAGTTTACATTCCCATCAACAATGTAGAAGGCTTCCTTTTTCCCCCACAGCCTCATCAGCATTTGTAATTATTTGATTTCTTAGTGGCCATTCTTTCTGGAGTACGCTGGAATCTCAGGGTTGTTTTAATTTGCATTTCTCTAATGGTCAGGGATGTTGAACATCTTTTTATGTATTTATTGGCCATTTGTAGTTCTTCTGAGAAGTCTCTGTTCATTTCAGCTGCCCATTTTTTATTGAGTTTTTTGGGGGGAGGATCTGATTTTTTAAGTTTTTTTATATATTCTGGATATAAGTCTTCCATGTGAAGAATGGCTGGCAAACATTTTTCCCATTTTGTAGGTTGCCTCTTCACTCTATGGGTTGTTTTATTTACTGTGCAGAAGCTTTTAAATTAGATATGGTCGCATGTGTGGACTTTGCTATTATTTCTTGTGCAATTGGTATTCTATTCACAATATCTTACTTTCTTTTGTTATCTAGATTATGCTAATTCCATGGAAGGACTCAGATGGTCTTCTCTTTCCCCAATCACTGAAAGAATCTGCATGGGATTGAAAGTACAGTAATACCTTAGTTCACAAATGTGGCTGTTGGCAAACAACTCAGTTCACTAACAGTAGCATTCAACAAAATATTGCTTCCATTTGCAAACTCGGAATTGGGTGACAAACATGACCACAGCCATCTTCCCCAGATCGTGGAACACATTAATTTTGTGAACCAAGGCACTCTGTACTTGTCCCTTATGTACACGAATAACCGTATTGGCAAAACCACTGTATTCTGATATATTTTTGTGGGAAATTTTTCAACTATTTATTCAACTTATTTGACAATTACAGAAATGTTTATGTTTTTTTTCTTTTTTAGTCCATTTTTGTAAACTGTTTTTCAATGAAATTAATCCTTGGTTTTCTATATTTCCAAATCTATTTACATTAAAGTATATATAACTCCCAGTATAATAGATTCTACCCTATTTTTATCCTCATTTTAATTCCTAATATTATTTATATTGCATTTCTCTTTTCTGTTTCAATGAATCATGCCAAAGGCTTGTCAATTTTGCCAAGTGTTTTAAAGAATCAACTTTTACCTTTTCAGATATTCTTGTTTGTTTTCTGATTTATTAGTTTTTGTTGTGCATGGGTTTTTTTTATATGTTTTAGAGGTAAATTCTGCTACTCCTATGTTCTTAACTCATTGATATTTAGTCTGCTTTTCTAGACTATTTACATAATTTCTTTCCTTCTAATACTACTTTTCCTATCTCCTATATGTTTTGAAATGTAATATTTTCATTATCACTCATTTCTAAACCCATTCAATTTGTATTGTGATTTCTTAACCCATAAATGTTTAGATGTATGATATTTCCCAGTTACCTTTCTACTAATAATTTCTAAATTAAGTGCATTTTGTTCCTAAAATAAGATCTCTTGATATCAGTTCTCAGAAATATTTATTGAGGATAGTTTTATAGTCTCTGTATCATCAATTTATTTAAAGTGCTTAGAATCAATATTATCCAACTATTAGATATAATCTATATCTGTTCTTTAGACCAAGCCTATTAATTATGTTGTTCAAAGCATTTATATTGTTTTATCTGATTATTTTATCTGTTTGATCTAAAAATTATTGAGAGATAAATTTAAATCTCTTATAAAGTATTGGGTTATTCTATTTTTTTCTAAAATTCTGTCAATTTTGGTGTTATTGATTTTGAAGTTTTATAACTAGCTGCTCAATTGTTCAAAGCATTTATATTGTTTTATCTGATTATTTTATCTGTTTGATCTAAAAATTATTGAGAGATAAATTTAGATCTCTTATAAAGTATTGGGTTATTCTATTTTTTTCTAAAATTCTGTCAATTTTGGTGTTATTGATTTTGAAGTTTTATAACTAGCTGCTCAAAAGTTTACAGTCAGTGTATCTTCTTAATAGAAGTTATTTTATTACATAGTTTCTTTTTCATCTCTATGAATGTATTCTCTTTCCTTGGAATGTTTACTTTAATATAAATATACAGTAGCCACACCAATTTTTCTTTTTTGTATTGCTAGGAGGACAGTAACAACCATACAAAATAAATGTGACTGTGTGGCTAATGAAGATATTTTAATTAGCCTGTTCTGGCAGGAAATAAAAACAATCCCAAAAGTAAATGCAGAGAAACTTACATTCGTTGTAAGGAACAACATTAAGGAATGCACACTGTGTTAGAAAGAGCTCAACGCATTAAGAGGCTGCCACTTCCTAAGTACACTTTTCTCTAAGAGAAGTCTAGCCTGTCCCCGCTTAAGAACAGAGAGTAGGATGGAAACCAAAAGCAATGACATTATTTGTAAATTCTAATAGTGGTTGCATTTTGATGGAGCACATTTTTATAGAAGTTTACTATATATTTTTCCAATATTTGAACTGTTAACATTTCTGTGACTTACATTTAAGGTGTGTTTTTCTCAGATTTTATTAGTGAACAATTACTGATCTTTTTCTTCTTTTCTTTCCAAATGGCTATACCACTTCTTTCAGTTTCATATCTCATTTAGTCACTTAGAATTTTAAGAACAATCTGAAATAATAGTGATATGGTAGGTATCCTTGTTGGTAATTTTAATTTAAAAATCCACTAGTGTTTTTTGCTAAGTATGCTAATGACTCTTCCATTAAAATACATACTGTGTATGCTAAATAAGTCTCCATCTGCATCTACTTTATGAAATTTTTTGTTGTTCTGTGCTGTATTTCATATTTAATAGGATTCTCATATTTTTCTTATTTTTCCCACTACTGTGATATATTCCTAAAATTTCTAATGTAAAACTATCCTGAAATGATATCTGCAGCGTGGTACTAAAATGTATTACATATGCAGTGATAAATTCAATCTGTCTATGGAGTTTTTAGAACATTAGCATATATATTTATGAATAGAATACCCTTGACTTTGGGTTATTGTACTATACCTAGTTTGGATATCATATTAATTAGGAAAAATTCACCAGTTTTTATGTCCTATAGCAATCTCTGCAATGTGGAACTTCAGTTTTAAAACACTGAACGAGCTCCCTTGTAAAAGTGTCTGGACTCAGGGCCATTGTCAGAGTCAATAACTTGAAAGTATTTTTGAATCTTTGTCGTTACTACTGTTTTGGTCAGGTTTTCCATCTCTCCTTGAGTTGATTTTATTTATTTTTGCCCAATTATATGATACTTTGGTGAAGGCTCTTAACTGTATTGCCACAGAATTCTACATAATGTTTTCTTATATTTGAAAGTTATTTATCTATAGCAAGAGGAAACTCTGGCACTTCTATCCCATTTCCTTGGAATTACAGGTATAGTAGTGTCTCCTCTACTCTCCAAAGAAAATATTGAAAGAAATATTGCTTCTCTTGAGATAAACTGTGAGGCTGAAGAAAGCTTCACGTCTACTGGACCAAATTTACCAAGAGCCTTATTGAAGAAGTAACAAGGGCTGTCACTCTCTACTGTTGCTTCCTGAATTGCTTCCCCTTCCCCGTGCCCAAACGCAACAGGTCAGGAACGTTTGCCTTCTGTACAGCTATCAGACCTTGCAGACCTTGGCAAACAGGTCTGGCAGACCCTATTGCCCTACCCCAACTCCTCTGTGACTTTCATGCATTATGTACAGTCAATTAAGATCAGAGAGATTGGGAAACACACTCGGGCTAAATTCAAGCTTCATTCCCTAATTCAACTCTACAAGTGAGCCCTTTGCTCAGAGGCATTTAGCCTACATTAATAAAGATAGTAGGTGATTCAAAATAAATATTCTACAAGCCAAGACACTGAAGAGAAAGAAGCAAAGTACTGACTTCTCAAGTATAACCCTTACAGATCTTTCTCCTCAGTCTCAATTTAATATGTTTGTAATTTGTTTGTTTTTTCTTAAATAGACTTTCCAGCAATTTACATGTTGTTGTTTCATAACCTACAGTAGAAGGTTCGATCTGGGTCAAAAACAACTGTAAAGACCTCAACTGCATGGCATTACAGAGTTGAGATCTTTGTTCTCCAATCCCAGGACACAGCTCCTTTGCATAAACTTGCTTCTCCCTGCCACCTCCCCTTACCTTTCCCAAAGAATTTCCTCTCCCTCAACTGATTCGCAGGCTTCTGCTTGATCGAATCTTCTATTCCATCATGATGCCATTATAAACATCTAAGGTAGAAATATTATAGGCAGTCAGATAGGGTTGAGCCCTTGACAGATCAGCACAAAAGATGAAAACACGTAACAACCATGGCCGGAGACGCAACTGTTAGAGACTGGGCCTCAAGACAAAGGTGAAATGACCAGGCCTGCATACTTCCCCAAAGGACAAGATAAGTGATAACACCTGGCCTAATGAAGCCCAGAGACATCAGTCACCCCAATGGGTGACCAAGACCTCTGGACCCATCATTTCCTAGAAAAAAGTCTGTTCTTTCCATGCACACTTGTTGCGTGCGTAACTTGTTCCCCCAATGGACAGTTACCAGAGCAACTGTCCTTGTAACCTTATTGGTTGATTGTAGCTTTAACCCACATTATACCCAGCGGTTTTTGCTCTGTAAAACTTCCCCTGAAAAGTGGGGTCATGGCTACCCATTTGGTACCCCTCCTGCCTCTCGGGAGCTATCCTCTAAATAAATATTTCCTACACTTAACCTCCATTGTTCCTAGAATTCATGCTTCAGTTTTAGAGAACACCAACTAGACGGATCAGACATCTAACAGGACGAGAGTTATATCATTTCTTGTATCATTTAGAGGTCCTGTTTCACCTCCTATATCATCCCTGTGTCAGTCCATCCTTAGTGGTCTTTTTTCTTCTGGCTCATGACATTTTAGGTCCTACTCTGACGCTAACTGCAAGGTTGACCCAGTATTTCTGGTTCAGACTCAGGAGGCAGGAAATCTTCCCAGACCAGCTTGTCGCTTTATGCCACACCACATCACAGTCCTCAAGAAGCCTGGAAAATGATACGGGTCCAGGGCCAGCCACCTGACCTCTGACCCCATCTCTCCTCAGCCCCCTCAGCGAGAGCTCAGAATGAACACACAAACAGAATTCTTGATCTACACCTCCGGGCTCTTGTCTACCTTTTCCATACGGTGCATCCCTACCTGCTAAGCTCCTTATCACTCCATGGCTGTCCTTGGTTCCCCCCTTGCTCCCTTCATCCCGTTCATAAGTGCTCATTCATCAAGTCCCATCAGTCCTTTCTGCAAAGTAGATCCAAAATCTGTCCATTCTCTTCATTGCCACTAACACCACCTTAGCCCAGGACCCCCTTATGTGTTCTGTGCATTACGACAGTGGCCTTCTAACAGCTGCCTAGCCAGCCAGTGAGCTTCTGTTATCATTCAATCCATACCGTATCTCTATGCTACGGCTGGAATATCATCTCAGTCACTTTCTTGTGAGCTCTGCTCTCAGAATGAGGGATGCCACTTATAGCAGCACTCAAGGCTGCACGTTCTCTCCTTTCTTTCCCCCTCCCTTGCCCATCTGCCGTCCGCCACAGAATGAGCAAGCACCAAGGCCATCCCCACATGCTGCCCCATTCTCTCGGTCCTACCAGGCTCTGTGACCATGCAACAAATAAACTTCTACTCGTTACAAATCATCCAGTTGGCTGTAGGTCCTAGCAGTCCAAAACCGATTCAGACAGCACTCCCCATAGCAGTAATAATGACCTTAAAAATACCAATTTGCTCGTGTAGATCCCTCCCTCAAAAGTCCTTCTGTAGCTCCCTGTTTCTCTTAGAATAAAATCCAGTCCTTCTCCATGCTTCACACATTCCTCCCTAATCTGTTCCCGGACAATCTCTCCAGCCCATCCCATGATGCTCGGGCCACGAATGTCTTCCTCTAGAGACTCAAAGGTCCCTGGCTTGGAGCCTCTGCAGGTCCTTGTGCTGGCTGGGTCTTTCCCCTGTCCCTTTCTGGCTTCGGGTCACAGCTCAAATGTGGCTCCCTTGCAGGGGATTTCCTTGGTCACCCTAAACAAAGGATAACTCTCCTAACTTAAAATTATTTATTTTATTATCTTATGTTTTCATACACTTGCCTATCTCCTTAAATTACTGGAAAAGAAACTATGAAGAACAGATGCAAAAAAAAGCAAAAGTCAAAAAGGAAAGCAGAGAAGTTTCCTTGGAAAAAAAAGACGAAAACTAAGTGGGAAAAAATATGGAATTATAAACATTCCAGAAAAAAAATGAGTTCACAAAATATGTAAAGAAATGCAAACATTATCCATCCCCACAGTGAACACTGCAGCCGCCTATTCGAGATTTCTAACTCCTCTCCCCTTCAGATTCATGGAAGTCAACTCACCTTGCATTCTGGTGACAACAGTATTCACTGCTTAAAGAACTTAGGCTCCAGATGAGTCAGAAACATTTGAAAAAGTCATTATGAGTCTTTAGAATAATCCAATGCTTCTTTTCTCAATGTAAGTTTGCATAGCAAGGCTCCAAGACAAGTTTTAAAATAGAACAACCCTCTCTTACAGCCTTGGGACACGAGGCCTGGGCTCCCCACAATAGCCTGGCTCTCCTGCTTCCTTTTGTCCCCTGCAATGCCTTTTTGTAAATCACAGGTGTTTGTGGCCATAAAGCCCATGGGCTGGGAGTTGATTGTGAAGAGTTCTTTCTTTGCCACTTGTTCTAAACCTGTTCAGAGAGTGCTCCGTGCCTTCGACCAAATCTCCATAAAAATCAAGAAACAAGAAGTTTCTGTAAGCCTGCCCAACAGCCACACTATGACATTAGTTTAGACAGCTCTGTGACCCCCTATTGTCCCAACTTTATTCACTAGTCTCTTTTTCTCTTTCTTTCTCCATTCCTTTTTTTTAAAGCCCTTATTGGCATTTGGCATTTTTTATCTACTGTAAAATAAAAAGGAGGATGGTTGTTTTTTTGTTTTGTTTTGCTTTTTAGAAAAGCACTCTATGTGGCAGCTAGAAAAAGCTATCTGGAGCTACTGTAGTAATGGTTTTTTAAAAAAACACCTGCAAATCAAAGAAAGACACCATAGCAGTGTCTTCGATTTTTTTTCTTTCCCTTAAGTTCCCCCTGGCTATTATGGAGTAGGCCTGGTAATGAATTTATGTGACAGCTATGAAGTTAGTGTTAAAATCGTGAATAGCGCCTAGCAGTTTTCATGCCCTCACTATACGATCCCCTCAATTTGCAGCACAGCGGTGAATAGGGTAAGGGGGGGGGTCTGTCCATGAATGGTGCGGAGGGCTGTGAAGGGGGGTTCCCGGGAGGGAGCCCACCGCAGTCACGGGAGAAGAGTGATTTATTTTTGAACTTCCAAAAGGGAAAGCCCAGAGGAGCTGCCTGAAAGACCCCAAGCATAGTGTGAGCTACATAACTCATCCCTGCACTTTCAGTAATTTCCGCGCCAGCTCTGGAAGGGCAGGGCCCGCCTGGGGCGGAGGCCGCCCCACCCCTCGGGTCTCCCCACGCTGAAAACTCGCTGCCAGCGGGGCGCAGAGGGCGAGCGACAGGAAGCGAAGAGGGAGGAGGGAGGGGTTAGGCGTCGATCCCGGTGGACAGGAACCCCTGGGCGAGCAGGACTGAGCAGCGGAGCGCGCCGGAGAGGGGCCAGGCTGAGGGCGCCGCGCGGGGCCCGAGCCGGACGGGGTCGCCCCACACCCCGCCCCGCCCCCAGCAGGCCCCGCCCCGGCCCGGAATTAGCATGCGGGCGGCGGAGGCCCGGGCGGGAGGGGGCTACGGCCGCGCTCGCTCCGCGGGGGACCATCTGCTCGCTGTCAATGCGTCACCTGCTCGTCTGGGCCGTCGCCGGGGCAACGGGGCGGGGGATTAGGAGCGTGTGCGCCGCTGGCCGGGAGGCGGCGGGGCAGCGGGCGACTCCGGGAGCGCAGCCCCGGGGCTTGGGCGACCGCGCCCCCGACAGCCCCTTCCGCACACCCTCTCCAGCTCCGGGCCCCAGCGGCGTCCGCGGGCTCGTCCACGCCAAGGGGCCCGAGAGCTAGGGAAACAAAGACCGGCAAGCCACACACACACACACAC
>NW_004624750.1:5000905-5079986 GCF_000247695.1 Heterocephalus glaber | reverse complement strand
CACACACACACACACACACACACACCGTGAGCCTTCACAGACTGCAGGAGCCAGAGAGTTAACATTTTAATCACAGCTCAAAAAATGTAATTTCCTTCTGCTCTGCAGAATAGCAAGTGGCGCACAAAGCGCATATTCCTCGTGTCCACACCTGAGGCCAGGACTAGACACACCTGAAATATTAAATCACGCAGTCAAGAAAGTCTCGTCCTTCTTGTTAGATCTCATTCCAGAATCTAGTAAGTCTTGAGAAGCCAGCAGTCTTTAATTTAGCAACTACTTCCTGCAGTTCTGAGAGAGACAGAGATAGATACTGAGATCTTCAAACCAATTCTTAACTAAATCTTCCATTAACTTTCTGAAATTTTCTCTTCTGCTACATTCTGGACATTTTTCTTTCCTCTGGCAAAGCCTCTATTTAAAGTTACACCAAAATATGACTTTGTGGTATTGGCTGTAAGTTCATCTTCTCCAATGAAAATCTCATGATCATAATTTCTAGGTAGGAAGGCTGACTCAAACTAGCTTCATGGTTAAATACAGTTTCTAAAATTTGTTGTTAGCACGCACCAAATAGCTGGCCGACTAAATGTCATTATCTTCCTATCAAAACGTAAAAGAAAACAGTTGATTATTTGACACAGTTGATGAAAAGGAGTAAAACTGTGTAAACCTCTTCAATGATTACCCAAAACTAGCTTTAATTATGGCTTTCATAGAGTTGAGAGTTCGGGGCAGGTGTGAGCTTTAATCCGCACACACAAGCTCACAGCATCGTCCTGCTTAGGAAGGGGTGGGCCTGAGTCCAGCGCTGCAGGCCAGGTCAGGACACGCAGAGGGGTCAGTGCTGTGTCCAGGGCCCCTCAACCTCACGGACGTGCATCTCTGCACACTTGGAACACAAGATGTCCTTTGCCACGGTGTCACCACGGCTACAGCTGCTGGCTTTGCAACAAAAATGAAAATTTTTATTAATTAAACAATCCATGAGCACCTACCACATATGAGGCAAAATAGATTCCTGTCCCCAGAAGATCACTCATCAGTGAAAAACAGATTAAAACAAGGGCCAGGACATAGCTCAGTGCACCACACCTGCCTTGCAAGCACCAGGTCCTGAATTCTATCTCCTGTACGGCAAAAACAAAACCACAAACATTAGAACAAAAAGACTGTGCTCTATTGTGTACTTGGACTATGCCAAGGCAGCAGGACTCAAACATTCTCACTGCCGTAACTAACACAGAAAAAGGTAATTATACAAGGTGATAGATGTGCTAATCAGCTTGACTGTGTAATCATTTTGCAATGTATACATATGTAGCAAATCATTGCATTTGTCCCCTTTACATGTATGCGAATTTTATTTGTCACTTATACCTCAGTGAATCTGAGTGTGGGGGACAGGTTGCTTTAAGAAAAGACATCACAGTACGAGCAAAACTTTGTAGAGAAGAAAAAGAAAGATGGCACCCTGGTTCAGAGATGTGTTGGGAAGGGGTCAGACTACCATGTCAAAAACGTGGATTGTATCTAGGAGAAGATAGTGTTTCAAAGCAGCCAGGCAGTTGTCTTAAGCAAAATCTTACAAGAAACCCAAATAGCATAAAAGTTAGCATAGAGCTGCTGTAGTTGGTGCAGAATAGGGCCTAACACCCTGTCCCCTACCAAACAAGCACTGCTGGGGACACTAGGATGTTCCTTGGAGCACTGACCACCTGAGCACTGAGTTATCACTGAGCAGTATGAGACACAAGAGGGTGAGTTCAGTGGAAAGCAGTTAGGAAGCTGTTGAACTTAGTCAAGTACAAAATTACAAGGATTTAAACGAGATCAGTGGCACTGATAGTGCTATAGAAAATAAAGAGATTTTAGGGGCCAGGGATTTAGCTCAGTGGTTCCGCCGCCTGCCCTGCAAGTGTAAGGACCCGAGGTCAATCCCTGGTACCAAAAAAAAAAAAAAGAAAAGAAAAGAAAAGAAGGAGATTTTGAAGATAGAACCTTTAAAATATATGCTCTTTCTGCTTCAGGGAAAATATCTCACCTTTGGTACACCCGAATTTGCATATTTTTAAATGATCATATATAGCAAGCATTGTAATTGTTTTTATGGCCAACATAGTCCCACATTGGGAATGTTTTTGAAAATGCATATTTTTTGCAATAACTGGTTAAGCGATGGCTCAGATTTCAGAATATAGATTTCAGGATCCTAAGATGAACAAATGGAAGATATCAAAAGGTGGCATAAAGGAAGGCACAAATGAAATATATCTTATACCTATTTTGTTTTGCTCCAAAGGCACCAGTTTTTGAGAAATTATAAAAGTCATTATCTTAGTCACTTTCTCATCACTGAGACATAATACCCAATACTCGCAACTTAAAGGAGAGGTTTATCTTGGCTCACAGTTTGTAAAGGTTTCAGTCCATAGTCGACTGGCTCCAAAGCAGGGCAGCACAGCAGAGGGGCAGGGCAGAGGAAAAACAGCTCGTGGCATGGTGAGCAGGAAGCACAGAGAGTGATCAAGGGAGGAGGAGGGAGATAAACCCTTCCAGGCCACACCCCCAGTGACCACCTCCTCCAACCAAGCTTCACCTCCCAGCATCACATTTAGCTATAAACTCATCAGTAGACTGATCCACTGATACACATCACACACTCATGATCCAATCACCTCCCAAAAGCTCCACCTATGAGTCCCTGAGACTTTGGGAGGTGGGAGGAAATCCAGATATAAACCATAACAGTCCTCATGACCAAAACTCTCTCAAATGTAAACACTCAAGTGTTTTTCTAAGTCACATAAATAACATTCATCACAGCCCACTTACAATTAGATACATTTACCAATCAAAAGCCCCTCAGTGGATAGAAGACTTGTGGTTTAAGAAATGCATGACACTCCTAGACCGGGTTAAACAAAGATATGCTCACACAAGTAAGCTGATGGAAGAGAGGCAGCAAAGGGAACTGCAAAGCCAGAGAAATTCACATGATAAAGATACCTGGCATTTAGCCAAAAGTAAAAACTATAAATATTAATCAGATGAGAATCAGTGTCACTTTATGGCAAGAATGTTCAGTAATTAAAAGAGTGGGCATCGCACTGTGCATGTTCACACAATTGCCACCAAAGATACGGGATGCCAGCAGTTCCAGGTGCTGAGAAGAGCACAGACTCCCGAGGATGTCACTTAATAAAAGGTATGGAGCATTTATGTCAAATTCAAAGTAAGGGGGGAAAGATACCAGGGCTTCCAAATTATGTTCTTGTCCTTAAAAGACAGGAAAGGGCCAAGAAAGAAGTATTTGTTGGCCGTTCACTGCAAGCCCAGCATGGTTAGGCACTTTCCATACATCGTGTCATTTAATCCTTACCTGAAGCCTGAAGAAAGTGGACTGTCCAAACCACACTCCAAAGATGAAGCCATTCCAAAGCTGGCTTTGCAGTCCAGAGTATGGTTGTGGTTGTGGTTGTCTGAAGAAGAAAAGAAGTAAAAGGCCCTTGAAGTTGACCAAATCACAAGGCTTTGAGATTGGGGACACTCAATAGATCAAGCAGGTGAATGTAGGTCTCCCAGCGAGCTGGTGGGCTTCGGAGTGGGTGGAAAGGTGAGGAGGGAGGACCGGAGCTCTCATTTGGGTAAATCGACAGCAGCTCTATTCAGCAGTCAAGAAAAGGGAGTTTGAGCAATTTGCCAAAATTATCAAAGGGGCACGGCAGTGGAGGCCAGAGGAGCAAAGGCTGGAAGAGGCAAAATAGGAGCAAAGTATGCTGTCGCCCTCCCTTTCCCCTATCCTGACCATAGTGGGGATAAGAGAGAAACAGCCCCCCCGCCCCGACTTAGGAAGGTTCAGAAGTCCTGGCTCTAAAGAAAATGTAAATTTTAGTTAAGAATGGAAGCAGAAGGACCTTTGAATGAAGATCCCTCAAATGTGAAGGAGATTTGTTTGGATCATTCTCTTACCTCTCCTTTGTCCAGTCCAAAGTCCTTAAAAGTTATTCTAGGATTACTTTTTTATGACTTAATCCAGTGATGTTCTAGTAAATGTTTAATGAGTGGTTGCTGCAGTTGGATAAAGCTCTGATTCGTAGCATTTGCCAATGTGCTTGGTGTAAATGCTCCCACAGCGATGGGTTTCAAGCTGTCATGTGCGTCAGTTGGTGCAGAGTTCGGGAGAGCACTGCCCTGCCAGCTTGGCCCCGCCAGCTCGGATGAGTGCGTGTGGGTCAGCTCCAGCACATGCGGGTCTGTGTTGCATCTCCTGTCACTTCCTCCCTCGAGGTGCTGGTGTTCAAAGAGAGAGGTGCTAAGGTGTGCGGAATGCATGAGGCACAACTGTACTGTCTGTGTTTCTCACAGTCACCACCGATCCCCGGACACGTGTGACATCTGTGTGGTGTAGAGGAGAAGGTCTTTGCCTAATTTTCACATCAGCACCATTTGGGTTGGTTGTCGTGCTGCTGAGATCACATATAGGAAGTTACAAGCCAAATCCAGCCCACAGACGTCTTTTCTTTAGCTCATACTGGGTTTTTTTAAGTCTTTTATACTTAACTTGCCAATATTTAAAAATCAGTAGACAAAAAATTTCTAGATTTCCTTGGAAAACTTAGAACAGAATGCATTCCATTTAAAGCAGTAACATATGGAAAGTACTATGCCTGCAGCAAGGAAGTCAGACTTCAGAACCCCTCAGTCGACCCTGGCCGGTGCTCCCTACTCACTTGGTTATTATGATATTCTGGGAGCCCTGTCACTGCACCTCATCTTCCTCTTGAGCTCCTCCCTCAGTGTCTACCTGTTCTCGCACAACCTCTCCCCCTCCAGAGCCTGCACCTGCCCATCCTCCCGCAACACCATGCCCTCCCTCTCTCGGCTTAGCGAACGCCTGCTCTTCCTTTCCAGCACAAACATAATCTCCACCATCGGCTCCCAGCAAGAGTCCATGCCCTTCTCCACAGAGTGGGCAGAGGGATTTTTTTAAAAATATAAATCACATCAGGCGCAGCACAATTCTAATAAAAGACAAACTCCTTCAAATGTCCTCAGTCAAGTTTGAAAGCCACACCTGATAACTGAGAAGGCAATTCAGTCAACACAAGACTGACAATATTTAAATGATGTAGGGCCAGGGATTTAGCTCAGTTTCAGCACTTGCCTCACAAGCACAAGGTCCCGAGTTCAATCCCCGGTACCAGAAAAAAAAAAAAATGATGTACACAGCTAAGAAGAAATGTTGCCCCTTTATGAAATGTTCTCATTTCCCCATCTAGACAGGCTCTGACCTTGAATGATCATTGATTGATTGATTGATTGAATGATAGCTGGAAATTATCATTACTTATAAATACGTGCATATTTCCACATTACAAATTCCTTTAAGGCAACATAATATAGAAGGAACAACCTGGTTTCAAGTCCTGGCTCAATCACCTGCCCACTGCCTGACCTCGTCCCAATTATTTGACCTCTCTAAGTCTTAGTTTCTTCATCTACAAAAAGGAAAAATCATTTAAGAAGTAAAACATAATAGCTAGTATTTATAAATGTTTATGTGCCAGGTAGGTTCTAAGTGTTTTCTGTAATATTTTCATCAGTCTTCACAAAACTACTGTGAGGCAGCTAGTATTACGTGCCCTGTTTCACATGAGGCACATTAAGGCACAAGGGTGCTCCGGAACTTGCTCATGGTCTTGAGCACTAGGCAACGGAGATGCGCTCAAACTCAGCCCACCTGATGCCCGCATAAGAGAGTGTTTGTAAGGGAGGTGGTACAGTAGCTCTGTGAGTAGACTGATCTTTCCACACAGGGTTTCTTCAACCCCTCCATCTGCACCATTTTGTAGGAGTTAACCCTAAAATACCTTGTGCTCTTATCATGCAATGTGCTGCTGAAGAATCAGAGGAAAAAATACAAGACTGAGCATGTTGTCCCTTCTGAAATCAATCACTACCTGATTGAGACCCTCAGGGAAATTCTTCAAATCTGGTCTTTTTCAAAGGAACAAAAAATAAATCTCATTCCTTGAGCCAAGCTTGAATACCTACAGGGAGCCTTGAAAATTTAAATGACTAAAACAGAATCCTTGCATAAAATACAGGTGATAGTAGCAAAGAAAAGAAAATGGTAAGTCCAAGTGTATTTCTAAGCTTGAACTCACTTGGTCCCAATCCCAAGCAGAGCAGGTACTGGCTATTATGCATGTCTATAGTGACCCAAAACCTACACCCATTTTATTCCATTCTGAGCAGTGAGGCCCAGCTAGCTTTCAGAGGTACTGTCACATGAGGGATATGAAAAATCTTAAGAACATTTCGTAAGACGTAAGAACAATTCCTGTGTCCTGTTTTATCTTTGGACTTTCTGAACCCAGGAAATTCTGCAGCGGAGATGTAATTTTCTTTAAATCCCTCTGAGGCAATTGTTTCCTTTGGTGCAGTACTAAATTCTTGCTACAGTGGACTCTTGACTTACGAACTCAATTCGTCCTCAAGGGCTGGTTGTAACTCAAGTTGGTTGTAAGTCAAGGCTATTTTTCTCACAAGAAATGATGGAAATACCCATAATGCATTCTGAACCTTTCAAAGCAACCCTTAACTAGCCTTTTCACAATAAAAAAGGGTTGTATAATGTGCATAATTTACCAGAAACACAAATAATGTTCCCAGTGTATTCACCAAAAAGTTATCAAATATGCCTAGTTTACCAGAAACAACAATTTCATACTGTACTCACCATTCATGTTGACACTTTGGCTGGCAGGAAGGAAGGATGAAATGGAAGCTGGTTACTCTTTGGAAGGAGAGTACCCTTCCATGACAGCATCAGGAATCTGGCTCTCTGGTGTCCTCTCTCTCTACTGTTCTGCACTATGACGTGACATTGCCATTAAGCAGGTGAATGCAGCTATTGGCTTTTTCCCTATCCGGGTGGGGCTTCTCTACAAATGTTTGTGGCTCTGTCCATTTTTCCAGGGTTTTCTTTATTCAGAAGAACTTTGCTGCACTGATTGTTGATGTTCCCCCTCCTCTTCAGAAAGCTCCTCAGCTGCCATCTCTTTTGCTCAGTCAGGAGTTGCTGAGGTTCCTCTGTTTTACAGTTCCATCTACCTGCAAGCCTGTGGACTCTGATATAGTGTCATCAACCACAGGTTCAGTTGAAGGCTCAGGCTCCTCTACAAACCCTTCAAAATCTCTCCTATAATTTTAGACCATACTTTCTTCCGGGCAAATCTCAGGGTCCTTAGAGAGACATTGGCCCAGGATTTCACAATTAACCCCACAGAGGAAAGACTGGCATTTGGGTCATAGCACAAGACTTTGGTCATAAGTTAAAACTAAAATTCCAGTCATAACCCAGTTGTTCTTATGTGAGGCTGGTTGTAACTCGAGGGTCCACTGTATCACAATAACCCTGGGCCCTTTTCCTTTGCAGTGCAGGCTCCAAAGAGTTCAGATCATGGACATTCGTGAACAGAAAACTTTAGTGTGAAATTGGTGATCTTGTACTTGGCCCCTTTAATGGCCACAGTTCAGCTCTGGGCCCATCTTTAACCCCACTTCCACACACTGAAGTCCTCTTTTGAATGACGTTCAGGTACATCAGGTCCAGGCCCCTGGTCCACGAAGGGACCGCATATTGTCAGTGTTCCAAACTAGCCAGAGAGAGATCTTACACTGCCACACTGCAGAGCTGATGGGGCTCCCATGCCAGCCCCTTCCCATGAGGCTGGGGGAGAAGGTTGATCTTGCTAACCTTGAGAGATTTGCATGTGAAGCTCTGAGTTTTTTAAATAACCAGAGAACAAATAGGGGGAAGCAGAGTGGGTACACATTGGAGAAAATAATGTCATTCATCCGAGATGCTGTGTCTTCAAATTCTCCAGGTCCTGTATATCAATATGTACAGCTTTTTGCATGCAACTCAGCCTCAATAAAGTTGTTTAAATAAGAAAGAAAAAACTTGCTAGTTTCATTATGATCTTAAATTGGATCCCAGTGATGGTTGAAAGGTTAAGTAAAAGAATAATAATGTATTTTATATATATTTGGCATATGTTCTATAAAATTATAGCTAGACGCTATATACCATAACTCTTAAATGGAGAAGTCCTATTTTCATTCCTCTCTCTAATGCAGTAGCTTGAGAAGTTCTGGTAAATTCAGTTCTCTCCCTCTCATTATATTTCCAGTGCTGTTTCGATTTCTTTCCGGTAGGGAAAATGGCCCTTGTCACCAGCTATTGAGTGAGGCCCAGGGAATTCGTAAGGATGCTGTCATTGGGTTGGAGGTGAGGCTTGTCCTCAACAGGGTAGTAGACCCCCATTGCTCTGTCTGCCCCAAATTCACACTTTCTCCTTCCAGTGAGAATTAGCTGGCATC
Source organism: Heterocephalus glaber (assembly GCF_000247695.1). Next base: position 5,071,595 of record NW_004624750.1, on the reverse strand, counting down.
TTTCGGGGAGATTCCCCGTCCATGGTAGGTTGCCATGACCCCAAGGGGAACCTGTGCAGACCCAGGGCAGTAACCAGAGCAGAGGCACCTTTGATCCCAGCAGCCCAGGGAGAGGCAGGGTGCTGACATGGATGCTAAGGAAAGGGAACTCCCTCTCCATGGGGGTGCTAAGGCAGTAGGAGGGAAACTTGTAGCTTTACCTGACCATTTCTGTCATCCCATGCAAAGAAAATGGAGCAGTGAAAGAGAAGTCTAGAAAGAAAGCAAGAGAGAGATTGTTAAAGACCTGACTTCTGGCAAGGCGGATTCAGAAATGTCTAATGCTGGAGATGACCATGGATCTCAGTTCTATGGACAAATACACCCCTCTTTGCTTGAGCCCATACAAGGGAAATAAATAATTGATTAACAAAACCAGTCTCTCTAGGATCAGCCTTCACTCCAGGCAAAACAAGAAAAAGTTCTCACCTGAGTTTAGAAAATGGGCTCTTTTTCTGAGGCTGCATTATTGCTGGTCTCTGGACAAGGAAAAATATTAAGACTGAGCTCCAAAAACCCACTTATTTTAAGTATATTAGTAGAAAGAGAATGCAATCCATCAACAAATAGGTAACGTGTAACAGATGCATGTTGGGCATTTGCACTGGCACATGGCCATGAGCAAGGTTTGGTGTCTGCCTCGTGGTGCCCACATTCCAGAAAAGGAAAACAGGAAATGGGCAAATAGGTAGTAGGATGCTTGGCTGGGGAGAAAACCAAAGCAAGAGGAAGAGAATAGAAAGCTAGGTGTGGGCTGACAGGGAAGGCCTCTCTCAAAAGGTGGCATTTAGCAGAAACCAGGGAATGGTGCACCACAAGTGATGTCCCCGGCAAACAGCAAGGCTAGGACGAATGCTCTGAGGTGTGAGAGGCCATGGCTGTGCCTGGGAACAGCAAGAAGACTGGTATGATTGGGGCCGAAGGCGCGGGACAGAGTCAGAGGGAGGTGGGCACCACCGGAGGCTTTTGGAAGAAGAGAGAGATGATCTGACTTGGTCTACAGCATAGTTCTACAGGCTAAGGAAGCAAGTGCTCACAGTGTTGGAGAGTGCAGCAGGCACAGAAGCTTTGAGGCATTGCCCAGGCAACTCTGTGCAATCTGATGGCTCTGCTGCGAAAGCTCTGGTCCCATAATCCATTGGAATCCACCAGATAATTTCAAAAGAAGAACCGCACATCTACCAACTATTCCCCAACACACCTGTAAAGAAGGAACCCAAAACCCTCATACACAGGTAACTAGTACTTTAGTGTCTCATAGCTCCCGACCACTGGTTCTCCTTCAGGGATCATTTCCTCCCCTGGGAGATATCTGGCAACTTCCAGAGACATTCCTTTGTTTGTCCCAACAGTGGAAGGTGGAAGGGGGAAGAAGGGTACCAGCAGCTCCTGGACAGAGCCCACGGATGCAGTTCGACATCCTATCATACAGAAGAGAGCTCCAACAAGGAATTATTATCCCCCAATAGCAGTGGGGTTGAGGTTGAAAAACCCCAGCCTGGACTAACATAAAGATGCATTGTTCTCCAATTTGCATTAGTGACTCTTAAACTTGCAATAAATCAGAGAAGCACAAACGGAGTTTGATTATCTTTTTGGCCAACCATTTGAAAGGCAAAAATTATAGCTACTGTTTTGCATTTAAGAACAACTTCTTAAACAGAAATAAAATGAATAGTGGCCTGTGTTCCCAAATCAGAGCAGATCATCAGGGGAGAAAAAAGTGATATCAGAATGTTCCTGAGTTTGCAACAGGAAGATTTTTTTTTTAATTTTTTTAAATATGAAAATGTCATTCCAGGAAAACAAAAGTACCTGGCACAGATTTTGCTTTGGGAAAGAAAATGCCTTTGAAAATCCAACTGGTTGTATAATTAAGTGATAATGAATGCAGAGCTGTACTTTGTATTCCATCCCAGCACATTGGCTGTTGAATCTGAGCTTGCAATACTGAATTCCTCAGTGCTCAGGCCCTCTTCAGTGAAGTGCAAATCAAGGCCTTTGACTGCTACAGAGGGTGCTTCCAGAAAAAGTGAACCGCAAATATTATGTTTCCAAACTGCCTACTCACTAATGGTGTGCCGGGTTGTATACACGAACCGCATTTACTAAGAGGCGGTCTGTGATTGGAACAAGAAAGCGAATTATCTTATGTGATGATTTGTGAACAGTGAAATGATAACCTATTTTTTGAGAGAGAAGGGCTACTCATTTCTATTTTATATGGGAAATAGGAATGCTGGGGGTGGGGGTAGTTCACCAGTAATTTCACTTAGAGAAAAACTAAATAATACTGAGTACTGGGGCACTAGCTAACTTCATGTATAAAAAAGATGTGTATCTGTGTTGAATTTAGCATTTTGCTTGGTTCTGGAGATAGAGTACTGGGAAGCTTGGTTTAACAAAAGTTGGAGAAACTTTTTTTAAATTGCTGCATAGAAACCAATACTACAGGACATGCCAACACGCAAACTTCATGACTTGATGAGCCTTTTAGTATTTTACCACCATAATTGAAAGGTATAATCAACTTGTACATAGTCATTCAAAAATCACTATCGTAGGATATTTTAGAGTGATGTTTAAGAACAAAGAAAAACACAAAGTGGGAAGTGACAGAAATTTGTTTCTGTTTCTATACAAATTGATATTCTCTCCAAAAGGGACTAAAACATGAATTCCACAAAGAACTTAGAAGGAAATCCCAGCAGGAATTAAAATAGTATGATACATGTTCAGGTTCAAGTAGCATTTTATACACAGGCTCAATTTAAGCATGTGAAGAAAAGTGGGAAGGTAAGCAAATAACAAAACCAGCAAGGAAACATACTTCTCAGTTTAAAGCACATGGCACTTACCAGGTACAACAGGTGGCACAAGGTCTTGCACTTCTTTGGCCACAGGTTCATGCTGTGGAGGAGCAAAACCTGGCAGAAGCCAACAAACTCAGGGTCAGTAAGGAGCCCAACAAGCAAACCAGGACAGGCGTCAAACAAGCTGCCGAAAACGCACTTTCCAAAGAAACTTTGGGCAAACGGTTGGTGGCACTGTAAGAAAGCAAGTGGATAGGACAGAACTCTGCAAGAGGTTTTATCTCTTGTAAACACATGTACACAGTATGATCAAAATATATGGTGAAAGTTTAAATTTTAAAAATGCATTACAGTGAATAACACACTGGGGCGAATCTCCCTTAAAATATTCCCCTTGCTGAGAACACCTTGTCCCGTCATCCTTGCCGTCTTCTGGAGTCTTTTTCCACAAGAATCTGAGTGAGATGTGATCAAAAATGCAGTGAATGCTGCTGCCAAGCGCCCTCCAGCAGAAAGGCGGCTCCTAAACACATGGCGCTGCGTCCTCTTCCACGTTGTTCACCAGGTCACACACCGTGTGACTTCCAGCTCTTCCTCAAAGTCACAGTGACCATGAAAGGGAAACGTTTGGAATCAACTCAGTACATTGAGGCAGTCACTGAGGCACAACTAAAGACACTTGGCAAAAAAGACTTCAGAGCTGCTTCCAAAAGGGGCAAGAGGGATGGGATGAGTATGTTCGAAGTAAGGGGGAGGATTTGGAGGGAATTCGTGGCAATGTGTCTTTTACTGGAATAAAGTTTTTAAAAACTTAAATATTCACTGCTTTTATCATGCTTCATACCATGAATATGTGTAACCTCATGCATATGATGGACGAATCAAAAATTAAATTAGGAATTAGGTCCTTTCAGGTGAGTGGTTGGAGGGTTAAAAGAACACAAACATCTTTTCTGATAGTTTCTCTTTTGAAGACACCATGAGACAGCCCAGAAGCCCAAGACAGGCAGCCTCTGGGGGAACTGCTACCTTGAGCTATGCTTTGAATTGTTTTGTTTTGTTTTTTTAATGGGACTGTCTTTTCTCCCCATCTGGAATGTACATTTCTTGTGTTTCTCTGTTATCGATCTCCCATGCCCAGCATTTAAAACAGAGGAACCTTAAGGGTTTGAAAGAAAATTCACTGAAATAACAATTTTAAATGGTTTCTTCTGAAAAAGTATGTAAGTTAAAAGCATGTTTTGGATTATAACCATAAAAGGCACATTGCCATTAACCTCCCTCAAAATGCTTTCCCTTGCTTCAAACACTTATCCCATCATTCTTGCCACTTTCTGGAGCAGTTCTGAGAGTCTCCTTTCATGAGTGTCTTTATTTTTGAGGTGTGATCAAAACTACAGTGAATACTGCTGCCAAGTGCCATCCAACAGAAAGGCGGGTGTATATTTTGAGGGTTTTTTTTCAAATTATCACAAATCAGAAAGTGAAACATAAAATTGAGCAATAATCAGAAGGCAGTATAAATTCCCAATCCCACTGAAGTCCCAGCAGAAAGTAAAACAGGATGTGAGTTAAAGAAATTGTGACTCATGAGAAAGATACAGATGTCACTCTGAATCCCAAGCCATAAATTGATAATTGGTTCATGGGCATGCCACAGTCTACTGCTGTATCATCAGATTTTTTTTTATTAAAAAGAACAGAATCTGCTTAGGCTGGCTTAAGTAGAAAAGCAATTTATTAAAAGGCACTAAGTAGCTAGAGAATCTTTGAGGAAGACAAGGAGCCTTAACGGGAATTCATCTAGCCAGGAATCCCAGCCACCTGTGGAATTCTCCAGTGAAATGTCACTGCCACCTGCCACCTTGTTCAGCATCAATCTTCCCTGGGACCAGACACCAAAACACGTCCACTGCTGCCTGAAGGAAGTAGACACCATTGTCCTCACTATGGCCAGAAGACCGATCCCCAAGGCCCTGCCACAACTCCTCATGAACCTGATTTCTGGACAGGGTCTCCCATGAGAGGACCCAGCTGGCAGCATCTAAGCCACTCCTGCATGCTGGGTACAAGAGAGTCCAGGCATGTAGTGTATCTGCCTGCAATTTTGAAAAGGACTCAAGAGGTGAGAAACTTCCAAAATAGAGAAATGTTCAAACATCGCCAAAAGCCATCAATGCAAAAATCCACTGTGAATCCCAATATATCTTTTTTTACATCCATGTTTCTTTTACCCTAATTCTAACAAGCCCCCTTCAATCAACGTGGAGGGTAAGCAGCAAATATAAAAAAATCCACATGATTCAGGAGAGGAGGTCACAGAAGACAGAAAACCATGCCATCTGGAGCTCCTATATCCCTTATAAGGGAACAAATTACCCACAATCCCCAGGCCCAGGAAGCCCAGGTGGGAGGAGAAAGGGGGAGATTTCATTCTTCTGGGACCTCCAGGGCAAAGTGTTGAGCTCCCCATCACTAGCCTATGACACACCCTTGATGTGTACTCCCTGCTTCCCCAAGTTATTCCTTGCAATAAACACCACTCCCATATAGCCTTCCATTTCTTATGATCTAAAATAAAATAACCAAAAAATCCCAACTCAAATAGTGGGGCCAAATCCTTAAGAGTGAGGATAGAAATGGGAAGGCATCATGGACATTCCCAGACCAGACATGCTCTTTTATCTTGTGGGAATTTTTACCTTGTAGGAATGCTCTTCCTCCCTGTCACTACCCAATGGACTCCCAGGCATTCTTTAAGACCCAGATTACTCACTGCCTTCTCTGAGACTCCTTTCCCCAGAACTGCAGAAAGAATCAGTCCTTGCCCTGCAATTTATGAGAGGTTTTGATGCTCACATCTACTATAGTCCTTGCCTGTGGCCCTCTGGGACAGTAACCTCCTCCTAATTTATTTGGATGTATCGTATTTCTCTATGTACTATAGTGTCGGGAGCAATTCTACATCATTTTAGGGAAAAATCATTTTACAGCTAAATTATAATTAGGCCTAGTTTTCCTGCCTATAGGCCAGCTATGTCACATCAAGACATAACTCCATTTTTGCCTCTGGTCACAGCTAAAACCCCAATGGTCTGGTGATGCCATGACGCTCCAGGGCAGGATTACATGAGCTGAAGACATCCTGGTTCCTTGAGAACCAAGTAGTAAGAGAAAGGTTTCACCTGGGGAGGGACAAATTCCTAATCAACATAAGTTCCTCATAGACGTAGTATCTTCATCAGCATAAGTTCCTCACCCTAGGATTATCTCCATCCTCTGAGTCATCTATTCTGCCCTATGAACCCAATACACAGTGGCAAGCTCAGGGTGCCTTCATTTTTGCTGTCCTGAGCAGGATTGATCAGGCCCAAAGCTTGGCTTCTTCTCTAAGACTCGTTTCCTGTCTTTATTCATTAATTTGCCTTGTGCTGTTGTGGCTCACAGGAGACCAGGACCCGCTGCAGGGGCTCTGGTAACATCCCCTTTGTTACAGGCAATGGCCTGCACTGTGCCCCATGAAACATTCTAGCTCAGCAGTGAACACAATGCATGGTGCTGCTGAAATAATTAATTAGGAGCCCTTAGGCTGAGACTGCCCCAGCACCTTTGGTTTCTACAAAAGCAAAGTGAAACCCAGTGCAGAGTGGAGCAGTCATAGCTTAGAGAAATGAACCCAAGCTTGACCAATCACAAACTTCTCACTAGCCCCGACGAGGGATTTTCCACTAGCTAGGGCTTGATCCTTGCCTCCCAAATCCATGGTAAAGTTCCATTGCCAAGATAACAGCAATGGGAAGTGGAGCATTTACAACACAGTAAAGCCAAGGAGACTCTGCCCTCCTGAGTACTCAGATGCCATTATGGCAGGAGTGGGCTCGTCACCCCAAGAGGGCTTGGGCCAAGGGCAGGAGTGCAGCCCTCCTCCTTCCACCATCTCCCATGCACTGCTGGCCCTGCCTCCAGATGTCTGGGCAGGCTGCCCTCCCTCTTGGACTTCTCAGACTCCAGATCCAGGAGCCTCCTAAACCTCTATTGTTCATAAATTACTCAGGCTCTGGTAGTATGTTATAGCAGCAAAAAAATATATATATATGGATTAAGACACCATTCTAACCAGTTGAATATTTTCTCCATTCTGTTTGCACAAAACACCTTACAAAAGTGTTCCCATCATCCCCTCTCAGTCAAACCTGAATCCATTTTGATCTGATGCTACCAGCTTTATGAATTGCTAGCTGTTCAAACTCTACTAGTTTATCGTGCCTACATGTATAGTTTAACACCATAGGTTTGTGTTCAGAGGAGAATGGCACGGCCACTAGACCTGGTCCTTGGCTCCATTTCCCTTTGGTTCCACTCCATCCCCCTGGCTGAGCGAGACTTGTGTCCTGCCTCCCATGTCCTTCACTCACCTTTCCCAGCCAGACCTTGCAGTGACACCAGCTGTGCCCTGGTGATGTCTGACAACCTCTCCCCTCTGCTATGCCCACCCCTCTGGCTGCAGCCATCATAACACCTGTGCAAACCTGGAAGGAAGAGTTAGTTGTTGTCCCAAGGGAGCCCTTGATCCCTGGGAGGTGGCAGCTGGTGAGAAAGTTGCCCTCTTCCATGTCCAGGGCCTCAGTCTTGAGGTGAGGCTACAGGGATCTTCAGAGGATTCACTGCATGATCGCATTCCCATTCCCCTCAGCAGAAACCATCTTAAAATGATTTCCCAAAATACACCGCCTGCAAACAAGCCCTCTGCACACCCTCAGCTTCTCCAAGAACACAAGTTCCCGGTGGTTTTGATGACAAGCGCAATGCAGAGACCCAACTTCCACCGTCAGTCTGTTCTTCCGTCCTCAACAGATCAGAAAGCAAGGTCTACTGGATTATGAAAGGAGACAGTGTCCAGCAAGCTCTGGTGGCTAAATAGGCACAAACCTATTGATCCCAAAGAGGAAAAGATCTCAATATTGTAAGATGTTAATATGAAAATCATCACTGGGTAGCACTGCTGTTCCTACACCTAACTTAGCTCAGTATTGGTCACTAAGATCCTAAAGATGCACCCCCCCCACCCCCGGGCAGAGTTCAGTCTCTTTGGGACAGCTGTTCCCAGTCACCTTGAGGCGTCTGCAGCTACTGCAAGAGCCTGTAGTCATTTTCATGGGGAACGTGTCTCAGCTGCAGGGGGAATGGTGGTCATCTTTTTCACACACTACTTATGTATGCAGATGCTGTTGCAATTAATTAAATACAAATTCATTCTAAAATATTACTGATATTTTTAAATTCCTTTCAGCCATTATGTATCTTCTCCATTAGTAATATACATTTAACCGTGATGTTCATCTGCAAGTCCTGTGAACATTACAAAGGGATGCTCACATTACAAAAGATCATTAACTCCTGTTTTAAATGACATTAAATAAAATAGTAATTGGTGTTTAATGATGGCTTCTAAACATGGAGCACCTGCATATATCCTCTTTATGCCGCTCAACAACCCTGGAAGAAGAAAGTGTTACAGCATCAGTCCCATTTTACAGTTAAGAAAGCAGAGTCCAAATGTGTGGCGGACTTGCCTGAGGACACAGAAATAAAAAGTGATAACGCTGAGATCAGGAATGAGGCCAGGAGACCTTGCTGTCACCCTTCATTCACTGAACAGGCATGTTTGGGTACAAGCCACATGCTATGTAGTTCAGGTACAACAACATTATCCAGCCCCACTCCTCAACAATTTTCCTTCTGACAACTTAATCCCATCATTCCATCTCTCTGCTCTGCTCACTTGGGTTTAAGGTGTAAGAAATCAGACCTTGCCCTTCAGTGTCTTTTTGCAGCCCCTCAAATGCCCTGTGCCTCTCCTTTCTCGGGGATTTCTTGCTCTTTTATCACGTTAGTTCCCTGCATCTCTTCGCTCACCTACAAAGGGGGATGAAAGGGGAGACAGGCTGTGTTATTTGAGTCTCTCCAGCTGCCCCGTCCACTCCTGTTGCCAGGGCAGAGAGCTTGGTTGCGCAGAGGGGAATCAACGAGTCACCAAGAACAGAGCCCGACATTTCCACCCCGCTTCCTTGAGGTGCAAAAGTGGCAGCAAGAAAGAAAATGCATGGTGGCATTTTCTGAGTGCGCCTTTTTGTTCCAAAACCAGGGAGACCCACTTTCCCTGCCTCCTCACACCCTCCTGCCTCTGCCGGAGCACAGCAGCCCCGGGCGAGTGGTCCTTTCAAATGCCAGCCGTGAACAAACCCAGCAACCCCAGGCAGCCGTCAGCCCTGTCACTTATCAGAATGACTGTCAGTCCACAGACACAGCAAGGCTGGACCAAGTCAACGCTGGGCTCTTTGAATGTGCAACTTGCTAAGTATGTTCATCCATCACAATGCCCTGGGCCACTCCCTGACAGGGCGCCTGAGATGAATAGCCACTAAGGGGCAGAACGAACAGAAGCGAGCTTCTCAGGTCCATCAACAGATAGGGCTGAATGGAGGTGCCACGTCTGTCTTGGGACATCTGCAGGCTGTGATTTCCGGCCCACCCTCAACACCATGGTCACGGAGGAAGCTGGGCATTGTGGCACCTGTATCTGGCTCTCCTCCTGTTGCCTCCTCCAGACTCCAAAGAGGCAAAGTCACAAAGCACCCCTGGCCCAGCCACTGAACTAACTGATCCACTGCAGCAGATCTTGAGGCTTACAGCAGGTGCCCGGGCCCTTCGAGCTGCTCCCTCACCTGCTCTAGGGACTTGTCTAAGGCTGCAGAGAATCGGCCACGGGCTGCTCCTCACAGAGCTGCTTCTGGATGACAGGATGGTAATGATGGTGACGGTGATGGCGGGGCCTATGGTTGATCCAGCCTGGCCCTGCTGCACACATTTTATGTCATTAACTCAGCTTATCGTCACAGCAATCCTATGAGATTAAATACTGTCAATGCCAACACTACTCTAATAAATGCATCATGCTTACCACTTTACAAAGAGGGAGGTGAAACATTCAGCAGTTAAATAATTTCCATGGCAAAGCCAGATGTGGTGGCACACGCCTATAATCCCAGCGTTCAGGAAGCTGAGGCAGGGTGATCGCCAGGAGTTAAAGGCCAGTCTGAACTACACAGAGACCCTGTCTCATAAAGCCAAAAAGAAAAAATAAATGATAAATCATTTTGATGTTAAGGGCAGTCTGACCTCAGAAACTGTTCTCTTAACTAACTGTGGACTGGAAGAAGCAGGTCACCCTTCCAACCACCCTTTAGTCTTCAACAGCAAATGATAGAAAATCCATAATGGTATTTCTGCAAGAAAACTACCAAGCTACCCCTGAGAAGGAAGAATGTCAGATCTTCAGGCAGATAAAGCATGCTTTGCTTCTCCTCCATTGAAGCCACCACAGTCGTCAGAAACCAGAACCTTACTCTTTTTTTTGTTTGGTTTGGTTTTGGGGGTTTTTTTGGCACCAGGGATCGAACTGGGGACCTTGCGCTTGCGAGGCAGGTGCCAGAACCACTGAGCTAAATCCCCGGCCCCCAGAGCCTTACTCTTAACACGAGGACACACCACGCAAAGTCACTGTGGGGCACTTCCATCCTCACGAGACTTTCCTGATTTTAGTTGAAGGAGTAAGAAGAAGGAAATGCAAAGCCATGCACCACAAGGCTCTTGGTGAGCTCTGACGCGCACCTGCCATTTCACTGAGCCTCGGCAAGAGTGATAGACGGGTTTATGAAGCCCCCATTGGCCAAGGGGGGAAGAAGACTTTGGGAGGTGAAGGAATTTGCCCAGTGCTATGGTCTGAGTTTCGTTCCCCAAAATTCGGACAGTGAAGCCCCAACCCTTCATGTCCCTGGATTTGGAGTAAGAACAGGATTCAGGCTAATGAGGTCCCACGGTGGGGTCCTGATCCAACGGGATCAGGGCTCGTGTAAGACAAGAGACTGGAGAGCTCAATCCCCACCGCTCTGCACGTGTGAGAGCTCACAGGAAATGACGCCGCCTAAAACCCAGGGAAAGGAACCTCCCTGGGACCCCAGCCAGCAGACACCTCAATCTGTAGCTTCTAGTCTTCAGCACTTTGGGGAAATAAATTTGTTTTTCAAAATACCCAGTGAGCGACACATGGCTATGGCAGTCTGAGCAGAGGAATAACCCAAGGTCACACAGTGATCACGTAGTAGAGCAAGAGTCAGACCCACGCTTCCTTCACAGAATCAGGGTCTTACCCAGCCATACCCACTTGCCTTCTTCCGTATTCAGAGAACTCCAGTTGAATTCTAGTAGGTTGTACACTAGTCTTGTTCTTCCTGTCAGTGATTACATGAATTTGGTACATGTTCCAATTTGACCATTGAGATGGGAGGACAAGTCTTTGGAAACATTTCTTTATGAAGAGAGATTCGGGAAGACATCATCCCTCTTCTGCTGCTGGACATGAGGGCATCTGCACTAGAGAGCCAGAACTGTGGCAGCCATCTTGTGAGCATGAGGAGGTTGCCCAGAAGAGATTACGCTGAGGACCACAGGTGACAGGATGGAGGAAACCTGGGTCCTTGTCTGTATCACAGAGCTTATGTGTAAAATAACTTGGAGTTTCTTTCTTTTTGACATCTTGTTGATGAGTTAATAAATTCTCATCATGTTCATGCCATTGTGAGTAGAGTTTTTAGCTTCCCACTGCAGTAGCACCATGACTGACCAAATCACCGTTCCAAGTCCACAAATACACAGAGGTCTTGGGAGACGACAAACCCCAGGCTTGTGCAGCCTCCCCTCAGGTGTCTACAGGGTCCAGAACCTGGAAACCAGCCATGACACAAAGAAAAAGCCCCCCGCCCCGTGCTGCCACCAGCTGTCCCACATCTCACTGTGCGAGTGTCACCTCTGTTCCTTCGCTGGTGGTGTATTCAGCGAAGGTCTGGCTGTACCAAGCCCCGAGTTAGAACTTGGGGTAAGAACACAGGATGGGTGTCACTCTCGGCCCTGCTCCTCTAGCCACCCAGAATTCTCACCGTAGCCACTCAAAGGCATCTCTCTCATTTTCTGTCCCCAAGTTGCCAGCTCCCCAAGGACACAGACTTTGTATGCACTGCTTGTGCAGCACTGGCTTATTAAAGGCACACAGCAACTTCACTGAATGAATGCATGAATGAATGAATGGTGGAAAAAACAGAACACTTAACAAGTGCCAAAGACATAATGACACATGTATACTCCTCTCGGAAGAAATCAGGAAGAGAAGATATCAATGTAAAAGGGAAAATGAAGAAATCAGAAGACAGAATAAAATTAGTGTGGGAACCTTCCCAACACAAGCAAATGATATACATCTGAGATGACAGATATGCCCATTAGTCTGATACGACAATCACACACTGTGTTCATGTATTTAAATGTCACCCTTTGATCTTGCACAATACAAAATGTCTATCAAAAGTTAAAATATACATGAAAAAGTTTAAAGGGAAAATAGTTTCCCATAAGACTATTAAAACAAACATAAATAAATGAAATACAATTGGTGTGAGCAGTGCCATATAGCTTATACGCATTATCTGAGCTCTGAATTGGCGTTAAAGAAACCTTCTACAACATTTGCCTACTGTGTTAGTGAGATTTCTGTCGCTGTAACAAAATACTTGAAGTAATTAACTTATAATGGAAAGGGGTTTTTTGGCTTATGGTTTTAGAGGGTCCAGTTCAAGGCCAAGCTGTTCTGTTTCTCTGAGCCCCTGGTGGGGGACAAGAAGGTCATGGTGAGAAAGCATAAAGCAAGAGTATGATGTGGGGCCCCTGGTGACCTGGTCACCCATGAGGCCCCCAGGCCTAAAAGTCCACAGCACCCCCCCCCCAGACCCACCCCCGGGGCGACAAAGTTTTTATCCCACACGGCGGGGGGGGGGGGGGGGAGCATTTATTCCAAACCATAATGCCTGCTTTGTGGCACGTACACCCTGGATGTTTTTACAGACATTCTCATATTTAATTCTGTAACAACACCTGGAATAGGTGTAGTCAGCTCATAGTTTAGACACAAGGAAACCAAGGCACGGGGAAGTTAAGAAACATGTTCAGAGTCACATAGCCAGTACATGGTAGAGCCAAGATACAAGCTTTGTAGTCCCCAACTGCAACTGCACATTCTTTCTACAGTTTGATTTTCCCAAAGGAGTATGAGTTTGTCCCTTGAGTACAAAAAGCACTGATGCAAACTAAATTTAATATTTTATACCACGGCCTTATGGAAACCAATAAATGCCTGTCCTTCAGGAATCTGAGAGCTTCCACAATAAGTCCAACCTGAATTAGAGGCAGTTCCTGTCCCCTCTGATGATTTTGTAATCACCAGCCTCTGTCTCCATCTAACCCACTCTCTGCCATCGTCAGTAGCCACAGGCACTGCGTTCCCGTGGGGTCCATCTGCTGTCTTTTAACAAGCAAGGAACTCAGGTGGATTTCCAGCAAAAGCAGTTCCTGAAATGTTAGATTTATTTCCACCTTCATAGAAACACTGCAGCAGCTCTGCCGCAGAGCCTCTCATAGCTAAATGTTTTTGCAGTTAATGAACTATTTCCACTGTGCCTGGCTTATCCGCCAGCCTCAGAATATTCATTGCCACATAAACATGCGAATCTGAACAATGCTGCCTTGTCAACAGACAGGGCTGATTTGGCCCAATAATCCACAGGTCCAGGCAGCAGGAGAGAGTCAGGGATGGGGCATCCGAGACTCGGAGCTCTGGGGCCAGAGGGTCTCTCTGGAGTGTATTAGAGCTGGGAGTTTTGCTCTTAGGGCTCCTGGCAGCTGTAATAAATGCATTTCCACCATTTCAACCTATAGTTTGCAGAAATCTGATTCCTTTCATGATGCTAAGCTATTTTAATGTGAGACAAAATCAGCCCACACTTGGGCATTAAATTCTTATCATTTTTAAACTGCCCCACACACACTATGAAAAGCAATTTCCAAAATTTCCCTCTGCAGTCAGTTTCTCCCTCATGCTTCATTAGATAGCATTCCCCTCAGAAACTGCTCAAGGTCTCCCCCATCAAACGGGTCTTGGGGGTCTATTTCTCACAATGGCTTTGCTTGACTTTGATTTTGTCAATATGCTTACGGTGCAAGACAATACACTTCGATTCTTTACTTGACTTTAGGCTTTGAAAGTGCAAAGAAGTCTTCTCTTCACACAGCTCATGAAGATGCTGAAAATTATAAGGAACAGGAAAATGCCTGTCCTCCTTTTGGGGAGCAATACAAATGTGAGCCGTGCCAGGGCCAACAAGTGGCCAGGAAGTGTCTGCAGATGCTCCTTGGAACCCGACCTGTCAGTCGCACATGGAGCCCACTGACTTACGAAGAGCGCAGTGTGGACCGTTTGGTATTCTGCAAAGGCGGTGGCCTGTGTTGAGGGCCAAGGCATGCTGGAGACTTTGGAGTCTGCCAGGCTTTCATTGCCTGCCGCTCTCCCCTGACTCCCAGCGGGAGTTGACCCAGGCTTGGAAAAGGTTAACGAGCACAAACAGCCATCATTTGTGTGAGTGGGAAAGCCCCATGTGTTGCCCCAGCTCCGCTTTATGAGGCATGAGGGGTGGGTTTGCTCTGTTGTTGGACGTTGGCACAGGGTAAATACCCAGCATGCTTCTGCTTGAGGGACTAGACAGGCCTGTCTCCTGCCAAGGGTTTGGGTGGCAGAAGAAGGAGGGGAGAAACCTAAAACATCAGAAACCGTCCCAGGTCTGAAGGGGGTGGGGGACGACAGAGGTAGGGGAAGAAGTTAGGGGCAGAGTAACTCTTCAGTGTAGGCTGAATACACATGTTCGCCTAGACCTAATCAGTTCACGCCGCTCTGTGTCAGACCCCATCTGCTTATCTCGGGCAAAGTTTGGGGACCGGCTCTGGCTCTATTGTGAGACCATCATCCTGCAAATCTATTCCCGTCAGAGCCTTCATTATAGCAGATGTCAGGCAGAGGAATCTGAGCTGTCAGGGACCCGCCAGCCTGGAAAGGAGGGCCAGAGGCAGCAAGCCAGGCAAACAAAACAGCCGTCCCCGCAACAAACGTAAACAGGGACATTTGTCACAATATTTTCCCACATCACCCAACCGTTCCGGAAAGAAAAAGGGGAAAAGTCCCAGTACCAATGAAGAAGCAGGACCCGCCAAGTTCATCTCCTCCAAGTGGAAGGCTCTGTGACCCAGTCCTAAAATTCATCTTTCTCGGCGACAAAAATTAATAGATGCCTATTTTCCAGGAGAGAATTTCCGGATAACATAAAAGGTGGCATGCCAAGTTTTAGGCTAGGCAGTGATGTAAAGAGGTCAAGATTGCTGTTGTTTTTCCTTTTCTCTTTTTATCAGCCCTGTGCATCTGGAGTGTGGTCAGCGAGTCCTAGCAGGCAGCCTGCTGCGGGACACGGTCCAGGGCCGTTCCCTAGGAAGAAGTTGGTCTCCACTGGGCTTTCTGTTGTCAAAAGAAAGCAGGAGACTGAGGAATTGGGATGACTGGATTTTCTCCCAACTTGTAACTTCAGTGGTTTGAGCAGCAAATCCCTTTCACTACATTTAGATAAAAGAATATTAACCTGGGAACTTCCAAAAATTAGCATCCATCGAGTCATATTCATGGAGAATTCCCTAAATCTTCCCCCAGTGGCAAATCCATTGATGACTCTGTTTGAAGACCAGAGCCCTTGTCACTGGACAGCAGATCAGAGGTCCAGAGAGTCATGCGAGGTCTTGGTTGAAAAGAAGGCAGAACCCTAAACAGAACTCTCGAGTTCTTTAGAAGTGTTCATTTAACCCACACCTCAAAGTTGAATTATGAAGCACTGTGGGGTTAAAGTGTATACATAACTTCGACTGTGATGTTTGTTGGGGGTTTTCGGGCTTTTTAATTTTTATTTTTATTAGTCCATGCTTGCAGTACACAATGATTACATCCATGAAGGGGACTCGGTGCATATGTGGAACACACCTTACTTCTTTTTACATCCTCTTCCTCTGCCCTACCTTCTCCTCCTCCTCATCTCTTGGTCCCTTTCCCTTTTGCAAAAGTCTTATCTCCTTGTTCTCTATTATCTTTTCTTCTGCTCTTTAACTTATTTATACTTTGGGTTTCTCATATAAGAGAAACCATGCGATATTTAAGCTTGTGTGTCTGATTTATTTCACTGCACATTATGGTCTCAAGTCATTTGCCGACAAATGACTCAAGTTTATCTTTCTTTGTAGCAGAGTAGTGCTCCACTGTGTGTAAATGCCACATTTGCTTTCTCCAGTCATCTGCTGATGGACGACAGATAGGCTGCTTCCAAGATTTAGCTATATGAGTTGTGCTGCTATAAACATGGGTGTGCATGGACCACTGGAATCCGATGTCTTTAACTTGGGGGAAGACACCTAGCAAGGAAGTAGCTGGGTTGACAGAATTTCTATTTTTAGTCTTTTGCAGAGAGATTTGAGCAGACTGGGGTGGGGGTGGGTGGCCTATCTGTAACGCATCAACTACACGTCCCTAAGCATAGCTTTTACTAGGGGTCCTTTGTCATCACGTCCCACTGTGTTTCACAGAAAATCACTTTCTCTACACAACAGCACTTCAAGGCAGCCATGCAAGTGTTAGTGCTTCAGTGCATGGCTGAGGAGAGCTGAGGGTGGGGGGCCGCATCTTCCAAGCCTGGGTGCCAGGCCTCCCACACCTGACTCCTGCGAAGGCCTCCGATCTCACATTCGTCCTTATGATGTGATACCATGAAAACATGGAAGAGAATATTTATTAAGAATAGGGAAATACTTACAGCATATTAAAGGGGGAAAAGCTGGATAAAAAAGTGTGTGTGATCCCAATTCATTTATAAGTGGATTTACTGATATGCCTTGATTAGAAATATGCACAAAGATACTCGCTGCAGTTGTCACGGGATGGTGAGGATTTTACTGTCTCTTCTCTACTTGCTTTGTATTCAAAACAGTTTGTATAAGAAAACTGTAAAACAGTACTTTGGCCATCAGAAAAAATGTATATATTTGATTGCTAGTATGCATCTCAAATACTGTTCTACATAAGAAAATTTAATACAAAAGGAAAATAGCTGTCTTGTGTTTTAACACTCGACCTCTGACAACATTACAGAGAGCACCTTGGACTCAGCTCTGTGACCTTGCAGGCAAAATCAAACATTGTCATCAGCTAGCTGAAGGACGTGCTTATTAAATTACCATTAGCATGTATGACCTGCTAACTAGTGACAAACTACAGAAAAATGGGGACGACCAGCCATAGCGTTACAGTACTGTCTGGCTTGCCTGCCTCCTTGACCCACAGACATGAGACATTGTCCCCAGAGAGGTCACTCAAAGCCGCTTGCACCCCACCAGGGAAGGCTAAAGGCAGATCACCCAACAACAGGGAATTGTTTCTGTGGGCAATGCCTGGAGCCTCTGCTGGTCCCACAGAAGTTCAGCAATGGCCCTGTCCCCCACAGGATATGACTTCTCTGAGACGACTGGACGGATGGAGCGGGTTCTTCTGGCTACATTTCATAACACTAATGATGTCAGTGAATATTTAGCCAAGAATATTAACTTTCTGAAACAATGGCGGTTATGTCCTCTCACTCAGTAATTGCTATACTGACTGGACACTGTGGTAATCTGTCATGGCTGAAAACAGCAAATTCGTTTTGGGAAACTTGAATTTTCTTAAATTGTCTCTTCAGCTTTCCAGTCAGGAATTCATTCTGACAGGATAAAGTTGGATATTGGGTCCCTCAGGAACCTTTGGGCTAATCTGATTTTCATGAGCCCAGTTGTGTTCAGCAGCTGCTGTGGTCTTCATTATTGCTCTTTTCTATTCTGCATTGAGACTTCATGGGTCTTGGTGAAGAAACGCTCTTTCTCTGTTCCCCATTCTCCACAGAAAGCCCTCTGGCTGACCCCATGGCCCACATGAACAGCGAAACTGGGGACAGGGGTGGCCTAGAGAGCCACGGAACACACTGTGCACAGCATAGTCCATGCCCCGAAGCCACTTGCCCAAAGCAGTATTGTCTGAAGTGATGTCCATGGCACACGCATACTTTTCATTGAAATCTATAAAATGGACTTTTTGTTGGTCAAAACACCTCAAATATTGGTAAGTTAATTTTATACAATCACAAATATTTGTCAGGCAATAAATTTTCACATCACAGGATCAGATAAGGATTCATCAGAAATGTATATCCTGGGTCAGTGTCTACCCCTACTTCTCCTTAAATGAGAGGCAACATTCTGTGTCTGGGCAGAGAAATGCATTGTGTGGAGTCACAGCCTAGGCTTGAACACCAGCCCAGCACTTGATAACACTGTAGATGAGCCTTATTTTCTCTAAGCCTCAGAGTCTTCATCCGCAAAAACAGGATATGGTTCCTGCTTCATGGCGCCACTGTGCAAATTTAATGATGCATATCAAGTGCTCAGCCTCCTGTGCATGAGTATAGTGGGTGCCAAGCACACTTAATTCTTTAACTGAACCAACAAAACAATATATTATGAACTTCATTGTCACCAAAAACTTTACTTTTATGGAACTAACCTTCTAGCAACCATTACATTATAGCAGAATTATTATCTTATGAAAATTCTTTGATGGCTACTTAAGTTTTTCTTCTTGTACTAGAAATATCTTCCTGTCTTCCAAGAGATGGAGTTAGGATTCAAATAAATAGCACAGAAATTATTATGAAACTCTGTACATCTAGCTTGCTTCCTCTGGAAGAAGGGAAAGTGGAAATGTTGAGATTTTCATAATCCTCATTGGCTTCCTATTCATGCAGTTGTGTCCCCAAATACCTAACAAGGCTAGCTTCCCTCCACAAAGCCATGACCCATTAGGAGAACTCCCAGCACTGGTTCCCAGCACTGTTTAGCACTCCATGTGAGGAGCTGAGTATGGATCATCAGTCCCAACCTTGTATCACAAGTAGAACAAGCGAGTTCATTCATTCACTCATTCTACAAATATTTACTTCACATCCACTGTGCCGTGGTCACCACCCTGAAGATGCAGCAATGGGAAGGAACCATCCTCTGCTCTCAGGAAACTCACAGCACAACTGAAGAAGTTGCAAAATGCACAAGCACTTTCAGGAACCTGTAATAAATGGCCTGACACCATTGTCTCTGGGTCTCAAATTTCTTCACGTCGGGGGAGCAGAAGCACTAACTGCCCTTTTGTTCTGACAGTCTTTTCAAGAATGTCCATAGAGCAAACAGCTTTGAAAGATAGAAACAGTGTTTCCCTCCAGAGAAGGGCAAATAGGCTTACTGTTGAGTTTAATAAAGATAATGTCTGTCCCTGGGATAAAAGTCAAGCATATTGGCTTGCACATCATAAAAGGTCCAGGTGCTTTAAGTTTGTGTTCCTCTCCTGTGTCGTAACCCAGTGCAGGTGGGAGTGTCCTCAAACCCCATGAACACATCCTTAAGAAACTCAGCACAGGGAACCTGTACATGGAAATAACAATACTCTAACAACTGCTATCTCTATAATAATAAGCTTTCTTTTGCCTCTGACCCAGGAGTCTGGGTCTTCCAAAAGAACTTAGGAGACTGGTTAAGCTAACATTTTAGAGTAATCTCAGAGGTAGGGATGAGACACCAAATCCTGAAGCTTGATAGAGTTCACCTATCAAAGGAGAAGGAACATTGCCCCAGATGGGACCACCGGTATATGCAATGTCTAGTGACAAGACTGGCAAGCTCACTCAGGGAACTGCGAGTCATCTAAGCAGACTTGAAGGAGGCCAGACAGGTAGGAGAGAGGAGTCTTTGTTGCCAGGTCGTGGAGACTAGATGTTATTCTAAGAGTTAAGAGAGGATCCTTAATGTGTTTTAAATAGGTAAGCAATACATCAGATTTGCTCTTCAGAAAAATCAAGATGGCCACCTCTTGGAGAATGATTTGGAGAAAGGCAAAACTGGAGGGTGAGAGAATACAGGAAGCCATAGCAACCATCCCAACATGAGATGTTGAGGGCCTGAACTCTGCAAATAGCAATGGAAATAGAAAGAGGTGGACCAGAGAGGCCATAACAACTCCTAGCATCAGTAGGACTTGGTGGTTGGTAGGATTCGGTGTGGGAAGGCTTAGATGTCAAGAGGGAGTCAGTGATGATACCCCGCTTTCTAACTTGAGGAACTAAGCAAAAGGCAGGGCTGTTTTCTTAGAGGGCCTCTCCGAGAGGGTGCAGAGGTAACAGAGAGCTACGATCTGTACATCTTGAGTTTGAGATATCTGTGGCTCTCCCAGTGGGAAGGTCTGGGTTGCAGGGGAGGGTTCAGGTATCCATCTCAGGAAACACAACTAGGCAGAAATTTCAGTTTAGGATTCTTTGACATACAACTGTCAATGGAAGCAATGGCCATGACCAAGGCGGACCAGGGAAGTGGACAGAGTGAGAGGTCACAGTCCAGAGGGTGAAACCATGACAAGCAGCACAGACCACAACTGCCAGCTCCAAGATATCTGGACCAACCTCACTTGTGCTTTTTCCTTTCTTCCTCTTCATCCTTTCTTCTCTCTGTGCTCAAGAAGCCCAGGATCCAACAACTCCCATCCCATTAAATGGTGAGGTCTTCCCTTGCCAGCCTTAAAATTCCAATTCATCCCATAGGTCCCTGCCCTCCTTCCTTATTTTATTTCTTACCATTTTCTAACATGTCATTGCTTTGTTGTTAATTCATTGATTGTCTCTTTCTGATCTGATGAAAATCCATGAAAGTTTTACCTGTTTTAACATTGCTATGTTCCCCACGTGTATCCTAGTGCCTGGCCCATAGTATATGCTGAATTCATAGTGAACACACAGCCCAGGGTACATGCTCACTTGTTCAATGAATAAATAAATCTGAATAATTAGATGTTTCATTTTATTAGAAATAAAACTTGGTGTTTGCAATTCACACTATTTTTAGCAAAAGTCGCTTCTACCTCTTAAGCACAGAAGAAAATCTATAAACAGGGTCTCCTTTTGAGGGACTGAGAGTGGTCCCGTTATTTAAGGAAATAGTTGAAATTCATCTGAGTTTTCAAAGTTTATGAGAAATATCGAGTAATACCTAGTGAATCCCCTAGGAGAAAAAGGAAATGATGGTTTGGCTCCCATGGGTTGGAAGATACCAGAACTGATCTGACCCAACATTTCTGGAGCTGGCAGACCCGGTGTGGTGGTTTGTGGGAGTTACGTCCGCCAGCATGTGGGCTGTGTATCACAGACACAGAGGGAGCCCTTTGGCCACTCCTAGGCCTCTCCTATGTAGAATTGCTGAGTGGTGGAAGTACAGAAGCCTGGAAGTTTAGAACAGCCACCTTGGAAGCCAGAGCTACTTTTAGCTCTTGGCTCAGATAGACTAAGTGCATCCTCCCTGGAGGAACTAGAACAGGCTCTGTACAATACCAGTCTCTACCGGTGACTCGAGCATGCTAGCAACAGTGCCAGGATGGACAGAGCCACACCAGAGCTCCCCTGACCTGGATTTTGTAAGCCTTCCAAAGAGTTGAACAATACAACAATAGCAGATTTAACAATGAGATAATAGTTTTCCTACTAATTAAGCATGAAAGGTCATATTTGAAAAGGGAGGGTTTGTGGCTATAGGCCAACTGAACCTTTACAGAAGAATTAACATTAGTTTTACACAGAAGCTAAAGGAACAGGCAGTTTAATTTAATAAAGAAGAGCATGGTCAGAAATATCAAATGCTACAGAAAAAACAGATAAAGAAGCAAGAGGTTGCATATAATGTTGGCCAGGGTTCACAGGGAGATTGTAGGGACAGAAGTCCAATCGCAGTAAGAGATGAGAACGTGGAGGGGAACTGTGATCCATCCTTTCCAAGAGAATCTTAGTTAAGGAGAAAAGAAAGGCACTAAACCCATAACTACCGCAGAAGATGGGATGGAGACAATTTTGCTGAAGAGATGAGAGGCTTGAATGTGCTTAAATATTAAAGGGAAAGATGGCGTGTTAAACTGGTAGTGTTTGGTTATATTTTTATTGACAAGCAGCATTCACCCCAACCCTTCAGTGTTTTCCTCTATCTCAGCTGCTGGAACCCTGGGAACTCTGTCTCCCAGAACCCCTTAGAAGGGATCCACTTTTATTCCACAATGGTACCAAACTGAAAAGGCAGAAGGCAAGTAGAAACTGTCACTGCCTCTAGCCAAAAAGGCAGCATGGAGTTTGCACAGCCTCTCGGCATCTTCTGGCAAAGGGTCCACTCAGTGATTCAGCCACTGAGATCTTTGGTGGCAACGTCCTGAGGGTGCTGAATATTCTGTGTTCCTGCAAACTAGTCGTGGCTCTTCTGATCTTACCCACGCACACTCCCAACCCCTCTCAACATCTTTCCAAGGCTCCCATTCCTGTACTAGATTTCTCATTGCTTGAAATTCCTAGAGTGGCATCTCTTTTTCTGGCCAAACCTTTGCTGATACGAAGAGATTGGAAAAGCAGGAAGAAGGATGATTTATAGAGCAAAAACACCAGATTAACGGGACAGAAGGAGACTCCAAGTCCTAGTGAAGGGTGGGCCTGTGAGAAGTGGTGGAGTATTGCTTTGGTGAGCTCCAAAGTGAAGGAAGCAAGGCTGAGTCTGAGTGAGTCAAAGTGAGATAGAAGGGAAGGGTATCAAAGCTTCTGTTCTCTCTCAGAATAGTAATAAATACTAACATTTATTAATCCCCAAATACATGTCATACAATGACCTGGGTGTTTTAAATGTCTTAGCTCCCTAAGGTTCACCAAGGTGTATAAATACAATTATCATCACCACTACAGTACATCATCTGAGCCAACATACAGAGAGATAAAGTGCAGATGGAATTTAAATTTAGAAAGGCCATCTGCCCATATCTGGAATTAGCTGCACAGAATTAGATTAACACTATCCTTGGCTCTTATTTATTTATTGTTTTAATAAGGAGAAAACACCTATCTACCTCCCGTCCAATACCTGAGCTTGAATATTAACAAGTTACGCCTCCCTGTGTGCTTTGCCTCTCCCCTGGTGTAACAGTCATTGCTCAGAACCTTGTCTTCAGCCTCCGTGTCTCTTACTACAATGTTTGCATTCCTGTGCAAAGCCATTACTTGTACGTAACACATCTTCATTCTCTCTCCCACCCACTTTCCTTCACCTTCCACAAATCTTTAATTGTGAAAATACAGTCAGATGACATATACATGAATTCCTAGGAATTGTATCCTTCATTTTAATTTTGCCTTTTAATTTCCATCTTTATTCGTGCATATTGATTATACGGAGTAATTTATTTCATTGTGGCATTTTCTATTTGAAATACGTAATGGTTACATTTGTTTGGGGAAATAGTTAGACAGTTTGATAGATAATCACATCTTTATCATTTTTTTATCACTTTGCCTCCTACCTGCCACCCTTCCCTGATCCCTCCCCTTCCCATATCCCGAATGTCTACCTCCTCATTTCCTACCACGTGTCCTTTATTTCACTCTTCAATTAATTTCATATGAAAGAGACCAAATGATATTACTCTTTCTATGTCTGACTTATTTCACTTAACATTGTGGTCTCAAGATCCATCGATTTTCCTGCAAATTACAAGATTTCATTCTTAATGGCTGAATAATAATATTCCTTTGTGGGTAAAGAAAATATATATTCACCTGTTGATGGGAAACCCCCCAAAAAAATCCCACAAACCCGCAAATGGGCAAATTTTAATTTTTCTTAACTTTTAATAAAAATATGACAGGCTCAGTGTTATCTGAGATTTAATTTTGTACTTCCAATTTTATCATTTATACTTTTCAATTCCTTCATATTAGAACCGATACTTTTGCCTACTTCATCTATCAATTACTGCAAAAGGCATTTTAAAACCTCACTAGTTCAATGACACATTTGTCCTTGAGTTCATCTTGACTTTCTGTGTTCTGAAGTTATGCTGCTGGCAAACACAACTTTAGAGTTTCCATACTTTCTTGTAAATTTTTTTATTGGTCTATGGTTGCAGTAAATAGTGTTTACATTCCTGGAATGGACTCGGTACATACCACATATCACATACCACATATCACAACACATCTTAACTCCTTTTTTGAACTTTATCCGTTAGGTAGTAACTTCCATTATTTCTCGTAGTGTTTTTTCCTTAAAGTGCATAGTTATTGTCATTGTCACTCAAACCTTCTCGTGTGCATTTGCCTCCTATATCACTTTCTGTCTTTTCATTGTCAATCTTTCTCTATCCTGCTATTTTAAATTTGTCTCTTTTAAATACCAAATAGCTGTATTTTTTTAAAACCCAGTTTGATCAGGGCCAGGCATTTAACTCAGTGGTTCAGCCACCTGCCTCACAAGTGCAAGGTCCCAAGTTCAATCTCCGGTACCAAAAAAACCCCAGTCTGACAATTTTTATATTCGACTAGAACATTTATCATTCCATTTTCTTGCAATGACAAATGCACTTGGGTTTTCTTCTACCCACTTATTTAGTACTGCTTGTTTCACTTCAGTGTTTATATTTTCTCATTTCTTGACTTCCTTTGAATTGAATGGTTGTTTTCTTTATTCCCCTTTCTCTTTTACTGATTTCAAAATTATAATCACCATTTCTATTACTTTAAATTTTCTTGTATAAATTAAAGCTCTCATATTGAAGTTGTCATAGTCTAAGATTAATCATTTATCATTTTTTCATGCAATACAAAAGGCTTAAAATTTTTCAACCCAATCATCTGCTGTCCAGTCTCCATGTCTTTAATTCTGTCTTGGCATAACACCACGAATGTTTCATACAATTGATGTTATGTTAAATTTATACCCACATTTATGACTTTTTCACCAATCATCTCTTCTTTCACCTAAAAACTTTCTACCCGGGGATAACTTTATTATTCCTCAAGCTCATCCTCGCAAAACTCATGTAGTCAAAACCTAAAGGGGGCAAAACCTCTGTTGTTACTGTTCTCAGTTGTCTTTAATTTACTGTGATTAATGGAAGATTTTTACTGGTTGACTCTTAGCTGACAGTCATCTTCTCTGTATATTCGGAAACTTCCACTATCTTCTGACTTTCAGCAGAATTGCTGCTCCAGGAGTCAGCTCCATTTTATTTGCTATTCTTTTGTAGATCATGAATCTATTTTTTTTTTCTGAGCTGCTTTCGGGATATTGTCTTCCTTTGCAGATTCTAAAAATGTGACTATTATGCTTCTAGATGTCTGTTTCTTTGCATTTACCTTGATTGGGATGGATTGGATTCCTCCATGTGAGAATTCACATTTTTCATCAGTCCTGGAAAATACTTAGCCATTGTCTTTCACACATTTGCTCTCTTCATAGGTCCCTTCTCCTCTTCTGAAATGCCAGCATCAAACCAATTCAGTCTGTCTGCTGTGTCTCTTAACCTTTGTTAAATACGTTTCTTCTCTTTTTTTTAATTTCATTGTTTGGATACTTTCACTGGGTCTGTGTTTCACCTCATCACTTCTTGTTTTTTCCCCTAAGTCTAATCTACTAGTAAAATCCACACTGGTTGTTTTTCTGTCTTCATCTACCAACTCTCAAGGCAAGCAATTTCCCTTCCCTTCCAGCCTGCTCAGAGGCTGACAGCTTTTCCATGGCTCAGCATGTGCAGCCTGGCAGGCCTTCGGGTCCCAGCTGTGTCCGAGGTCTCCCCGACACACTTCTGACTTGTGACGGGATTTAGCTTTTTCTTCTTTCTCCAGTCTTTCAAGGACATGAAAATCAAAACTCGACTTCATCAGGGTTTTAGCAAATCCACCCCCCATTAGAAGCACATTTAATAGTCTGATTGCTTCCTTGGATTTTTCCTTCCAACTAGCTCATTAGTACATTTTTAAATTTTTTTATTTTCTGAATTTGATGACTTCACCAGGAGGCTAAGTCACAATATCTTAACTAATATCTTTTCAGAAATAGAAAAATTGGTTTGTTCTAAAGGGAAACTAAGAAAAGATATCAACTCTAGCATATATATCCGGTTTTTATGAGCAACTGAAGTAGATATTGAGTATACATGATGCATGAAAGTAAATTGAAAATAAATGTATGTATCATGACCCATTTTTTAAAAATAAATATTTAAATACATGTATATTTAGTGGTAAAACGTCTTAGTATGAATTAGTGATAAAACTTCTTGGTTGTTCTCTTCAATAATAAAATTTTAACATGTCTTTGCTTTACTTTATTAGAAGACTTTTGCCAGGTAGCTCAAGGTCAACAGTATATTCTCTGTATATTCAAAAACTTCCACTCTCTCCTGGATTTCATCAAAACTTTTATTCAGAAGTCAGCTTGATTCCAATCACCATTCTTTCGCAGATCTTTAGATCTATGTAGATGAGCATAAAATGATATAAAGGGCTCTATGTACAACTATTAATCTGATTGCTTTAGAATGGACAAGAGAGTGGGAGAAAACAAGGGGAGAAAGGTGTATATAGAAAGGAAAAAATACAAGTTATAAAATGTGTGATATTTCTCTAAATATGTAAAAGTTCTTTAAGTTTATGGACAAAGACTAAAAAGTAGCAGAACAAATGTGTTGATGATTTAGGTCCTTTCTCCTCCAACAATAAGGAGGTTGACCAGATGCTTTTCACAAGTTTTTGAAACTGCACTTAGACAGCTCTGAAGTTACCATGGACCCAAGCCATCTTTTCTTTCCCAGATTCAGTACTCAGCCATTTCTCCTGCTGCATTCTGTAGTCCACATTCCAGATTATTCATTTACAATATACACAATGGCCTGCTTGTGACCCCAAAAATCATTCCCCTGTTAATGATTTTGCTTTGAGTCTTAATCCCAACGCTCGATTTGGATGGACTTCACAATGGCTCAGACTCGCCATCTGGATGGACAGGGTGCCTCTAATGTAGGAAAAGAGATAACTAATATTTGTTGAGCATTTTGCATGTTTCAGGTGCTAAATGGCTGTTTCTTGGGAATTGTCTTCATAACAGCCTTTTGAGGAGAAGTACAAATGCTGAGTGCAAGCATTCTGTTGGAGTCTGGTGAGGAGGGAGCGGGGGAACCCACCCTGGGCAGAGGATGATGAAGACCAGCACTAGAGAATGGATAGGAATTAAACTTTGCATCTTAGGAGTTGAATCCAGGAAACTCGTGTATAATAGCTAATACTAACCTTTTGTTTTCAGTCCTAACTTCGAAGTGACAAGGAAAGTGATATGCCACAAATGTATCCCGAAATAAGAGCCCGCATTGGGCATCTCAGTGAGCCTGAGCCTCTGGCCAAACAGTAGTATCTCTGCTCCCTCTGGAAGTACCAGGGACACACCTTCCCTAAGGGAAGGATGGGGTCAGCTCTGGTTTTTAAATCACTTCTTTCCTGGTTGCTTTTAGGTTTTGTGTAATTGTGTTGCTTAGAGGATGGGTTGGACAACATCAACACTTAGGAGAAAGACTATTTCCTTGGGACCTTAGGGGAAATGGGAGAATGAGGGAAAATAGAACTTCAGGCACCTGACTGCAAGGAAGAGAAAGGTGAGGTATGGTGAAGGAGGTCATTAGGAGAAATGAAAGAGTTCAAGGGTTAAAGTACTAGAGCTTAATAATTGATCGTCTAGGGTTCTATAGTGAATGATAGCCTCCAGGACTTGCTACTCCAAAACAGAACACCTTGGCATATTGGATCTTTTAAACTGAAGGAATTTGAGCAAGGCAAATGCAGGAAGGATTTTCAGGTCTTCCCCTGAATCAGACCACAAGACCCTCATGTGAGAGGCACTCTCCCTCTGCCCAGAAGAAAGGAGCACCCTTATCTTTGAAGACACAGGGACTCAGAGAGGAACCCAGTGGAGAGGACCTGCTATTTCCCCTCCCTGCTCTCCTCCACTGAGCGCTGAGCTCACACCTTTTGCACTATCACATTCTCCGTGACTCTTCTCCCTTCAGCAGAACTAGCATTAACAAAACTCAGGTTTAACGCTTCCTTGGATCTTCGTATCCTTAGGAAGGCTCCAGCATCGCGTAAAATTGAGATTAAGTAAGTGTGGATGTTCTTCTCTCGTTAATCTGTCTCTTGTTACAGAAGGCACCAGCCAATATCTCAGGAGGTGCCTAGAAGATATTTCTCCTCTGCAACACATCCAGTGTGGCAGTCACTAGCAACACACAGCTGCTTAAACTTAAACTAAATAGAATTAAAGAGTAAATTCCTCAGCCTCCCTCCCTACTTCAAGTACCCAACAGGTCCTTGTGGCTTGAAGCCAGTGCCCTGGGCAGCTTGGACACAGAACATTTCCACTGTCTCAGAAAGTTCTGCTGTACTATGGGAACGATGTTCAGAAAATCCCTCTCTAGTGTTTTCCACAGGTGCAGATGCAATCTTCCATGCAAGGTGTGATTCTTTAACTTAATGTGTTTGCTTTGGGGTTTTTTTGTGGGGGGTTTTCTGGTGCCGGGGATCAAACTCAGAACCTTGCCCTTGCCAGGCAGGTGCAGT
This sequence comes from Heterocephalus glaber, assembly GCF_000247695.1. The sequence goes on along the minus strand of NW_004624750.1, from coordinate 5,043,238 downwards.
GCCACTGAGCTAAGTCCCCAGCCCTTCACTTAATGTCTTTAAGTTAAACATCTACAACAGTTAAACATTTGATTAAACCATCTTCTGCATGCCAGGCATCTAACCAACCACTGAGGGGTTAAAGAAGAAGCAAGGCAGACATAGCTACCACGTTCAAGAAGTTTCTAGCCTAGAGAGGGAGAAGGTTGTTCATGCTGGCTCACAGGCTGGAAGAGCTCAGAAAATGTTTCCTGAAGCCCAAGTTCTTCCACGGCAGCCATTGCCAAAGGTGCGTCCAGTTCTACTGTTGAACTAAAGGTTTGTGGAACTTTGGGGACAATGGAATAAGATTTAGATGCTGCAACAGCAGGGGTCTCTAACAGAGAATCCAAAACTCAGGGGGTTTTACAGCTTTCTCGGCCAGCGCAGTCCGAGTGTAGAAAGGAGCCCATGGTGTGACGCCGCGTGGTGCAGTGGTTCAGCACTGTATGAAAGTCATTTTCACATTCCTCCAAGGAGGGATCTGTCCGGATCAGCGCAGCCTACTGCCTCGCTGGTAAAATGAGCACGTTGGATTGCAAGCAAATTCATTGTGGTGCAAAGAGACCCTCTCTGAAAGACTCGTTTTTATCTGGAAGCACGCGGGGGAAGTGAGGTTTTGCTGAGAGCTGACACGGCGCCCTCCAGGGGCACTGGTGTCGGAGGTGCCTGTGGTCTTGACGGAAGGGTCAGCAAGCTCCACGGCGTGGCTGAGAGCCCTGAGTGCACAGGACTCCTCACCACGGAGGGCCCAGCTAGCAGAAGCGAATGTCCCCTTGTCCAAATGATCCGTTCTTCCAGAACGGACAAGTGGTTACAAGTAATTTGCCCAAGAAAATTTGGACTGAGCATGGTGAAAATAATGCAGCTAGCGGCCAAGCCACACGAAACTGTCAGTATTTGCTAGTTTTCACTTTACAGAATAAGTGCATATATTCAAACTAATACTTGCAAACAAGGAAATGGGACTATTCTCAGTCCCAATCAGCCACATTATAAGACAAACAATGCCCATCTAATGAGACTGACAGGAAGACAGCCCAGAAAAGTGGAATTACCGAGATCGGTTGAAACACATACGTGCATCCGCCACCCTTCACTTTGAACCTCCCTAGAGACGTACATTGGGCTTCAGAACAGTAACCACCGAAGGTGCAACGAAGACAGTAATCTTTACAGCACCTTTTAATATTTCCATTCGGAGCACACTTTGTAACGAACATGAGAACTGGCTCAGCAGTGCTGACCCGGCGGAGAGGATGCCGGAGCCTCACACCAGGTTCCTGCAGTGGCCTCGAAGGCCGTGGCTTAGGTTCTGCTGCCATCTCGTGGAAGCACACTGCAACGCGCCTTTGGGAATCGCGAAGACCTGGCCTAAGCCAGTAAAGCCCGAATTCTGAAGATCCAAGGGCAGGAAGAGAAGGATCGCAGGGCACACCTGCAGGCCTTCCCGCGCCAGACAGATTCGCGCCAGGCAGAGCAGACGTCGGGCACACTCGCCCCTGCAGACCTGTCGTTTCGTTCATAACCCGTGGATCGTTTCCCAACTTTGCAGAATTCAAAAACCCCTCGAGTTCTAAAACATCTATCACATTAATAAACATCTATGATATCAATAAACATCTATGATATCATTTCACTTTTGCTAAAGTAATTATTGTTAAACTGTGCCCAAAATCAGATCTTTGGAAAATTTTGCCTCTTTTTAAAAATTTTTCTTTTTATGGTAGTTAAGTTAGCTTGTTGTGTGTATTTATCAAATAATTTCATATTTATCAAATAATAAGGAATGATTATGTGTTTGTGTACTTTTTCTGTTGCTTACAATTCTATTCTGTGTCACATTCTGTCCCTTACAATTTGAACATCTAAGATCTTGTTTCTATTCTGGTAGAAGGTGAACTACTGTAGCTTCATTTTTCCCTAAATATTTCCTCCCCTCAAGATCTTAGAAACCAATCACTTATATATGTCTCCCATTTTTTTCCTTTTTGATCATAAATGATGAATCTATTTCAGGCACTGTTGATGCTGATTTCAATTCCGTATATATTAAATATTCAGGATGTTCTAATGTGTTTCAGTGCCTAGTCAGGCAATTATTTCTTTATTACTCTACTTTTTTTAACATTTTCTGCTATTCATGACTGTTCATCCAGACACAATGACGATAAAAAGAATATATACCTTAGCCCAGGTAGGGTGAAGAGCCCCTCATGTGAGATTTGTACTTACTTTTTCATCTTGCCATCATAAAACTGAGTCCTGGTTGGTTACTACAAGAAACTCTCTTTCATTGCGCTGAATAGTTTTTCCAACTTAGAGCACTTCGGGGTTATCTCCTGTTGAATGTGACTTTGGCCTTGAGGTTGCTTGTTCGTTTTCTTTTGTGTTTTGTTTTGTTTGTTTGTTTTTGAGAAATTTACTCACCTGGTATTAGTTAGGAGAAATTATCTTCCTTCCTCTCTTTCCTCCTTTCCTTCTTTCTCTTGCCTTTCATTAGGCAGACTACTCCGCGTCTTAACCAGCATGACTCATTTATTTTAAAATCTCCTTGGAAATATACACACCGATGTACACACACACACACAGAGAGAGAGAGAGAGGGGGAGAGAGAGAGAGAGAGAGAGAGACAGAAAAGTCTCCATCTTCATTTATTTTAAATATATAACCAATACTTCATCATTTTTTTAAATCAGAAAATACAGATATATCCAACAAAATAAAAAGTAAAAATCTACCCAGAATAGCGTTGCTCACATGAAATAAATGCACAGCAGGTTTAAACTGGATCTGGTCCACAGTGTCTGTGGGTCTGATAATAAAGGATTATTTTTGTGGGATAATAGAGTTGGTGCAAAGATTTAAGAAGGAGAGTAAGTCACAGTGCTGCCCCAAGGCCATGGATACAAGGACGTCTTCAGTATTAGAAAGAAAGATGGACCACACCTTGATAGGGGTAGGGATCCCCGAACAGCAGGAAGCATGTGGGGTTTGTGGTCAGGGAGCCTGGGTGAGAGATCAGGCTGGTTGTGTGCTGTCTGGGAGCCAATGAGAAAAATTCCGTGACTTCTCTGAGCCTCAGTGTCCCATTTACACAGTGAGAACAATGGTCACTCCTAACACAAGCTTTGCTAAGGGCTGACAGGGTAATAATGCAGAGTGCTTTATAAACCAAAGAGAATCAAGGGCACATACTGTTTTAAATTTCTTTTTTCTGGGCGGGGGATTTAGCTCAGTGGTTTCATCACCTGCTGCGCAAGCACAAGGACCCGAGTTGGATCCCCGGTACCAAAAAAAAAAAAACATAAATTTCTTTTTTCTAATATCACATTGCTTTCCTACTGCTACTCTATATTCAGCTCATAGAAAAATAATTCCCAAAGTCTTTTAGTGTAGTTTTTAGTAAACCATCCTTCATGTGTTTATAATTTTAGATTTTTATCTTTAAGAATGAAATGCTGATTTATTTAACTGTCTTCTATTCTTTGAAATGAACAGGGTCCCATAACAAGTTATTCTGAATTTCCTGGAGCAAGCACAATGCTATCTGTCAATGTTAACACCAAGTGTGATGGGTGTGCCCTTAATTCTTCCCCCAGGTTTTGCTCCATTTTCACCTTCTCTCCCTTCCCTTCTTTTCCATAAAGACCCAGCCCTTTTCGTCTAAGAAAACGAAAGGGAGAAGATCGGGTTGGAAAAATGATATTAGCAAATTAGAGTCACTTGTTTAAGTCACAGTATGAACACTGGGGGCAGGAAGACAAATCGCCACCTGTAATGTCTTTGTTCTGGAATCTTGCCCCAAAACCACAGGTTCATTTCTCTTGTTGGTCAAAGAACATTGAGCCTTTCCCTTCAGGACTATCTCAGAGTAAGCTTAGTGCTACCGCCAGATCCATTTGTAAAAAGCCGCAGTAGTGAATTTCCATCCATACTGATTTTAAGAAACATGGTTGGCAGGAAGAAGAGACAGAGAATAGTCAGATGGTGGACTTGGTGCCCGGAGAGGTCAGTGCTTGTGAGAAAAGAAGGGTGGATAGGAGCTGTCGCTCGGGGAATCAAGTGAAAGGCGGGTGTTGTCATGGAGGACCCAAGGCTCGAGGTAGGAGTAATGGGCACTGGGCTCTGAAGTGTTGCTGATGAGCACGTCGCTGATCAAGGCTCCCAGCCTTGCACCGCTGGTATCTAGGGCTGGACCCCGCTCTGAGCACTGTGGGCTGGTTAGCAGCGTCCCGGCCTCAACCCACTGGATGTGAAACCCAGAAGTGTCTCCAGATGGCCTCTGTGTGTCAAACACCACCGGGGCTGAAACCCGCTGGCCTAGCCCTGCTACAATTTCTGACACCAGAGCTCAAAGTTGGAGAAGCACTAACAGAAGAAAGCAGCCGGGAAACAAATAGCCACTGCTGGGTTCTGAAGATACCTGAGCAACAGAAACAGGATAGGATAATTTCTTACCCCAGATATAAATGACATCTGGCCAAATGAGGTTCATCTTGATAGGAAAAAGATAAGACTGAAAGCTGGGAAGAAAGGAAATGATGCCTGCCTTCTAGGCCAAGAGGTAAAAATAAACTTGGTGTCTCTGAGCTGGCAAGCATCGACATGAAGCTTTCCCCAAAACATGGCCGAGAATCACGCAGACTAGGTGAATTGCTACCCTAGTTGGAGTTCTCTGAAGCCGCCCTACCTAAGGCCAAGGTTCAAGTGCAAAGTTCCTGTGGGAGTGGGACTCAGGAAAGGGCCAGGCGGGGAAGGCAGCAAACCGGGGTACTTCCCCGGCCACTACCACTGTGGGCTTAGCCCCAAAGGACACTCAGGAAGCAGCTCAGAGTAAGCCTAAGCAGGCATCAGACAGCCGGCTCCCATTCCCAGAGATTCTGAGTCCGTGGGTCTGGGTGGAGCCCAGGAAAGGGCATTTCAGGGAGCTCCAGCACCTGGTGCTTCGGGCTGAAGGAGCTCCCTGTGAGGACCCCAGGCACTGAGCACTGGCCGCCCTGCTGCAGAGCGGGAGAGGGGTGGCTGGCTGAGCCCCCCTGGAGGGCCACCCCCACCCCAAACTCCACCCTGTCAGCAGTCCTGTGTGTGGCACAGCAGCCCTGAGCAGCTTTGCAGAGAACTGAGAAGGGGACTCGGACAGGCAGCTGGAAGTCAGTCTCACGGGGATGGGACCCGCAGAGCCAGGGTGGGCGCTGCAAGATCTTCGGACAGGACAGAGGGTGTACCTGGCAGACAGAGGCCCCTGTGTGGCCCCAGCATGAAATTTGGGGTGGTGGGAGGAGCACAGCCTCGAAGTCACACAGCCCTGGGGTCAAAGCCTGGCTGTCACCAATCAGGTGTCCAATGTCAGGGCTTCCTCAGCCTTTCTAAGTTTGTCTTCACCTGAAAATGGGGAGTTCCACACCTCCCTTGCTTTCTTATTGCTGGGGACATCATAAGTACCCACGCACGACCCCTTTGACGTGTTATTTCTACCAAGCTATGAACTGTTCATGGTACAACCTTCAACAGAGAAATCTCACAGACTGAAAATCAGGGCTTCAGCATAATGAACATCAGGGTGGGAAGAAAGGAAACTGCCAGCAAAATAATCCTCCAAGAAGTTGGGTATTGCTTCATCGGAGGCGGCTTCTTCTGTGTGAAACGTGCCAGCTTACGTTCTGGAGCAATCACTCTGCAGACAGAGAGCAGCAAACCAATCCTGGAAAATACGCACATACCACGTCCCCAGGAGAACTCTGGCCCTGTGCGTGTTAGAGGGCTTAGGTTAACAAACATCGCAGGAGCTCTAGGGAGTTGAACACTGAGCCCCAGAAAGATGCATCAGTGGCCTGACCCCCATATCCGTGAATGGATCTTATTTGGACAGTCTTTGCAGATGTGTGTAATTAAGTTAGTGCTCTTCAGGTAAGCGCCTCCTGCATACTCCAGGTGGACCCCCAATCAGTGACAAGTGTCCTCACAGGAGACCAAGGAAAAGGAAAGACAGAGTGAAGGAGGACACAGGACTGGCCTTGTGAAGTCACCAGCAAGGCACCCCTGGGAGAGGCGAGGGAAGATCCCCCCAGGAGCCTTTGGAGCGATCACAAACCTGCCAACACTTTGGCTTCAGATTTCTAGCATCCAGAACTCTGAGAAAATAAATTTTTATTGTTTTAGGCCGCCGACCCTGTAATGATCTGTTTTAAAACTAAGGTAGAGTCCAAGAGCAAGTGAAACAAAATCCAACTCAAGAAACTCGGGAGTTCATCCAGAGCCACTCGGGGAGAGACAGTGAGGGGAAGGAAGTCGGGTGCCCTGGGGGACACAGTTTAGAAACCTGCAAAATAAGTCCCGGGTAGTTTTAACTCAAAGGAAGTTCAGAAACAGTGTCTGTGTTCACATCTGCCGCTATCGGGTCCTCTGAAAGAGACCCAGGTACGTTCTGCTTAGAGAGCCTTTGAGGAGGTGCTGGCATTATTTCCACTGGCGACAGGTGTGGTCCGGTGCGATTTGGCCCAGTTTCCAGCTGCCAACCTGTGCACCTCTTTGCCTGGAGCTGTCCTGTGGTGATCAGAGTCCGCTCTGCCTGCAACACCAACAGCCCCAGCAGCCCTCGGGCAGCTCGACCAGTTCTAGTGCTTCCCCTTGCACCCGCCCTGCCAGGCTTCAAGCCTCCATGCCCAGAGCTCAGCCTGAGCAAGGACTCTGCTTCTTTCCTGCTTTCTTTTCCCTCTTCCCTCCCCGTATTTCCTTCCCTCGCCTCCTAAATGAATCGTTTCTCCATGAGTTCCTGTCTTGGAATCTGCTTCTTAAAGAGCCTAAAATAAGACAGACTGCAAAGCATTAACCTCAAAGTGGCTCTGAACAAAAAAGCATAGCACAAAGCCTTTGTCTTCCTGAAGAATTCATTGCAAACTGCCTGTCAGTTTCACTTCAGTATTAGAAAATGATCCCCAGGGTTACACTGGTCTTGTGTGACATCAACATCTGCTACGTCTGCTCCAAGGACATGCTCTGAGCTGCAGAACCTCTTCCTCCTCACCGGCCAGCCCAGCCCTCCATGCAGAGGTGAGTTCTAAGCCACACTGATTCCCACCAGCCCACTCCCCTCCGCGCCACTGCCACCCCTTGGTCAGCTCGGTCACTGCCCCCTGCCAGACTGGTCCTCACCCGCAAGACTGTCACAAAGCCTCTCGAGTGGCCACCCCACCTCTGCTCTCGACCCTGCCCATCCACCCCTCACAGCGCAGCTAAAAAAATCATTTAAAATCGGAAGTCAGCGTCACGCCCTTCATGGAGCCCTAGCCTCCCACTGCACATGGAATAAAAGCCCACTCCTTCTTTGGGCCCAAAAGACATCTCCATCTTCCGTCTTAAGTCCTTTTACGGTGATGCTCCAGGAATCCCCCTATCCCCTCTGCTCCTGGACCGGACCCAGCCTCTCCAGCCTCGAGGCCTTGCTGGTTGCTCTTCCCTTTTCTCCAGTATGCTCACTGGTGTCCTTGTGGGCCTGATTCTGCCCCGTCTTTACTTCTAACACTGTGAGAAGTGTCATACACAGAGCACAGACTAGAAAACTGTCCTCCTGGTCCCCAAGGAAGCAAAACCAAGCCTTGGGCCTGTGCCGGAAATAGCTGGCTCCCAGACCTGGCTGCCCCAACCCTGTCCACTCCCAAGACTTCCCTGGAGAGGCGCTCCAAGCCCAGGACACTCACCTGGAACGCGAGGCCTGGCGCAGTCGCTCTGACCTCGAGATTTATGAGAATCCCTGACTATGCTCCAGGAGGTTGAAGGCCAAATGGCTGAGGTCAGTCACCCAGGCACAGCGAGGTGAGTTATGGAACAGCCCCCACTAAAAAGCCCAGACACTCAGCCAGGTGAGGCTCCTGCTCAGCAGGGGGCCTCTCGTGTTGTCACCCATCCCCTGGGACAGACTGTGTGTCCAAGCCACTCCACTGGGAGGGGGCAGGTGAAGGCACATGCCTGGTCCCTCCTGGATGGGCTTTTCTCCTCCGGTCTTGATGCGTGTCCTTTACAATCCGCTGTCACCGCGGGTGTGCCAGCCTCCTGAGCCCCGTGTGATGTCCCCCATGTCATACAGCCTAGGTCACCTCGAGGGACCCAACAGAGGGTGGAGAGGGAGTTCACGGCAGGCGCACAGCCCTCAGGGGTGAGATCCTGAGCGGAGGCCAAGGTGACCCCGAGAGAGGAAATGGGGGTGGGGGCCGTGAGGCTTCTTCCCTCCTCACCGGCGAGGGGCAGCTCATGGGGGGACACTGTGATGTCACCAGCCTTCACCAGGACCACAGAGACCAAAGAGCACTCGCTAAGTACATGAGAAACAGACAGCGGAATGAGTGCATGAACGGTGACTAGATGGGTGGGAGAACGAGTCGGGGACTGGCGATGCACCTTCAGGACAGCTAAGTCTTCTTAACACTCTACCTACTCAGCCAGCTGGGGGTGCAGGGTGCCCCATCAGGGGGCGTTACTGGAAAGCCCCTGCAGGGTGCCTGTCCAACCACAGGAAAGCCTTTCAAACCAACTAAGTTTCCAGATAATTTCTCGAAAGTATTGCAGTCATTTAAGGGAAATGCAGAGTGCATGTGCAGGACCGACTTTGCAATAAATAAAATAAAATCCTTTATAACCACACAGACCCTGGGAGTCAAGTATCCCGGGCACTCATGCCAACATTCAATAGGTGAGAAGTTGCAAGTTTGACTGCCCTGTTGAAAATCACAAGCAAATTAGCCACACAGTGACTATTACGGTTCTGCCTTCCGAACACTCCTGAAATAGCACGCGCTTCCTTCAGGGAAACCAATCCGGAAGGGAAGGAAGGAGGCCTTGGAGCCTCGGGTAGAAGCTCAGGCTCTGACACCAGGCGTCCCTGGGCCTCTCCAGCCTCCCGTCAGTGTATTAAATATTAACTATATCGCCTATTAGATAGCAACAATAAAATCTAATGTAGGAGAGTGCATCTCTAAGGATCCCTGGATAGACATCCAGGCCCCCATGAAACTGTAAGCAGAATCCCTCTTAGCTCGTGCACATTTTGCTGGTACAAAGGTGCAGCGTGCATGAGATGCACGCAGGGCTCTGTGAGCCCAGAATGGAGAAGCATCCACCGTCTCCCCAAAAGGTCGTCATGGTCAGAACAGAGAAGGGCTGACCACCGGCTCTGAAATGTGCCCGCCTGGAATGGAGTCTGGCTCAGCTCTCTCCTAGCTGTACCTGAAGTCCAGGGCTCAGTTTTCTCATCTTTAAAATGGGTATAAAGAGCAGGTGTCTGGGTCACCACGGGACCCAGCGAGAAAAGCAGCACCATCCTGGTGTTGGCTCACAGCGGCCCCCACAGGCCATTGGAACAAGAAATCTGGGCTCGCTGGGCCCTCCTCACGGACCACTCGACTCACATCAGATCTGACTGGTGGGCAGCCTGAAATATCTCGCTTCATTCGGCGCACATTCAGTTCGGGTTTCATTGCTCTGTCCTGTCCTTTAAGGAATTCCCAGGCTCCCCGAGCAGCAGCACTGTGACTCCCAGTGCCAACATGATTTGAGGCCCTGAGACCTCGGGGTAAATAAAGCAGGGCTCATCGCACTGGGGTCCTCCGTGAGCCCCACACCCCTGCTCATGGATCTGCACAGCGGGCTCCCTTCCAGCTGGAGAGAGGGCTTATCACAGCCGACCTGGGCTACTATTACAAACTGCCATAGACTGGGTGACAGGGAACACTTACTGCTCACCATCCGGAGGCTGGAAGTCTGAGGTCAGGAGCCACCCGCTCAGCATCCGGGAAGAGTCCTCTCCTGGGTCCCAGACACCAGCTTCTCATCGTACATCACGCTCTCAGCTCTGCCCGTCTCGAGACTCTGCTCTCTGGACTGATATCCTCCAGAAGGCCTGGCTGTCAAGTTGGAATTAAGGCTTCAGCAGGATGCCGAGCAGACACGAACACGCAGTCCCTGCGGGGATGCACGGCTTCAAACAGGACAAAACAAGCCAGCAGGACAAATGACTGTGCGCACTCCCTTGTGAGAAGTAGACCGTGAGGCTCCGGGCACCACCAGGACCCCTGGCTGAGTCTCCTCTGTCCCACAAGTTTCCTCCACCCTCCTCTGCCTCGTCCCGGAGCTGGATGAGCAGGGACAGTGCTTTCCAGAGGTTTTGTTCTCACTACAAAAATCAGTATGGAGATTCCTCAAAAAACTAAAAGTAGAGATTTCCTTGGACCCAGCTATTTCCCTTCTAGCTATCTTCCTAAAAGAGTTAAAGTCATCGTACCACAGTGATCCATGCACACCCATGTGTACAGCAACAAAACTCACAATCGCTGAGTCTTAGGAGCAGCTTGTAGGTTCATCAACAGATGAACGGGTAAAGAAAATGTGCTATCTACACACCATGGAGCACTACTCTGCCATCAAGATAAACTTGAGCCATTTGCCAGAAACAGGTACACCTTGAGATCATAACATGCAGTGAAATAAATCAGACACACAAACTTAAATATCACAAGCTTTCTCTTATATGAGAAACCAAAAGTATAAATAAAAAGCAAAATAAAAGACAGACAACAGGAATAGGGAGCTAGATCTTTCTTACGTGGGAAGGGGTCAAGAGGTGGAAAGAGGGGGAAGGAAGGGGGGGAAAGGGGATGAAAAAGGAATTAAGATGCGTTGTGTATGCACACCGGCTCCACACACGGAGTGTAACCATTCTGCACTGCAAGCGTGGACTAATAAACTAAACAAAACCACAGATGCTTCTGTCTCTGGACCCCACTCCTGGTTCAGAAGCCCAGCACCTCCTGCTTCACTTTCCTGTCACTGCGGGACAAAGGACCACGCATTCTTCCTCAACTCAAACTTTCTATCTTACATTCAGAAGCCCAAAGCGGATCTTCGGGCTCCAGAGCAAGTGAGTTTACACGTTCTGCGGCAGCAGGATCTCTGAGCCGGGCCATGCAAAATCAGTTTATTATTTTTAACGGCCCTTTTCATGGAGCTATAACTTAGAATTTTAATTTCCACTTTTTCACCTTCTCCACATGTCCCACCCACTCAGGCTCAGTTGCTGACGTCGGTGTCTGCACCATGTCGGGGTGATGCTGCGTGTCCCTCCCCGGCCCCTTCCGGGTGAAGGTCGTGTGAAGCCATCTCTGACCCCTGGAGCTGCTGCCAAAGCCACTGGATTCTCTGCCAGGTAAGTCTGGCTCCTTTTTCCCAGGCATTTCCTGTGGACCTGGCTTTGTATCCTCATATCTGATGCCTTGTTCCCATCCATGCTCACAGCAGCACCTTGCTGAAGAAACTCTCACTGCGCTTGTTTCACTGGTGAAGGGAGGACACGCAGAGAAGCCACTTGGTCCCCACGCTCACAGTGAGGATGCAGGTCTTGCTGGCGGGTAGAGGAGCAGCCATCCACGCCCACGAGGCTGGCTGTCTCCACAGCCCTGGCCTCACCACTCCACACTCTGCCCCAGAGAGACTTTGTTGAAAGATAAAGACCCAGATACTGTTCTGTTTGTTTCAGGAGCATTCTGAAAATCCATTTCTCCAAACAGTACGATATTCAACTAGCCCATAGCTGGCTGAGCGACCATCTCAGGACCCTTGTCCGGGCTACGCTTGGTCTTCAAGGGCACTTCAAACCTCAGCTCTCCACATGCATCAACCCCAGAGCACTGTGGCTCAGAGCACGTCCATCCCAGGCGCCAGACCCCTGACTCATAATAAACGGGCTGCCCTTAACCTAACCCTTCCCCAAGACTGTCCATGTGGTGTGTGCCCCTGCTTCAGTACTCAAGTAATCTGGATTTGCCTGGCATGCAGATCTCCTTGGCAGTCTCATCTAACCCCACAGTCTGTCCCTGGCTTCCCGTGTACCTAGTGTGTGCCCCTGGTGTGTGCTGGTCACTTCTCAGGTCCCTGGAAAGTAAAGCATACTTTGTGTGACAGACACTGAGGGCCCTGTAAGAGCATCTCCGGACTCCTGCCTCGAGTTCAGTGTGTGCCTGGTTTTAGCCCAGGGTAAATATTCTCTGGCACCCTTGTCTTGTGGCATCACGCACATGGACACCAGACAGGGACAGGACAGCGGCCCCAGGACGGGTAACACAGCTTCCACACAGCTCCCCATTAAAGAGTAGGTCCATCCCATGATATGCACCTCCAGGTTTTGATCTTACAAAGAACGTGCTTAACAGATCAACCCGAGAAAGCAGACTTTCTTGCATTTCTTGAGACTTCTTACTGCCATCCCATGGGCACCATATTCTATTGTTTTTGTCCGGAATCTTCTGTTTGTCTTTTCTACAAGAATCGCGAGCTAGGAAAGCACCAAGCGGGGCACTGCAGGCGAGGGCACGTGGCCTGGAGAAGCCTTTCTTGATCCATCCTGTGCTACTTTCTCCATCCAAGCACTTTCCGTGCAGAACATCTTTCCCCAAGTTCCCACGCTGCCCTGGCCAGGCTGGGTCACATCTCCGAGCCTCCCCCCAGCCATCAGCACGGCTGGAGTGAGACCCCTTTCTCCCGGGGAGGGGCTGTGAAAAATGAGAAACAGGAGGAGTGAATCATTGAGGACAATCACATGTGCGAGACGTAGTGGGGAGAAAAGCGGCTGAAGCAAACAGCCCGCGGCGACCTCCATTAGGCCTCGATTAGGCCTCGATTGGGCCTCGATTACGGACCGACCGGGCGATCTTGCTAAGAGCTTCCTTGGGAAGGTCCGCCTCTCCTCGGCCTCTCTGCTGCTCCTCCCGCTTTATCGCAGAGAGGCCTCTGGACCCCAAGCGCGCCCTCCCGGCTAAGTGCACTGGAAACCCTGCGGCCCACGTCCGGGACCCGGAGCGCGAAAGGCCTGGGTCTCCACGGACCAGAGACCCAGTCAAAGCAGAGCTCCCGGGCAGCAACAAACTGGGTTTTTGGTACGTCCTCAATATGGTGTGGGATAAAAAAGAAGAAAACGGGCCGGGCACGTAGCTCAGCGGCACCGCGCCCGGTACCAAAACAAAATTAGGTGTGGAATGTATTTATATTTAAAAAATTAGCCGACAAGAAAAGAAAAAACCTAAATCGTCGGCGATTTAGCTCAGTGGTTTCGCTGCCTGCTTCGCAAGCTCAAGGACCGGAGTTCGATCCCCGGTACAAAAAAAAAAAGAAAAAAATATATCCGAAATTCAATTTTAATTAGGAGTCTTACTTTATTTGCTGCATGTCTACCCTCGAGGGAAATGGGACTGCTCTGAATGGAAGGTCAGAGAGCGCATACTGGACACACACGAGAGGCAAGTCCATCACGAACAGGGACTGGTTTTAGTTCTGCTTTTCACTCCCATCTCAGTCCTGAGACAGGGCCACTGTCAGGCTACAAAGCATTCTAGAGAAGGAAGACAAGCTTTCTTTTCCTCTTTCTCATTTCTTTGTAGCAATACTTAGAACTATGCATAAGCTTTTAAGGTCATTTACAGGTGGTTGTAATATAGGAAATATAAACTTCATTCCCGTGTATTGCATTGTTTAACACATAAAGGAGCTGGGACCCAAACGGCTGAAAAGACCAGTCCAAAGTCGCATGGCTCTTTGGAACAGATCTGGGTGTCTAATTCAGATTTTCTAAAACTTAACCACTGTCCTTTCCACTATTTCTCAGATAATCTTCACTAGAGGATCAGGCACAAGCCCCATGGGGCCGATTTCTGTTCGCAGCGCTTCAGTGGAGAGACCAAAGTCCCTTCTGCTGGCTGGATGGTAAGCACTGGCTTCTCTTCCCCGAGAGGCCATGGGCCTTCGCGGTGACTTCCTCCAACGTGCACGTGACCCGGCAAGGCCCAGTGTGCAGCATCCGGGGGAAATCACACTGAGACCTGGCCCTGCTCCGGGCCAGCGTCTGGGCACAGGGCTGCATCCCATGGCGGGTTGTGGTCGTGCCATGTGCTCCTGGCCCACGGGCAACATCCTCCACAGGGCAGCTGTGCTCGCATTTACGTGGCCCACTGCACCACTGACTTCATGAGGCTGGGCCACTGGGTTTGTAAATGGCAGTCACCACAGTGACAAAGCTCCTGTGCACAAGCGCCTTGTGCCCGGCCATCTGTTTTGAGACAGGGTCTCACTATATAGTGCAGGCTGGCCTTGAACGCATGCTGGGATTAGAGACCTGTGCCACCACACCTGCACAAGAGATTTGGACTTTAAAGAAAAAAAATTTTTTAATACAACCCTATTGAACCCCACGTTACTGTCAGGTGGTTTTTATTAATTACCCTCTAGTTCAGGAAGGATATGACGGCACCTAAGGCCATCAACTCTGGACGCACAAGAAAGTCCCAGCCCCACCTTGCTGCTGAGAGACAAGGAATCCACTTTGAGCTCCAATTTTCTGAGCTGCAAAATGGAGATAAAACTGTTCCTTGCTCTAAGGGCTGGTAGGAGGCTGAACAGAACAACAAATGGATGAAGCTCAGCCAGACATCTGCTACCTTGGAAGAGCTACACATATTACGTGTTCTTCATTTTACCAATGAGAGCAGAAAACAATGATTTATATCACTGCTACCTGCACCTCCTCTTTACCAGGTTTGATCTTTTTCTCTGCCGTGTCAGAGAAAATGAGCTACTTAGAATGTGATTAGATCAGAAATTTGGCATGTGATAAAGTATATGTAATTTTATTGATTATTATTGTTATTAACATCATTGTTAGCACTGAACAAGAAATTAACTAGGGGCCAGGGATTTAGCTCAGTGGTTCCGCCTCCTGCTTCACAAGTGCAAAGTCCCGAGTTCAATCCCTGGTACAAGAAAGAAAGAAAGAAAGGAAGGAAGAAAGGAAGAAAGGAAGAAAGAAACTCAGGAACCCGTGGAAACACAACTCACCTAACTGACCCACTAATTAACTAAAGAGTCTCTCTGCCATAAAATTTTGAGAGAAAAAGGAAGATGAAATCTTGCAAAAGATGGAAAGGAAATATCGTTTAAAATTGCCTAAAGCAGGAGTGGGAAAACTAATACTTCCCTTTTTTTTTTTTTTTTTGTACCAGGGATCGAAGATCGAACTCGGGTCCTTGCGCTTGCACAGCAAGCGGCAAAACCACTGAGCTAAATCCCCGGCCCACTTTCCATTTTTTTAAATAAGGTTTTATTGAAACAGAATGCCATCATTTGTTTACATATTGCCTATGGCTGTTTTTGCATTAGAACAACATAGTCTAGTAGTTATCAAGGAGATTTATGACCTAAAAATCCTAAATATTTACTCTCTAGCCTTTTCAGAGAAAGTTGGCTAACCTCAAAGCTAAACAGCACCTGGTACACAGTCGGTCATTAGTAAATATTTTTGGGGAAAAAAATGAATGAACTAATAAAACAATAGGCAGGAAGTGCTGATTTATTGTTGACCTCACCAGGAAGGTCTTCATGAAGTCATGACCATTTCATACTCATGTGTCAGCTCCATTATTGTGCTGGGGAATTGTTTGAGTCATTGTTGGGAAAGAATAAGCATAAATATCACTTGGAGATCAGACCCAAGGATACTGGGCTCCTGCCAGCAACTCTGAGTGGCCCACGTTCTTCCCTATTCAAGCAGGAGCAGGAGCATGAGAAAGGAAGCTGGGAATCACAGAAGATGCACTGAATTTTATATTGAGATAATATGGACAATAGAGAACAAAGGGGAGACACCACAGCCAGCATCTCTGTAATGGTGTGTTGGCCTCTAGTTATCATTGCGAAGGAAATGAAGCATCCGATCCCCAGTCCGGGGATGTGAACTCTGCACAATGTGCAAGACATGTGGATGTCTGTGTAGAGAGAGAGCAATCGATGAACAGTCACTAGGAGATAAAACTAGATAAAAACCGAAGCTTAGATTTGGGTAGGATCTGAGTTGGACTCCATTTCTGAGTTTGAGCACAACTCCTGTCAAAGTTCCAAGTGTCGTGATGAATGCTCAGTCATCACCCCATGGAACACGGACAGGCGCAGGTTCATCCTGATCTCTGCCCAAAATGAAGAAGACTGCCCGGGGCCCAGCAGACCTTGAGCAAGCCAGATGAATGAGCAACTGAAGCAGGTCCTCAAGGAGCAAGAGACAGCTATTCTGGAAGACTACCGGGTAACAGGGCCAATGGTGATGATGCTCTTGGTTAAGAGGTCTGCAGGTAGACTCCTGGGTCCACAGCTTGCTGTCACAGTGGCTGCTCAGCCTCGCCCTCACATAGCTTGTGTTTGTGGCCTGATTTTCCTGTAAGAAACCACCCTTACCCTTAGTGGTGAGTGGCCCTCCTCCATGTAGTGACCCAAGAATACAGGCTCTTGCTGTCCACCCTTCTTAAACACATGGTTGCATTTCCTAGATCTCCCTGTGGTCATCTCCATTCCAGTCAGCCAGAAGGGAAGATAGCATTGTGAATGTGTCACTTCTGCCTGTGTCTAGCACCAGGATGGTGCCACATAGCCACAGCTAACTGCAAAGGGGTTTGGCAGGGTACTATAGCTGTCGATGCAGAAGAAAGAGAAGCTGGGTTTGGTAAACAGTAAATCAGTCTCGGTCACAGATGCACATTTTACTCTGTTGGAGAGACAGTACACGAAGATAGATTTGCTGGGAATCCTGGGGAAAAGATACTTCCTGTCCCACTGATTGGCTGCAGAAAGGAAGTGTGCCCAAAATCCTGGGGGCCATTAAGCTCCTAAGAATGGAGCCCACCTAGAAGAGGCCAAGCTTAGACAAGACACCTCAGTGCATTCTGTGCTTCTGTAACTAAACACCTTAGACTGGGTAGCTCACGATGAACAGAAACGTATCAGCCCACAGCTCTGAAGGCTGGGTGGGAAGTTCCTTATCAAGGTGTCCGGGGCAGAAGGCGAGAGTGTAAGGAGAGCGAGAAGGGACCAGACTCACGCTTTAAAATGGCCGCCGTGAGCCCTCCTGGCCGAGCTGTTTCCAAATGTCCATCCCGTCATACTGCTACAATGGCAATTCGGTGTCCCCAAGAGTTTTGGACAGAGCACACATTCAAACCACGGCACACGGATGCCGGGGAAAGGCTCAGCTCCTCGGTCAGGCAGGCCTGACACCAGCGCCATCTCTAGACGCTTCCTTTGTATGAACCAATGAACTCCCCGAGGTTAAAGGGAACAGCTTGAGTTCTGTGTCCCTTGCGGCCGACAGGGTGTAGGTGGAGCCACGTCCGCTGTCCACCAGTGAGCTGCGCAGTCCTCTCGCTTCGATTCTGTGGATGGCAAAAAGGTGAAGAGCGGAGAATTGCAGCCAAACACCCTGAATTCGAACCCAAAGTCGGGCCCTTGCCCTTCAGCGCGTTACATCTGTGTGCTCTGTTTCCTGGCAGACAGAGGCGCAATAGTAACGGCTTTGACCTCATCGGAGTGCTGAGGAGGCCCCAGGCAGTCCATGGAAAGGCTGGGGATCGAGCAAGTGCCCACCCTTGTTCCTGCGGTGATGGCCGGATCCACGCTCTTCCTCCACCAAACCCCAGCCACCAACCTCCCTTCCTTCCTCCTTCCACGCCCACTGCCCTTCTCTCGTCGTTGGCATAGACTGGGATGGGAACCGGAGTAGTTATTTTAATTCCCAAACTTGTGAGCCAGCTGACCCCACACAAAGCCAACTTTGGGGACCCTAGAGATGTCTTCTTCTATTAGCCCCAGACCAGAGGCGAACGTTTCATTTTCTCAAACCACCTTTTAAGGCCCCGAGAGCCTTATGTGACATGAAATCTGCCATTTCTTCCTAGAAGATTCCACCTCTCCCAAGCGTAAATCCACAAATCTCAGGGGAGCCTCCGCGGCTGGGGAAACGGAGCTCGGTGCCGTTGTTGCCCCT
Source organism: Heterocephalus glaber (assembly GCF_000247695.1). The sequence goes on along the minus strand of NW_004624750.1, from coordinate 5,025,375 downwards.
TGTCGCCACACGGAGGCGCTGCTCTGGGTGGACGGCAGCTGCCAGGAGCCCACTGGTCAGTCCTAGGGGCCTGGGGCTTCTCCCAGGTCTCTCAATCTTTCTTCCTCCTCCTCCTCCTCCTCTTCCTCCTCCTCCTCCTTCTTTTCTCCCTCCCTCCCTCCCCCCCCATCTCTCTTTTCTCTTTTTTCCTCCATTACTCCGGATTGAACCCGAGGCCTTTGTACTGAGCTACATCTCCAATTCTTTTTATTTTCTTTCTTTTTTTCTTTTTCAAAACAGGGTCCCCCTAAATTGCCTAGGCGAGACTGACACTGGTGGTCCTCCAGTCAGCCTCCCACAGTGCTGGGAGTAAGCTGTGTGCACCGTACCTGCCAAGTGGTGAAGGAGGGCTGCTCTTCGGGGTTGGCTTCTTCAGTCCACACAAGGGCCCCTTCCCTGACATCAGTCCTGCCCACCTCGAGGGATGGAAGGAGCACTGCGTCCAGCGTCTGTCTGTGGGGCACAGTCACCTTCCACCCTCCTCGCCGGCTCTTCCCCCTGCTCAAAGGTGCTCGCTCTGCCCCAGCCCTGGAGAGTGACCCCAGGGTGAGGCACTCGAGGACCCGTGTATGCGTGCGTGTGTGTGTGTGTGTGTGTGTGTGTGCCCGCACGCACGTGTGTGTACATGCGCTATCAGGAGATTCACAGACCCTTAAGGGCAAAGTGACCCATTACTCAAAGACATTAGATCTTCTCTTCATTTTTACCTAATCTGGCTCCCAAAGCATGTAATGGGGCTATGTTCCTCATTATTATACCTTAATGACTTCTGTGCATACAAAATGTAAGTACCTATTAGGACAGACCCTGTGCTGAGCACGTCCTGGAAGCGGTTGCATTTCTTAAGGGGAGGATTCAGCGTCTTCCCCATTTCTCTTCTCTACCTTTTTCTACTGCTCTCTTCCCTCCCATTTTCTCGCTCTAACCCTCTCAATCGCTCAGACGCTTCCTGCCTTGATTACTGGCCACCGTAAATGGAAATGTTTTAATCCACGTATTTATAAAACAAAGGTCATAATAGTATGTTCCACCTGGCAATGTTGAGAGGATTGAGTGATTTAGGGTATGCAGAGTGACGAAGTGTCAACTCACTCACACCCTCACAGGGATTGCCTCCATGTGTCCGGCGCTGACCTAGGATCACCTAGGATCACCTGTGGAAAGCTGCTCTCGTGGACTTGATATCTTGTGGAGAAAGACCCACAGTAACACATAAGCGATTACCAAGTGGGACAAATACCATGTGGGGATTGGAAATGGACAGGTGTAATGGGGTGGCTCAGTGACCACATGAGCTTGGGTTGTCAGGGTGGCTTTTCTGGGGGGTGACGTTTAAATGAGGACTGATGACAAGGGGCAAACAGCAGGGCAGAAAGTCAGCCAGAAGAGCATTGCAGGCTAGCGGACCTTCTATGCAGCGAGAATACTGGGGAAATGCCAAAGATAGGAATTAACTTTAGGGTGTTGGAGGCACAGACGGAAGCGGGGTCGATATAACACGGTGAATTCTAGATTCCTTCAGGCCAGAGTTTAGATCAGGCAGGACCAAAAGCACAGCACAGAAGTGGTGCTTGATTCCAAGCCATGCAGAGTTTTAAGTGGGAAGCACTTGGTCTGGTTTCCATCTTTAGAAGAGGACTCTGAGTGCTGTTTGCAGGCTGGATTGCAGGGGACAGGATTGTAGCAGCCCAAGGAGGATTGGCACTGCCGGAATGTAAGCAAGAGATCATGGTGGCCAAACCGGAGAGAAAGTGGTGGGAATTGGGAGAGATGAGTGGATTCATGAAAGGATTCTACCAACAGGGCCGTCAGGATTGCTGGCATTGCTGATGAGGAAAAGAGAAGACACAAAAATCCCTCTTGAGCAATTGGATGGATAAATGTCCACTACTACATTAGTACCAAATAATCAATCCCTGCCCTCTGGGAATAGCACCCTAACCAGACGGTCTTCTGGGGTGGTGGCCGGGTTTTGTCCAGGGACTCAATGAATGAAGGGGAGGAGGGAGGGGAGGAAGGAAGGCAGGAAGGAGCTGAAAAAACTTTGCCTACTCTACAGTTTTGCTTCGCACAGGACCTGCTGACTGGTTTCCACCAAAAGGAAAAACAAAAATCACAAAAAAGAGAGAAAGTTTGCTCTGTGGAAAGATTTTAACTCACAGGAAGAACCTGACGCGAGCAGGAAACCCTGGCGCGCTGCCGGTCCTAAGGGTGACCCAGGCCTTTATCTCCCCTGACAGAGTGCAGAGGAGCCGGGGAGGGGCAGCATTTGTCCCTTGGCTTCTTCCACCATCATTGCAGGAGGGGAAGCTTTGCAGAGAGGCAGGGCCTTGGTCCCGAGCTTTGGCCACCCAGAGCCACGCCATTTCAGTCAAAACGAGAGGTCTCTCGATTCCTGGTATCTGATGCCCACAGCAATCACCCTCCTAAAAAATTTACTCCTTGAGGAATGGCAGTGGGCTCAAAGAGCGCTTCTCCACCAAGATGGGGGGTTTAGAATACTTTCTAGTCAGCGTGGGGCTAAACAGGACTATGGTAGGGGAAGCCCCAGGCTGTGGCTGCTTTTAATCCACTTTTGATCCTGAAGGGCGGCTTCATACCTGGATGGACAGAACCTCTCCATGGCAACAAATCTTAGCTTAAATATACCCACTCCCCTCTTCACCCCAGCATCCTAGAATGTTTCTGTGTTTGCTTTGGAGAAGCGATTTTGAGGCATTGAAGCAACTTCAGGTTCCTTGAAGCAGAAAGATGACTGCTGAATCTTCCTCGAGGATATGCCCAGCATTCCAGCCCACCACCATCAGTGTGTCCGAGGCTTAGAGGCTTTCTCAGAGAGAATGATCTCCTTTGGATGAGAGGGGGAGAAGCATACTTTACACACCCTGCACTATGGAGCAGCAGAGTGAACTGTGTGTCACTTGCTCCCTTATTTTCTCGCCTTGCTCGAGGTCAGGGTCAGAGTTAGGGCAGAGCTGGCACCAAGCCTATGCGTGTGCTGAGCCAGCTTCCTCTGAACATGGAGACCAGGCATAGAAGGCACAAGGGGCCGTGTGGACAGAAACCATTTCATCATAAGAAATAGAAAAATGTGGAACACAAGCTACGAGGGTTGATTTCCCAGATGTTGTTGCTATAATAATCCAACAGAATAAATAAGATGTGAAAAAGCTTAGCCCTCAAAGGAAAGACTATGACAGAGCTGAGAGGCACGAAGTGCAGAAAGACTTGATTTTTGTAAGTAGCTCAGGGAATTTAAACAGAAAAATAAGTACCTTAACAAAGACCTTTAAAAGTTATTTTAGTTGTATATATTTATTGTGTATAATGTGATCATTTGATCCATATATCCAATGTGTCATGATCAAATCAGAGTAATTAACATTTCCATCTCTTTGAACATTTTTTAAATTTTTTCATTAACACGTAAGACGACTGTATGCATTTATGGCATACAGTGTGCTATTTCAATACAGTTATGCAATGCACTCCAATCAAATCAAGGCGACCAGCATTCCCGTGTCCTTATCATTACTTTATGTTTGGAAACTTCAAGCCCCTGTCCTCTAGTCCTGGATACAATAATCGATCAATAAATCCATTAGGAAGATGGCCCTATTTTGCCTGCATTTTCCAATCCATTTGTCTATTGGGCTGGGAAGCTTTCAATTCAGTGAGTTACTTTTCAGTCTCTGGCAATGAGTTCTGACTGCTCACAAGCCCCTTCTGGGAATCTGCAATACATCAGTTACTGGACAGACGAAGCTCCCTGCCCGGAAGGAGCATATACTCTAGTCAGGGAGACAGATGAGGAGCGATAAGCACAGGGAGCAGGTGAAAGAGCAAATGGAAGCGGGAGTCCTGGGATGGGAGGTGGTGCCTGCTGAGGGTCAGCGACAGAACAGTGCCTTAGACAAACTGGCCTCGAAGAGCTCAGCTCAGGGCTGCACAGGGGAGCCTTCCGCACCCCGGCAGGGCTCAGGTGGCAGTGAGCTCGGCCAGCTGGGGTACCCACTTTGGCAGGAACGCGAAGCCACAAGTGGTGCGTTACCCCTGTTCCGCCGAGCAGGGAGCCGACACCAGCAGATGGATGGGCCACTGGGACTCGGAGAGCAGCATGTTCACCCCTGGTCCTCAGTGGTGAGGATCCCAAGCACAGCTTTCGTGCTTGTTCGTCAGGACTTGTGTGGCCACGGCCACATCCCAGTGGCCAGACAGGCGGCACCCAGTTGGGTCCATGCTCGCAATGGAGTTAGGTGAACCTCAGGCACTCCGCTCACCAGCTTCAGAGTCAGGGTCGGAACAGCAGGCCGAGTGTGCGACCGCACTGAGGTCACCGGCATCTCCCACTAGTTCCACCTCACGCCACCTTAGTAACCCTGAGTGCATCGCTTGATTCCTTTATGCCTCAGTTTCGCACCTACCAAATCAAGACTCTGCCCAGTCTGTGTCACAAATTTGGGGTCCTATTTAAGTGAGATCACAGACACGGAAGTATGCTGGAAGATATAAAGCACAGGGCAATGTGGCCTATCTACCTCCACATCCTCAGAACCCAGCAGTGTCTTCCTCTTAGGTATGACCTGCAAGTACACAATGAAAGTAAAGTATATAGGGCAGCTACCTGTATAAATCAGGCCAAATAAAATATTGTGCAGATGTTTTACTTGAAGATAATTTTAAACAGAGGTTATTTCAAAACATGATGGAAAACTCTGGATTATTTGCAGTTTAGTTTATTATGTCCTTTGATCTAGAAAAAATACAAGATAGTCTTACCCCCCAAAAGGGAGGATAAAGGGCAAAGAAAAGAAAAAGAATGTTACTAAGATCAGCACAAGAAAGAGATAAGAAAACTCCAAGTTAATAATGTCTCCATTTGGCATGTGACATGCCACTGGATTGCTTTGATGTTACAGTTGGATGCGAAAGAGAGAAGAAAATATTTTGTACTCGGGCTAAGTTCCAGGTGCCAAGAATCCTAGCGGATGAGTGAAGAAAGTCCAGCTGAATCCGACACGGAGCTATTTGATTACTGAAACTGGAATCCACCAAAAAGGCCTACTGAGCCAGAAGCCTTCAGGTGAGGGCAGAAAACTCCGTCTCTCCCACCTGGAAAGTGCCCTTACTGCTGCTTGAAATCATGAAGTACGATTTTGAGAGCGCTCTTTGTTAGTTGGAATAGCTGCGGAAGGTCCGGGTGGAGGAGAGAGGAACTTCCAAATCATCCCCAGTGATTTCTCCTACTGAGAGTTTGCAGGGACTTATTCTTGTCCCTTTTATAAAACTGGCCCTTCCTAAAGCACCGATTTCTCTTGAAAAAAAATTCTGGAAACTACTGGGTCAGTTGAAACTACGTAAGGCAAGTTTTGCAGTTTTCTAGATAGATGTTCAAGAAATATAAACACCTAGCTGCTGTTCTGAGATACTGTTCTTCTTCAGTTTAACAAACGCTGCCAAAGGAATGAAAAAGTACATTTATAGCAGGAAATTAACCTCAGAATTTACCCCCAATTTCTGCCTTGGTGTTTGCTTGTTTGGGCAGTTGGTTGGTTGGTTGGTTGGTTGGTTTTCTGCAAAGCAAAAGATGCCACTGGTCCCCGTGTGTCCTACTTCATAAGGACAAGCTCAAAGGCTGCAGGCCATGGCACAAGGTCTGACAGGAGCTTGTCCACTGCGCACAGAAAGCAAGCAAGGTCCAAGCAAGGCCTCAGCATCTAACTTGGGGTCCACCCAGCCTGGGCTCCGTCTACACCACCGCTCAAAAACACTGTGACCCCAGGTCTGCCTCAGTCTGCTCAGCTGGAAAATGGGGACAATAATAATAATACACAGCAGGCTTATGGTCAGTATCTAATAGGTAACATTCTATAACTTAAATTTAAATGAATAATTATTAAAACAATACGAAGATTGAGGTAAGCTTATCTGTAAAATTAAATCCGTTGAGTGAATCTGCGGCTGGAAGAGCGCCTGGTACGCCATGAAAACCTGGGTGACTTGGCGCAAGGACGGCGGGGGTGAGGAGGTGAACATCTGTTCTTGAGCCCTCCTCAAAGCGCACACAGAATGTTTTCTTCTCCAAAGGGACTCACGACCCAGGAACAAGCTCGCCACAGAGCGAGGGCAATCGACGCCGCAGCAGCGGTTCCGCATTAACACCCGAAAGCCAGCAGCCCAGCAGCCTGGGCGTCATCCCGGGAGGCGCCCTCCCCCGGCCGCTGCCTTCTCTTCCTTTGCCAACCAGAAAGGCTCTGTGGATCCATGTGGGAAAGTCCTCCTGCCACCCACGAGGAAACCGTGCCCCCTTCACTGCCCCCACTGAGGTCAGGGCACAGGGACAAAGGAGGCGACGCTGATGAAGACTCGAGGAGGAGAGAAAGGGCTAGGAGGGCCCTCGAAGAAGAGAGCCACCCCCAGGCCTTAACAGGGGCACCCAGGCTGGGTGGGGGCCATCGGAGGGGACCAGAGCCAGGGAGGCCCTGTGGGTTGCAGACCTAGGTCCCCAACACTGCGAATGAACAGGGACGGGGACAGCAGTCACAATGAGGGTGAACCGGACCTCAGGCCCCGCTGGGGACACCCATGACACAGCCGTGACGGGAAATCCAGACCCACCTCAGAGCTACAGCTGCAGGAGGGTGGGGACTTGGCTCGCTGTCGCCCCTACATTTGCACATCGTGGTGGAGAGGGGCAGCATCCTCCAGGAGCTGGGCGCCATCCTGAGCACTCGATGTGTCGACTGCAGCCATATTTGGGGAACAGAGTGGTAGGGCGTTGAAATAACTGGAAGAACCTCAGTTCAGAGCAACCAAAAGAGCCTAGCAGAATGAAAATTAATCAGCACAATTTCTGATCAGTGCTGTAGGAGGTGTATTTTTAATGCATCTGATTGCTGAACTCTATGCATAGATCTAACTGCTGCTTCCCGCGAACTTCAACATTAAGTAGCCTACCTGCTAAAGCCTAAGGCAGTCTTTTTCCCTAAAAGGGGACATTAGAACACCAGATCTGGAGGCAGCTGATCTTAATTTCCAAAAAGAAAATGATCCCTTGGTCTCAAAGTTTGGAATTATTGTCTTAAGAAAAGTTGGGCTGTGTTGGTTTTATTTTGTTATGCGACTTCCACTGCAGGACTTCTCAGAACCTTGGCTGGCCTGAGGAGAGCAACCAGTGAAAGGCTCCTCCTGGACACCTGCCGAAGCATCTCCCAGACCTGAGAGCGTCTGGTGAACACTATGTAGGAAATGCTGGTGTGGGTTCATTTTATTATTTTAGCTGAAATCTAGCCTGTTCCAAGCCTCAGACACCCACTTCCTCCCAAGACAAGAATCCGGAAGAAGTTTCCAGCTATCTCCTTGCTGCATTAGCTGGGGTGACGGCCGCTGGGCAGTTGATCTCACAGATCTTGTCAGTGTGCGCAGCTGTGGTCTCTCCTTGAGCAACAGAGTCCATGTGCGAGTGAAATCGCACGGGAAAACTCGAAGATTCCTTCCTTCCTGGGCCCCATGCCCAAGAGCTCTGATGGGGGAGTAGGGGCACGGGGTACTGGGCTTAAGACCCCCAGGATTCTAATGCACAGCCCAGGCTGAGGCCCCGGCTCTGTAAAGCATCTTCCCACTTAGAGCCCCGGTTAGGCTGTGCCGGGCCTAGCTCGCTTGTCATTATAATGCAGTATCATGTTTCAGAGAGAGAGGGAGGGGAGGCTCCGCAGAGAAAGAAGAGTCACTTCACTGAACTAAAACTGGCATCCGGAGCCTCACGAGTGTCCCTGAGGAGCTTGGTGTCCCCCCATGTCCTCCTGTGCATGTTTGTTGCTAAGCCCAGACTTTCAGCTGCCCGGGGCTGACTCGGCACCTATGCATCCTGAGTCCCATTTGGACTGGAGCGCCCACCCGCCGTTTAGTTATTCATGAAATATTTACTGGTTTGGGCAGCAAAGGGTGGTGAGGAATGGCTCTGGAACCATAGTTTCTATACTGGACTCCCCACCTACACCTGATTGCTACTGGGTGCCCAGCATAAGTTGTCTAACCTCTCTGCCTCAGTTTACCCATCTGTAGAGTGGGAGGAATAATCCCCAGTATTTCACCAAGTGTTGTGAGGCTTAAACAAGCAAATCCACAGAGAGGTGTAGAATAACAACTGGCACACAGAGGTTTCCAGAAAGTGCTGGCTTTTATGACTGTCTTTATTCTCTTGGGGAACAGGTCAGCTCCAGGCTTTGAGAGGTACAGAGTAGGTGAAGGCTGTGCTCCTGTTCCCCAGAAACTCACAGCTGGGGCTGGGAGACAGACACACAGATGGACGGAGTGTGATCCATGTGACTGGGCTGTCATGACGTTGTGCACAAAGCTCCAGGAAGCCCTGAGGACAGCGTGAATGAGCAAGGCAGGACAGCTTCCCGAAAGCGGTGGCATCAGACTGGGCCTGAAAGGGTCAGGTCACAGCCCCGGGCTCCATCACTTGCTACCAGAGTGACCCAGAAGAGAAGACAGGATGAGTCGAGAATGCAACCATCAGCACCTCCCAGGAGTTTGCCAGCCTGGCAAGGCAAAGACACCAAGACAGGGACCCAGCTCCAAAGTACTCGCGGACACTGTCCAGCAGGCGGGGGCCTTGGCTTACGCAGAGGCTGGGTGCTCCATGGCATGGTCCAGAAAGGGCACCAGGGCTTGCGACCAGCAGGCCCAGGTGGGGAGCAGTGGGAGGAGGACCTGCTCTGCTCGGGAGTTTCACAAGGCACAAACATTCCAGGTCTGGCCCCTGCCTCAGCCTTTCAGGAAATCCTGTCATTCAGCCAGGACATATATCCCACTCGGACCGATTTGACCAAGACCTTGGACTCGACATTCTTCCTGTCCTAGGCAGGGCCCATCTCACCTCTGGCTCAATCCAGGAATAGGAAAGGATTTAAAAGTAAACGCTGAAATGAGAAAGATCTCGCTGGGCAGTCATCAAACGCCGTTACAATAGACAGGGCTCTGGCAGGTGCCTGACACGGCAGAGGCTCAAGGCTTGCTCAACATGCTGCGACGTTCAATGATGATTTTGCTTGGGTTGGTTTTGCAAAGCTCCTGCTCTCTGGCTGAAACCTCAGGACAGGTAAGATGAAACTTTCATACTTTTTAGTTGTTAATTTTCACAATGTGTTCAAAGGCAGTTTGTTTTCCCATCTGGACTCGCAGAACCAAGAGAAAGTTCACAGGAGAGAGGCCCAATGGAGGTGCACTGTGGTGCTGAGGTGGTACCGACCCACTTGGCTTTCTAGTCCCTCCCGGAGTCGCCCTCCACTGTGAGAACCTGTGGTTCTAGCGCTAGCATTCCTCTTCTTCTCTCGGACTTGTGTATTCTGGGTTTTGTTTCTTTCAATCGCCTCACCACTGTGAATTCCTGCCAGGCCATATTTCCAAGTGTAGAAAACAAACATGGCTGTGGAGAAATATTCTGGAGAATTCCAGGGCAATGACAGCTTGATACGGAAGTATCAGAAATGTTTATGAAATCACTGGGCTGGGTGCTGGTGCATCCCTTCTGCTTCCCTCAGAGCTGGGCAATTGCTCTGGTTGTCCCTGCTCAGACATCGGCTCCTGGGACCCTGGATAGGTCACACAGACTCATCACAGTGAGCATCAGGAGAGTCAGGCTGGATGACTGATGTAAAATGTATTTGCAATGTCTGATTTGGGCTCTCAATCCTAAACATGGACCAGGCAAATTTTCAGCAACCAGAGTCCTCCGGCTGGCTGTCTTCTGATGATACTTTTCATGAAAACATGGAAGATGGAATTACCATTCCCCCTGGGGAGTTAGTTGGGGCTGAGTTGGCATGTTCCTCTGGTGTCTGCTTAGGGCTCCACAAGTTGGCAGCTGGACCCTGAGCAGGTAACTTAACCCCTCCAGGCTTCAGCTTCCCACCTGAACTCGCTCCATACATGGTGCAACCATAATCACCAGCATTTTCATCACCAAGTGTTGGCTGTCATGCAGAAACCCAGCCTTCTCTAATGCTGAGTTTGCTTTCAGAGGGGATATGATTGTAAATACTGAATGACAGGTAAATGAGCCATTCCACTCAAAAGAGCCAATTTGAAAGCCAAGGGATTTCTTTAAAAGAGAGTAGCAAATTCAGCCTGCTAAGAAAGAAATGTCAAAATAATATCACCCTATACACCTATCCAAGAAAAAGCCCGCTTTCAAAAATATGTATATTGTAGCTGGGCCTAGTGGTGCAGACCTATAATCCCAGCACTCAGGAGGCTGAGGCAGGAGGATCATCACAAATCTGAGGCCAGGCTGGGCTATGTAGTAAATTCAAGGGTACGTAGTGAACTACATAGTGAGACCCTGTCTCATGAACCCCCCCGAAAAAGGAGAAAAAATAGAGGTGTCATTGCAGCTAAAGGGGATTAATCCAAATGTGCCTTTTATCAATCTGCAGAGTACTTCAGTGCTATTTTAGTTTGTAAGGATGGCCAAATGGAAGCTTCCAGAAAAAACAGAAATATAATTTTCCATGTGCCACTTGGGTGTGGGGAAGAGACAGGAGGGCTATGTAAGGAGTCAGAAGACCACAGCTCACGGTGCATCCTTACACAAGTCCCTGCACTGGCCCTGCCCGGTCCCCTGAGATGAGGATGCTGATGCCAGCCCTATTTATCTCCGGAGCACAGAGCCTGAGGCCTGCGGACCTCGAGCAGCCTGCTTTCCAATGTCCTTGTTTGACACACTCATGCTGAGCTCTGTCTCGGGCTCCTCAGCTGGGTGAGTGAGTAGTGACGTTGTGTCACCTTGCAGGACACGGGGCTCTAGACCAGAAATGCGAATCAGTGCTCTGCCCTCACCCACGGCCGGGACAGACACTCCTGGTGGTGCCAATGCTGAGATCTCCAGATGAGCTGGCAGCAGCAGGCCAGTCACGACCAGCCCGAACCTTTGCCATCCCAGACATCAGCAGGACCAGGCAGAGGGGAAGACTGGGCCGGCCAACATTTCCCAGGGAATTGCTAATGGGATTGGTACTCTTTGTTGTGTTTGTGCAGGGAAACCGATGTGATAAGAAGTCTGCCCTGATAATTAGGACCAAGTGTCAGTCCTGCTTGCTTAATTTGAGAGCCAAGTGCCCAGATGGTTACAGGAAGATCAGCAACTACACCATGGGAGTTCGAGATTGCAGGTACTCATCTTATGAAAATAAATCTTGGAACTCTAGGAGCTGTAACTCCAAAGGGAAACGCCTGTCTCAAAAACTGGAAAACATGTGCATGATTTTTCTCTTTCTCTAAGACTCCACTGAGCCCAAACTTGAGTGCTTCACAATTTGCAGACCTGAGTCTAACGCCTTTATTATCATCAGTTCACATGTTAACACAGCTGCCTGCATTGCATTGCATTGCATTGCACTACGTGTAAACATTCACCCTTCCTCTTCCCCTTTATTTTGAAAATGTGGGCTTTGTTCTGTTTGAAAAAATTCTAATGTTAAGCTGAGGGTCTGCCAGTCACCTTGCCAATAAGCTGGGGTCCAATACTAATTAGAACCCAGAGAAAGGGGACAAATGAATTTCAGCCAGGTGGAAGTTTTTGTGAGTGCTTTTGTTCCATTCTTGAAGGCCTCTTAGGATTCAAAACTCATAATTCAGGACCAAGCCTGACAAAGGTTGACAAGCAGTGTTGTTCACTGGCTGTTGGGTGCAGCCATGAGGCTCAAATGCAAATGCAAGTTTGTATTTAGTTAGTTCCCTAACTTAGAAAGTAAACGTTTTTCAACGAGTTCATTTTTAATTCAGGAATGAACAGTTAGCATTCTTGTGCAAAATGAAACCCTAACTCTGTTATATAGTCCCATTTTAAATTTATATTTGCTTAACAGGACCGCAGTATATTCTACAGCCAAAATCATCATTTTTAATAAGAAGTTTCCCAACACTGGCTAGTCTGGAATTAGCAACCATATGAAGCCGTTGACCGCTGAATTGTCCAAGTAGTGGCACCCCTGCAAAAATTTTCATTTTCTAAGGCCGAGGATTTAGCTCAGTGGTGCCGCCACCTACCTCACAAGTGCAAGGTCCCGAGTTCGATCTCTGGTACCAAAAAAAAAAAAGCTTCATTTTCTGTTAGAATTATATCAGAGATCAAGGTTAAAATTATATGGCTGCTTTACTGAGAACGTGGTCATACTGTCTACTCTTGTTCAGGCCTGGGGTGGGCACTATAACCTATAACAAAATAGGTTGTATCCTGCCTATTCTCAACATACATGCAATAAAATTTTGTATCCATGCTCTGTTTTGAATTGAAGACTTTTGTCTGTCATTAACTTATGCTACAACAAACCCAAGATCAGTTCTTCTGTTCTGTTTTATGGCTTTTGAGTTTCTTCTTTATTTTTCTTCTTATTTTTCCTCTTCTCTTCTCCTCCTCCTCCTGCTCCTCCTCCTCCTCCTCCTCCTTTTCCTTGTCCTTCTTCTGTACTGGGGATTGAACCCAGAGCATTTGCACTGAGTTACATCCCCAACCCTTTCTTATTTTTTACTTTGAGGCAAGGTCTGGCTAAGGTACCCAAGTTGAACTCAAACTTGAGATCCTCCTGCCTTAGCCTCCTGGAGTGCTGTTATTACAGGCATGTGCCACCACACCCAGCTAAATTTGGGGATTTTCTTAAAATGACTTTATTGAGGTATGACTGACATACAAAAACCTGTACATACTTAATGTCCATAACCTAGTGAGCTTAGGGATAATTATATACCCCTGAAACTATCACAATGCCACAAAGATATCCATCACCTCTGAAAGTTTTCCCCACCTTTTTTTGTGATAAGAGCACTTAATCATAAGGTCTGCCCTATGAGCAAATTTTTAAGTTAACACTATGGTTAACTGTAGGCACTCTACTGTAGAGTAGATCTTTAGGACCTACTCATCTTATGTAACCAACATAACCAAAAGCTTTGGACCTTTTGACCAACACCTCACTTCCCCATCCCTCCATCCCATAATAACCCCATTCTCTGACGTGAGCTTGACTGTGTTACACTCTACGTAGGTGAGATCATGCGGTATTTCATCTTCCATGCCTGGCCTGTTTCACTCAGCACCATCCCCTCTAGGTTAACCCATGTTGCTTATAAATTGCAAGCTCTCCTGTTGCAAGGCTGAATGATTTGTAGGTTCTGTGTCTCCTCATTTTCTTTATCCACTCATCCATCAGCAGAAGCTTGGTTTGCTTCCATGTCTTGGCTTTCATGAATCATGCTACAACAGACACATTTCTCTTTGAGATCCTGATTTTAATGCCTTTGGATACATTCCCAGCAACTGGAGGGATGGATCTCATGCTAGTTCTGTTTGTAATATTTTGAAGAGCTTCGAGCTGAGCTTTGTGCTGTTTTCACAGTAGCTGTGCCCATTTGCATTTCCTCCAAGTATAGGAGGGTCCCTTTCCAACACGCCCTAACCAACTCCTGTCTCCAGGGGTTTTGATAGTTGCCTCCCTATCAGGTGTGAGATGCTGTCTCATTGTGTTTTTGTTTGTTTTGTTTTGTTTGAGACAGGATCTCACTGTGTAATCCAGGCTGGTCTTGGACTCACTTTTAGCCCAGGCTGGCCTCAAACTCATAGTGATCCTCCTGCCTCAGCCTCCTGAGTGCTGAGACTATGGGTGTGTGCCACCACCCCTGACGTTGTTGTGGCTTTGATTTGTCTTCCTCTGGTGATTTGTGACACTGAGCACATTTTCATATACCTGGTGGTACATTGCATGATATTCATTTCTGCCCTTCTGTACTTCCTCTGTCCACTTTTGTGAAGCAATGTCCTCAGTCTTACAGAGAAACTGTCACCTCTGTCACTAGCCTGACTGCCCGTAAACCAAGCAGCTCTGCTGTTAATCAGCTACTTTTCGGGGACTGGTTTAGGAGAAACCCTGAACTCACCCTCACACTACTCTTAACAACAGCCTGGTGGAAATTTCGGAAATGACACTGGGGAAGCACGGACTGTCTAGAAATGCTGCGGTCTACTCTGGAATAAGCCAGGCTGGCCGAGACCCCTGTACATGGAGGCTGGCATTTCACCCCCGAGGAATCGCTCTCCTACAGCTGTACACCAGCCAGCACCGGGCATTGTGCTAAGGAATCCATTATCACATCTCCTACAAGGATATTGTGGGAGATGTTGCTCACTACATTACACCAGTGGCCTCCGCCACAGAAGTTTCTACACTCATGGTATCTGTAATAAATATACCAATCCTGAGCAATGGATTCATTTTTTAGGCTCAAGTTCTTATGCATTGTGTAACTCATGATTTTTGCCTTCTTGCCTTGGCTGCTAGGACATTCACTGACCAGCATGAGGCCATCTCCACTACGCCCCAAGACATAACATGCATTTCATCTGCTAAGCTCATTTCTGAGAGCATTTTAGTTGTCTCCTTCTATCTTCAGTGTTTCTTGATTTTTTTTGTCCATTTCTAACAAATAAAAATAACTCCCAGTTTAGGTTTATTCTACCTAGAGAGCCAAATATGCTCACCCTATATTTTTAAATATATTACGTATAAAGAACTCAATAAAAGCCCAGGGCAACCCTACCCGCTAGAGTTCACCGCACTGCTCCGATCGTAACTTAACCCCTTGCTGCCCTCCCAGGTTCACCTTTGAGACTAGAACAGACTCCCAGTCTTTCCCCGGATGCCGCCACATCTGCAGGAAGGAGTATCTCCAACCAGAGTGCTGTCCTGGCCACTGGGGTCCAGACTGCATGGGTGAGTGCACAACCTGGGATTGACATTTGCTTCTCAAGGTTGTATGTCATGTAAAATTGGGAGGAACGAAGCCCACTAGAAGGAAGAGGTAAGCATCTTTTTCTAGAAATTTCCATTTCAGTCTACATGTATAAAATATTTCATGCCCCCTTTGTTTTTATAAAGAAATCAATCCAGGCATGGTGGCTCATGCCTATAATCCCAGTACTCTGAGAGGCTGAGGCAGGAGGATCCCAAACTTAAGTCCTACCTTGGCAACTCAGCAAGATCCTGTTTAAAAGTGTTTAAGGGCCAGGGAGTTAGCTCAGTGGTTTCACTACCTGCTGGGCAAGCGCAAGGACCTGAGTTCGATCCCTGGTACCAAAACAAAAAAAAGTAAAAGAGCCGGGAATTTAGCTCAATGGTTCCAGTGCCAGCCGGCAAGTGCAAGGTTCCAAGTTCAATCCTTGGTACCAAAAAATTTAAAAAATGTTTTTAAAAGTGTTTAAAAAGCTGAGGATGCTGGGGATTTAGCTCAGTGGTGCTGCCACCTGCCTTGCAAGTGCAAGGTCCTGAGTTCGATCCCCAGTACCAAAAGAGCGCTGTAGCTCAGTGTAAAGGCCCTGGGTTCAATTCCCAGTACCAAAACAAAAATTCCCAACAAAGAAATTACTTCACTGCAGTTAGAGATCTCTCTGAGAGAATTCCTTTATAAGTCAGAAAAAGGGGTATTAAAAGGAATATCCATTTTTATATTTAAAAAGATAACTTATCAAAGAGAGATCCTGGGCAATTATGATCCCAAATACTATTTTAAGAAGAAATTTCATTACATCTCAAACACTATAGTAAATAACCATTAAACATTATAAAAATTGAAGTCTTAAAACAGAATATCAAATTCTATGATGTTGAATTATAATGCTTTAATGTAAAGAAACTGTAAAGTTAACTACATAAAGTTATATGCAGTATTTGTAGGTATAGAAATTAATTCTGAAGAGTTTCTATGGTAACAAAAACTGCTAGTAAATCTTGGGCAGTGATATACTCAGATTTCTATAACCGAGCCTAATCTTTGTGGGGTGAAATTGAACTGTCATCCTCGTTACAGGTTATTAGTACTCAGGGCCTACAGCTTTGTTGTGATATGCAAATGATTTGAAATTCCCTATTGTTTGGTAGTCAAAATCAGAAATTTTAATTCCTAAATTCACTACTTGTTCCCTATCTTCTAAGATGTAATGAAAATGCCTCCCTAAGATCATGTTAAGGGAGAGATTAGTGTCTTACGCTCTGCAATATTTTTTCCCTCACCAAAGTAATGGAACCAAATTGTACACACCTTGTGAAGTTCAGAAAGATATAAAACAGAAAAATATCCACTTATATTCTTTTTTGGGGTGGGGGGTACCGGGAATTGAACTTGGGATCTTGCGCTTGCGAGGCAGGAGGCGGAACCACTGAGCTAAATCACTGGCCCCATCCACTTATATTCTGTCACATGAGGGAAACTCTGAACATTTTGGCTTATTTCAATCTTGGTCTTTTTTCTATATAACTCCTAAGTCGGTGAGCCCATATCGTATGCACAGTGTTGTCTCCTTTCTTTCTAACTACTGATGAAATTGTTAAATCAATCACAATTTCCACTTATTCAACATGACTGACATTAGGTGCTAGGGAAATCCTTGGCCCTTTCTCATCCGATGCAATTCTTGAAACAAATCTTTGAGTTGGACAGCTTTATCCTCATTTTGCTTGGAAGGAATCAGATTTGAATGTTATCTCTTGCAAATTTCCTTTCGGGATGAGAAGTGATAAAGTAAGTTCACATTCAGGGCTTCTTGGCACCAAAGGCTGCTGACTTGTCTTCTTTGTCCCATTGTCTAAAGCAGAGCTTGTCAAGAAGGGAGGAGAGAGAGACGGGGCGGGGGCACCTCCACTTTTACTTCCATCCTCTTCCATCCTAGGTCCTCCCAGCTTTACCAGTCAATGCCTCGAGTGTGCTTCCTGTCCGGGGAAGGTCAAGGTTTAGGATTCAGGCATCCTGACCCTTCTCTCTGTTAACTGCCCCGTGTTAAGTTCCACCCAGCGTGTTGACCCTGTGCATTCCTAAGAGCTTAGCACATCAGGGTCAAGTCCATAGACTAAGGGCTTTAGAGCAATTAACCTTTCAGAGTCTTTAAAGGAATGGACCTGGCCCTCCAGATTCCAAGGATTTTTCCTCTTAGTCTCATATATAGTGAGGTCTTGCAGACATCCTAATAGAGCAGAAAGGATGCTGAGATTCACTACCCCATTTCTATCTAACCCGTGGAAACTAATCTACTGCTAAGCTATGAGTCAGAGACACTGTAGACAAGAACAGGCTTAGTCTAGGACACATGACAAAGTTGGCACGTCCAACAGAGCGAATGACCAACCACAGCTAGCCAGGCAAAAGATGCAGAGCCTGCGACCAAGCTTCAGGTTTGGAACCTTAATGCAGATGGCTTCCTGCTTCTGCCTCAGTCTCCTTATCTGTCAAAGGAGGGTTAAATGTCTTACTTTACAAAACTCTAGATAAGATTCTTCAAACATTAACCCAAGTGAAAGAAAGGACTTTAGGAAAAGTCTGAACGCGCTTCCTGCCCTGGTGTTGTGTTACGTGCAAGGGAACATGGCATGTTGCACACCCAGATCCAGGAAAGTCTAGTGGAGTCTGAATATTCAGGCATTTCCTTTGAGAGCTCTCAAGGCCAGAAATGCAAAACACGAAGACCAAGGCCAGGACATCAGCCCTGTTGTCCTCTCTTTGGGGCGAAAGGGCATTTCCCTTTATCTTCCTATTCCCAACGTACTCACTCTTGTGCAAGGCTTGCTTCCTCTCAGTCAGGAAAGATAATCCCCAGTTTGGCTGTGAGTCACCCTCACACTGGAGTGAGGACAAGCGGGCCTCGCCTGTGGCTCTGCACTTCCACAGGGACAAGGCAAGGTGGGGCGGGAGCTGCTGACGGTGTCCCTCCCTCTCCCGGAGGAAGCGTTCCCAGCCTGCAGGGGCCCCTTCCTTTCCAAGGAGCCACAGACGGCTCTCTCTCACTCACCAACTCGGGGTGCTTCGAAAATTAGGTCCCAGAGCCTTCCTCAAGTAAGAGAGTAAGCCCAGAGTCAGCGCTGAAAACAAAAACCACGATGGAGAAGAATTATCCACCGTCTTCTAAGATACAGAGTAAGGCATGAATTCTCACATAGGGCTGGCATCCTGACATAAGCCAGGCCTTTTTACTTGAATTGAGCCTTCTTCTCCCTCTTAAGATTGGCACTGCTTTATCAAATGTACTTCTGGAAGTCTTCTCGTTAGTGCAGAAATGTATTTTTAACTGTGAAACTTAATCATGTTTGAACAGCAAATATTCTACTTAAGGAGAAATAGGTTTTTCTTTTTCTTCTTTTTTTTCAGTATTGGAAATTGAACACAGGGTGTTCACACTACCGCTAACTCCATTCCCAGCCTTTGTTTTGTTGTTGTTGTTCCTGTGTGTGTGTGTGTGTTTGTGGGGGTTTTGACACAAGGTCTCGCTAACTCCCTAAGTTGCCCAGGCTGGACTCACAGTTGCGATCCTCCTGGCTCAGCCTCTCAGTGGCCTCGGATTCAGGCCTGTGCCACTATTCCCAGCTTGAGATAGAATTTTCATTTGTACATCTTGTTCTTTTTATTGCACCATGAATTTATGGGCTTTGAACAACAACTCAGAGGAGCAGAATTCCAATGTATGCAAAGCGGTCACACCCAAACTCAACTGTGGCCAAGACAACCCTAATTCAGAGACAAATGGTCTGAGTTTTGAGTTTTTGTGGGGTTTTTTACTAAATTCCTCAACGTTCATTCTTTATGCTACACAGGTTGCAAATCACAGACAATGCAGATTGAAACCATTCTTTCAGGCATCGCTTTTTTTCCTTTGAGTGACAAATAACATGGAGTTCACAGTCAGAATCTGTTTCACTTCCACTTCGGGGCAGGTGATGGTGTCCAGGGATACACGGGGACTATCAGCAAGCTTGGCGTGACTTCTGCCAGCCCTGTGCAGCGAGGCTCTAAGGCAAGGTAGCGACATGCGAAAGGCACCTCGAGGGCCTCCGAGGAGGTTAAGTCACAGGGTGGCCGCTGGCTGCTCGCTGGGCAGGAGGTGCATTATCTTCCTCTAGAGAAACAGAGGCTGATGATTTACTGACAGCTCCTAACAGCTGAATCTGCTGGGTGAGAAAAGTCTCAGTACCAGAGACCGCCAGAGCAGTGGTGACCCAAAGAAATGTCATAATGGCCTCAGATCGTCTCCTCAGCACCTCCAGTCCCACAGAGCCTCAGAACTGCCCGCGTAGCACATCCTGCAATACCTCTTTCAAGTGCAGGTGCTGAGAAGGCTAGTTTAGCATCTTCATTCTTTCTTCGGTACCAGGGATTGAAATCAGGACTTTGCACTTGCCAGGCAGGTGTGGTGCTGCTGAATTAAATCTCCAGCCCCTACCATCTCCATTCTTAATGGGGGTTGAGGTGATAGAAAATGATTTGAGAAGCAGGAAACAAACTTATTCTTTTGCCTTACAAATGTATTTCAAAACCAAACAAATATTTTCATATATTTTTAAGATATTTCAAACAGGCCATAAAATGATGATTCCTTACAGCCCCACACTCTTTCCATCTTCTTCTGAAGTTCTTTCCAGGGTTGGCCAACTCATAAAAATCAAGCATTTATTGAGTGCCTACAATAGGCTGCACATACAGAGGACCCTCAAGTTACAACCAACCCAACATAGGGACAACTTGGGTTACAACCAGAATTTTAGTTTTAACTTACAACCAAAGTCTTGAGTTATGACCCAAATGCCAGCCGCTTGTGCTTCCAGACGGTCTCAGATACAGTTTTAACCCTTAAGGGGTTCTGGAAGGAACATGACAGCATCCTCTCCTGTGTGGGGTTCACTGAGAAATCCTGGGCCGGTGTCTCTCTAAGGACACTGAGATCTGCCTGTGTGCAGGGGAGAGACTTTGAAGGCTGTGTAGAGGAGCTTGAGCCTTCACTGACCAACTTGAGTTACAACCAGCCCTCGGGAATGAATTGAGTTCATAAGTCAAGGGTCCACTGTACTCACGTATATGATAGGACCCACTCCTAATCACGTATATTCCTAACCCCAAGGAGCTCCATCAACAAAAGCAGATGAGGGAAAACAGTTGTCCCTGGGAGCCCAGGGGAGGACTTGGGTGGGTTTGGCAGTTTGTCCTGTGGGCCTGTTCAGCTAGACTGTGTCACCTCCCTCGGGCCCAGCCTCCAGAGGGCTTGGACATACGACCCTGCAGGGCACATGCACATACATACCCAAGTCTCAGCCTCTGCCTTTAGCTCAGGAAGTTGCACTGAAAGCCACAGGAAGATAGAGTGAGGATGAAGCAATTCCTACTGTGAAAAACGTCACAGCCTCTGCAGAATATTTAATGTGGAGGCTCAGTAAAATACCCAGGAGACAGAAACTCCCAACTAGCCTTCAATCTAGCACTGGCAAAAGTCCCATGAACCATGAATGGCTGGCAGGTCACTCATCTCAATGAGCAGAACTTATCTGGGCCTTGAAGCTTCAGAAATAAGCACTCAGGTGGCCTCACCAGCCACTTCCTGCCACAGCAAGAGGTGTGCAGGCTCCTTTCTGCCCTGGCTAAACCTTATTTTATTTTCTCATGAAAGCACAGAAAGAAATCATTGCCTGTCTTGAAAATAGTAGCAGATATTCAATGAATGTTGAATAAGCCAATCAATTGAATCAATGGCTTGCAAAAAAAAAATCCTATAAAATATTATAAGCAATCCAAACAGAGAAGCACAATGACATGACTTTAAAGTCAGGCAGAGCTAGCGAGAATCTTCTCTGAACCTAATGGCTAAGTGACCTAACACCAAAACTCTCTATGCCTCAGTTTCCTCTTAGATAAGATGGTTTCAACCACCACATCACAGTGTCATTGGACAGGGTCCAAGGAGTCCCCCAAAGAGGAGACAGAGACCTCAAGTTGCCCCACCCCCGACATAGTAGGTTGGTAGACTCTCGTTAAAGAAAAGCACCCTGGTGTGCATCTCATGGACCCCATGGAGGGGCACCTTTGATTGATTTCAGTTTCCTCTGCTTCCCGTGCATGGTGTCTGTGGAGATCTAGCCATGGGACAGTAGGGGCCCCGGTGTTTCCTAACGTGCACAAAGGCTCTCTCTTGCCTGCTCTATTCGGCTGGTTCCTCCACAGGGAGACAGGTGACAGGGAGAGAGAGGCGAGAGATTAGTAAGGGGGGGTCCTCAAGGAATCGGGGGGGGGGCTGTTACACCGCGACACGGCTCAGCCCCGAGTGCACCAGAGAGGGAAGCAAGGCACGCCAGATGGGTACATCTTCCATGGTGTGCAGTTCCAAGACAGTTTGGTGACACTGAAGGGGAGTCCTCCAGCCAAAGCCACCCAACATGGAGCCCTGTGTCTTGCAGCAACCGGCCTGCCCAGTGTCCCTGCTATGCTTCGTCTCTGAGCGGAGGCAGTTGTGGGGAGGGTGGCCTTGTGCACAAATGGTGGGTTTTGAGGTGCAGTCGCAGGCGGCCTGACAAGGATCCAGTCGATGACAGCTGGGTTCACAAGGGCAGTGGCCCAAATGATTCTCCTGGGGACATCACGGCCGTTTTAGTTCATATAAGTTCTCTTTACGATGCTCACATGGGCAAAATCTCCTGACTCACTCCGTGTCCCTGGTATTAAACGATGTCTGGCAGCTTTAATGCTGTTAGCTTCGCAGATCTGAGAGCGCCCTGCCCTGGCTTGCAGAAGGGCCTTGGGTACCCTTCACCTCCCCCCTCCCAATCTGCTGTCCTGGGAAGCACCGGTAGAAAGCACCACATGATCACTGCGCAAGGCTTAGTAACTCCCAGAAGGAGAAGGAGCCCGGACCTCCTGACACCACCACACTCTGGGGGGCTGGGGGAGGGCTCCCGGTCTCCGGAATCGGCCTGTAGCTAGAGCAGGGCTACGGTCTCCCTCAGTGCCGCTGCCCGTTTGTTTCTTGCTGCAGTAACCGGCATGGGCAGAGTGGAAGGGGCGCCCAGAGGAAGGGAAAGTGAAGTCGGCCGGGGAGAGAGGTGAGCGAGCGGAGGGAGAGGTTCAGCGGGAAAGGCTCCGTGTCTGGAAGTGGGGATGGGCTGCTGAGGGGAAGGAGGAAGGAACGAAAGGTGGGGAGGGTCTGGCTCCACGCCCGCGGGAGGAGGAGACCCGGATGACACCAGCAAGCCTAAGATCCCGAGGGTCTCTCTGCCCGGCAGCCCAGTGCGCGTCTCAGGACGGAGGAGGCCGGGGGTTCTCCTGAGCCAGCCCAGAAAGCAAGCACCGAAGCTGGGCACACCCAGCCCTGGGACAGGCGGAGGGACGGGCAGGGGTCCCCGCCTTCCTCCTAGCGCAGCGCTGGCTGTTCCCAATCACGCCACTACCCAGAAGGCCGGCGGGAGAAGCAAGCGGAGAACGGCCTGAGAGCGAGGGCTCTAGGAAATGCTCTCTAGGTGCCCTTTGCCCGGCACCTCGGCCTCGGGTTCGCTGCTTCAGAGGAGCTTCAGGCCCCCACGTGATGAAGGCCCTCCTCTCCATCCTCGCCTCCTTCTTCGGGCAAAGACAGAAAAGTCCTTAAGGAGGCCCTGGCTCATGAGGTGGCTGTGGCCTCCTGCTGGGGCCAGGTGTAAATCACTTCGTCCACGCAGGACGAGGTTATTTCATTAGGAAAATGTTGAAAACCTCCAGAAAGGGGAGGTCTCGTTTGAGGTTTCTTTAGGTCTCTTTTTAAAGTGACTTTAACTCCTCGCTGCAGGTCAGTGTCTTCTCCTCCCCTCGGTGACCGGCTTCTCCACCACTGCTCAGTGAAGGCCTCACTGAGGTGAACAGGGTAGGAAACTCCAGAGCGCCTGCCTTTGCTGGCTCTGCCACAGACCACAGACTCCATAAAGTGTGCAACTTAGACCCTGCGCTCTACTAACATTCTGAGCGCAAGGGAGAAACAGGAGGAGCCAGAGAGGAAATCATCTGCAGATGACAACTCTCACCTCCACAGTACCTGCAAGTGACAAATGATCTTTCAAAGAACGACCCTGTCAAGTGAGCCAACAGCGCCTCTTCCAGAGAATCCCCTTTCTCTGTGCTCAGAAGTCTGTCTTCCCCAGAACTGCAGCTGCAGCCTGAATGTTTGAGTCCTCCTGTGCATTTGTCTGTTTTCTGTCACTGTAAGGAAATACCCGAGGCAGGCAAACTTTATACAAAAAAGAGGTTCACATAGCTCACAGTCTTGGGGGCTTAAGGGCCTGGTGTTTGGATCACTTAGCTCTGGTGAGTGCCCACTGGGCTCTCTGACCCTGTGACAGGACAAGTATGGGAGGAGGACATCCCACTCTGAGGCTGGGGAGCCAGGCCCTGATTTTTACAACAACTCCCTTGCAAGAAATCCCTCAGCCCCTCCTGCGGGCACCTGCACTTGCCCCAAGGACCTCCCAGAGCCTCCTGCAAAGGGCTGACCACCTCCCAGTGCCACCACGCTGGACACCAGCCCTCCAGCATGTGAACCTTGGGGCACTCTGAAATTCATGCTGACTCCCAGTCAGCAGTGTGGGGCTCACAGCTCTTAACTGCAGGGCATTGCTGTGAGTTGTGAACACAGGCACCCTTTATATTGCCTGGGACTCTACATCACTCACCGTTTTGGGGGGAGCACTTTTCTCACAAGCTTGAATGTGGGGTAACTGTGATCCCACCTCGTTCACACAGACACACCTCCCAGCCATGGCCTGACTTCAGCTTGGAGCCAGCCCATCCACATCACTTATTGCAAGTGTGGGAACTCAGCAGCCAAGTGTTGATCATCTTTAAAACAGTAGTATTTCTCTCACCGATCATTACTTACATTTTTCTGCTCGATTTGGGGCATTGTAATATCTGGCTAGCTTGCTGCTCATCTCTTTGCTCCAACACAGAATAGAATGCTTGGCACATGGCAGCTACTCCTGGGTTGTTTGGTGAACGACTAGAATCTTCTAGTAGATGTTGGTAAAAGCCCTACTGTAGATCTTGCTGTACTCAAAAGTGCAAAATCCATGCTTGTTTGGAGTCGGCTTCTTTATGAAATCTAAATGCCTGTTCTCATCATGCTAAGCACTTCAGTCATTGCCCACATCCACACGAGTCCACTCCCCAGTCCCAGCCCCAACAGCTTCTCAGCATTCCCAGAAGAGCCCACGATCCCCTGCAACTCTGAGATGCTACCTTCCATTTCCTCTTCCGGAAATGCGCTTCCCTCAAGGCATAACCAGCTCCTATTGCACCTTCAAAACCCCAGCTTAAGTGACTCCTTGGGAACACTTCTCAGACTGTTCCCAGAGTACAAAGAGCTCCCCTCTCTGCACTCCCTCAAGGCCCTGCCTAGCATACTAAGAAGTCTGGCTTTTTAAAATTTCTTTTTATTATTATTATTAATTTTATTCATACATTTTAGGTATGCGGTGTGATGACATTCATCATTGGAAATTTGTACCTCTACGTAATCCATCTTGGTTCTTATTTTTTCCCCCTTCCCCTGCCCTCCCTTCAACCCCTCCACCCCTCCCTATTTACAAAGACTTTGTTTCCATTTT
>NW_004624750.1:4894004-4980421 GCF_000247695.1 Heterocephalus glaber | reverse complement strand
AGCTAAGTGGATGCATATTGAGGCCATACTCTTAAGTGAAATAAATAGGACACACATGTGTAAATACCGAATAGTTTCTCTGGTGGGAGAAACTGAAAGTGTAAATAAGGATCAAAACGTATAATTGATATTGGAAATAGGAAGAAAAGTTCTAAAGGAATAGGGGAAATGGGAGGGATAGGGGAAAGGAAAAAAGGGAAAAGAAAAAATGTGAGAAAAGGAAAAAAATGGAAACAAATTATTTGTAAATAGGGAGGGGTGGAGGGAGTGAAGGGAGGGGTGGAGGGAGTGAAGGGAGGGGCGGAGAATTGGGAAAAAATAAGAAACAAGATAACATCATGTGAAGATATAAGATCCCAGTGGTGAATGTAACTGTGTTGCATACCTAAAATGTGCCAATAAATAAACTTAATTTAAAAAATAAGTATAAATTTTTTAAAATGTGAAACAAGGCAGATTTGCAAGGGGTAGAACCCCACCCCTGCTCCCCCTGGGCACTGCGGGGCCTCTCAGCCTCGGAGCTAGGCATGCTTTGAGCTGCGACGCTCTTTGTTGGGGTGGGAGAGGAGGAAGCAGGATGTGTGGCAGCGCCTTCGGCCTCCAGTAGCCCCAGCCTCCTCCTGGTGACAATCCAGTGTCCCTGCCACCTTCTGTGGCCCCTGAGTGAGCCCTCCAGTTGAAACCCACTATTCGAGAGCAGTAACACCTCCCACTGGAGGAGCATCCCAAGTTTCAGCCCAGCCTGGACAACTCAGCAAGATTATAGCCCAAAACAAGAAAAATTTAAAAACAGCTGAGGATGCAGCTCAGTGCAGAGGCCCTGGGTTCCACCCCTAGTACCGCTAATAATAATAATAATAATAATAATATTAATAATACCTCTCATCTGAACTTCATTCTCTGCTCACCTATAGACAGTCTGAAACCAGAACTATATAGTCAGGGTTAGAAAACAAGAAAGCTGAAGAGCTAAATTGTACAAACAATCAGTGTAAACTCCCCAACAGGTAAGAATCCCAATCATGATTTCCATTTCTGAATGCTTTGGCAAGATTTTAGTTTAAGTCTGTAGTTCAGACCTGCTTGGAGTGAGCTTCTATGGCAGAATTAAAGCTTGGCTAAGGCTGCGGATGTAGCTCAGCAGTGGAGCACTTGCCCGCCATGTAGAATGCCCTGAGTTCAAGCCCCAGGACCAAAAGCTGTAACAAAGAACAGTGGCGGCCCGCGTGACTGACTAGGGTCCCGTTTGTTTTCTCTCCGGTCTTCTGAAGTCGCACTGTGAGTGTAAGCAGCATTACCACAACTTCGTACCTGGAGTGGGCTGCAGCATGGCCGACCTCTGTAAGTCCAAGAACCCGTGTCACAGGAAAGCATACTGCACCATGATCGAGCCGGGCCAGCCCAGGTGAGTGTCCTTGGTCCTAGCTCCATCTTCCCCAAGGGCGGAAGGGGTGGCCATTGGATGCTGTGAGCTCCTATGAGGAAGGGGACGCGTCTTGTCCAGCCTTATAGCCACCCTGCCCCTAGGGCCTCCGAGGGCCTCAGAGACACTCTGGTTAATCAGTGAATCACGGAGCAATTATTTCCTTGGTAAAAACCATCAGAGCCCTCGGCCCCTGGGCCCAGCCTGATTTGTTGTTGCTGCTGCTGCTGCTGCTGCTGCTGCTGCTGTTGTTGTTGTTGTTGTTGTTGTTTGAGGCTGACTTCAAACTCACTATGTAGCCCAGGCTGGCCTGAACGTGCAGCAATCCTCCTGCCTCAGCCTCCCGAGTGCTGGGATCACAGGTGTGCGCCACCACACCCAGCAGCCAGCCTGATTCTGGGTACGAATGCTCAGAACAGGACAAAAAAAAAAACCATTGTGCCTGGGAAGACACAAACGCGCGGCTGCTGGGATTGCCGGACTCGACCGCTGATGCGCATGTCTGCTTCCTCACGTGTGAAGCACTGCTCGTTGGCAGTGTGCGAGGAAAGCGGGGAAGCGAAGGCGTCCAGAGGGGTTTCCCGGAGTCCAGGCCTCTGAAGAGGGCTTCATCGTGAGGTTTCGAAAACACTTGTGTAAAAACTCTTCCGGCAGAGGCGCTCATGTGACCGGAAAGGGGTGAGGGAGGGGCCGTCTTGGCCTGGTCCCCGCCTGGTGCCTGACCGGGGCAAGTGGTTGCTTCTCTCTGGCCTCAGTTTCTCCGTGTGTCGAGTGAGCACAGTGGTGCCGGCTCCGTCGTGCTGTGGTGAGAGCTTCGGGAGGGGCTGTGTGTTGCAGCGGGGCACCTGTTGTGCTGTGATTAGCAGTTAGACTGAGGCTGGCACGCAGGTCCTGGGTCTCCAGACTGAGGTTTCCATGTCTGTTCCACTTCGTTCTTGCCATCCCGGTTGGAGGGACTCGAGGTGCCACTGTGAGCTCGGAGTCACGGAGACGCCGAGCCCTGCAGTCAGACAGTGCACTGTGCTTCCTGAGCCCCACCACCTGCCACTGTGAGGGTCGTTCCTGGACCATCACGTCTTGGGGTGCAGAGTCACCCAGACAGGTGTTCTGGCCATCACCGTCTCCCCACACTAGTGAGTAGCTCCACCCTGGCCACGGTGGAGTGGAGATAGCCAGACTCTTTACCTGGAAAGAGGCCTAGGTGAAAAGTCTGGCTAAGTTAGACTGACAAAATGGGAAGTCACAGGCCCTCAGGTAGTTGAATTCACCTGGGATAAAGATTTATTTTCCTTGTGCATCTTCCATACGGTGAGGGCTCGTGCAAGATCTGCACAAGCGCTCTGTGGTAGTCACAGACGACCACGCGGTCTAGAATGTGGTCAAGAGTGGTCTCACCACTCACCACCAGGGGGCGCTTGGACAAGTCCAAACTCTTCTAAACCAGTTACTCACTGAGCAAGCGGGCTGAAGACCAACAGTGCCTCCTGTGCAGAGCTGCCCAGTTAATGCACAGCAGCTGCTTTTGAATGCTGAGCTCCACTGTGCTGGTCCCTGAGAAGCTCAGCTAAGCTTCCTGCCTGGTATGGTTGCCCTTTATTATTTTCCTTATGAGTGTAGAGAGGGAAAAGGGGGCAGGAGACAGCATTGCTCTTATTTATCAACTGAAAAGAAAACAGGCCCAGACTGGGCAGGGTTACATTCCAACTGCACAAAAGTGCTGTAAACAACAGTGACTTTTAGACTCTTGGATGGTTGTTGACGTTGATTTTTCTCCTGTTTGTGTAAGACTGGTACAGTTCTGGCACCTGGGAGTCCGAGACCAGGGTTCAGCATGGTCAGGTTCTGGTGAGGGCCCTTCCTGGCTGTAGACGGCCACCTTCTTGTTCATTACATTGTCACATGGTGGTGAGGGGCCCAGAGAGGGCTCTGTCGTCTCTCCCAGAAGGGCACCAATCCCAAGGGTGAGGGCGCCACCCTCATGACCTAATCACCTCCTGGCTCCTGATATCATATCAGCGCTTCGCATTTCAACATGTGAATTTAAGGGGGACACAAACACTGAGGCAACTGCGCTGTTCTTCAAGTGTGTCGTGATAGTCCCCAGTCCGGGCCCCATGCCTGTCTTCCTTCTACTTGGATCATCCCTTCCCAGCACACCCGCCCCCTCTGAGTCCGGCCAACACACCAACCTTCAATGCTCACTCTGACTGATCTCCTCTTGGCCTCCTCTGCTGCCCTCCAGGGCCGCTGCCTGGGCTCCTTTCCCAGTGTTCAGGGCCAGAGCTGTGGTCAGCACATAGGATGGTGTCAGAGGCCGTGCGTTCTTCAGCAATGCTTACTCTCTCTGTGCCTCTGTCTCCTCACCCAAAATGGCACTGATAAATGGCCCCACCATGTGGGCTTGCTTATTGGAGGCTACAGTGAGGCGCTATACCTGTACCTGGCACAGGAGCCATTAATAAGTGCTAGTACATATTATCATCGCTGATCTCAGCCCCCAGCTAGAATACAAGGTCCTTGGGGGCCCACGTCTTATTCATCTTATAAAAGCTGTCACTGATTAGAACAATGAAATAAGTGATACTTTTGGGGGGGACACATCAGCCAACGAAGGAATGGACTGAACTAGTGCACAAATGAGGGAAGCAACAGCACCAAGATTTGGGGACATTCTAGTACACTGAATCTCATTCTGCATTCAGCCATACTGTCTCCAACCCAAACTTATATGGTGCAAGTGGCTCATGGGTGATTTTAAAGCCTTAAGACAGCAGGACTCCTAATACAAATTTTAAAATAGCTTAGAAAAGTCGCAAGGCTGTGAATGTGCATAGCTCTAGAGAGACCACATGAGAAAATAGTCCCATAAAGTCTTAGGCTTTAGACTGAGCTGTAAAATAAAGTGCAAAAATATTTATGACTCATGCAGAAAGCAGTCCCATAAAGTCTTAGGCTTTAGACTGAGCTGTAAAATAAAATGTGAAAATATTTATGTCTCTTGCATTCCATTCAGCACTGAAGCCATTAAATACGATTCTCACTTTACACAAAGCAGACCGTGGCCTTCATAACAACCAAAGGAACTTTCAGGAGAATAAAGCCCATGAAACTCAAACCAGGACCAGTTCTGAGGCCCTCCCAAGTTCCAGGCCTGTCCCTCTCTCTCTGAACAGCACAGCAGGTTCCTGGACAGGAAGTGGACACTGTAGCCAGAAACTTATTTGATTGTATTAAACCAATATTGTTTCAGGATTAGATCTACGTTCGTGAGTCCTTATAACCTGCCTCAGCCTCACTGGTATTTAGTGCAGGACAGTCCCATGTCTCGTGGGTTAAGGTTACATAGTCTCTCTTGGTTCTTATTTTTACCCGTTCCCCTGCCCTCCCTTCAACCCCTTCATCCCTCCCTATTTACAAAGACTTTGTTTCCATTTTTTCATCTTCTCCTATTAATTCCATTCCCTTCTTTCCTTTCCCCTACCCCTCCCACTTCCCCTTCCCCTTTGCCCCTTTTCTTCCTATTTCACACTGTCTATTACACCTTTTAGTCTGACTGGATACCCCGAGATCCCCACCCCACTGTGACGACCCACATGGCTCCAGGCACCAATTGCTCTTGTCCCTTGGAGGCGCGGGGCATTTGTCCCCAGGAAGAATGACCCCTTTGTAAAATCCCTGAAATCAGTAAATAATCTCCATCCAGCCGGGAAACTCAGACACATCCTAGACTTCGCCCAATGTTACTTTCTCCTGGAAGTTATCCCTTGTTCCTCGGGCAGAATTAGTCACTTCCGTGAAGACAGGCATCCCATGGCATCCTGGCCAGCCTTCTGAATGGCGCTCACTCTGGAACGTGGTGACCTGTTTAGGGGTCACTGTTGTTCCGTACCCTCTTCATCGCCATGGGCACCCAGATCATCATTATCAGCATCATCTCCAAGCACGTGGCTGTCACCACCCTAGCTCTTTCTCGTTCATCATCTCTTCTGTCAAACACTGTAAAGGTACTGCTATTAAAGCCATTTTATAGATGAGGAAATTGGGACTCAGGGAGGCTACGTGGCCCTAACCGTGTTGAGAGGCTATAAAGGACAAAGCGGCTTTTATTATCTTGTAGCCCTTTAGCTCGTACAGTTCCTGGAGTTAAGCAGGTACTTAGTAAGCACTCAGCTCAGCACTGAGGGCTGTCCTAGTTTCCAAGGTGTGATGAGGGAGAAACCCACGTTCCCGGCGAGGGTCCCATCCAGGGAAGGACGGGAAGTGGTGGAATGGCACCACCCACTCTACACAGCTGGGGAGCCAGGGGGCCAGCGGGGCCCCCAGAGCAGGTGACACAGGAGCCACCAGGGGAGGGCCGCAAGCATTCTCAGTGGGGGCAGCACAGCCTGGAAAGACACCCAAGCTTAACAACAAGACAGAGCGGCTTGGCAGTTCTCGCTGCTGGAATTGGCAGAAGACGGCAGGAAGAGGACCCCGCAGGCCCCTGCTGGCATGGCAGCCACGGGTGTAAGTGTGGGTCCCACGGCAGTGAGGGCAGTCGGGAGGCCCTGCCCCAGTCCGGTTTGCTCCACAGCCTGGCCACAGCAGACGCATGGGCCACAGGCCCGTATTTAGAAGCACCGCTGGGCCCGGGAGACTGTTGTGACCCCGCAGAGTGCTCCCTGACGAGAGCCAGGCCCGTGGCATGGCAACCATGGCAAAAACACCATGCTGTCAGACCTCGTCCTCACCTACCCCTAACTCCACGCTCTGGCTCGGTCCTCCCCTGCCCACTGTTTGGTTCTTCCCTCAGCCCTGGGATCCTGTGAATGTCACCTCCGCCTGCACTCTGTCAAGACCCTCTTCTGGGTCACAGTGGCTTGGGATAGCCAGGGCTTATG
The DNA here is from genome assembly GCF_000247695.1 of Heterocephalus glaber. The sequence continues at coordinate 4,974,118 of NW_004624750.1, read as the reverse complement.
ATTCACAAGAGCTGGGTGCTCAGTCCTCGGGGATTTTACAAGCCCGTTGGCACTGTGTTCACAGTTTGAAATTGGCCAAAGTGGGAAGATAAACAATGGAAATTGGCAAGTGCTATAAATCAGAGCTTTCTCCCTGGAGATACAGTGGCCACACCTTTACCCATCTGTGACTCTTTGTCTCTTACAACACTGTTCATAAAATGTCTAAGACTTTCATTGTTTATATACTGATTCACTGTTTATGTATCAATTCTTTGTTTACGTTATCTGTTTAATTCAATTCCTACTTATTGTACGACTGTTTACTAAGTGTCCGCCTAGCCCTGTGCTACATCCAGGGCTGAAACCTGGAGCAGATGCACCCAGCCTTTTCCTTCACTATTCTGAGCCAGACAGGGAGGCAGATGTTCATGACATAACTGGACAGGTCTGTGATTGCTGCTGCAGACCTGGAGCCATGAAAGAATACAAAGAGGGGTGCTGATCTACACACGGGAAGTCAAGGAAGGCTCCCCAAAGGAAGGGGCAGTGGAGCGGTGCAGGGAGGAAGGAGTAGGGGAGTGCGTTCCAGGGGGCAGACAGTAGCTCTGAGTCTCCACTGTCCTGCCATCTGGCTGTGGCAGCTTACTCCAGTTCGGGGTTCTACAGAGGGCCCAAGAATCTGCATTCATAGCAAAGACGCCAAGTGATTCTCCATGGTGTGTCTCTTGACCACACTTGGAAAAAGACTGAGACCAAGCGCATACAAAGACATCTACTGTTTATGAGTGGGGGTAGCTTATTAACTAACCTGCTCTGGAAGGCAACTAGGCAAGGTGCCATCAAAACCATTTAAATTTTTTTACTTATTACATTAATCTCCCTCTCAAAATCCTACCCCCTTCTTTGAACACACTCATCCCATGTTCTTGTCGCTTTCTGAAGAAGCTCTGGAAGTGCTCTCTCCTGAGTGTCTCCAGCTGCACTGTTGTGGCTGCCTCAGTGTCCTGAATCAATTCCCATGTTTCCCTTCCATGGTCATTTTGACTCAGGCAGAGCCAGAGGTCACATGGTGCCAGATCCAGTGAATAAGGTGGATGAGGACACAGCATCATGTTTTTAGGGGACTCGGCAGCAGCATTCACTGCATTTTTGTCTGATTTTTTGTTATTTTTTGTTTATTTTTCAGGTTATTTTCATTAGCATATGTTTGTAATACGTAATGTTTACATTCCTTGTGTAGAGCTGGGAGTATATACAACACATCTTTTTTTATCTCATTTCCCTTCCCTGCGTCTTCTTCACTCTGTCTCCTGATCCCCTTCCAATTTGAGAAATATCTGTCTCCCTGCTTCCTGTTATCTATCTTTTATTTTGCTCTTCATTTATACTTTGGGTTTCTCATATAAGAAAAAGCATGTGCTATTTCAGGTTGGTTGTCTGATTTATTTCGCTTAATATTATGGACTCACCATGCATCCATTTTCCTACAAATGACTCAAGTTTACCCTTCTTTATGGCAGAGTAGTACTCCATTATGTGGAAATACCATATTTTCTTTAACCATTCATCTGCTGATGGACACACAGGCTGCATCCAATATTTAGCTACTATGAATTGTGCTATAAACGTGGGTATGCATGGATCACAGTAATATGATGTCTTCAATCCTTTTGGGAAGATATTTAGAAGAGGAATAGCTGGGCCAAATAGAATTTCTAGTTTTAGTTTTTTGAGGAATCTCCACACTGATATACATAGTGGCTGTACTAGTTACATTCCTACCACCAATGTAAAAGGAGTCCTTTTCCCTGCAGCCTCTCCGGCATTTGTTATTATTTGATTTCTTGATGATGCTCATTCTTTCTGGGGTAAGATGAAGTCTCAGTGTTGTTTTGTTTTTTGGGGGGGTTTTTTGGTACCAGGGATCCAACTCGGGACCTTGCGCTTACAAGGCAGGCGGTGGAACCACTGAGCTAAATCCCCAGCCCTCAGTGTTTTTTTAATTTGCATTTCTCTAGTGGCCAGAGATGCTGAGCATTTCTTCACGTATTTATCGACCATTTGTGCTTCTGAAAGGTGTCTGTTCATTCACTTGCCCATTTTGGGGAATGGGTCTTTTACTCGGAAGATCTAACTTTTTTGAGTTCTCTATACAGTGGAACCTCAGTTCCCGAACTTAATTTGTTCTATGATTTGGGAAAAGATAGCCACGTCTGTGTTTGTGCAGGAAGGATGACCCCAGTCACGTTTGTCACCTGACATAGAATTTGCAAACAAAAGCAAAATGTTGCCAGATGCTTTTGCTTGCAAACCAAGTTGTTCACAAACAAGAGCTTCCGTGAACTGAGGTCCCCCTGTGTATTCTAGATGTCGGTCCTCTGTCTGAGGAGCAGCTGACAAAACGTTTTGATCACACCTCATAGACCCTCAGAACTGCCGAGAACAATGGGATGAGTGTGTCTGAAGGGGGAGGATTTTGAGGGGGACCAATGTCAATGTGTAGTTTACTGTATTCGTTTTCTTAATTTAAACATTCATGGGATATTTCAGTCACCCCTGAGTCTTCAGTACTGCATTTGAACTCTTGTGTTCGCTTCTCTCCTGGCTTTGTCCCTGCTCCCTTCTGGGTATTGCTTCCCCTGTCTATTAAACGAGGCATTGGAGATGGGTGTAACCCTAGCACTCAGGAGGCTGAGACATGAGGCTCTCTGCAAGTTCAAGGCCAATCTGGACCACATTTCAAGACCCTGTCTCAAAAAACAAACAAACAAATATATATACATATATATGTATAGAATGTGTGTGTGTGTGTGTCATTGCACTGTGTGATCTCAATATTCAGTGGCTGTGGACCCTGAGCATGTGCCCACCCTCCTGCAGATGCACTTGCCAGAAAGGTTACGTGGGCGACGGCTTCACATGCTATGGAAACATCATGGAGCGACTTCAAGAGCTCAACACTGCGCCCAGGGGGAAATGGCAAGGAAGGCTGACCTCGTTCATCTCACTCCTGGGTAGGGACGCAGAGGACGCTTCGAAGGCATGCAGCCTTCCTCTCAAAAGCAGCCCTCTCTTGGGCAGGGCTCCTGCAAGACACAGGCAGTAGGCAGGGCCAGCCAGGCTGGTCCACAAGGATCTGCCCTCCTGCGGTGGGCCAGGCAGGCGAGAGGGAAGAGTAGGTACTGGGCAAGACTTCCAACCAAACATCCATTTGGCCAATCAACAAAAATCACAGACAAGCGGTCAATAGAAGCCTTACTATACTCGCATTTGTATTTTAATGTATTGGTCCCTGAAAATGATTTTGCAGAAAGAACACAAGGAAGTAAGTATCCTGTCTGGTCCATCCCAGGGGATGATGCATTACTGGAGCAACATGAGCTTAGGGACATCATGCCACCCTCCCTCCAAGAGCTCCCAGATGCAGATGACAGCAGTCAGGGTGTCAGAGTGTCCTTTGCAGACTGGACCCTCAAACACCCCCCTGGACAGAGTCCTGTTGCCCATTCACCCTTCCCGGTACCAAGTGCTGGCCCACGCTCCCTCCTGTGTGAGAACCCAGAGCCCAGCCTGGTGTCCCAGCTCCCCAGGGTGAGGGACATAGGCTGCAGCATAATCTGCAGGGTCTGGGGCAGAATGAAAATGCCAGATGCCTTGTTCAAATACTGAGGCTTCGAGATGCTGACAGCAGAGCATGAGTCCAGTGAGGGACTCTTCTGAGCAGGTCCTGGATGGAAGTGGGGACCACAGCTTTGCTCATGATATGGCAGCAGCTCAGAACACCAGACTCATTTAGTGGCAGGGACCTGATGCCTTGGGGGAATTTGTCGTGTGTGACCTGCTCATCTGGGTACCTGTGAAGCGAAGGCTGGGGAAGGGAGCTTTGCAGAAAGTTCTGCAGGTGGGCAGGGCCAATGCTTCCTGGTGCCTCGCGTCCTTACAGAGCTGCTCAGTGGACACAGGGCCCATGAGTAGCAAGTAGACCTGAGAAGGGCGCAAACGGGCCTGTCCTGACCCACGGCCCTCCCAGAGCCACGCTGCTCACGCACCTCTCACCTGTCCACATTTCCCTTCTCCGCATTTCTCGACTCCTCAGACAGAGTTTATGCCTGGCCGCTAAGCACCCTGGGACCGTTCACCTTGCTGCTGCCCTTGGAAGAGGCACCAAACTCGATCAATGTGAGTGTTTAGAACAGCCCTGCACCGAGGGCAAATGCAAAAGCCTTTCATATACAATGCCTTCCTCTACTGCAGATGGGAAACTTCTATTCAAGTTAAACCTACTGAAGATAAGGATGGTGAGCTTTTGATAAGCATGTTTTCCATTTTTAATTGCCACATACTAATTGTACATAGATATGGAGTACAGTAGGATACCTTAATACATGCATACACTGTGCTAGGATCGCGTCAGGGTAATTAGCATTTCTACCTCCATAAGCATTTATCATTTCTTTGTGTTGCAAAACTTCACATTCTTCTCTTCAACTTCTTTATGAAACATATTATAAATTATCATAAACTATGGTCAGCTTACTGTGCTGTAGAACTCTAGAACTTATTTCTCCTGTCTAACTGTATAAGGTGTGCTCAAAATATATGGTGGATGTTTACATTAAACAAATTTATTACAGTAAAAGACACATTGGCATTGATTCCCCCTCAAAATCCTCACCCTAGCTTCAAATACACTTATCCCATCATTCCTGCCATTTTCTGAAGCAGCCCTGGAAGTCCTCTTTCATGAATGTCTTATGAGATGTGATCAAAAATACCGTGAATGCCGCTGCCAACTGCTGTCCAGTGGAGAGGCAGGCTCATAAATACATGCCAGTGCATCCTTGTCCACCTGATTCACCGGATCTGGCACTGTGTGACTGCTGGCTCTTCCCCAAAGTCAAAATGACCATGAAAGGGAAACATTTTCAAATTAGTTGACATCGAGGAGCCACAAAACTAAAGACACTCCAGAAAGAGGACTTCAGAACCGCTGCAGAAGGTGGCAAGAATGATGGGAACATGTGTTTGAAGTATGGGGAAGGCTTTTACGGTGCATTAAGGGCAATGTGCCTTTTACTGGAATAATTTTTTTAATACAAACATTCATCATACAGTTTAATCCACCTCATATTTCAGTATCCATTATCCCACCTTTCTCCAACCCTACTTTCCTCTATCCTCCTTGTCTCCAGTGATCACTATTTTGTTCTTTACTTCTATAAAATCAAGTCTCTTACCTTCCACACATGAATGAAAACATACAGCATTTGATAAACTTCTTTGAGTGAAATGTCCTTACAGAAAGTACACAGATCATAAGTGTACAGCTAAATGGATTTTCCCAAGGTGGAAGCACTTGTGCAGCCAGGAAGTGATCACCAGCATTCTAGAAGCCCTTCTGAGCCTCCTTCCAAACGTTTCCCATCCATGGATAACCCTGAAGGCTCTTAACACATAGCCATGTGATAAATAAGATTTGTATGATATAAAATGCTCATTTCCCACAGGAAGGATGAAGTGAATGCCTTAGCTAGGTATTTGTTTCTTTAAAATTGTCAGAAATTGCACCCATGGTACAGGAAATAAAAAGAAAAATTTGCTCTTCGGTGTGAGCAGATGACGCTTGAGACAAAGTCATCCAGTAGGAATTAAACTTGTGTCTGGTGGAAGAATCTTATTGGGGTCATATCAATGAAACATTTGGTATAGTGCAAATAATGGACTTGCTGATTGGGCTCTCTTAACCCAACATGTGCGGTGATAATTTTTGCTGCATTGAGTCAAAACCCAGTGAGTTCCAGGGTTGCTCACCCTACTATCCCCACCACCATTCATGTGGCCAGATGAGTCATCCACTGGTGACCCTCAGATGTCCTCGTCTCTCTTGTTGGGGAGGAGGAGGAGGAAGGTGGTCTCCAGCTGAGTACATAAAGTTTGCACTGAGCTGATCAGAAGCACCTGCTTGGTGAGTGATTGCCAACTGTGTACTGGTGACAAAGTGTAGATTCGGTGCAGGGGGCTTCAGAGAGCTTTGCTGCTCAGAGGCATCATCAGCCCACTCTTCCTGCTCTTCTCACAAATCTTCAGCGTATTTCCTGCCCGGCCTCCTGGACTCAGGTAGATTCCTCGGCGCTCGCCCCGCAACTGGTCTTCCAGGCACCATGGCAGTCTGTCTATTGCTGCAGCCTCCGATGACTCAAGAACTGACCTCTCCAGATTCCCACATGCTTCCCTGAGGCTCCGCAGGGCTGCTGTGCTCGTGAAAGACCCCAAAGTGTGCACCTCAGGGTGCTCTGGCTTTGACGTCTGAGATGTTGGAAAAGGCAGACGTGCATAGTTAGAAAGCACTCATCCCCCTGGCTCTTTGTCCTCAGGTGACGGAGCTGCTGATGGACCCCAAGGCCGCTCGGTACTTTGTGAAGCTCCACATCATCGCGGGGCAGATGAGCACGGAGCGAATGAACAACACCAACACCTTCTACACCCTGACTGGGGCGTCCGGGAAGATCTTCAACCAGGACAAGGTACGGACTTCACTGAGCTTCCTTCCGGGACCATGCTGCCTGCAGAGCCAGTGCTCATGGCCTTCTTGCTCTTTGCATCTGGGGCTCGTGGAAAGGTATGAAGAGCTTCTCTCCTTATCCCATGTTTGTCAAATATTTCCATGTCGAGCGAAGCAGAAAACAGCACCATGGCCAGGCAGGAGGGTGGACGACTCCTAAAGGGGGTTCGCAGTGTTTGCCATGAGTCTGGCCTGATTTAGTTTTCAAGGCCACCGTCCCTCACCCCTAGCAGGAAGAGGAGCTGCTCTAAACCTGTCTCCCAGAAACCTCAGCACGGAGCTCCACCAGCACTTCCTGTTCCGGAAGGAAGCTGGCCATGCTTGTCTTTAGATTGCTAGAGTTGAGCCCTCTTCTCTGGCTTAGCATTCTTTCTCTACCACAGCTGTTAGTTCTGTGTGTTTTTAAATAAACACACTAACGTTCTGTTCTACTAAGTGGAGAGCAACTGATTAATCCACAGAATGTGCATGTGCAGGTTAGGGCTATGCCATCACTCCTGTCCAAAGGAAGAGCATTGAACAAAGAAAAGTTCTAGCTCTTATACATTTGATCAAAGCAGGGGAGTTTACCAGAGCAGGAAAAGGGCAGACAGTTTTGTGATTTAGCCTCGTAAGAAGGTAGAGTCATGAATCATATGAGAGCAGAGTGTCATAACTTTGTTTACAGGACATAGTTGTTAATTTTATCCGAACAAGGAATTACAGCTACAAGGAGAGGGGGTGATCCGAGAGGTAGGAGGAACTGGCCAAGACTGGGAAGAGCTTGTTTATGTCTAAGTCTGGCTTCCATTGTATTTTACCTAGTATACTGACAGTTGATAGATGGCTGAGTGTCCTGCCTGTGCTGAGCATGGGGATGCATCTGTATCTGGGTTATGGAAAACACAACAACCCTGTGAAAGGGTCCTATCATAACCCCTGTTTTCCCTGGGGGAAAGTGGAGAGGTCACACAGTAAGGGCCAAAATTGGCATTCGACTGGGAGCCTGCCTGACTCCAAAGCCCTCAGCAGTAACTGTTCTGCTGCACTGTAGGTGTGAGGTGGGTGGGTGGGTGGATGGCAGATAGATAATGGGTGGATAGATGGAGTAATGTATAAATGAGAGACATGAAGACGCGGTTTCCTTTCTCACGAGGACAGGCATATATTCAGTCATTAATTCAACAAACATTTACTAAGTCTAGAACTTGAAGGAGCCACATGGGTGGAAGAAGTAATTAGCATCAGTTATTCATTCAGCAGCTCTGTACCATATGCCTCCTCTGCGTATCCCACCAAGACAAGTGAGATGTCTACAGGGAACTGAGTGGCTTCAGTCTTGTGGAGTTTGCAGTTTATTGGAGGAGGGCATCATAAGACCTTGTCCACATGTCACATGCCGAGGTCATCAGTGATTTCACGAAACCCTTGTGAGGCCAACCATACAGACACCTTCATCTTCGTGTTAAATCACAATACTTACCCAAAATCTCATGTCCAGTAGGTGGCAGGTCCCAGGGACTCAGGACTTTCGGCTTCTAGTCCAGTGCTTGCTCCTCCCACAACTCCACATTAATTTTATTTTATCTTTCTTTGGTATGTTAGGACAATCAAATAAAGCTTGAACTTCATAAAGGCAAAAAGAAGGTAAAAATTATAGAGGGGAACATCGTTGCTTCCAACGGCCTCATACACATCCTCGACAGAGCCATGGACAAGATAGAACCCACCTTTAAGAGCAACTCCAAGGTGAGACGTTTCAGGTAGAGGTGCTGCCATCCTGATCCATCACCTTTGTTCCGTGGAGACGCATATCCAGGAAGAAAGTGTTTGCAGCACTGCAGATTGTCCTTCATCTCTCTGAGAGGACCTCAGGCTAAGAGAAGCTGCAATGACTTATCTCTTTTCAATAGAATTCTGAGTATCTCTGCAGAGAAAGAAAGACATGTCCTGGGGGGTGTGAATTTTTTTAATCTCTTAGGGCCACATCAGACAACCCGCCTGAGTGATCCACTGTCATGACAATTTAACCCTCTTGCTTTATAGAGAACAGCAGTCGCTATTGTGATAAAACTATTCTTTCTGTCCTATAGGACAATGGCCACAGCTACTCAGAACACACAGGCTTCAACTACTGTTTAAGTAACAACATACATTTGCTTAATGGATGGCAGTCGACCAGGTCCTTTTATATGAATCCACAACTATAATCAGTGTCAGAATTTATACTCCTTCTCTTCATGTTAGGATTTTTATTTCCTGAACCACTTTCTTATATTTTTACTGATTCTTAAAGCAAAATGTCTCTTTGCAGGAAACCATATGTATAGTGCTACCATCAAGACACAAAAAGTTCTGCTCTTTGTTGGAGGTTTGTGCCTTTCATGAATTTCTGGAAAATGTGTATGTTGAGTCCTTTGTAAAATTAGCAGAGATGTCAACCATAAATATTTTCTGGACAATTGCTTCAAATATTTTTCTGAAATAGATCACAAGTACAAAGCTTCATTTCTCAAATGCAGGTTGTCAACTTGATATATGACTTAGAGGTGAGAGGTGTTGCTGGATCATACACCATTTTTGTGCCAAGTAATGAAGCACTGAACAACATGAAGTACCGTGATCTTCATTACCTTCTTTCGCCACAGGTATTGTATCTTGCTTACTCTGGTGGCACTGGGTCAGCCTCACTGCCCCAGTCTGTGTCCTGTAGGCTTTTGCTAAACTGGGGTTAGCTAATAAGCAGCACATGTACCACCGCTTGCCTTCCCACAACCTAGGCAGACATCATTAATCAATCATGATACCCTGGAACTATTCCTAGATGTGGCTTCAGTCTCCTCAATGGAGATCCAAATAACTCTGATGAGTCAAGGAAATAAGATCTGTTTATAACCCCAGGAGTAGGTGCTTGATTTGATTTGAGCTGGCTCTTCCAGTATTTCACAGTACTAAAATCAATATTTTAAGTTCCCTACTACTCTAAAACCACCTGAAAAATGATAAACAAAGTAGACCAGCCAGGGTCAGGCTCTAGACTACTTTCACAGGAACAAATGTTATTTTAAATGCTCTACCCTTTCCTTTATATTGCTTCCATCTCTCTCCACTATGATCCTTTCCTTGTAGACCATAGGCCTTCAATTCTGTCATGTTCTTCACTAGAAAGGAAATTGTTAGCTGTTTCACACTGGGGCTAAAATGACTGAAACTACCTGAAAGGTTTCCTCTCCCAGAAATAGCAGCTATGACCTAAAGAAAAGAACAGTTAACTATGGAATGTTTGGTAGCATGACAAATGGTAGAATTATATGAAGGCTATAAACTTCCTTCTGTGCCCTGAACTCAGGCCGCCATCTTGGTGATACGGCCATACTGCCTGTGACTGCACCTAGAAGGATGTTGATTCGGCTGCCCAGATCTTCTTAGGTAATGACTCCCAAGGTTTGGTGAGGTTAGAAATCACCTAGAGAGCTTGTTAAGTAAGCAGGCTCCAGAGCCTCAGCCCAAAGATTCTGGTTAGCGAGGCCCAAAAATTATACCTACTGCTAAAACACCCATTTTCTCACCCAAATAGTCCTGGCTACACTGTTTAAATTCCTAAAACTTGTCTCCTTTTTTGGTTTGAAGGTTCACGTGGATACAGTCTCTTCTAGAGTATTTTTCAATATCTACAAGAATCTTTTGCTTTCAGAAAACACAGTTAAAATAAAGCATTTTAACCAGAATAGAACAGGATAAAGGAGCTGGTCTTTTCTGTCAGGCACCACTGTTCAGAAAGCTGTTCCTGTTCTTGTCTCACCCCCTCGCGGTGCCTGGAGCAGGCCCCTCCGGGCTCTCACGAGTGACTCGTGTGCTCCTCTCTCCAGCTCATTCAGTCAGGCCCAGTGGGAATGTTTATACCACGGAAATTGGCCCCCACACACCGCTGCTCCTGGCTCGAGGTCTGGTTTTTCTCAAAGCCAGTGCTTTTCAGCCTGCAAAGAAGATGAAGCCTCACAACTCTGTCCTGAGTTTTCCATTTTAGTTTGTAGGAGAGGAGTGGAATGACCATTTCTGCCTCTTCCTCTGGTCCAGAGCCTGTGCTGGTTAAAATCCCTAAAACTAGCTCCGTCTCCATCCTCCTAATCTCCCGTAGCTCCAGGTCAGGGAAGAGCCTCCTCTGCAGACAGTAAAGTCCCGTCAGCTGTGCCAGGGAAATGGCAACAAACCGGCTTCCCAGCGGAAGGGTTTCTAGCTCTAATTGTGCACTGTCATGTTCCCCTAACCCGAGCCTCTCTCCCTGATGCACAGTTTAGTTTGGAAAGCGTCCAGCCCCTGCAGCTGACTGCACACCCCAGCGATGGCTTCATTGCTGAGCTAGACAGAAGTAAAAGCAAGGGAAGGCAGTGAGAGGCTCCCTTGAGAGATTCACAGGTTCCTCACGAGGAAAACGGGGCCCAGGGAGGTGAACGTACAAAGCTCAAGGTCATACTAGCAACTTAGGACTTGGGGTTTGGGTTTGTTTGTTTGTTTTGTTTTCACCTAGAACTGCCAGGAGGAAGCGAGTGCCATCCTAAGGGAAAGAATGCAGGACACTCTGGGGTCTGGCCAACAGCCCCTGGATGCACATACTGCCCCTTTGAGCTAGCCAGTGCTAGTGGCCCCAAGCCAGATAAGGCTCCATGCATGCAGGGAAAAAGTTTTGCAGGAAAAAACTGAGACTGGAAGTGATGCCCAGAAGCAGAGCTGGGATTCAAACTCAGGTTTTTGAGATCCAGCTCAGTTATTTTCCCAGAATACCTCCCCTTCGTAATTTCTGGGCCCAAAATTTATGAAGAGCCTACTGTGTGCCACGCGGGCTGTGCTAGTGGGGACGAGGTGATAATGAACCCCGCAAACCCCACCTCTGCTTTCCAGGAGTTTGCCGTCCAGTCGGGCCTCACATTTCTCAGCAGGGCCCGCGTAGTCCAGCCCTATGCCCCTGAGCGCTGCTGCCTGTGTAGCACTGCTCCTGCCTGTGGTCCGCACTTCTGCATGCCATGGAGCAGCTCAGGTCACGTGCAAGGTCACATAGCAGCAGGAGAGCGGCAGAAAGCATCACCTCCAGTGCTGGCCACTGGTGTCGAGTCCAGCCTGCCGGACAGCTGCCCTGCCCTGCCCACCACGCTATTGGCTCAGCCATGTGGCTGCCATATCGTTTTTCCCACATACCAGGACACTTTGGGGAGGGCAGAGGCTGCCAGGACAGTAGGCATAAGCCAAGGTTGTACCGGACGAGCCAGGCTGTGTCACACCACTCACAGGAAAGTCCCCTGGCACAGTCCCAGGCCGAATGCAGAGGAGGCGGTGAGGGGACCCAGGTTCAGGGGGCTTTCAGTCAGCCCGGCCTTGCTGGTGCTGGGCCCTGTCAACCTCCTGGCAGTTACTGGGACCTTGCTTTGTTCACCTTCCCCAGCCAGAGCAACTGGGCTGGGCTAATGGCAGAATTCGGGGGCCAGGAAGTCTGGGACTCAGCAAGGAGCTTGCCCCCATCGGCAGGAGGTCCTGGCTGCCACGGCCTCCGTCCCAAGAGCGTGGCCCCTGCTCCTGACTCTGTGGCTCCCCTCCAGGGTCCCCACAGGGACTGCGCATCCTGCCTATGGTCCCCTCCCTGGGCTCTAGGCCCTTCTTTTATCTCCACTGCTGCTTCAGTTCTCTGTAGTGAGAGAAACTCAAAAATGAATTTTGTGCAAGGGAAAGGCAGCTGCCTCAATCCCTGCTGCCACGAATTCCTGAGTAACCACTGTGTGGCCAAGCGGAGGGAGTGACAGAGAACCCGAAGTGGAAGGCTGTCCAGGAAAGCCAGAGTGTAACCCAGACGCGCTGAGCGGTGTCAGACTCGTCTTTGGGCTCTTCCCCTGAGTCAGCTCTGTGACCTTGGACTGTCTTTGAAAGCATATCATCTCGCATGAAATAGGTTGGCAGTGGCCCCTGCCTCGCAAGGCTGTTGGGCGAATTACGGGAAATGTGCACACGGGGCTTTCAGATCAGCCCCTGTCCGGGTGGAGATTCAGTGAACGTGAGCTACTGGGGCTGGGGGTGAGTTTTCTCATCCCGGATTCCCCAACAGAGAGGTTGTGAGTCATTTATCTTTCCGGTTAAGAGTTCGAAGTCATTTGAAGGGCTCCCACGAGAGGAAGAGTTGGTGTTTTCTTCATTGACTGAAGTCTTTTGGCTTCTTTGCAGGGCACTTGGATGCTTCTGGAACTCCTCAGATACCACATTATCCCGTTTACCCAGGTTTGCTCTCCTTTTCCCACTGCTGCTTTTCCCTGCTTCCAAGAAACCTGGCCCTGGTTTGGAATCCCAGGGTCTTAGTGTAGCGAATGTGTGACGTTTGTTCTCTGTCTGTGGCTCTGAGCGAACCCTCAGCCTTGAATAGTGGGTCTCTTATCAGAGAAATCTTCCCAGCCACAGCATTCAAAGATCCCATTCAGTATCCTGTAAACTGTAGAGCATTTTCTGCAGTAAGGACTAAGAAATCAGGGTGCTCTGCCTTGCTCCAAGCATCACCCTTGTACCCTTGTCATCACAGCTGGAAGTGGCCACCCTTGTCTCCACCCGGCAAATCACGACCATGGCCAACCAGATCGTAGAGTTCAACACCACCGACAGCGTGAGTGAGGGTGGGTCGCCGGATGGCCGGGTCGAGGTCCTGTGTGTGCTACGGTGCCTCTGCCCTATGGAAACAGCTTTCAGACCTTTTCACTCATTGCTCACTGCTGTCAGCAAATATCTCTGAGCAGCTGCGTGCTGGTGTCTGCATTGGACACCAGGGATAAAGCAGCAAAAAAGGCAGACTTGTATCCCAGCAGCAAAGACAGACTTGAAGACCTCATGATGGGGTTGGTAATCACACAATTACAGTTTAGAGAGCAGCAGCTACAGGAAGCTCTGGGAACTGTGAGCCCAGACCACAGGAGTCTGAGAACAGCTGCAGTCAGAGGGCCGGGGTCGGGGGGTGGGGGTGGGGGGCTCTCACCATGCTTGGAGGATGAGTAGAAAGAACTTGGCAGAGATGAGCAGAACAGAGCTCCTGGCAGAAGAGAGAGCATGTGCAAAGGCCCTGAGTAGAGGGACGATGACTCCATAGTGTTTCTCAGCTAACGCTCCAGGGTGGTGACACCAGGAGCACAGAGACATTGTCTCCTCTTGTCTCAACACTGATGGCCACTATGATGATCTCAGCCTCTGCCCAAGCACCTCCCGAGTGCTGTGTGCCAGGCGCCGCTCTAGGTCCTGCTGACAGATAGATGAGCAGACCGGCCAAAGCTCCTGACTGTGCAGAACCTCACACTAACAAATAGGGAGCTAGAGAGCAAAGAAGTGAAATAAGGAAAATGTGTCACAGTCGGAGAGTAGTAAGGAGAAAAGCACCAAGGCAGGTGAGGATAGAAAGTGGGGATGGGACTGACGTTTGAGATAAAGTGCCGAGAAGTCCTCACAAGGAGGAGAACATCGGGGCTGGGACTGGAAGGAGTGAGGGCTGTGGCTTGACTGTCCCGGGACAGAGAGGAGACAGTGCAGTGACAGCAGGCAGGGATCATGCATGAGCTGCGAGAGGAATGGCGGACAGTGTGGCCAGAATCAGAACCGAGCAGCGGGAGGGGCGGGGAGGGGCGGGGAGGGCTCAGAAGCCAGGGCAAGGACCCAGCGCTTCCTCCAAATGAGATGGGCAGCCGTGCAGGACTGTAGGCAGAGGGCTGATGGGAGATGGCTGCATGCTGGGAGATGACTAGAGATTCGATTACAACAGTCCGGGAAGGGAGGACTGTGACTCGGGCCAGAACAGTGCAAGGCAGTGGCGAGAAGTGATTGGGCTGTGACCCTGATTTGAAAGCAGAGCTTCGTACCACAAAGGGTACAACGACTTTCCAGCAAATGCACCTCCAGGCTGGAATGTTTACGCCTCCTTCCCAGCCAGGACCTGCAAGGCCCTTTGTGCGAGCCGGGACGTCCCTGCCCGGCATCCTCCGGAGCTCGCCTGGAAGACTCCGTTGTCTCCCGTCAGCCCAGCCCTGCTACTGGCAGGCGTTCAGTCCACACACTGGGCCTTTCAGGGACGTCACCCCTTTCACACCTGCATGGGGCTCAGCCCTCCTGCAGCCCAGAGGGAAACATGTCACTGCTTCCTTCCAGGGACAGATTCTGGTAAACGGCGTGCCCGTAGAAAACACTGAGGTCGCTGTCAAAAATGGGCTCATTTACACGCTGGCTGGAGTTCTCATGCCGCCCTCCTTCCTCCACGTCCCGTCTAGCCCTAGCCGGTGCGACGACTCCAACAGTGAAATGAGGCCGGTAAGAAGCGAGCCAAATGTAGAGAACAAGGCCTCAGAGGGCTGCTTGGGGCAGGCAGTATCCCGCTCCTCCCAGGCCTGAGGGCCGGCGTGGAGCGTCCCGACCACCCTGCCTCGTCTTCACCACACTATTATATCTGCAAAGACCTGCTTTCCAAGCAACGGTGCATGCTGAGGCTTCAGGGCCCGGGCTGTTAGAGAGATGCTGTTCTATCCATCGCCCTATCACACCTCAGATGGGAGTTTTCCCTCATGGGACTTAGGATCAGTCTCCTACCTCTTCCTGGACCAGCTGGCTCCAGGCCCACAGCTTTACTTGTCCTAAGAAGGATTTAAAATCAAATATCTTCCCAGATAGATGTACTGCTCTAATGAATCATCCATCTTTCTGTAGTCCTTTCCAAATACGAGACTTTCTGTTTCCCCATGAGCTTCTGTACCCTCTGACAGCCTTTTCTGTTTCCATAGCAACTTTTTTGAGCTCTGGCAATTTTCATCAGAGCACCCTAAATTCCAAAAGTGCTCTACCTGCAATCTTTGGAAACCACAACCCTAAAATTGTGGCCATCATAGAGGCCTAGGTCTTTCTTTTCAGGACACTTCAGTAGCACGCACATCAGTGATTGTTCTCAGGATATCTTTGGAGCATGAGCACTGGATATGAGGGGAAAAGGCCTGGTTTTATTTTATCTTGGTGAGGGCTAGAAATAACTAGCTAAGCATCAGCACAAGACTGCAGTGGACTTTTTGATTTACAAGTTCTTAATTGATGTTTAGGCTATTGAGCATAACTTGGGTCCGTCAAATGCCATTTGGGGAGTATTGTCTCATTTTGACCCCTCCTTTTTTAAGAAACCTAGAAATAGGATCACTTTCCTCACCAGCCCCCCAGCAGTGATGTAGGTTTGGTTTATTCTTTAGAAACACACGCTGGTGGGTACACCTCCCAGCAAAGAGGGGGAGCAGCTGGGACCTTCTAGAAGCTTCTGTTAGTGCAGGGTGAGGCTCAGAACAGGCCGGAGAAAGCCCTCAGGGCTTCAACACGTCCTTCAAAGCATCCCCACCCAGGCAGCTGCTGTTCAGGTCCCTGAAGAAAGTCTGTGGAAGGACAGAGCCAGCCCCAGCGCCTTCCTGGTCACAGGGTTGTTCCGTTTCAGATGATTCAAAGCTTTTTCTCACCTCCCCAAAGGACAGAATCAACATGTAATTTTGAGCTAAAATCCCCCAAATTGTGGTTAGGTAGAAAAAGCACTTCCCAGAGCTGCCTCAGAATGCAGTCTTCCTCTCCTATTTATTATTCTGTCTAGGTTTAAAGTCACATCTATCTGTCCGGCCTACTTTAGGATGGTTTGGGTTGGATCTAAGTCCACACAGGCTCTCTGGAAAGTACGTACTTGGGACCAGCAAAGAGTGAGAGCAGCCAGGAAGAAGCCTCCTAGAAGCTTCTGTTTTCACCTGGCTGAACTCGTAGGCACCTCTGGACGTGTACGTGGGGCTGCAGAGGTTTAGTAAGTAACACTCTGCTAGTCGGGGAGAAGCAGTAGCCAACCCTGACCACCCAGAACCAAAGACCCCAAGAAAGGTACAGAGTTGCCCGAAGTTGGTGAAATGGGGAGAGGGTGTCCGCCAGGAGTTCTAGGGGCAGTGCCAAGGCACAGAGAGAACGAGAAAGAGATCCCTGACCTCGCTCTCCAACTACCCACCAGTACCCTGCTGGACTCTAGTTGGCCGAAGCCAGTTGGAGGCTGACCAGAGGGGCGAGAGACCGTGCTTTGTGGCCCAGCACAGGTAGAGAAGGTCGGAGGAAAGCCCTGGAGAGAACTGGAGGCACACACTGGGATCCCTTCCTCCTGGGTCAGAGCCCATGGAGGAGACTCCAGCAGGCTGCCAGGCCTCATTCCTGCTGAGCTGATTGGAGAACACAGCCTCAGGTCTGGGACCCGTGTGAGCACTGTGTTCCTGACGCTGGTGACAGCTGCAGTCCCTCGGGGGCAGTGCCCTCCTGGCCCGTGGACAGCGGGCTCTGTCCAGAGAGAGGAGAGGAGGGGCCACCCTGAGCAATCCCGCCCTGGGCGAGCCCGGCCCTGCCCAGGGCTGACTTCGCTCCTCCCTCCGGGGCGGAAGGGAGACGGGAGCCCGCTTCACGGGAGGGAAGTGAGTCTGCGGACAGGGCCACCCCGGTCCTCCACGGGACCTCTGCACTGACCCACTGTCTTTCCCTCCAGGGCTCTTGCGTGAACTGCTTGGTGGCGTTCGAGAGTAAATGTCCCGCCGACTCCGAGCCCACAGTGAGTGTCACCAAGCTGGTGCTGGTACCCGGCAACACCAAGCGACCCCACCGGTGTGGTCCCTCCTCCCTGAATGCAGCTGAGGTCGAAGGAGGCCAGCGCTTAGCCAAGGACGGGAGGCAGGGGGCTTCACCTTTTTACTCTAATTTGCTTCATCTGTCAGTCATAATAACGTAGCAGCACAAACAAAACTCAAGCGAGATACCGAAATCCAACAGCCTGTCCGGTGAAGGCTCCTCTGTACTCCTCCCTCTTAAGTAAAATCCACTGTTTGTATTTGATCTCCGCAAGCATCATTCTGGAGAAAAATATCATGTCAGGGAGCTTACAGAGTTTCAGTTGGGCAGGGGGAGCAAATTGTGATTTCCCGGGACAGGCGCGGACTGGTAACTACATGCAGTTAGTGACCCGTGCTTCAAGTCTGCTGAGAACAGCGAAGTCTAGCTGCCCTCCCCACAGGGAAATGTGAAGTGGGAGGCGGATAATTATATTAATTAGCCTGATCAAATCATTTCACAACGTGTACATATGGCATACCATGACTCTGTGCCCTATAAATGTACGGAATTATCCTTTGCCAATTAAAAGTAAGAAAGAAAACATATTAGGAATTGGTAATATTAGGCTATCAGAAGCTTTTCAAGTTTGAATCTGCACATATTTATTAGAGATTTATCATATACTGGACATTGTGCTTGGTTCCAGGGCATAAAGATGAATTTATAGTTTTGTTTTCGTTTGGTATTGTCTTGAGAAAGTCAACCTGAGGGAAAAGAGTTGTAGAACAATGTACTTCACGTGCTAAGTACTCCATTGATGACAAAAGCAAAGTGTTCTAAGTTACAAAAACATAATGATGACGATAGAAATTTCTGCCTGTAAATTCATGATAAGAAAGGATTTCCCACCAGGCGCGCGGTGGTGCACACCTGGTGATCCCGGCACTCCGGGAGGCTGAGCCAGACGGATCCCAGGTTCAAGCACACCCTGGGCAATTTAGTAACTTAATGAGACCTTGCCTCAAAATAAAAACTAAAAGAGGAGGTAAGGTTGTAGCCCAAAGGCGCTGGGTTCAATCCCCAGTACCACAAGAGAAGGAAAGAGAGAGAGAAAGAAGCGCAAGGTCCCGAGTTCGATCCCCGGTACCAAAAAGAAGAGGAAAAAGAAACAGAGGCGTCTCCTCCCTCGGTGACTTCAGAATCCCTTGGTGCATCTCAGATCTTGGGATTGTATCCCAGTAACTTCTCACTGCTTACTTCCTAAGCAAGAACCTAAGAGGACGGAGGAAACACGATGTAAACATGTATCTACATTGGAGCCGGGAGCTCAATTCCTAGAATAAAACTGGATGTCGGCACCGTGGTCCGTTTCACGGCTTAGGCAGCAGAGACCGAGAGAGGTGTGATTTGCCTGCGATTTTAAAGTTAGCAAGTTTTACACCCATGTCTCCGACCTGGCACTTACTAGCAGAGTTTCTTGGAGGGGAAATGATTTAGCCTGTTTGGGCCTTTCTTTATCTATTAAAAAAAAACTCATGAGAGGTTGAGGTGCAGCTCAGAGGTAGAGCATTTGCCTAGCACGTGTGAGGCCCTGGGTTTGATCCCCAGCACCACAAAAATACATAAATAGCATGAGAAAGTTGGCTTGGAGTTGAAGGTTGATGAACTCATTTAAGCACTGTGCCCGCCATGGTGAGTTCCCAGGAAGTAGAAGGACCAGGTGATTCTAACTTGCACCAAGGGTTAAGGACTAGAAGGATGCACTTAAATCTAACCCCACTCCAAAAGGAAAACCTCCCACTCTCGCTGCTGTGCTTAGTGGATCTTCCCTCAGTGTAGACAGACTCCGCCCTGCCTCTGAGACATCTGAGTAGCAGGGACTGGGCTGGGTGTAGCCGGAAAAGGAGGCTGGGGCGCATCCAGATGCCCTGGGAAGTCTGTCGTCATGTCTCGATGTCCACCACGACGTGTCCCACAGATGGTGCAAACGCTGCCCGGTGTTCTGCCGGCAAGGACACGGCCTTGCCAGAGTGACCGGTGCACCCTGGAGCTCCAGCCCCGGTGCACCGTGGACGCTGCCCAGGGGCCTGGGGACCCAGACCACAAGCTCACACTCTCTGCCTCCCTTCCAGGCGGTCTTCACACACAGATGCGTCTACAGCAGCAGCAGCAGCAAGGCCCCGAAGAGTGGCTGTGCCCGATACTGCAATGCCACTGTGAAGGTACAGAGTGTGGCCAGGGCCTCCCCCGCCGCCCAGCCAGGCAGCCCATGGGCCCCGGGGTCTGCACGGTTGGGGATGGCCCGCCGGCCTTGCAGACCTTCCTGCACGAGAACAGAAGGGTGGATGCTCTTCTCGGTGGCTGGGTCCCCCCGCCCTGTGCCCCGGGGCCCCTCTTGCTCTGAACAGAGCCCACGCTCTCATGGCCTCCACTCCGCCCGAATCAACCCTCCTTTTGCCCCTTCCTGGCTCAGAGAGAGCACAAATACAGTTCCCTCCCTCCGTGCTCTTCCAGACTCTCGGGGCTCTGCATCTTTCAGGTCCCATCCGCCCAGCACCGGCTTCAAGCCGAGGCCTCCCCAGTGCCCCCGACTTCTGTCTCTGCTGCCTGTTTCTCCCTAGTACTTAGCATTCTCTGACAGAGCTCTTTTACTTAATTACTTCTTTTAATCCCCATACGGACCCCTCCCTGACTACCACTCGGGCTCCCTGGGTGCCAGCCTTCCCCTCCCATGCACGGTGCCAAAGCCAGCCGGGCACCCAGGGCAGGTGCTCATAGACTGGTGGTGGCCAGATGGCTGAGCACTAGCTGTGGCATCGCATGCACACGGGAAAGGCTCCCCCGAGGAGGGGCTGGGGTCGTTTATTATACTGATGGAAGTCAGGGTGTCTCTTGGAGGGATGGGCACTCCACTTGGGGGTTCACAGGGCAACAAGCAGGGTCGATTCTCAGATCCCACAGTGCTGCAGAGGCTTCTACGGGCCCGACTGCACCGAGTGTCCAGGAGGCGTCTTGAATACATGCTCAGGAAACGGCCAGGTGAGAGGACAGTCGCTTGGGTGAGAATGCACAATTCCCTGAATGCTCAAGGTTGACTCTCTGAGCTCAAATGGCACAATAATTTTTAGCCGGGCATGGTGGTGAACATCTGCCATGGTGAACATCAGCACTCAGGAGGCTGGGGCAGGAAGATCACCGAAATTTCAAGGCCAGCCTGGCCTACATACTGAGTTCAACACCACGCTGAACTACACAGCCAGACCCTGTCTCAAAAAAACAAAAACAAGGGCCAGGGATTTAGATCAGTGGTTCTGGCATCTGCCTTGCAAGCACAAGGTCCCGAGTTCGATCCCCAGTACAAAAAAAAAATGACACAATAATTTTTTAAACTGCCAGACCCAAAGATGACAGGATGGTGGCACCTATGGCCAGGAAAAAGGAAACAGATCAGTTACTACAAGCACCAGCAGGTGACCACATTAGGCGGGATCTTACAGGTGTGGGGGAGAGGCCTCCCCTCGGGCTCTCCTGTTGCCCACCGTAGGACCTTGGACAGCTCAACAGGCCCTCTGCACCCCACATCCCACCTTCAGAAGGTTCTGGGGCCTCGGGTTCTAGGACACTTAGTAACACTGCCAGTCTGCCAGACCTAGTAAGATGTAAAAGCCAAAATCACCTCATCTAACTTGGAGGCCAGAGGTAAACAATGGAAGTCAAAGCGGCCGTGAACATCTTATAGACCCATATCTAAAACATGGCTCTTAGGAGGGGAAAGAAAAACTACAAACAAGAGTGTGGTCTTTACATAGAAGATACAGATAGGAAGAGGCCAGTACCAGGGGCTGTGGCCAGGTAATCGGGAAGGCAGCCTGTGCCCAACTCAGATGCAG
This sequence comes from Heterocephalus glaber, assembly GCF_000247695.1. The sequence goes on along the minus strand of NW_004624750.1, from coordinate 4,953,100 downwards.
GGAATAAATGCAAACCTGGCTTTGCAGGGCTGGGCAGATGGGAAGCAAATATGTTTCCCACTGGAGAGAGGGGGAAATGCAGGCTGGAGTCCCAGAGCTGAGCAAGCGAGAGTACAGAGCGGGGGAAGCCAGGCACTCATCTGCCACCCCTGAAACAGTGTGTGAAGGTTTCCAGTTCACCGTCGTGGTTCCCCTGGAATGGCAACCCTTAAAGTTCCAAATCCTGAGTCAGGGCTCCCACACTCAGCACTCCCGATCCCAAGACCACTGCACTGCCCACAAGGAGACCCAAGGACCATTTCAAGTGGGACTGAATCTGAGTCCAAAATCAGGCGTGAAACGGAAGTGTCCGTGACCCTCACCGGCCTCTGTCCTGTCTCATGGCCCACGGGGCCCGCCTCCTCTCTCCCAGTGTGTGGACGGCATCCATGGCAACGGGACGTGCATTTGCAAGGATGGCTTCTACGGCTCCGAGTGTCAGTTCTGCTCTGACCCCAATAAGTACGGACATAAGTGTGAAAAAAGTAAGTGGCTCTTCCTGGATCCCTCCTGCATGGAACAGTGCTGGTGGGGGCCTGGTGTCTTGTGATTGTCGCTTGTCCTGTGTCATCATCCCAGCCTGTTTCTCAAGTGCCAGACGGTGGGTCCCACCTGCAGTTTCTGACACAATAGGCCTACGCTGGCGCCTGAGAATTTGCATTTCTAACAAGTTCCCCACTGGTCCAGGGAATCACACTTTGAAAACCACTGCTTTGAGATTTCTCTGCATCTCTCCAGTGGTAATGGGTCTGCATCAACATAGACTTGCTCCCTGCCTTTCAAGAAGTCTTCTTCCATCAGCACCTCCATTGGAGGAGGTGGTTGTAGCCAAGTCACCAATCTTCCCAGGCCTCTGTGGAAACAAGGTGATAAGACCAGGACCTACCTGGTGCCGGGGATTTAGCTCAGTGGTTTCGCCGCCTGTTGCACAAGCACAAGGACCCAAGTTCGATCCCCGGTACCAAAAATAAAAGACCAGGACCTACCTGGTAAGGCTGAGTGCCAGTTACAAATGGAAAGCTATTCCCTCAGGGAAATGCCTAGAATGCAGCTTATGCTACACACATGTTAGTGATTGTTGTCATCTCTTATTGTGGTTGCTGTTATTTTAAGTGCAGTGACGGCGACATCAAAACACTAGTAGATATGTGGAAAGTTCCACAATAGCCATTGAAAAAATGCAGCTATATGATCTTAGAAAGTACATCATATTCTTAAAATTACATCCCGTGTATATTTAAATATATATATTAGACATATTGTTCTAAGCTAAGATTAGAATTACTGATAAAATAAAATGAATAGGTAAGAGCTTGTTGTGGAGTCAGACCAACCAGAAGTTAAATTCTCACTCTGCAATTTATTGACCATACTGCCTGAAAATAAATCTCTCAATTTCTCCATCTATAAAATGAAGATAATATTGGTACAGCTGTCCTTTGATGTCCTTGGGGCTGGGTTCAAGGATGGCCCCCACCCTGCCCTGTGGACACCAAAACCAGATGTTCAAGTTCCTCATCTGGCATGCTACTATTTGCAAATGCTGTACACTTCCCCCATATGTTGTGAATGCTCTCTGGGGTTGCTTACAATATTTAATACAATATAAATGCTCTGTAAATTGTTATATGTATTGCTTAGGCAATAATGACAAGAAAAAAGTCTAAGCATGTTCAAGATGAATGCAATTTTTAAAAACTATCTTTTTATCTAAGCCTGGTTGAATTCACATATGCAGAATCCAGGGCTGCTTCACAGGTTATTGATAGGGTTAAGGCACCTAGTTTGGGGCTTTTAGACCTAGCCCTGCTAGTGCCATGCATCTGTTAGAAAACACATGCTTCCCCTTTCTTACCTTCTGCAGGCTTCCTCAGTGCCCCTCCAGATGAACAGGAAACCACAGCAAGGCAGGGTCAGGCCTGCTGAATCCTACTCTATTGTTCTTTTTTGCCAAATAAGATTTCTGGGACACAAAAAAGGCACTTTCTCCAAAGCTGACAACCCTGGTGTTGTCTGATCCCCTAGCAGCAGGATGCAGAGGCTAGGCTTGGGGGCTGAGCTTCTGGCTCCACTTCGTCCCCTCCCAGCTCCGTGCCTGCCTGTGACTTCACGCGGGGATCTTATCCCTTACCAGCTAAGCTGCCTTCCTTAAAACTAGATACAAGTTATTTTTTGTTTAAATCCAGTTGTGACTTTTCAGCCACCCTCACTCGTGTTTGTCTTTTCCGTCCCTCCGGGGCACAGCTGCACTTCCCTTCCTTTAGGATCACACCCTACCACCTTCCTCTGAGTTTCTTGTCTTCCTCCTCTCATCCCAGTGTTTAAATACCCACACTCAGAAGCAAAGAAAGCAGCTCACGTCTACAATGGTAACAGAGATGTGGAGATGCCAGTGGACAGAATGACCTGCTCTGTTTGCACGCACTAATAGAAATGGACTTTGGGGCTGGGGATTTAGCTCAGTGGTTCCGCTGCCTGCCTCACAAGCACAAGAACCCGAGTTCTATCCCCGGTACCAAAAAAAAGAACATGGAGAAATAGATTTTGAGGGCTCTGGTTCAAGGCTCTGCTTGGGAACTTAATGGCAAGTTGGATGACTTGCTTCACCTCTCCAGCCCTCGGTTTCTGTATCTGGGAAATGAGGAGGGGAAGCAGGGTTGAAGGGAGGGGAGGAGAATGGGGAAAAAAAAGAAGCAGCAAGATATATCAGTACCAACTTCCCGGGCCTGGTGACTACTAATGAAGTGGAGGACGTGGCCTCTCAGGATGTCAGGGCCCAGATGTTGGCCACTTGCTGTCATTGGTTGCCATGGTGGAGAGTGAAGGACAAACACACACGCTCATCAGGGGCTCTGCCCGTGTGAGAAATCACTTCTGTTTATTCCTGAACATCTTCAGGAGAAAGTGAACAACGGCCTGGCTAAATTATCTGACCACAAAGTAGTTGAAAATTGACTTACTTTGCTTCTTTTGTCCCATTAAAGCCACCTCCCACCCTATACTCCACACACATATACAAGGCTCCATCACCACACAGGGTTAATGTTTACATTTTTCAAAATTTATGACAATTAAAAAAACACCCTGCCATGAATCCCCCCTCAAAATCCTCCTCCTCACTTTGGACACACCTGTCCCGCCGTCCTTGCCCCCTTCTGAAGCACTTCCCAAAGTCCTCTTCTGTGAGTGTCCTGACGAGGTGTGGTCACAAATAGTGAATGCTGCTGCTGAATGCAGGCTCGAGCAAACATCATGGTGTTTACTCACCTGACCTTATTCACCAGATCTGGCACCATGTGACTTCCGGCTCTTCCCCAAGTCAGAATGACCATGGAAGGGAAATGTTTTGAATGGATTCAGGACATTGAGACAGGCAGGACAGCACAACTAAAAACGCTCACAAAAGAGGACTTCTAGAGCCACTTCAGAAAGTGGCAAGACTGGTGGGATGCGTGTGTTCAAAGGGAGGAGGAAGATTTTGAGGGGGATTCATGCCAATGTGTCTTTTACTGGAAGAATTTTTTATTTAAGCCTTCACCATACTTTTCGAGCACAGCTCATATAAAACACACAGGACCGCTTCTCCCCAGGGCTGTCCCAGCCCTCTGAGATGTGAGCCAGCCCCCAGGAGGCAACAACCTGAGATTCCCTCGGGTTCTGCCCAGGCTCGGCCTGGACAGGGTGAAGGAGGGGCTGCCATCCTTCCGGACACTGGACCCAGCCCTAAGCGTCCCTCTTCCTCCTTCCTCAGGATGCCGGTGTGTCAAGGGGACCTGCAACAACAGGGTAGACAGCAACGGGGACTGCCTGCCTGACACCTGCCAAGACGGCACATTTGGGCATTTCTGCAATTTCCGGGCCTTTCCCTGTGGCTACCTAGTGCCTGTCTGTGACGTCCGCTCCTTCTGCCAATCGGAAATTTACGGAGAAAGGTAGGTCCGTGGAGGTAAGGCCACCGCCGTCTGCTACCTGGGAATGGAGCTGGCGGGGCTCCACATGCTGGATTCAAGTTGTAGCACTCCCTGCTTTGAAACTTACCAGCTGTGTGTCCTGAGGCAAGTTACTTGACCTACCTGAGCTTCACTTTGCTCATTAATGCTGATCATATCCCCCTAGCAGGGCCATAGCGGGGATGAGAAGAACCGAGTTGAAAAGCACCCAGCACTCGAGCGAGGGTGTCATTCGTGTCCCATCAGGGAATACATAATCATTTCCATCACAAAGTAAAGATTCGCCACCACTTTCCTACATTCCAGGCACCTTTTCTTGTTCAACCTCCTCCAGTAAAGGCCTTGGCATGAAATCGAGTCCTTCGCGGATGAGTTGCCGTTTATTTCCTCAGTGCTGTGCTGCCTGACCACGGTAGTGGGTGGGGGGTGGAAATGCCACGGGAAATGTGCTGGTCTAGGAAGATCCGGTTCAAAGGCGGCAGCCGTGCAAACCCTCCTGAGAAAACAGCAGCTGTGGAGCCCCTGCCCCACTCCGATGCCTCTTTTCTTTTCTGCGCCTACTTGTTTTGCTCTATCTCCCCCGGTGGAATGCAGGCTACCTGGGACCAGAGATGGCATTTCCCTTTCCACAGCTTGTAGGACAGAAAGACATCTTCTTAAGGAATTGGGATCCACCCCCGGGCATCAGGCGAAAATACTGTGATCAAACTTACCCTGGGTTGCCGGGGATTTAGCTCAGTGGTTCCATTGCCTGCCTTGCAAGCGCAAGGACCCGAGTTCGATCCCCGATACCAAAAAAAAAAACCAAAAAAAAACTGACCCTGGGTGCCTCTGAGTCCTCTGTGAAGGAATAGCTGAGTGCAGTGTGTACCGGGAGGCAGTGCAGGGACAGATGGCGCCAGGCCGTTCCTCTTCGGACCTTGACCCATGATAGACACTGTGGATGAATGAATGCCCTGCATCTAACAGCAAAAGCATCACCAGCAAATGTCTCGAGAGGCGTGTTGGGAAGGGTGATGGGTCAGACACCAGGTCACCTCCAGTATGGGGTACCCGAGAATGTTGTGTTTGGGCGCAAAATATCTGAGGGACCAGCAAGGGCCTCAAGCTTTTTTGGAGGGCCTGGGGCAGCTCTGAAAAAGCCCCTGAGAGCTGACGACCCCACCTAGGCAGAGAGGAACTTGGCCCCATGGTGCTTTCCCAGTATTTTAAGAGCTGTCACCTAAACAGAGTTATTCTCTGCTGACCCAGAGATAATAGCTAGCCCTGAGCAGGAAGAGGTATAAAGAGGCAAGTTCCAGCCCAGAAGGAGCAGAGAAGCTGCCGGCATTGAGCCGCAGGGTGTCCTAGGACGCTGCTGCACAGCCTGAGTGCATTTGTTCATCTCATTCTCGCTGTGGCCTCAGGCAGGAGGCGTCAGACCCGTGTACTTTCCAGAAGAGGAAACCAAGTGCCCACTGTGGAGGGCCACGTGCAGGGTCACACCACTGCCAAGAAGAGGGAAGCTGTCTGACTGCAGACCCCAGAAGGACACGACCACCTTTGGATGCTGACTTCCTCCCCAAGAGCTGGCCCATCTTGGGCGGTTGGGGCTGAGCTGTGCCCTTCTCCCCGCACAGCTGCATCTGCGAGGACGGCTACCTTTATGACGGCTTTGGTTGCTACGAGCAGGACCCCTGTAGAGACCCAGACCGGGGAGGCTGCAGCCGCAACGTGAGTGTTAGCCTTTACCTCCCAGCTACACAGGACTTTTTGGAAATCCTGAGGGGAGAAACTCTCAAAGCCAGTGTCTGATCACTCTGCATACCCAGGGAGCTCTTGTGTTTGAACCTCCAATGCTAAAGACTCCTGCCGTGAGCCCAGAATTCCAGGCAGAATTAAGGGTTCTGGGCACTTCCAAAAACACAGCCTGAGAACCTGATATTGAGATCGAGGCTAATAACTCTTGACTCAGGCTTCACAGCTCACAGGGGGGTGTGCCCGGTCACATGTGCTCCTCCCACCCGCACACTGAAGTGGATGCTGCTCTTCCCATGGTGCCCGTTAGAAAACTGAGGCTCAGGAAGTTGAGTGAGTGGCCCTGGGCTCAGCTGCAACTAGCGGTGTGGCCAGAAGCCACACTGTTCGCCCTAATATCTTGCCAATCTTGCCACCCCACCCCCACCCCAGCCACTGCATTCCTAAGCCAGGGTGTAACCACGGGTGGGGTGGCATGACTTCCTCTCCTGTCCACCCACCGCCAGGTGGCTGGCACCCCCACCCCCGGCTGAATCTGCTTCCGTCATTTCCGGGGTCGCAAGGGCCTAGCTCCGCCCACCCCAGACAGGCCCACCCCAGTGACTTGTCATCTTCTTCTCCTCCTCCTCTCAGCCTGTTGCAGCCCCCCCGGGCATTAGGATGGCGCTTAGGGGCTCGGACCCCAGTGTCACCGAGGGAGAGCTGGGCCCGTGCCTCTGCAGCCATGTGGCTCGCAGCAATGCCTGCTTCCCCTTTCGTAGAGATGACAACAGTCCCTTCCTTGACTGCAAACCAATTGAAACAGTCCCTGACCTAATCCCTAGCACAGGGGGGCGAGCGGGAGCAGCCCGTCCCAGGCAATTTCACCCTCGAAACCATCTCATCCTTCTGCTGACATTCTCGCAAACAAGCCTGCCCACCCTCCCCACTTCGCTCTGGGACACACGCACTTCCAGCACGTTCCCCTGGACCCTCTTAGACTCTTGGAATCATGCAGCTGGCCCGTTGGCTCAGAGTTCCAGCTCCTTCTCCTCTTCCTCCCGCAGGCTGAATGCATCAAAACCGGCCCAGGGTCACACACCTGCGTGTGCCACCGAGGCTGGATGGGCAGTGGCAGGGACTGCAAGGAGATCAACCCCTGCCTGCTGCCCAGCAAGGGCGGCTGCCATGGCAGTGCCACCTGTCTGTACGTGGGCCCGGGCCAGGTAGGCTGCGCGGGGTGGGAGGTGAAGAGGGGCCAGGACTTTGGTCCCAGCACAGACTCACACTGACTGGAGCTTGCTGTGGGTCTTCCTGTCCTTTGTGGCAAGGAGAATGGGCTCACTGTGGCAGCAAACCCAGGACATCGGTATCAATATCACCCCACCCCATAGAAAGGGAAACGGAGGCTCTGAGGCGCTGAGTGATTCCCTCACATCACACGGAAAAGAAACCGTGCTGTGGGCTTTGCACCGGAGGGCTGGCCCCGGCGCTGCTCCCCGGGTCACCTCTCGGACCCCGGTTTAGACTCCCATAGCGATCTGTGGCCCGTGTCACTTTCGCCTGCCTTCATTTGACAAGACCAGGACAGAGAGGGCAACTGCTACAAAGTGGGCTAGGACCAGGGCCGTGGGAAGAGGGACGCATGGGGCCCCACTCCACACCCACCCTCCACGTCCTCCCTCCAGGAGGCCAGAAGACGTGGAAGACGGGAGCCTGGATCTGAAATCGCCCCTTTATCTTTTGGCTCTTGAATCAATTTCTCACTTGCATGTTTTGAGTCTGACGTTTTTTGAATCTCCACATTCTCTTCTCCTCCCGGAGGGATGGATTTTTCCCACCACGAGGGGCACTGCGCAGGGCGGGCCTGCCTTTGCTTGCCATGCTGACAGCTTGGGCCAGCGTCCTATGCTGCCACCCTGGGGCGGAGGAGTGTGAAAGGCCAAGGGAGTGGGAGGGCATCCCCAAAGCCAGAGAGCCGGACCTCGCCTAGGAGGAGAGAGAACAGATGCTGTGCGGATGACAAAATGAAGCAGGTGTTGTCAGTGTGTTCCTTCCCTCCCTCGCTGACCCAACTCAGCGGGGGCCTCTGGACTCGGTGGTGGGGACAGAAAGCCACCGGGGTCAGGCCTCAACCAGCCCTGGAGAAACACAGCCCTGTGTGAGGTGACAGACACACATGGGATCAGAGGTGAACACTGTGAATCCAGGCACAGTGAGCCCCGTCCGTGGTCTGGTTGACCCCCAAAACGGGGGCTGCCTTCCTGCCTACGCCTCTGGTTTCCCGGACGCCCCCACCTACTTGCAGGTCAGGAGCCGATGAGCTTTAACACTGGGCCCCAGGAGCCCTAATCCTGGACGACCTCCCTATGTCATGTCTCGCCAAGCTTTCAGTAAATGCTTCTGTTTGTCCTTGCTGCACTTGAGATGCAAATTGCTTTAGAGAGAAGACAAAAGTGTTGTGGTGCCTGTATGTTTCCTAGGACCACCACACCAAGGCCCCTCACCCTGGGTGGCGGGGCACAGTGAAAAGCATTGCGTCACAGCTCCAGAGGCCGAGGGCTGAGTGAGGTGTTGCCCACACTGGTCCCTCCTGAGAGCTTCGGAGGCTGAAGCTGTCTGGGCCCTGCACCCCGAAGTCCGAACCCTGGCGTCCCGCTGCACCTGCACACGGGAAAGGCCATGTTACTGGCGTGGAGGTGCCATCTGCCCGCTGAGCCATGTGCTGGTGGGCTGTCCACGCAGGGCCAGTGCCTTCTCAATCCACCTGACGGAGGGAGCCTTTTCTAAACTGAGCAAGGTGCCTTCCATGCTGGCAACAGCCTCATGCTCGCATCTCCACCGAGTGGACGCCCGGGGCTCGCTCCCGCCTCTCGTAGGCATGGGCACCAAGCTCTCCGGGGTGAGGTCCAAGTCCTTCCCCAGGCTCTCCACAAGCACTTCAGGGTTAAGAACCCAAAAGGGAAGCACCAAGGACCGTGTGACAGGAGACTGACGGCTCCAAGTAGAGCAAACAAAAGACACTGTCCCTGCTCCCTGGGGGGCCGCAGCCAAGGCTTCCCTGGGGGATTGTTCAGTGTCTCAGAGGATGAGGCAGGGAAAACTCATGCTTTCAGGGTCCCTCTGACTGTGTTCTTGGAATTACAGAACGAATGTGAGTGTCAGAAAGGATTTCGAGGAAATGGGATCGACTGCGAACCGATAATCTCATGCTTGGAACAAACCGGGAAGTGTCACCCACTGGTGAGTTACTAAACAAACCAAAAAAGGATCAAGAGAGAAAAAGGTTAGGTTACTACTTCTTATCTGAGCCTAGGAAGCAACAGACTCTGTCTCATCCACAAAGGGAGTCGAGAGCAGAGTGTGAGCGGATGGAATCCTCTCCGCTGCAAAGCGTGAAGCGCCAACACTGGGCTGTCAGATAAAACACGGACACTCAGTTAAATTTGAACTTCAGATGCACAAAGAATATTTTCTCAGCAGAAATATGCCCCAAATAGTGCCTGAATGAGACAAGCTTCTATCACACTTATTCCTCATTTGTCTGAAACTCAAGTTTAACTGCGTTTTTTGCATTTTTCATCGGCTGGCAGGGAGGAAAAGTTTTGGTTGTGATTAAATAAGAGCTGCCGCACAAGCTGTTCTGTGACCCTCAGGGCCTGTGGCCGCGATGGCGAACCTTGTAGGGCTTTCGGTGATAACAAACAGCCCGCTCCGGCCCGCGTGCCACAGTTTCTCCACCTGCGGTCTGTGGGTTCCTTGCTCCGCTCTGGTCTGCAGTTCCCAAATCAGGTGCCACCCGGGGTCTCACGCATGCAGCTCCCACTCCCTTCACCTTGGTCTCCGCAGGCAACCTGCCAAGCTGTGGCCCCTGGCGCCTGGAGCTGTGTTTGCCAGGAGGGCTACGAGGGGGACGGAGTCCTGTGCTACGGCGACGTGGCCACCGTAAGTCGCCCTCAAGGACCTGGGGCAGAATGGCGAAGACAAAGCCCCGGGAGCACAAACCTCGCAGCACAAAGGCTTCAGCAGGAGATTCGCAGGCTTCTCACGGGCGCCATGCATGCCCGAGGCCTCTCGCTCTGCAGGCTGCAGGGAGCTGACTTCCCTGCACCTTCTAACCAGATGCCTAAGTGCAGAGCCCAGTGCCCGCCTGGTTCGGAGTATCCTGTCCATAGAGTAGGGGTCACACCAAACTGCCACTGTCTCACGTTTTTTGTCCACTTCGAGCATGGTGGTGCATGTCTGTAATCCCAGGACTCAGGAGGCTAAGGCAGGAGGATCACTGTGAGTTCGAGGCTACCTTTGAACTACATAGACAGACCCTGTCTCAAAAAGAGTGAAATGAAAGAGAGAGAGAATATTTGTCAAAATGAGCAACAAAGTAAGTTGACAAATTTGCCTGTCACTTACTTTTTACTCCCCTCAAAGCAGTTGGTCCGGACTCCAGCTCACACGGATGTGAGGCTCACAACCCCGGGGACCCCACCTCCCACACTGAGCGCCGGTCCCCAGGGCCTCCCCTGCTATCTGAGGCACCCCCCTCTGCTCCCCACTGACTCTTCTGTCGCTGCAGCAGCAGAGAGCTGCCCCCTGACCCTGCACCATGCAGCAGCTCGGCTCTGTCCACGCCACATTTCCTCACCCTGGACTTCTGCTTTCGTGGCGGCCCTCTCCACCATGCTCACAAGCTGCAGGCCCAGCCCCGCATGGCCGCGGGCGTCCACAAGGGTCCACTTTTCTCCCACAGCCTCCCCGCCTGGCTGGCCCTCCCTCCCCTCCGAGACCCTCCGCTGGCTTCCTGCAGTCAGTTCAGGCCCAGCGCGGGGCCTGCACACCCCAAACGCCCCTGGAAGGAATTACTCCGGCAGCTCTGCTCTCCTGCTTTGTTTTCTTACCAATTAACTTTTTTCTTTCTTTGGTACTAAGGATCAGTCCAGGGTACCACACTAGCTACATCCCCACCCTTTTTATTCGTTATTTTGAGACAAGATCTCACTAAGTTGCCCAAACTGGCCTCAAACCTGTGATTCTCCTGCCTCTCCCTTCCAAGTAGCTGGGATTACACATACCTGGCTACTAATTTACTTTTTAACATGTATTTACTGACTCTTTTAATAACCTCAACTGCTTTTAAAAAGGAATTGATAACAGCTCTGAGATTTGTTGCCTTTATATAAATTTGCATATAATTGTTACTGCCACTTGGGTGATATTTTACAGGTTTTTTACTGTTTTCATATATCTGAATGCACTTAAACCTCATCGTGTTCAGTAATCACACGAGACACTGAGTCTCAGAGAGGTTAAGTGACTTGCCCAAGATCACACAGCTAGGAAATAGACGACCCAAGAATTAAACCCCATCTCTCTAACACGAAGTCTAGAGCTTTTTAAAACTCTGTTATACCTTCAAAGAGAACTGATTACCGGCAGTGCCGTAACCAACTCTCTTCAGGGCGTGGCTCTCCTGAGCCCACTGCAAGTTAGAGAATAGCAGCTTCTCCCTCTGGCACCTATCCCTTCCCTCGCTCCATCCCAGTTCTGGCGGTGGTGGCTTCCTATCCACGCTCATTCATTAACAAGGTCCATGCTCAGTCCATTTCAAACAAGGGGCTAACACTTCCCGCCTGCAGCCTCTATTCAAACCACTTTAAAAGCGTTAACCCCCCTGTTTCTCATCAGTCCTGTGAGCTGGAGCCTCATGACCCCTTTCTCGAGCTGAATGGTTGTGTTGGAGCCAAGACCTAGGTGGTCTGATCTGGGCTCCCAGCCCCGGCCCCTACGTGCAGGAAGTGTAACTCACTAACTGTTGCTGACCTTCTCACCCAGCTCAGGGTCTGGCTGGCCGTGCCCTTACAGCCCAAATTCTGATTTGAGAGAACTTCAGGTTGTTGCTTGACGTGAAGTTTCTGGAATTCATGCTTTACCTCAGTAAAGAGGGTCACGGAGCCCCCTAGGAGAGAGAGAAATGTGCAGCTCCGGGGCGAGGAAATTCAGCCCCCTGGGACACAGCACCCTCATCGGTGAGCCCGGCCCACCCTGCAGGGCGAGTGTGACCTGTTCCTCATTGTCCTTTTCCCCCTGTCTTTCTCCTCTCTCCCTCCTGCCCTGCCTCGAAATGAACAAGGAGTTGTCATTTCTCCCCGAAGCAGCTGCCTTTAACCAGTGGATCAGTGTGAGTACCTCGCTGGAGATGCGATCTTGGCCTGCCTCAGTTTGGAAATGTGGGATGGATGCGTACAAAGGCAGACAGGGTACGGGTGGTGAGGAGGACGGGGCTGTGCCACGCAGCAGTCCTCCGCCCTGACTACGAGGCACATTCCCACCTCCCTTCCCGGGTGCCCACTCCGGACTCTGAGTTTGCCCTGGGTGTCGGGGTGCCTCAGAGCCCCCAAGTGACGCTGAGCAGCCACGGCTGCCCACTTCTGGAGCAGGGTTAGCTGGGTGCTCAGATGCTCAGCGTCCTCCACCGCAGGGCTTTGTAAGAAGTGAACACCGTTCCTGATGAGAGCCATCCGGACGGAGGTGGCTCTGTCGCTGCAGTCTGGGGCACTCAGTAGTGCTTCCCCCTGGGTACTTGGCGTACCCAGAAGAGCGCCTCCCTCCCCTGGAGAGTGTTATAATCAGGAGCCCAGGCCACCCCACCTGCTGCAGCCTCTGCATCCCCCTCTGCCTGTGACAGATGCTCCACCCCTGCTTAAAGGCTCTGTCTCACGGGGCCTGCTCAACTGCACCCCAGGACAGCTCCCTGTCACTTCCGCAGGGGCCTCTGGGAATCCCGCCCCCACAGGGGTCTGATTTCCGCCTGCCTTGTCCTCAGGCGAGGCCTCAGCCTGTGTGCACAGGCTTGCGCACGGCCTCGATCTTCCTGTCCCCTTCAATTGTGTCCCCCATTCACTTTCAGTGGCCACAGCCTGAAATCAGCGAATGCTGAGAGCCAAGGTTTGTTTTCACACACACACACACACACACACACACACACACGCACGCACACACACAACTCTATCAGGACTATTTCTCTGGCTCCTCATTTAGACTGAAGTGTAAAGGACTTGCAATGACTCAAAGTGACCTGTTCAAGAAAATCTGCATTCTGACAAGCCTCATTTTCTTCATGAGATTGGGGATCAAACCCAGGGCCTTCACACTGAGCCACATCCATGGCCCTTTTATATTTTTAATTTTGAGACAAGGTCTCACTAAGTTGCACAGATGCCCAGGCTGGGTTTGAACTCAAGATCCTCCTGCCCCAGCCTCCTAGAGTGCTGGGCTTGCCAGCAGGTACTCTGGCAAGCCTCACTTTTTAATAAAAAGAATGAGTCTCACTAGAGAATTGGAGGCATCCGCCAGCAGTTGGGGTGGACAGCGTCCCTGGAATTCCATCACTTGTCAACTCTGCCAAGCATGGAATCCAGCCCTGTGGGCCTCGGCGGGAGTCAGGTCACTGTGCTCTCCTCCTGTGATCCAGAAAGCGTCGCTGCAACCCCTGCTGTCCAGCACCTCCAACCTCACCGTCCTCGTGCCGTCCTGGCGAGCTATTGAGGACATGGACCGAGACGAGAAGAGCTTCTGGTTGTCATGGAGCGATCTCCCGGCCCTGATAAAGTAAGTCTTGTTTACTTCGGTCTTCGTGGTGCCCTGGGCCCGGGTCCGAACCTACCCTAGATGTTCAGTGAAGGAAGCCCATGCCCTTCAAGTCCATGTAACTCACCTGTCCAGGGTTCCCTCCGCTTCTCTCCACTAACATGGTGACTGCTGGTGACCATGACAGCCAACTCCACGCCAAGCTTTGCATGTAACTTTCTGTTAGCCCTCCCAGCAACCCTGACAGGTGCTCTAACTCCCCCATTTGTAGGTGTGGGAACTGAGGCACAGAGTGGCTAAGTAACTAACTTAGCCATGGCTGCAGAAAGGGTATTTCCAATGGCAGCCTGGCTCCAGCACCTGCTCTCCTGGCTTCTCCCTGACACCTCCTCTCATGCTGATATTTCACTGTAAGCCCACGGTCTGTTGTTTAGGTTCCACACCATCCTAGGCACCTACGGTGTGGCAGATCTGCAGAGCCTGACATCCTCTGACATGCTGGCCACGTCTCTACCAGGTGGCTTTCTTCACCTGGAAAAGGCAGATGGGGTAAGAGAGCTCTGTCGATGGTCTCACTGATGCATGACATTTTTATTCTTGTGGTATTTTTTAACTTTTGTGATAGGAAGTTTCCAAATAAGTGCAAAAAATAAAGTAGAACTCCACGTGACCATCACCCAGTTAGAACAATTATCAATGTATATTAATATGCACACACACACACATGCACACGCACACACACACACATGCGCACACAAGAGGTTATGGCACGGACCCTGTGAGGCGTGGCCGCATTCCCTCCTCCTGGCAGGCACAGACTTTTATCATGGTGCGCAGTTACTCCAAACTGGCTACTACAGCCTACTAAGGGTCGTCATGGATCACTCTCAGTGCATAGGAACTTAGAGTCGACCACAAGCCCCTACTGAGCCCCTGCTCTGCACCAGCAGGAGGAGCTCCTGGCCTAGCGCCTCCACAGCGGGTCCTGGACTCAGACTCGGGCTCTGAGTTCCCCGAGGCAGGTGGCTGCCCAGCTGGGGGTTCCGCAAAGCTCTCTCTGTGAGTTGCCCAGGATGAGAGTGGGCAGAGCTGCCCACCAGTGGCTTGTGGGCTGGGGCCAGAGCTGCTGGAGAATCACTTTCGGAGCCTCCCCCAGGATGGACAGGGACCCCTGCAGCTACACCCTAATGCGCCCAGCTCCCCGGGGATTCCTTTCAGGGGGCAGAATATGCATGAATTCTTTCGAGCTATGCCCTTCCTTTTCTGTTAGTCCGTGTTTTCGGTACGTAATGACTACCTTCACGGTAGACAGTGGCACATGGATGTAACACATCTTAATGCTTTGTCCATCTCCTTGCCTTCCTCTCTTTTGGCCTTTCCATTCACAAAAGATCTACCTCTCTGTTCCCTATTATCTACCATTTGTTTTGCTCTTTAATTTATTTATATTTTGAGTTTCTCATATATGAGAAACCATGTGATATTCAAGCTTGTGGGTCTGATCTATTTCGCTTTACATTATGGTCTCAAGGTGCATCCGTTTTCCTACAAATGACTCCAGTTTACCCTTATTTATGGCAGAGTAGTGCTCCACTGTGTGTAAATACCACATTTTCTTTTCCCTTCATCTGCTGATGGACACATAGGCCACTTCCAAGATTTAGCTTTTGTGAGTTGTGCTGCTATAAACATGGGCATGCGTGGATCACTGTAATCTGATGGCTTTAACTCTTTTAGGAAGGGACCTAGAAAGGTGGTAGGTGAGTCACATGGAATTTTCAGTCGTGGTTTTTTGAAGACTCTCCACACTGATTTCCACGGTGGTTATACTAGTTTACATTCCCACCAACAATGCAGGAAAGTTCCTTTTTGCCTGGAGCCTTTCATAGATTTTTTTACCTCTCATTTCAATCATTCCAGTGACACTCGTATTATTTTTGAGAATTTTAAATAAAAATTTGAGATAGACTCATGGGTATAAAGATACAGCCAAGTAGGAGGGATAAGTTCTGGTGTACTGTTCCACAGAAGGGTGATTATAGTTAATGTTATATGTATGAAATAACTAAGAGAGCTGGCTTTGACTGTCGTCATCATAAAGAAATGAGAGCTGACTGGGATGTCAGCAGCCCAAGCGTCCCGAATTGATCCTTACACAGTGGGCATATGTGCTGAAATATTACACTTAAATATGCACAATGGGCTGTGGATAAACAAAAGGACATTCAAAGTGCATACCTATGTAAAGTGTGTTCATGATGGTGCCATGCACACATGCATCGTACAATGATCACTTTAGCCATGCCAACCCACTCGTATTCCACCTGTCGGTTCTTCTAACAAGAACCAGCTAAACACCCTCCCTTCTGGGCACCTCCGAGCTCTGTAGGTTCCCATGTGATCAACCAAGGCCCCTCCCTGAGCAGCCGCCCAGAAACACATTTCTAACGAGTCGCTCCTGGGTCCTAGAGAATGCTTCCCACTAACCAAGAGAGACATGCGGAGTGCCACCCTTTGTCATGTCCCCTGCCCAGGGTGACACAAGTGTCCTTCCTTCTTCACCCATGTCCCCGGGCAGAATCTCCAACAAAGGTTTGGGGCGGGGCAGAGGAGAGGAAACCAGAGGAGAAGCCGCTCAGTTCTGCTCGGTTGGTGGCTGGCAGGGTGGGGAGGTGAGTTTCACTTCGCCCATCCTCGTAGAATGAGCAGTCCTAAGAGTGGTTGGATTCTGACGGAGAAAGCCAATGACTGTCTGCATTTGTGTGCTCAGGCTGCTAGAACAACAGGCAAAGTGGCTTAGAGAACAGAAATATATTCTCTTGTGGTTTTGAAAGCTGCAAGCCCTCACTCAGTGTTGGCAAAGGTGGTTGCTTCTTTGAGGGAAGGACTGTCTCAGGCCTGGCTCCTGGCCTGTGGCATCCGTGTTGGTCACATGACCTTCGCCACTCCCTGGGTGTCTCTGTAGCAAGTGTCCCCTACTTATGAGGACACCTGGCATATTGGGCTGGGGCCACCCTCTTGACCCCGCTTTTCCTGGAGCATCTCTCTAACAACCCTATCTCCAAATAAGGTCACAACCCAAGTTTTGGGAGTGAGGACCTCAGCATATGAATTGTGGGGGCAGGGGACACAATTCAGCCACACCTCTGTCTGAAATCATTTTCAGACTTCGAAGTCACTGAATGAACTGCACCGGAAGCTTCTTAGTAAAATGGGATAGAGCAGAACTGACGATCGGAGAATCTCTCCCAGATGGGGTCTGATCGAAAAGTACGGTGAATGTTTAAATGTTAAAAATGTGTTATGGTAGAAGACATGCCACTAATTCCACTCAAAATCCGCCCCCTTGCTTCACACACATTTATCCCATGTTCTTGCCGCTTTCCACAGCAGCTCTGGAGTCCTCCTCCCTGAGAGTGTGCACTCTCCTGGCTGCTTCCGTGTCCTAATCGTTACAAAATGTTTGCTTTTCATGGCCATTTTCTGTGGAAATGAGCAGAACAGGGCCAGATCCAGGGAGTAGGCAGCTGAGGATGAACTGTCATGTTTTCCCAGCCTGTCTTCCTGCTGGATGGGAATCGGCAGCACCATTCACTGTATTTTTATCATGTCTCACAAAGACATGAAAGATACGTCAAGAACTGCTTCAGAAAGCGGCAAGGACAATGGGCTGGGTGTGTTCCATGGGCGCAGGAGGGTCTTGAGGGGGACTCGTGCCAATGTGTCTTTTACTGTAATAAATTTTTTTGTTTGGGGGGATTTTTTTGTTTTGTTTTTTTAGAGTAGGAAACATTTATTAAGAGAAAGACAGCTTCTGTCTAAGAGAGACAGGAGGGACCGGAAAGTGGGCTGCCCCTGTAATAAATGTTTAATGTAAACCTGTACTGTGTATTTTGATCACACCTCCTAGTAGGGGAAGTATGGTTGTGCGCGCACGTGTGTGTGTGTGTGTGTGTGTGTGGTGTCTAACGAGTCACAGTTTAAAGCTGTCCCTTACTGCGACTCCCACCCGAGAGCATGCTGGTGTGTTCTCAAGCTCACCTGGGCAACGCGCTCTGCGTTTGCAGAACGTCACCATCGGAGGAGCCTCCATCGTCGATGGTGACAATGTGGCCACCAACGGCATGATTCACATCATCGACAAGGTAAGGAGTGTCCCTGCTGGCCACTGACCTGCCTGTATGGCATCGGCTTTGGGAAATCAAAACTGTTTGGCCTCGCTGTCAGAGAAACCTGAACGGTGCTCCTTAGCTTTGTTTTAAAACAGTTCGGAGGTGGCCTTCAGTCACTCCAACTCGTCTACCATTTCTCAGCCTGTGTTCTACACCAGCCCTCCATCAGGTGTGGCGCGCGCGCGCACACGCACACACACACACACACACACAGGCTCACACACACTTCTCCCTGTGAGTAAAGAAGCCACTAAAGGGCACGCGAGCGCCCAACACCATGAAGTCCATTAGCACTGCTCCACGCCCCCTCCAAATTATTACACCCTAAAAATAATGGAGGCAGAGGCCTAAGGAGAAAACGGAAAAGGGTAGAAAAAGTATCATGAGAGTTTTGCTTTCTTCTGAGCCCCAATTCAACAGCATACGAAGGTATGAAGTAGAAAACATTAAGAAGAGTGGAAGTGGGGTTATAAACAACCCTGTAATTTTCAGTTACTGTAATGGGATCTTCATTTAAAATGAAAGTTAGAATTTAGGGTGCACTGGGAACTTTGAAAAGGTAAAAGGTTGGGGAAAACAGTTAACAAACTGTATCTAACTACAATTTTTCTCACTTGGCACTCAGATCCTCACTTTGGATCATAAGTCGTAGAAATGATCGACTATCTCTGTCCAGAAAAGAGAGGCTAATTTTCAGACTCCCAGGTCTGTTATTTTGCAAAGCACTCTGGAGCCTCTTGCCTTACCAAGAGGCCAGAAGAAGCTTTTTTTTTTTTTTTGGTACCGGGGATCAAACTCGGGACCTTGCGCTTGCAAAGCAGGTGACGGAACCACTGAGCTAAATCCCCAGCCCCAGAAGAAATATTTTTAATCAAGGGATTCATCTCTTGCAGGAAGCTGTGATTTCCTACAGCACAAAGTAACACTACTTATCAAGAGTATTTTTCTTTTCTAAGTATGGCTTTTCAATGTACTAAATACCCTTTTAAACTCTTCTCTTTTTTATTTTTTCATTTTTTAAGATAAGGTCTTGCTGTGTGGTCCAAGCTGGATTTGAACTCACTATGTAGCCCAGGCTGGCCTCCAATTCACGGTGATCTTCCTGCCCCAGCTTTCTTAGTGCTAAGATTGTAGGTGTGCACCACCACACCTCGCCTCCACTCTCACAGTTTTGATAGACACAGCCTCTTTCAAAGAATAGCACTTCCATCCATCTCCTGCACTGAGCTTGTCACCATGGGGGCCGATTCAAGTTCTGCCCTCTGCAGAGCCTTCCCTGACCCGTGTAGCCCACACCTGCATGTGACTCAGTGTCCAGAGGCTGGACTCCAAAGCTATACAGTCTCAATGTGGGTGCTGACTAGCTGTGTGGCCTTGGGCCAGTCACATAACTTCCCTGAGCCACGTTTCCTTCCACTGTGAGGACTCAGCAGCACCCTCTATCTCAGTGCCACTGCCACAGTCAAGGCTGGTTTGATCCTCTTCTTTTTCCTCCTGGCCCAGCGTGGAATGGAGCTAAGTTCCAGCCCATACCACTTCCCATGCTCTGTACCCATTTGGGGTTCAAATCCTGGATGAACCCCAAGGATTTGCAATGGCCTTCTCGGTGCAAATGGTTACATGACCTGAAATAGGACCACCAAGTCCCTTGAGCCACCTCCTCATAGTTTTCTGTCCTTTCCCATCTAATTATCCCAAGACTTTCCTCTCCCTTCAGCTCCTGACACTCACAGATGTATCTATCTTCCTCTAACTCAAGGACTAGCTCAGTTTTTCTGAAAAGAACCAGGTAGCAAATACTAGGCTTTGCTCATCTATGGTCTCAGTCACAGACATTCAGCTCCACCACTGAAGTGCAAAATCAGCCTTACACAACCTGTAAACAAATGTGCGTGGCTGTGTTCCAGGGAAACTCTATTTTCAAATATAGCAGCAGACTAGATTGGGCCATGTGCTGTATATGCTCTGAGCTCCCTGAGGGCAGGACTTGGGCTTCAGTCACATTTGTGTACTGATTCCTGGGTCCCTACACCCAGTGAATGTTGGTTGGAGACTGAATTGGGAAAACAGTCCTGTGTAGGGTTCTTCTATCTGAGAAGGCACTAGATAGAATGAGAAGGTTCTAGATAGAATGAGGAGATGGAAATGGTTACCTTGGCCAAAAGGCTGACCCCATGACAAAGGCAGTGACTGCTACTCTCTTCAACTGGCTCTTGTCTCTGGGGACAAAGACTGATGTTTTTACCAAGGAGTCAGGAGTGGTAAGAGTGCTCTGCTTTTATTACATTGCATGAGCCAAGCAAAACACATTTACAAGGCAGATTCGGGCCACTGGATTGCAGCAACCTTAGGACTGCTGGGAAAAGAAATGAAGAACCTGAAGAATAAACAAAAGAATAACAGAAAATAGATTTTAGCTGCAGCCTGTTGCTTTGCAGTTACATTTAGGGGTCCTCTTTGACTGGTGAATTAACGAGAGGTAAAACGGGTTGCTCAGGGGCCACTACAGAGTCTTGTGCAGAATGAATCTCTAATTCAGGGGAATTCATTTGAGGATGAGACACAAAGCTGAACATCTCCAAGTGCCTTCTACCCTTGTCACTCCGCATGTTAAAATAATTTTATTCTGTGAGTCATCAAAACATTTCCAATGTCAATTCCCTTAACTGTCTAAAGAAGTTAACAAGACTTTGTATGTATCAGCGAGGAGCAAATGCTACAAAAACACACTAAGTAGAATGTGGGGGCTTCCTTTCCCAGGTGCTGGTCCCCCAAAGAGGTCTAAGTGGCTCCTTACCAAACCTGCTCACCCGGCTGAATCAGATGCCTGACTACTCCATCTTCCGGGGCTACATCATTGCAAGTACCTTGTTCCCTGCAGGCCCCTGGCTCAGGTCACCTGGGGGCAGGAATCCTCAGGTGCCCATGTCTCTTTCCTCTGCAGCATTATAATCTGGCAAGTGCCATTGAGGCTGCTGACTCTTACACCGTGTTTGCCCCGAACAACGCCGCCATCGAGAATTACATCAAGGAGAAGAAGGTTGCCACTCTAGTAGGTGTCAGTAACAGGAGCTAGGAAAGCTATTTCCTGGACATTTAAGCACTCAATCCATCAGAGGCCAGGCAAGCAGGCACCCCAGGGACCGGGAGGGATCCTTGGGGTCCTCTGTCCCCCTCCTGCTGGCCTCTCCCTGATCCTAAGCAGCCAAGATGCCAGCACGGGACCTAGAGGCATGGATCCTTCCTCCCCTGCCCCTGTTGTCCATTTTCCCAATTTCTATATCCGGGGTAAACAGTCAATGTTTGTAGAGGGATTCTGTGAATTAATGAAGAGGCTTCAATCGTGATCTGGCTGCAAACCTGAGGGGGGTCCTGTCTCTTGCAAGACTAAGTGTAGACAGCCCTCCCCCCAGGGCTGAGGGACCCCGATCCCTGGCCACACTATTTTCTACCCAGAGGCAGCTCTAGAATTTTCACACTGGAGGAGGCCTGGGATGCCCCAGCCTCAGCCCTGCACACGAGGACATGTGTGAAGTCAGTTTGCACAACCAAACACAGTTTTCATCTATGTCTTCCCAGGGTGGCAGAGCTGGAGATACTAAAAAGCTGGGGCGAGGGCTTAGAATCCAGCTGGGCCACCCTTAGGCCCCCTGCTGTCCCCAACCCAGGCCTGGGGAAACTCAGTGGTCTAACCAGAGTGTGGCCTCAAGGAATAGACCCTGAGCATGCCAAAGATGCTTGGGGCCATTGGTCCTATAAGCAAGCGTGCGCGCGCACCCTCGCGCACACACACACACATGCACACTGTCCCCATCAGGAAGGCTGCGCTTCCTTTTCCCACCTCCTCCACCTCCCTCACTGGCCCCTTGTACAGTCCCACCTCCTCCCCAGGGAACTGCAGACAGCCTCTCCTGCCACACCCCGCTTTGGCACTCACCATCTGTCCTGGGCATGAGGAACTATCCTTTCTGGGGCTCGGTCTGAGCTACCCACCAAGAAGGCAGGGACCATGTCGAGCTCCTGTAACAGGGACAACGGACAGGCAAGACTCCCAGGATGGAGTCAGGAACCATCTTTCCCATTCCCACCCCTTCCCTTTTTAAACTTGTTCCTGGTGAATACTCCTTTTTTCCTGCTTTAGAATGAAACTTCAGGCAGCCTCATAGTCCTTCTACCTCCCGCAGAAGTTCTGAAGTCACTTTAAGCTACAAACACAACCTCGGTTAAGTTAAAAGATGATGATGATGGTGATGATCATGATGGTGGTGGTGATGATATCCCCTACTGTGATCTGAATAAGCGCTGAGGTCCCCACTGTTGTATATGTTGGTTGGAGACTTGCTCCTCTAGCGACGTTGAGAGCTAGGAGCCTTTAAGAGGTGGGGCCTAGTGGGAGGTGATGAGGTCACTGGGGGCTCTGCCCTCAGCAGCCTTGGCCGTGGCCTCCTGGAGTTTGTGAGTTTTTCTCAAGACCAGCCCCTCTCTGCTCTCTGGCTTCTATCTCTCTGTGTGATCACCTTTGCTTTAATTTTTATTTTATCAGTCCGTGTTTGCAGTACACGAAGATCACCTCCATCCTGGGGAACTGGCGCATGTACAGAACACCGCTTCGTTCTTCTCTTCATCCCCTGCCCTTCCTCTCTCTCCACCTCTTGGTCCACTTCCCATTTGCAAAAGATCCATCTCCCTGTTTCCTATTATCTGTCTTTTCTGGGGGTTTCTTTGGTTTGATTTTGGTTTTTGCTCTTTAAATTATTTATACTTTGGGTTCTCATATGAAAGACTTGAGTTCTCAGAAGACACTCATCTAAGTGTCTGATTTATTTCACTTAAACTTATGGTCTCAAAGTGAATCCATTTTCCTCCAAATGACTCAGTTTTTTCTTTGAGGCAGGGTCTCACTACATAGTTAAGGCTGCCCTTGAACTCCAATTTATCCTTCTTGATAGCAGAGTAGTACTCCATTGTGTGTAAATACTGCACGAGTTCCTGCCTTGGCAATGTCACCAGCCCTGAGGCCCTCGCCAGATGGCAAATAAGTGGAGCCACCTAATCTTGGACTTTCAGCCTCCAAGGCTGTGAGATAAACAATTCCCTTTTCTTTATTAAGTACTCAGCTGCCAGTATTTTGTTATAGAAACAGAAAGTGAACTACACAGCTCCTGTAACAATCAACATTTTGAATGGGATTTAGAACCATCTTCCCTCTTTGCTCAGTGCAGTAAGAGCAAGCAAGAACCTGGAGAAGAGGGCTGAGTCCTCAGCCAGGGTCCACCGGGAGATACAAACACACCAATATTTTCTCAAAAGGAGGATTTAATAGTAGGAATGGTTTAGTGAGTTTAAAGCCACATTAATACACCTGAAAAGTAAAAAAGAAAGAGGGAGGGAGGGAGATCACAGGGGTAGCTCCTGCTTTAAGCACATGATATCCCTAATGCTAGAGAACGAAGGGAAGAGGATAAAACTGGTAAAACTTAGAAACTTAGAGGTGGGGCCCAGTGGCTCTCAGAAGGACTGGCCAGCTGGTGCTCACACCTCTGGGCATGGAGAAGGCTCCCTGTGGGCCCAGAGGTCCCTGGGGGCTCAGACGGCATTGCCTGGCTGGTGTCTCAGAGGTGAGGAGGACGTGATAGAGCTGGATTGTCAGGTTCTAGGGAGCTGCCACCCAGGCTGAGCTGCCACTGCAGGAAAGGGAAGAGCAACACTCCACCTCCCTGCCCAATGGGCAGAGGCTGACACTGAGCCACTAGCCAAGGAGAAGGAGGTGAAGACTCAGCTCGGGCCCCACAGATCGGAGTGGGAGGGCAGCTTTGCAGCTAGGAGTCAATGGCTCTGTGTTCTTCCCCCTGTTCCGTATTATGCTCTATTCTGCTTCCTGCTCTCATTAAATCCAGTTTGGGTTTCATTAGGTCTGCAGTGGAGGGGTAGGAAGTGTTGGGGCTGGGAAAAGACATGAAGAGGGAAGGAAGAGGGTAAGAAAGACCTTGAGAATCCAGAGCCCACTCCAGCTTTCCCGTGGGGAGGCCCATCTGTCCTCCCAGGTGCCATCTTGGATAAGTCCCAAGGCACCAGCTCTTGCAGCCTGGGAGCCACATCAGGGCCGCAGGAGACACCTGCTCTGTTGTCCCAAGCCAGCTCTGTGTGTAGTCTGTCTCGGTGCAGTGACAGCTCTCCTGAACCAGTGCTGAGCACCTCAGCAGCAGTCCTTAGCTTACGATCGATCGCTGGGCCTGAGTCAAACCCCATTCCAACAGACCACCCCATCTGCAGGCTTGAGCTCCCTGCAGGGTCCCTCCCATCCCTGAGGAGAAGGCTGGGTGTGGGGTTCTCTCTCTGTCTCTCTCTCTCTCCAGCTGCTCTGCCCAAACAAGTCATCTTCAAAATCCACCCCCAACTTTCCTACCTTCTGTATGGGTTTTAGAGTCACCTGTCAAGCTCCTGGCCACCTTACTTGGAAATTTTGCAACTTCTCCAAGTTTCGTGGCTCACTTCATTGTGTACATGCTGCATCTTGATGCCTGGCCGACTTGCAGTTGGACCCGGCATTGCTGCCCTTTGCAGTGCCAGCAGAGTGGGTCAGCCAGGAAGCCCCACCTTGCTGGTGTGTCGACCGACTGTCCCCATGTGTGGTGCAGGGGGAGGACACACTCCGCTATCACGTGGTCCTGAAGGAGAAGCTCCTGAAGAGCGACCTGCACAACGGCATGCACCGGGAGAGCATCCTGGGGCCCTCCTACCACCTCGGCTTCTTTCTCCGAGATCAGCAGGTGCGACCCTTTTATTTATTTATAATCCAGGCTCTTGATGGGGTTCACCTCTTCCATATTGGAACAGTCTCCCCCCAGCTCCCTAACCCTTATCAACCCAAAGGGCTTGTGCTTGGCCAGAAAGTCGATCACATCGAAACCAGAGAGTCGGCTTCCACTCACTTCCACTACCCTGAGCTCAGGCTTCAGACAGCCAGGGTGGCCCACAAATTGTGGGACTCCGATCCCAACAGTCGAGCGCACTTCCACACTGGTGCAGCAGACCCAGTGGACAGTGCCCCCCTCACTGGTCTCCAAGATGCAAGGGAGCCTGGGAAGTGCCGGCCCCCCAGGAGGTGGCGTTGGTTCCAGGACAAAAGGAGCCCAGTGACACACAGGACTCAGCCACCAAATGAGACTGTGACTGTCACTGTGCAGTGACCAGCCACTGTGCTGACGTTCCAGTGCTTACCTCACACAGTACCTCAGTATTTAAATGACTGGAACTCATAGAAAAGAATTAGCGAGACTAAATGTTTAGCGTATCTCCTTTTTTGTTTGGTTGTTCTGTTTTGTTCTGTTTTGTTTTGTTTGAGACAGGGTCTCACTATGTGTTCTCCAGGCTGGCCTTGAACTCTCTATGTAGCCCAGGTTAGCCTTGAACTCATGGCAATCTTCCTGCCTCAGCCTCTTAAGTGCTGGGATTACAGGCATGAGCAACCACACCCAGCTTAACTATTTAACATATTTCATACATAAAATCTTATTTGTGTACTTCACATGCCAAGGGAAAAGATCGACCTACAAAATTTTAATAAGAAACTCAGTGAAATTGTAAAATAAATCCTCAGAAGAAAAATAAATAAAAACATTGTTATTTAAGACCCATTAAGGATTATACAGAAATAAAAGTTTAACTGTAGGCTCTTTGAAGCAATAGTGTTACTTAAGCCTTTTTTAAAGTATCTTAAAAAGCAACTTCTTCAGTGGTGTCAGCACTGAATCACAAGTACATTTTTTTTTTCTTCTTGAGTTCAAAAAGAATTTTCTACTCTTTATTTTCCTGGAGAATAATCTAACTTCAAGTATTTTTCTGACTCTTACAAACAATTCCACCTACTGTACTGAAATTTGAGGAGGCCCTTTCATATATTTTCTAATCTTTCTTGCATTGGCAATGATATTATTGATAAAATTGAGTTTTCATCTCTGGTTTTGGTTTTATTTGTCCTCTTCAATTTCATCATGTAGAGATGGCTAGTCCTGCATGATTAGCTGAATCGAGTTCAGTGTTGTAATTGAATGATGTAATTCATTTTCCATTTGCCCAGCAGTTTTTTTATCTGGAGAAGGAATTATTCACACAACAGGGGCTTTGCTTTAACTGATACTCATCTATTTCTCTGTGGCACTGGAAGTGTAGGAAAATGCTTTCCAAAGGAGTAGGTGTGTTTAAAATAAACTTTTAATACAACCCATAATTCTCTGAATGTATCTCATGATAGGAGTGATTCAGACTGTTTAATGCCCAGTTAAAAAGCACGATGACATCAAATGCTCTGCTATGTGCATATTTAAAAATAGCTCAGCATCTTGAAGTCTGGAAATTTATACTGTAATCATCATTTGAGACAAATAAGGTTTCCTGGTAGTTTTCCAAGCAAACTCAGAACCTTGGAGCAACTCTGTGGAATTCAGCCGTGATTCATCTCAACATCTAAATAGAATTCATTTCACTGCAAAGAAATCGCAAGAGACTTGTGCATTCAGGGAAAAATCAAATTTAGGCAGTTATGGACCATTTTATTTTGTTTTTGTTTTTTTGGTGGTAGTGGCAATTGAACTTGGCCTTCACACTGACCTACACCCCAACCCTCTTTATTATTATTATTATTAGCATTAATTTTGAGACAAGGTCTCATTAAGTTGCTAAACTCCCAGGCTGAGTTTGAACTTGTGATCCTTCTGTTAATAGGATCATTTAATATTGCTCAGTTGGCAATGTTGAGGATGTTATTTTATGTATTATTTTATAAATTTTAAACCCTTCCTGGATACTAACTTGATACCTACTTAGTATAATAAAACATTTTCTCCCATTCCAAACCTCAGCCCTACTGTATCTTCTATATGTACACATGCACAAGCCATCCTATTTTTAAAGAACCATTGGTTTTTGTTTATACTAATCGTATTAATGGATTAATGGCTTATTTGCTAGTGAATTAGTGGCTTCATTTATTTTTCATGAGTCAATCATTTAAATATCCTTTCTTGCAAGAAGTTACAATTTAAAATGGAATTTGGCGGGGAGGCAGTTAGACACTGGCTTAGTCCCTGGGTCTGGGACATGTACGGACCCTCCGGATGAAGAAGGACCAGGATATACCACTTTTTAAATCCAGCCCTTCTCAGAGTTGCCCGCCATTCACCGTGCAGCAGAGGCAGCTGGAGAGATGGGCTGTATTTTCTGCGTGTCGGTTGTGGAAGCCCCTGGCCACAGCATGACTGAGAAACTCCTTGAAGCTGTCTCACCGGTGGACACTAACGTAGGATTAAAGTATTTCTAAAAATTAATTTTTTTAAGGTTTGAATATCTTTAATTTTGCCATTTCAAGCATTCTGAGTGATTATTTTTCAAACAAATACCTTTGGAGGTCTGCAGGTCCTAATACTTGCTTAACCTCCTCATTCACATCCTCATTCATCAGCCTACACAATTTTCCAACTGTGCTTACCAGCACACACAATGAAGATGAACTACCTAATTCTAAGAGTTCTTGGAGGTTTCTCACAGCAACGTTCACTTCTCCAAGCCTAGTATAAACTTCATTCATTTGGAGATAGACTCCATTTAGAGAAGGCACCCCAAATAATTTTTGGAAGTGAGAGACAACAGCTTGCAAAGTTTGAAAGTCTGGCATGTTGCTGTCCTTTTCCTTATTTTCAACTTCTTCCAACATGGTATCTACCACAAACAACCAATTTTCAACTCTGACACCTTCATTTTCATCCTGTTTCTTAAAATTATGCCAAGGCACCAGGTCTGCAGATAGTATTTTCAAGGGCTTCTACAAATCCTTCAGGGATGTCAGTTCACCTGCCCACATTTCTATCATAGGAACAAGATGTTCAAATCCACAGTCTTGAACAAAATCTTTGTTAAAATGTTGAGTTCCTTCTTTGGTGTGTTTATAAATTATTACTGGAGCCCTTGGATTGTGAATAATTGAATTGATGCTACAGAGCACCTGAAAGTAGCTCTGGTCAACTAGAGCTTGTTGATGGCTTTCTTCACTGGATTCATCTTTTTTCTCTGTGTCCTCGGTTTTTGTATGACTGATAAGCTCCTGTAATTTAATGTTTTTCTTGAGGGCTTTCTCCAGTTTCTTCACTTGTTTTTTATAAAGTCTGAATTCATGTTGTGTGGGCCTGCTTTCTAAATCTTTTTGGAGGTTCAGCTTTTCACTTAAAAGTGCATCAGTCTTGGAGTTTGATTCCTTGAGTTGATTCTGTAATGACAGTAGAAGGCCTTTATAAGTTGGTGAGCCATTCAGATTTCTATAATCTTTTTCTTCTTCTGATTGACTTTCATCTTTTTTATATTGCCTTTGTGTGTGGATTTTTCTAATTTTAGATTCATAGTAGTCAATTAGGCAAAGCAAGTGTCTATCCAAGACAGTATGAGGAACTCTTTTGCAGAGATAGGCAAACACTCTGTTTTGAGTGATAATTCGTTCTTCTTCCTCTTTTGTTAATTGACAGATATCCTTTTCCAAAGAAGCAATAGTCTGTTGCTGCTCCATTTATTTTTTCTTGTAATGCTGGCACTTCCTAAAGTTCTATTCTCCTTCTGAAGATCTTTCATTTTATTTTGTTGCTGGCAAACCCTATTTAGAGATTCATCTTCTAATTCACCAGTTTTGCATTTCACACTCTTCATAATTAGTTCCAAGTCATCAGCTCGTTGTTCCTGATGTGCTGTTCGGCTTTGTTCTAGCTGAAGCTCATTTTTAAACTGCTGGTTAGTTTCTATGAGCTCTTGTATCACATTCTGTTGACATTCTGTTTCTTCCACGAACATTTTCAAATTCTGCCTCATCCTTTGTGATGACTTAAAGATCTGCTCTTCTGACAAGGCACAAAGGTTTTAAGCCATGCCTCATTAACAGCACATGTGTGATTTCCCATTCTGCTTCGTCCTGCTCTTTTTCAATCATGAGTCTGTTTGACAATTGACTGGATTCCTGGAGTCAATTGACTAGATTGCTGGAGGCACTGTTTCTCTTGCAGAATCAAAAGAGGTAGAGGTTGGCAATAAGATAAATTGAGTTGCCTCAGTCATTGTACAGTCCTCTTGCACTTTACACCTGGTCAATCAAGTCATCTCAATGAAGTGATCACCCAATGAGTCTCATGTTCAAAACTGGATCTTCATCTTCCTCAGCTGCTGTCTCCCACCAGCAGCCAGCCCGGCCCCGCTCTGCTCAGCCTCTAAAAATTAATTTTGAGAAATGGGGAGATGATAACCTACAGATTATCTAGAACAACCTTTTCCTCTTACGAAAGAGAAAGCAGAGCAACTGGCCCAGGTTCCCACAGCTCAACAGGTCTAAGGCACGATGGTGACACCTGGCTCGAGTTGGAGCTCTGTCCGCTACAGGGTGCTGCCTGCAGGCAGATGCCAGAGCATCTCCAGGCCTTTGTCGTGTTCATGGTCTCCACTGCCTGCCTTCCCACCTGCTTAAAAATCACCACCATGGGCTGGGGATTTAGCTCAGTGGTTCCCGCCACCTGCCTCACAAGCAAAAGGTCCCAAGTTCAATCCCCAGTACCAAAAAAAAAAAAAAATCACTGCCATAAAGTCCTGTTTAACCCTCCTGTTCACAGCTCTATGTAAACGAGGCTCCAATAAACTACACCAATGTGGCGACTGACAAGGGAGTGATCCACGGCCTGGGGAAAGTTCTGGGAATTCAGAAGAATAGATGTGATAACAATGAGACCACCGTTGTACGAGTAAGTTCTCTCTGGGCACAATGCTGCAGCAAATGAGGGGTGACTTCATTTTATTATTGTTTAGGGTTAAGAATTTTCTGCTAGGGCACCTCAGTTCAGTCCCCAAAGTACGCAGTGAGCATTTCTGATGTGTCGAGCGTACTGGGCTGGGGTTCTACAGAGACAAATAAGACGTGGCTGGGCACTCAATGAACTTGTGACCTTGTGCAATAGATTGACTGGACACCGTTGCCCACCAGGAGGGCTGTGTCGAGCAGGAAAACCATGACTATCTCCAAAGGGAAACTGGCCTCGTCTTGTACAGGCACAGGGAAGGGGCCCTGGGGCACCTGTGGCAGCTTTGGCCAAGCCTGGTCTAGTAGAAGAGAAACACAGATGCAGGATCACTCTAGACAGTGGGGGAGTGTCGGACCCTTAGTAATAGCGATAGATGCTGGAGTTTCTTAGGCCCTCACCGTGTAACTCTGAACAGTTACGTTCACTAACCATGGACTGCTCACAACACCCTCACCAGAACTACTGCGACTATCCTCACTTTACAAAGGGGAAAATGAGCCATGAGCGGTTAAGTGATGCACCCACATTCACAGGTTTGCAACAGGCAGAGAAGGGGTTCAAGTCCAGCCAGCCTGGCCTGGAGCCAGAACTCTGGAGCCACGTGGTACTGACCCATAGGTGCCAAGTTAAGAACTTGGGACATTGGCCTGCTCTTATGTTAAGAACAAGTAGCACATCAGAGTTTCGGTTGTGTGTAACGTTTGCTCTTTCTATGTGTATTGTTTCTAGAAACATTTTGACTCTGCAGCCCCCATCTGGACTGTATGCTTCTCACTCAGGGCACTGTGGGTAGCCATTGTTAGTCTCTGAGTCTGGCCCAGTTGACTAAATGTGGTTCCCAACAAATGAGGGTTGCTGTTAAAAGAATTCCGATTTAGATGAGTTGAGACCTCCCACTTTGAAGGGTTACCACAGTGAGAAGATTGTGGGGGAAAAGCAATGCTCAAACATGCACACCCTGAGGTCATTTAAGTGTCTGCCTGAAAGAACATTGATGAGGATGACCAGATATTCTCCCTTGACTTTCAGCTCTGCATTCCAAAGCCTCTAAGCTCTAGAAAATATTTGCAGGCTCATTTTGCACTCAAACTAATAATCTTGAAATGTCTCCTTTGCCTCTGTGTTTTGCCAAGGGAAAGTGTGGAAAGTGTCTCCAGCGCCCCATCTGCCCACCTGGAACCAAACCACTAGTAAGTATTCTGTGTGCTTTGAGAAACCGGTTTCCAGATCCAAGGGAGTCCAGGCAAACCTCATGTGTAGAGCTCCCATTCCTTCCCTGGGTTTTAATTTAACTGAACCTTATTATATTGTGTACCTCATGGTAAATTCTTTGTAATTCTAGCTCATTATATTATATACATCTTTGTAAAGTTCTAAATTTATTTTGGAGGTGCTAAGGACACATTTAATTAATAACTACATAGAAATGTGTTCATAAATCAACACACAATGCAGGAAGGGGTTTTTCTCCTTCCGTTTCTCTTATAGTAGCCAGCAGAGGAAAGCAGCAAGAAATGTGGTAACATCGGAGAAAACAGGCAGCATATCCAAAACCATACTGGGCCTGACACATTCCCCCTGCTGGATTCCCTTTTATAGTGGAAGCTACAACTTTCTCAAAGAAACACACCAGACAAAGGAGAGGCAGATGTGGCTTTGAGTGAATCACCCATCTGTGTTTCTTGCAGCTTTTTTTTTTTTTGCAAGAGCTACTTCTGATAACAAGCACTGCAAAGAAAAAACACTTGTGTGCCTTCCATAGCACTATAATAATTCCCAGTAACAATAATGAATGCTGATTCTCTCACTTGAGCTTTAATTTCATCTCCTATATTTTAAATATTCATAAGCAAACTTAATCCTTTGTCCCTCCAGAGCAGATTACAAATCAATAAACAAATAGACACCCAGGTTTAGATCAATAAATGCACGGGGCTGTACCACCTGATTTATTCCACAATTCTTCCAAACTCAAGTTCTGTGAAAGGATTCTTCTTACAGAGTCCTACTGTGTGGTATAACTGTATTTTTCTATCTGGCAATCTTGTGTTTGCCATTTCTGCCAACACTGGGTTTGGGGTTTTTCTGCTTCTGAAGCAATGCAAAGAAGCTACGATCCTTCCTTTCCAGGACATCTGACAGTGATATGTCATTCATTTACCTTAGGAAATCTTTTTCCTGATTCAAAACCAACAGAATTATCACTGTTCCACAGGGCAATGAGAAGACCAAGTGCATCTACAGTCTTTACTTCATGGGGAAGCGCTCTGTGTTCATCGGGTGCCGGCAGACGTGTGTGAGGACTGTCCTCGTGAGTACAATGACATTGTGACACTTCTGATCAGTGACACTGAACCCAACCAACCGCAGGCTGGCTTCTCAAAGTGCATCGCCTGTTTCTCCTCGGGCCATCCCGGCTCTCACTGGCATCCAGAGCAGTAGTGGTGGTGGTGAAAGTCAGGAACAGCCCCCGAATCAGAACACCAGTGAAAGCTGCAGTGTTGGGTTGCTGATGAAGACACTAAGCATCCGAGAGGGCAGGAGGACACCCTGGTCCCACATGGGCACACAGAGGGGGCAGAGGCGACAGAGGAAGGGGCACCCACTGAGAAGTCGAGGCGCGCCCAGTCGTTTAGAAAACGGGACCCGGAGCTAAGGAGTTCTGCGGGCCACTGGAGTTTGCAGGAGAATTCTCTCTGACTTGCCATCCTGCTACTTTCCCAGGGGATCAGACACATCTGGTCCTGTTCAGCAGAGGCAGAGGCAGGAGGTTTGGCCCTTACACTGCAGAGCAAGGGGCAGGGGCAGATTTTGTCTGAATGCAGCGGAGATCAAAGGCAGAGGAAGCAAGTGGACGCCCTCCAGGGCTTTCTGAACCTGTGGGTCTCATAAAATGTCCAGCAGGCCCCAGCCTCAGAGGCCCCTTCGGTAGCAGGTGGACAGTGTTCAAAGCGCAGGGGCCCAGGCCTGGGGGTGACAGAGCCAGGCCTGGGGGTGACAGAGCTCAGGTCTGGGGGTGACAGAGCCAGGCCTGGGGATGACAGAGCCAGGCCTGGGGTGCTGGAGCCCGCGCCTCCCAGCTCCTGCTTTCACGCTACAGTTGTCCCTGCTGCCCCTTCCTTTTCCTCCGTCCCCTCCCCGGCCTGTTCCCTTCCCTGCCCTCTCAGTGTGGGCCTCAGTCCTATCTCAGGGCCCCAAGCCTCCCTCCCGCAGCCCGGGGCGACACAGGCAGCCGAGCCCCCAGTGCCCGGGAGAGGGCGCGCTGCAGCCTGCGCCTCCCTTGCAGACCCGCGAATGCTGCGCCGGCTTCTTCGGGCCAGAGTGCCAGGCCTGCCCCGGCCAGCGCGGGAGCGCCTGCTTCGGGAACGGCGTCTGCATGGACGGCGTCAACGGCACGGGCGCGTGCGAGTGCGGCCCCGGCTTCCACGGCACGGCCTGCGAGACCTGCGTGGACGCCAAGTACGGGGTGCACTGCGACCAAGGTGCGCATGCGTCCCTGTCCCTGCAGGTCTCTCCTCCCCGGCTGCAGCCACCGGTACTGTGGGTGCTGCGACTGAGCTACGTTCCCCAGTCCGTCTTTACTTCTAATTTTGAGACCGGCTCTCCCTAAATTGCTGAATTGCCTAGGATGAGTTCTAACTTGAAATCCCCCTGCCTCAGCCTCCCAGAGTGCTGGGAGTACAGGTGGGGCCACTGCACCTAGCCCTGTTGTGAATTCTAAGAGCCTCTGTGTTATTTCCACAGGGCTGTGTTTCTCACCGTTTTCAGTCGCTGACCTGGACCTTCCCACCCACCCCGTCTGTTCACTGAGAACCCGACCCAAGCGCGGTTCTCTGATTGCCTGTGTACAATAATCTGCAGGGCTCCTTTCTGTGCATACGTTTTTCCGCAGTCTGAAAACAGATTTGTCCTAGCATTTCATTCCATCGGAAAGGAACCTTACATACTTAAGATATTGCCGTGGCCGTTTTACAGATGAAGATGTTAAGGCAGAAAAGACTGGGAGATGGAAGCAGGAGGACTGCAAATTCAAGCCCAAGCTGGGCAATTTAACAACTTAGACCGTGTCTCAAAATTTTAAAATAAAATAGGCTGGGTTGTAGCTCAGCGAGAAGGCCCTGTGTTCAATCCCAGGACTGAAAAAAGAAAAATCACTGATGAGAAGCAGAACTAAGATTTTAATAACCAAGATGTTTGATTATCTCTTGAATAAGGCTGTCCTCGGTCACTAATGAGTGAACAGACCGCTCCACTCCATTGATTTGCCATCAGCAAGCCATCTGCTCTGTTCTGGCAAAAATAGTGTTGAGCCCAGTCTCCTACATTTTTTGCACCTGACTTCCTTGGGCCCCGGGGAACACATCTGTAAGGGGCAGGAGAAGCTTCCTGTTCCACAATTCGAAGCAAATCGTTGTTCTTCCTGGTCCCAAAGCCCATGAATTTAACAATCACCATTTTCTCATCAGCTGGTCTAACTCAGGCGAAAGTAATGTGTAGTTCGATTATTAAAATGGGGCCACATAACACCACTGAAATGAGCGTTGGGTTTTTTCCCCCGTGTGTTTGGAAGAATTATATGCTTGCATGTGTGCAAGAGTTTCTAACCTGAAATCCATGAGTGAGCCTCAAACCCCCAAAGTTGAATGTGTTTTGGGAGAAGAAAGCTTCCATAGCTTTGGCCCAGTTCTCAAAGAGGTCCATGAGCCCTCTGTGGAACAAGGGAGTCAACAGTGCCCGGTTGTTGGAGAAGGTGGTCGACACCAGGCTCATGTCATAGCCCTGGATCCTCAGCTAAATCCCACAGAGCCGCCCAGTTCCAGAACCGTGCTGTGGGGGGCTCAGGTGAAGCACACCCAGGGCCCCTGCCCCCCCCCGCAGCCCTGGCCTTTGTCAGGCCCCGCCTGTGACTCCGACCCCCCATGAGGGACTGTGCCCCCCACAACCAGGCTGGGGAGCAGAGTGCAAAGAATTGCACCCAGCCCGTGACGCGCCAGGTGTTCGGCTCTGCCAGGCTCTGATGGTGCGCGGGCGTCTTTCCACGCAGCGTGTTCCTGCGTCCACGGGAGATGCAGCCAGGGACCCTCGGGCGACGGCTCCTGCGACTGTGCCGTGGGCTGGCGGGGAGTGCGATGCGACAGCGGTAAGCGCGAGGCTGCGTGCCTGCTCCTCTGCCTCTCTGCAGCCACCCACGTTGTTTTCTTTCTAAAAGAGAAACGACGTCTGTGTTGCTTTTTCTGACAATAAACATAATTCCTTCTTGCAGCCAGTAGTTTGTAAAACAAAAAAAAAAAAGCAAAAGGAAGAAAATAAAAATTTCTCATGCTGCCTAGACAGGAAAAAAATACTAATGAAATTTTGTATTAGCTTCCGGCCTCTCTCTGTGTGTGCAGTGTTTCATGACCTGCTCTTACGCTTCACGGGAGAGAAGGGACATTTTCCCTTGCGAAGATACAGATGTCATTTATTTTAATAGGTTTTTTGTAGTGCTAAGGATAAAACCCAGGGCTTTGCAAAGCCCATGCTGGGCAACTGCACTACCACAGAGCTACACCCCCAGCCAACTGCAGCTTTTTAAACCAATTTCCTATCAGAAACAATGCCACAGTGACCATATTCTATAGCATCTTTCCACAGTTATTACAGTAGACTTTGACTTATGAACTCAATTTGTTCCCGAGGGCTGGTTATAACTCAGGTTGGTCAGTGAAGGCTCAGGCTCCTCTACAGGGCCTTCAAACCCTCTCTCCTGTGCACAGGCAGATCTCAGTGTCCTTAGAGAGACACTGGTCCAGGATTTCCCAGTGAACCCCACACAGGAGAGGATGCTGTCGTGTTCCTTCCAGAGCTCTGTAAGGGTTAAACCTGTGTCTGAGACCATCTGGAAGGACAAACAACCGGCATTTGGGTCCTAAGTCAAGTCTTGACAAGTCTCCCTCTCTACTTGTCAAGTGCAGGAGAGGAGAGAAAGGAGCATTTCCAGCATGTGGAGAGCACAGAGGTGCCGGGAGCCAGAGCTTGCAGGGCGAGAGGGGTGCAGGGGCAGATGAGAAACCAGAGAGAGGAGCAGAGCAGAGCGGCAGGCAGGGGCAGGTCCATGCAGCAGTGGAGGCTGGGCCTCGCCTGGAGCCCCTGGGAGCCCCTGGAGGGTGTGGAACAGGAGAGCAATATGACCTTATTGGCAGGCAGGAGGAATCGTCAGACACTGCACTGGGGAGAATGCCACGGAGCTGGGCACCAGAGATGTCCCCTCTTGTGGGGCAGGGACCCAGAGTGGAGCCCACCAGCCAGGGAGTACTCCAGGAGTGTAGCTTCAGGGGTATCGCGGTCCAAAGCTCCAGGCAAGGGCAAAGTCCAGGGAAAGCAGAGCAAAGAGTTGGTTGACAAGCTGAGGTGGGAAGGCTGAAGGATCCAGTGTAGGTGTCAGGTGTTGGGCTCAGAGCCCGGATGTGGAGGGATGGGGTGGCGGGTGATGGGTCACACAGCCCTGCGTGACTCCCTGGGACAGACGCTAGAGTCCCCTTCTGAGCTTGTAAGCATTGTGCATAGAGAGCCAGCCTGTTTCAAGGGGCAGGGCCAGAAGCTGTGGTGAGCATGCAAGAGGTGACCGATAGAAGTGTGAACTCAGGCAACAGCATGACTGTGACAAGCAGGGAAATGGAGACACCGGGTCATAAGTGAGGTGGTGGCTGAATGGATGCAGAGGGAAGGGAAGCGGGCAGGGTCCAGGATGACTCTCAGTCATGATTCAGGCCCAGCATGGACAGGTGGAGGCGCCCAGGATATAATGCATTCCAAGCTCAAACTCCTCAGTGGGAGGGGACACAAAGGCTCATCACCAACTGGCACCTGCCCAGTTGTCGGGCTCCTGTCACTGTCCCAGGGCACATACTTCCCACGGAGCTTCCAGTTTAAGAAGGGAAATGACTGTAAAGACAGGAAAAGAGTTGTATGTGACAGCAAAGCAAAGACTCTAGAAAACTAAGATACCTTTGTTTGCCTGCAAACTCCCCATCCCTGCGCCATGGCAGACATCACTAATTGATCAATGCATACCCTCTCTCTGCGGCCAGACAGAAAGAGAAACCAGATCTTTCTCAGAAGACCACACTGCGGAGTCACTACCAATTGACTGAACTTGGTTTAAAAATTTAAAGCAGGTTTCAGAGAGGAGGACCTAAAAGATGACTGGGATTTCAACAGGTAGATATTAGAAAGAAATGGATTTCCAGGATCGAGGAAGCACACAAATAAAAAGCACAAAATTCTCTTGCATTCATCCGCTCCAGCCTACTTCAACTTATACATGTCCCATCTAACACAAAACAGATCCCTTTGGGGCCAGGTGCCTGCCTTAGGACCCCTGTGACATGGCCAGGGCTACTGAGATCGATACCCAAAAGCTCCGAGCTTGAGTATCCTACCAAAGGGGACTCTTTCCTCATCTCTAATGATTTAATGTTTTCCTGCTGAGAAATATCTCTTAGCTGGGCATCCGAGAGCCATAACCTACACTGAATTTCCAGGAGATTTAGAAATTAACGCAACAAGTGAATATTGTGTACGTGTTGTGTTCCAGGCCCTGGGCTATTGCCCTAAAAAATCCTTTTAATATTACTTATAATTTAATTAAGGGTTTGCTTGTTGACATCACCCCATAATAAGACAAAGGAAAACTCAAGTTGCACCCTCAGTGCCCAGCACAGAGCCTGGCATGCAGGAAACTCTCCACGAACACATCTGACCTTTAGAGTTGGTGCTGAGCTCCCTGGCAGCCACTGTAAAGGAGGTTTACACAGCTGTGGATTTACGTGGCTAACAAGGCACCCCCCGGCTCTTCCAAGGAAGTCGTTCTTTTCCTAGTTCCAAGTACTAAAGCAGATTCTCTGCTGAGAGCTGACATGGGGTCTGCTTGTCTTTTCCAGCCATCACAGAGGACAGCTGCAACGGGACATGCCACACCAG
Organism: Heterocephalus glaber; assembly: GCF_000247695.1. The sequence continues at coordinate 4,915,852 of NW_004624750.1, read as the reverse complement.
CGCCAAGTAGGTACCCTCTGGCCGTCTTTGGGGACAAGGCTAGGGGGTTCTGTCCCATAGTTTCCATCCCCGTCCTGGCCTCGGGGAAGTGGTTCCCTGACACCATTTCTGAGGTTCGGGGTACGTTTAAGTATGAAACTGAAAACGCCTCTAGGGAGGCTGTCATCAGTATGCCTGATGGCGCTACTGGACTTACCTGGTACCCTGACAGAAACAACCCCGGTCACTCCCAGTCCGGCCTCAGGACTCACAGAGCCCAGGAAATCCAGAGGCATTGGTTTCACCTTGCTGCTTCACCGAAGCACAGCCACACCTTTCTGGCTCTGTACTCCTGAGTGCCAGAGAGCTCCACCCCCCAATGAAGAGTCCAGTAGCTGGGGTCAGACCTGAGTCCAGGGCCAGCCGCTGTGTCCTTCACTGATTGCATGACCTTGAATCCATCACTGAGTCTGACCTCAGTGCCTTCATCTGCGAAGGAAAGAATAATAATAATCCCAACCTGCTGGGCTACAGGACACTGTGCAGGTGACAGAAGTACACGCAAAGCTCAGCTGCTAGCCCACTGTTTCCTGGTTCCGACCTGACGCCTACCTGCATGCACTCTGCAGTCTCCCTGGGGCAGGACGGCAGTTCAGTCATCCCGGCAGGGTTGTGCCAGGGTTGTGCCAGGAACAGAGGCAGGTCCAGGGATGCCAGGGGTGAAGGGGCACTGCAAGTTGGGTGCAAGGTGTCTTCTGCAAATGCCATTTGCTCTCTCTCGTGGCAGCTGCCTTGTCAGCCCAGATGGCACAGCCACGTGCAGATGTGCAGCTGGATTCCAAGGGAACGGGACCATCTGCAAAGGCAAGTGGAGGAGTGTGCTGGGGCCAGCGAGGCTTGTGCAGGCGCTGAGATAGCTGTGTGGCTGAGACTGAGGGGCCTCAGCCCTGGCCCCAACCATAGCTGAGCAGCTGGGACCAGAAATAAGTGCTCGTGGACGGCCGTGTCCATTTGGGGCTGGGCAGGCGATTGCATCAGCTTCCAACACACAGTGGCACTGCAGTCCCAGCAGGTTCCTAGCCTGGACCGCAGCTGAATCACCTGGCAGCTCTAAAAGCCAGGGTTTCACTGGCCAAGGGCATGGCCTGGGGGAAGCTGTCCCAAGGGACGGCTAAGGGCTTGGGCTGCATGTCCTGGTCCTTCCTCCTGCTGGCCTTCCGCGGATCTCTAACTGCTCTGAGCCTGTTAGCTCATTTATAAAGTGGACAAACCATCTTCCTTGCCCTTTGCTGTGAAGGTTCAGTGGCCTTGCCATGTGCAATGCCGGATTTGTGCAGCTTCAAGACCCCAGCCTGCTCGTGAGACTCCCTGGGTTGGACTCTGAGTTCCTGTAATTTACACGGCCTCAGTAAAGGTGCCTCATACTCTCGGCACCGGGTTTTCATCTGCAAGTTGAGGGTCACAAGAGCAGCCCCTCGCTGGGTTTGTGGAAATAACCCAGATTAATGCCTGGGAATGGTGGGAAATGTGAGCTTGTTCTTATGGCGCCAGAAACAGTGCTAGAAAAAAAGAAACTTAGCAGCATTTTTCTCCTGAGCACCATGTCTGCCAGGCTTTGGTACAGACTAGACACTGTGGCTCTTACCCTGGGGACTCCCTGGACCCCGGGTGTGCTGGCCTGGCCACAGACGTTTCTGCAGGGGAGTGTATAGCGCGCTAGTGTAAACCGCTGGGACGGGCAAATACCTGGGGTGTTTTCCTTGCTCTCTGTGCTGGGGAATTCGCCATATTTAATCCCATGCCTGCCAGGGTGGTTGGGAAGCATCATCTGTTTCTCCAAGACTCAAAAGGGCATCAGTGGATTTCTCGCATCCTCTACCTCCTCTTCTGCTCCATGTCTTCTCTCCTATCACAGCCATCAACCCCTGTGAGACCAGAAACGGAGGATGCTCATCCAAGGCAGACTGTAAAAGAACCACCCCAGGAAGCCGGATGTGCGTGTGCAAGGCGGGCCACACTGGCGACGGCATCGTGTGCCTTGGTAGGGGACCAGCCACCCCTCATCCCCGGGGGAGGGCGTGAGAGTTGGAGCCTGAGGGTCGCCTGTGGGCTCCTAGTGCAGGACTCTGCGCTGCTGGCGCTGTCATCACTCGGGGTGTCGCGGCACATGAGGGTACAGAAATGATGAGACCACAGCGGTGGAAGGGATGCAACACCCAAAAATCACTCTGGAAGGAGAAAAGGGGAGATTTTTCTGGTTAAAAATTATGATGGCAGCTGCATTTCTGCATTTTTAAACTTTCACTAGTTTGTTTGGTTTTTTTGGTCCAATTAGCACATTATTGTTGCAGAAAAATCACAGCAGAGGTATGCACCAGGGTAAAAAAATTCGAGAGATAACTACTCTAGTTTTTTTTAACCCCATTTTGCTATGTATTTAGGTATTTTTTAAACAAAAAGACCGTTTCATGATACACAGTGTTTACTATGCTTAGCAATATGACAGTATCACTTTCCCTGAAAAAATAAATATACTGCTACATTGTTATTTTAACAGCTACATGATATTCTGCTATAAAGTTATGCCATAGTAAGTTGTCTGAATTTTAACTTTTTAGTTAGAAAAAAAAATATGAAGAACAGTTGCAGGAATTTATAAGACCACTTTCTCTTTACCTACATTCTCTTAGTCATGTTTTACTCAACTTGCTTTATCATTTCTTCCTCCGCGTGTTCATCTTTGTATGAACCATTTGAGAGAAATACAAATCTATTGTATTCCTTTTATCCCTAATAACTGAGGGCTGTTTCCTGGGAATATGGACAGCCTCTTACTTAACACAGCACAGTTAGCAACTGCAGTACATTTCTTATTGTTGTAATACTTTGCTCTAATTTCCATTTGTATTGTGATTGTCTCAGTTACACCTATAATACCCTTCTGGACACTTTTCTCTCCAGGGCAGGGCTCGGTCTGGGCTCGGATGCTATATTTAGTTGTCATCTCTCTTTAGTCCCCTTTGATCCAGGACAGTTCCTCCACCCTGCTTTGTCTCTCAATCTTCTGAGGTTTTTCCGGCCCAAATGTCACCCAATACTTGCGTCCTTCTCAGCTGACCACGCTAACGTGCGAGACTTCCATCTGCCTCTCCTTGGGGTGTAGACTCTGACAAGCCTGCCAAGGCTCTGCTGTCCGATTTCTCCTCTGTGGAGTTATTTTTGCCCTTTGCTGCTAACAAGCAGCTGATGGAGAAACACTTTATCAAATCAAACTCCTCCTTATCAAACATCCTCTTGCTCCTTATCAAAATGCTCCCCCAAGTTTGGCATCTCCAGGCAATGTTTCCCTGGCCCAGTCTGCCTGTGATGTGGCACAGGATTTACGTTTTCATTTCTTAGTTCCATTCGTAGCTGTGGTGGGCTGAGCGCTGAGACTCTGAGCCGAAGTCTTTGGTCACGCAGACTTATGTCCACGCCCCGGAGGGACAGATTAAGCCTGCAGACCACAGCTCTGCTGGAATTGGCCCCTCCCAGAGGAGTGGTTTTGAGAAACTAATACAGAAACTTTTAAACCCTTAAGCCTTGAAACACCCAGGCTCTGATTTGCTCCTACTTGTCCAGAAACAAGCAGACCTGCAACGCCTCCCAGTAGTTGATACTTTATACTTAAATATAATCACAGTGCGAGCCACCACAAAATATATATCCTGCTAGCTTTATGGTTCACAATGTATATCCTGCTGTGCTCTTTCGGATATACATCCTGTTAGCTTTACTGTTCACAGTGTATGTTCTTTCTGTGAGCCCTGAAGTCCTGTGACATACACCCTGTTAGCCTTGCTTCACAATGTGCATCCGTCATGTTAGCCCTAAATGTCTACGTGAACAACCTGTTCCTAAAGAAAGGTCCTAGCCGCAGGTCAATTGTGACACCTGCTTATCTGCTAAAAAAAACTTCTGCCTCTGTAAAATTCCTCTTTGCTCACCCCAGAGATATAAAACTGTGATATAAAACCTCCCCTTTTCGAGCACTCAATGCCCAGGCTTTCCTGAAGTATGAACTTCACTGGGCCGACTGGTCATTAAAGTCTTGGTTTTTCCTCCACTTCTTTGAGTAAAACTTTCAGTTTTTCCCGAGGTTCAGAATTTCTGTGACAAAACCGTGCCTGGTCCCCTCCCTCAGGTTACTTCTGCCCTGAACTGCCAGCAAACCGAATATCACACGACACCCATAGCTCTCGGTCACGTAGCCGCCCTAGCCAGGTCCTCCCGATGCCCTCTCTTGGAAAGGAGGCTCGATGCTCACAGCAGGTGTTGGCTTTTGTTTTGCAGAAATCAACCCGTGTTTGGAGAACCACGGTGGCTGTCACCAGAATGCCGAGTGCACACACACAGGACCCAACCAGGTGAGCCGGCCTCCTCCGGTGAGGCACGGGCCTGAGGGAAACAATAGTTCAGGATTCGGGGCTGTGAAACACTTGAAAACACGCCCCCCCCCAGCAGACCCTGTCTCCCCAGGGCCCTGAACACATGGAGCCACACAGCGCCCCCTGGAGACAGGTTTAACAAGGTGGGAAGATGTGAGACCCCAGCAGCAGAGGACGGGGGTCAGGGTGACAAGACAGGGTACCAAACTAGAGGCCGGGCGTCCCATGCTCTGCCCCCTGTGTCTCAGTCCCATGGGGCACACACAGGTGGGCAGACAGGAAGTTCACACCTGGAAGCAGGTGAAGCGGGGGCTCCCAGGGAACACCCGGAGGATCCTGGCGAGGCCTTGAAACATCTTGATGCCAGGACTCTCGGTGCACAGTTCAACCAAGTGCCTGAGCTGCAGAGGAAAAAGAATGTCTGGAAAGAGTCTTACGTGTGTGTGCAAATGTGCTTATGCGTCTAGCCATAGAAAATCAGAACAGTCCACATTGGGCTTTCCTGTACACATTTTGGGGTTTGGTAGCGTGTTTATTTCATACTACACATAGGATGGGAGAAATCTATAAGCTTTGGGGTACTGTGGCCTCTAAAAGTGTCTCCCGGCCTAGAAAGCAGAGAAGGGGGAATTGGACTCAGACTAAGACCTTAGCTGAACCACTAGCTGGCAGGCGTCTCGGTAAAGGTTTGGGCTGGGTCTAGGGCCCATTTTAAAGGAAGCAGGGGAGGAACAGTGAGAAGCTGCCCACGTAGCCCTGGCTGGCCCCTGGGAGGACTTCAGGCTCCAACAAGTGGACCTCAGACTTGAGCTCCTGCTGCTACTCAGGAGGCTTTTGTGTGAGTTAGAAAACCATTCCCTGCAAGCCAGCCCGTGTGTAGGGCAGGCGGGGTTCAGCCTGTGTCTGCAGTGTCCTGAGCATAATGCACTCGACTCCAGGACCTGTCCCAGCCTCCTGTAGACAGCACCCCTCCCCCAACTCAACCCCCCCCCCCGTTGATGTCTTTGGCCAGCTCTCCAGTGGGTTTGACTGATCACCCCTTGGGCGCCCCTCAATGGGCCACCAAGCCCTCAGCTTAACCCCCCACCCCTATTTCTGGTGCCTTTGGGCTCAGCAGGCAGGATGAGCAAGAGACAAGCATGCGTGGGAGTGCAATGTAGCTTGGCTTCCTGTCACCAGAGCTCTGGGCCATCAAAAAGAGAAAAGAGGTGACTCCCTGGAGGCTAGGGACAAATAAGGTAAGAAAATGAGAAGGAAATTATCTTGGCAGTGAAGGTAGGATGCATATAGATCCATCCAGCACAGCACCGGAGTGAAGTGTGCTCAGTGTGCCACAAGATCAGATGACCACTGTCGATCCTGGTGGAATAGTGGTTGAGTCTGGGAGGCAGTGGTCGTGGCCAGCACAGGCCCTGTCTGTGAACTGACCCCTTTGCCTCTGCTCCCGGACAGGCTGCCTGCAACTGTTTGCCCACCTACAGTGGCGACGGGAAAGTCTGCACACTCATCAACGTCTGCCTGAAGGTGAGGAGGCTCCGCCCTGGCCTCGGGGCCTGGGCTATAGCTGGTCAGGGATTCCCCCGAGTGCCAGTGATCCAAAGACAGCTGGAGCACCCAGAGCAGGGTCCTGCTAAGTAGCCCTCATGAGTCAGCTGACGAGCTTAACACACAGTCCAAAGTTGTTCCCCAGCCATGGTATTGGGTGATTGAAGACTGAGGTTAATTAGTGGGTTTTGTTCTCTATGTTCCTAACAGGAAGGAGGACAAGCGCACTGCAGAATGTAAAATGTTATTTTCTGATAAAAGCAAAACTGTGATGATAGTAAAACTATCAGTGGTTTTGAGGAGTTGGGTGCAGAAGGGATGCACAGACTGAGCACAGGGAGCTTTTAGGGCACTGACGGCTCTGTGTGGTGCTGTAACTTGGATACAGCTCGTGATAACATGTGTCCATACTCTGAATGGACAACACTATGTTAGCTTTTCCCATCACTGGGATAAAATACCTGACACCACAATTTAAGGAGGAGAGTTTTATTTTGGCTCATGGTTTCAGAGGGTTCAGTCCTCGGTAAGCTGGCTCCAAGGCAGAATGGTGTGGTGGAAGACCTGAGTGGAGGAAAGCACTTAACTCATGGCAAGCAGGAAGAAGAGGGAGAAAAGGAAGATCCAGTGAGAGACAAAGAGAAAGAGAGAGAGAGAGAGAGAGAGAGAGAGATCACTCAAAGGGCGGTCCCCAGTGACCCACCCCCTCCAACCAGGCCTGTCCTCCTATCAGCACATCCAGCTCTAAACTCATCAATGGATGAATCCATGATGAAAACAGCACCCCTGTGATCCAAGCACTTCCCAAAAGCCCAACCCCTGAACACATGAGTCTTTAACAGTAGGTATAGAAATTTTTTCTTTTTATGATTTGGGTGGCCCTATTCCAAACGCCAGGTGTCTTCCAGGATGTGCCCCCTCCGAGGGCTCCAGGGAAGAGTCCCTGCTTGGATCCCCCAGCCTCAAGTGGCTCCAGCCATTCCTGGCCGTGGCTGCGACTCTTCATCTTCACTTGGCCTTGGCCTGTGTGTCTGTGTCTCCTCTTCTTACACAGACCCTTCTGGGCTTCGGGCCATCTAATTAATCTAGGATGACTCACCTCAAGTTCCTTAATTACGTCTGTGGACTCTTTCTCAATAAGGTCACATTTCAGAGAGGGAGGCTCAGGCCTCGCACGTGTCTCTTCCGGGATCACAGTTCCACCCCCTACAAGCTGGTGGGAACAGAGATCCTTGTCCAAGATCACGAACTTAGTACCCAGCACAGCCAGAACCTGAACCCATGTCTGTCTAACTCCACCCTCTCGATCCAGCTCTTCTTATGCTTGGTTCTCTGCAAGGCTGTAAGCCCCAAAGGTGCCCTGATTTGACATCACTGGGCACCTGAGCACCTCCAGATGTTGGCAGCCAGCAATCACAGCCCTTCCTTTGCCCTTTGGCTCCCTGGGAGGCTCTGGCAGGCTCCTTGAGAGAACAGAGTCCTCCACACAAAATGACCGTGTGAGGACGCTAAGGAGGAGGCTGCAGAGAGCAGCGCTGGGCTGGGATTTGGAGCTGCTGGCCCTGGACCCACAGCCAGCTTTGCTGTGACAGCAGTTCCTCCACGGACTGCTCACACTTCCTCAAAATTGATCACCTTGTTTTGGCCAAAAGACTCCTGGGAGAAGGCTCCTTGCCACGCTCTCAGCAGCACCTGTCCTCGGGAATTAACCCCATCCCACGGTGTTCAGGGCCCGACATGCCCTCGGGGCCAGGCAGGGACATTAATCCAGAGAGGACCCCCAGGGGTGGGCACCATCCGCCCAGCTCCCTCCCACTGCGAGCGACGCCAGCCCAGAGCTGGCCATGCTTCTGGTTTTTCAGAGAGAAATGAATTTTATACACATTTTCCGGGTTTTAGAGGAGGTAATTAATTTTAAAAGGCTTTTAAACCTTGAGTTAAAACATTCAGGAAGCTGCATGTGGCCCAAGAGCCACCAACTTCTGCCCAAGTCCCAGCACCGCAGACCATGTGACAGTCCCTCCTCTGCGTTGCTGTCATGCCGACTGCCTGGGTTCCTTTGTGCTGCCAGAGCAGGACGCCTCGCTGGGTAACTCATGATGAGCAGATTTCTTTCTCCAGTCTGGAAGCCAAGCGAGGTCGAGGTCAAGGTGCCAGCGTTTCACGGCCTTCTCGCCGTGTGTCTCATGGCCGGTGGCATTGCGTGGCAGAAGGGCCCAGAGGGAGCGACAGTGAGGGCCAGAGGGGCCGTCTTATCCGTTCTAGGGTGCCCACCTCAGAAGCACCTCATTCGTCATTCAAGCTGCAACACGAACCTCATGGCTGCGCTTGCCCGGGGAACAGTCCCCTACCCTGGCGGTAGAGAAGCACAGGGTGTGGCCCCGTCTCCCCCTTGCTGGACTCCCAAAGGCTTCCCCGAGGCTGACCGCGCACCTGCATTGGAATCCTGACTCTGCTGGCTGGGGGAGACTTGGTGAAACACCTTGAGCTCCCTGTGCCTCAGTTTCCCCTTCTGTAGATCAAGATAATGCCTCCCTCAGAATTAGCCTGGGGATTCACTGAGCTAACGTTCATAAAGTCTTGTTTTTTGGTCTTTGGCAAATACTAGCTTTTGTTATTATGAATATGATCATAACCACTGGGTCACCCAAATGCCCCGTGCCTTCACACTGCCTCTCGGACTGAGGCAGCCTGGGGGCAGCCCTGGCCCCCTGCCCAGGTCCCTGCCACAGGTCAAGCAGAGTTCATGCCTCATCCTCTAGGAATCACGCCAAGCTCCCAGCATACAGAAGCTTCCGCAGCCTCTAAGCCACCACAGCCCTTATGGTGATTGGACAGGAACATCTGCGGCTGTGGCCCATTGCGATCAGTTAACTTGACAGTGACCATGGCCGACCATTCCAGATAGTTAGCTCTTTGAAGATAGGGACCATACATGTCGCTGTGTACCTGGGTGTGGGAACCCAGCACGGTGTTAACACCGTGTACCAGGTACTGTCCTCTGCCCGGAGCAGTCTCTGTCCTTAAAGAATTTACGTGTAGGAAGAATTTACATGCAGATATCAATAATCTATATATAGATTATTAATATAGATTATTAGTCTGTATATAGATGTATAAATAATGGATTTGTTTAAAAAGAGTTTTAGGTAGTAAGAACATTCATGAGGAGAAGTCTTTTCAGGCTGCTATAAGAAAATACTCCAAATGGGGTGGCTTATAAATAACAGAAATCTATTGCTCAGGGTTCTGAAGGGTGGGAGGTCCAATATTAAGGCACTAGCAGGTTCTGTGTCTGGTGAGGGGCTGCTTCCTGGTTCATAGATGGCGTCTTCAGTACATAGTTGCGTGTGTGGATCCATGTGTCCTCACTTGGTAGAAGGGATGGCTGAGTTTCCTGCAGGGCTCTAATCCACTCAGGAGGGCACCTACTGACTTCCCAAGGCCCCACTCCTTCCTTATACCATCACCTTAGGGCTAGGATTTCAGCATAGGAATTGGGGGGTGGAGGGATTCAGACGCTCAGACCACGGTAGAGACTGTGCGGACAGGGTGGAAGTTCTCCCTGCAGATGCACGCGGTGACTCGGGGATGGACAGATGGGGAAGGGCTTTGGTCCCCTGTGTCTGTTGTACCCAGGAGCTAGGAGCCAAGCTCACTCACTGAGTGAGGTGCTGTGACAGAGTGGAGGAGAGGGGACATGAAATGTGGTTTCCAGAGAGAGGGACATCAGCTGTACCAGAAAAGTGTAGACGGTGGCGTCTGTCACGGTGGAGGGGAGGTCACCATATGCAGGCGGGGGCCTCCAGTCTGGGAGCCAGAGGAGGGAGGCAGAGCCCGGCCCAGATGGGCTTGCTCAGCTTGCGAGGAGAGAGAGAAGGTAGCCCCCAAGTGCTGAGAAACTTCTGATTGGGAGATTTCTAATTCAGCTTTATCTAGAGAGGGCTGGGATCTGCTAGGATCGGTCTTGGAGTATAAGGTGGCCCTTGTAACTACAAGGAATTAATCATCAACTTCAGGAAAAAAGCAAATAATGTCACCTGTCATACTTACAGAGACAAAAGAGTCACTTCTTTTGTTGTCTGGGGATTTTGTTTTTCTTTTGTTTTTTTGTGGTGCTAGGCATTGAGCCTAGGGCCTCAAACATACAAAGCAAGTCCTCATTTTACCACTGAGCTACAGCCCAGCCCTCCAAAAATAAATTTCAATGCAGAATTGCTTGTCAGATATTGGCAGGGCTGACAAACTAACTGTCTTACCCCATCCCCACCCCTTGGCAATATTACCAGAAAAACGGCGGCTGCAGCCCCTACGCCATCTGCAATCACACTGGGACAGGCGAGAGGACTTGTACCTGCAAGCAGAACTACATCGGGGACGGATTCACCTGCCGGGGCTACATCTATGAGGTAACACAAGGACGTCTCCACGAAGAAACCCTGAGGCCCACACCGGGGCTTCATGAAATATAAAGCCCCACAAAAATGGGAAGGGCCGTGCTTATAGAACTTGGCAATGGAACGAAATGTCGCCTGCCCACGGGAATTCACTGGGCCTGGGTGTGTGAGTGAGGAGTGTGTCATGATTAAGATGGACCAATAGCCGGGCTCAGTGGTGCACGCCTGTCATCCCAGCATTCAAGAGGCTGAGGCAGGAGGATCACTGTGAGTTTGAGGCCAGCCTGGGCCACATACTGAGTTCAAAGCCAGCCTGTCTCAAAAAAAGAAAGAAAGAGAGAATAGAAGATTGACCAAAGTTCTGGAGTCAGGAACACCTGGGTTTGGGTTCAGTTCCACCAGGTGGTGACGCTGTGACTCTTAAGTGTACTACATCACCTCTCTAGGTGTTTAAATCTATAAAAGAAAATAATGATGGTACCAACCCTGTCAGGCTGTTAAAGGGATTAAGTAGGGATGTGTGTAAAGGACACACAGCTCACAGCTCAAGAGCACTGCCATGACATGGACTGCTGTGGGCGTCTCTGTGCATGTGTGTGTGTGTGCGTGTGCCTGCGCGTGTTAGGAGTGTGCCCACCCGTGCACACCTGTGTAGGACATAGAAAATGAGAGGGTTTGGTACTTGTAGATTTCTACCTATTACAAGCTTGGGCATTCTGGCTGATCGAATATTCTTGCTGATCAAGAGGTCAAATCTGCCATAAACCTATAACCAGTTTCTTAAGCTATGTCGGCTACATTTGGAATATTTTTTAAATGTTTGAGCACAATTTTAAAAGGCTCTTAGAGTGCAGAGGCTTTGCAAGTAGCTGAGTCTTTCTGTGATGAATCAGATGGAGATTGCAAAAAGGTTTGGACACAAAATGTGTCCACATTGTCACATGAGCTCACCCCAAGCCTGCAGGAGGGGTCCAAGGAAGGCCCATGTCACAGATTTCTAGGTGGGGGGTGGCAGGTCCTTGCCACCTTAGAAAACTCATCCTTTGCAGCAGTGCTGTTCTCAGATGTACTTGCAATCCACAGGCCTTAGGCAAAACTACCCTGTCTCTTTCTGCAGGAGCTCCCCAAGAACCCCCAAACATCCCAGTACTTCTTCCAGCTGCAGGTAAGAGCGCACACCTCTGTCTGCCAAGAAGTGGGTCCCAGGCTGGCAGGGGCTCCGTGGCAGGCACTTGCCTACTGGGCCCCAGGCCCAGGTTTCATCCCCAGTGCTGCAAAAAAAGAAAGTTTTGAGAGTCAGGTCTCAAACTGGTCCTGCTGCAGCCCCCAGAGTTGGTGAAGGAAGAAGAAAAGTGTGGGACCCTGGGTTTCTGGGCTGAGCAAGGCCTGTTGCTGGTCATTTGTGAACTGCACGTCTCAGTCCTGGGGCTGTGGGGGACAGCACTGCCCCTGTTACACAAAAGAACACAGTGCAGTCAGCTGCCACCTACTAACATTTCTGCCAACACCGTGCCACGTGAACAGTGGTGGTCCCACGTGATCATAAAGCTGACAGTTTCCATTGTTCAGTGACATCATCCCATGCCGATGGCATAGCACGGTGACATCATAATCATGGTGGCATCATAACCATGGTGGCGTCATAACCATGGTGGCTTCATCGTGATGGCATCATCATGTGTCCCTGCAGCACCCTATTGTACAATGGTGACGTGGTGGCGTCATGCCGTGCCGTGATGACGCCATATCCTGCGGTGGTGATATCATACGTAGCGACGTGCCGTGCCGTGGTGACGTCAGTGCACAATTCATTATGCACCTTTGTAAGCAGCGGGTGCTGGTGTGAACAAACCTACTCTGCTATTTGTGTTCATGTCTTCACTTTTAACAAAAGTGTTTTAAAAATAAAATAATAAAAATAAGTGTATAGAATAAGACTGTAAGAGTCCAGGTGTGGTGGTGCACGCCTGTAGTCCTAGAACTTGGAAAGCCGAGCCAAGAGGATGGCTGCAAGTTTGAGACCAGCCTGGGCTACACAGCGAGACCCTGTCTCCAAAAAAAGAAAGAAAGAAGAATGATAATATAAGATAGAAATATTTACACAGATGTATAGTACATTTGTGTTTTAGGCTGTTACCACAAAAGAATCAAAAAACTAAAAAAACTTTAAGTGTATAAAGTAAAAAGCTACAGGAGGCTGAGTTCATTATTGAAGAAAGAAAAGACATTTGGTGAATGGAGCATCGCCCTGGGACAGCGCAGTGGACAGCGGTGGCTGAGGCCTTGTGCCCCTCATGGGTCCCCGAGCCACTCCCTGTCCTGTGACTCCTCCATGGCCCGAACCTCTTCTGTCCACACCTGAGCAACCACCGTGCCATTCACTGTTGGAGCCACAGGCCACACCTCGAAGCCAGGTGCTGAGGTTTGGGTTCCCTGTGTCAAAATCAGCCAGGAGCGGGTTGCTCAGAATGTGTCCCTGGTTGAGGCCACGTGACTGCAGACAAGAAGACACCCATCTCATCAGTGGAGGAAAGAAACGAACCCAGGGCAAGTAGTTAGCACTTCAGGTGAAAATAGCAATTCTGGGAGCCAGGTGTGGAAGCACACACCTGTAATCCCAGCACTCGGGAGGTTGAGGCAGGAGGATCACTGCAAGGCCAGCCTGGGCTACATAGTGAGTTCAGGGCCAGCTTGAACTACAAAGGGAGACCCTGCCTCAAAAAAAAAAAAAAAGAAAGAAAAGGAAAATAGCAATTCTGATCTTCCTGCACATTGTACACCTGAGTAGATTCCAGACACACTGAGGAATGAAATGTACGACCTACAAGAATAAAGTCACTGAAACACTAGAAGAAAATATAGTCATAGCAACCATATGATCTTACAGTTACAAGAAGACAGTTATGACAGCAAAGCGCACACACACACACACACAGTTCTCTCCATTATGTAAAATATTGGCATGGAAAAGAAACACTGGAGAAGAAAACTTGAGATTAATAATTGAATAACAGGTCTGGGGATTTAGCTCAGTGGTGCTGCCGCCTGCCTGGCAAACATGAGGTCCTGAGTTCTATCCCTGGTACCAAAAAAGAAAAATTTAATAACAAAATTGCTTCTAGCTGGTAAAATGATAGAGGGAGCTGTTGTTTTCCTCCCTGTGATGTATTTTCAAACTCTGTCACACAAGAAGCATGTGTTCATTTTTTTTTTTTTTGGCGGGGGGCGGGGGTGAGACAGGATTTCACTTGAGGCCCAGGCTGGCCTCAAACTCATGGCAATCCTCCTGCCTCAGCCCGGCTCTGTGTTGGTTTTATAATTAGAAAAAAAAAAACATGATTTGGATGTCAAAGATTCTGGATTCAGTTGGAATCCGAAAGTGAGACACTGGTCTCTCCATCCAACCAGTGTTCTCTCCGCTGGGCCACCGCCAGCATCTGGGGACTCGCTGGAGTCCCGGCCCGCGTGGTTGAGTGACTGTGCGGCCTCCTCCCTCCCACAGGAGCACGGAGTTCGAGAGCTGGCAGGGCCGGGCCCCTTCACCGTGTTCGCGCCTTTGTCTGCAGCCTTCAGCGAGGACCCCCAGGTGAGCTGCAGGCTGTGGGCAGGTGGGAGGTTGGGGACCCTGCACGGGAACCAACAGTGGCGGCATTTCCAGGCAGGACTTTAGGATCAGGCGGAGCTAAGGAGCAGTAGATGCGGTTGTCTCTCAGCATGGCTGTGGGGGGGACACCCGGGTGGATTGGGGGTAAAACCGGCCAGAGTCCTTCTAAAGGACCTTCGTAAACAGAGTAGGAAGTTGGAGAAGACTGACGAGTCCTTGCGTGGACCAAAAATACATAAGTAAATAATGGGGTTGGAGTAGGGTGCTGGATTAAAGGCATCTAAAGAGTGCCTTGTCTTGCGGGACTTATCAGAGCCTTTACGGGTCTAGTGTTCACCGGGACTCTTCCTGCCGTGTTACCCATGGGTGGTAACAGCAGCGAACACTTCCTGCGTCTGCCCGGCCCTGCTCTGAGGACCCGGCTTGAAGGACTCAGTTGATCCTCACACCATCCTGAGAAGTGGCAGGTGGCAGATGGAGCACTTTTCTTTTTCCTGCTGCCCTGCGCATGCTCCGCAGGGGCTCCAGGGCCAGGGTCCACCCCGGCCCAGCCCCAGCGAGGACCCATCCTTAACCAGGCCAGACCCTGCCTGCCTGTGCATGTTCTGAACACCAGGGATGCGAGGCACAAACACACTTTGACATCTGTTAGTTTTTTTAAAGCATCAAAAGAATTATGACAAAGCAGTGAGAATTTTGTGGGCTTCTATTACATCGCCTTTAGGATTAATATTGTTTGTATTTTTGACTCCCAGTGGAGATACATCCTGGTCTTTTGCAATGCTGAAGGTTTAAGTGAAGCCCCACTGCCTCTCCAAGAGATATTTTTCTTTTTTATTTTTTTTTCTTTATGCCTTTTTTTTTCTTTTTCTATATTGAGGATTGAACTCGGGCCTTCACACTGAACTACATCCCCAGCCCCCTTTCTCACTTTTCCTGTTGATACAGGGTCTCATTATGTTGCCCAAGCTGAGCTCAGACTTGGCATCCTCCTGCCTCAGCCTCCCAGAGTGCTGGGTTGACAGCGCCATCCCCCGCGCCAGGCTGGAGTGTCACTTTTCATGGAGCATGTCATCGTGCTCCGGGATCCTTGCACCCCGGTGAAGTGCTGCATCGGGGACCCAAGGCCCCTGCTCACCGAGTCTGCAGTGGAGGCTTCACAGCCTCTCCCTGAGCCCCGACACAGCTCACCTGACTGCCACCTCCCGGGGTGGGTGGGGACAGCAGAGAGGACTGGACGGGAGAGAAGGCTCCAGCGAGGGGCTCCCGCCTCTGTCTCCCTTGCAGATTAAAGACTGGCACAGCCAGGGCCTCATGCCCCAGGTTCTCCGGTACCACGTGGTCGCCTGCCACCAGCTGCTTCTGGAAAACCTGAAACTGACCCCGAACGTTACTTCCCTCCAAGGAGAGGGGATTGTCATCTCCGTCTCTCAGGTAAGAGTGCCACCCCGGGCACTGCCCACGCTGTGCCCCTCCAGGTAACAGCGAGAATAATAGCAGTGACGGGGGGGAGGGGGCTCTACATTTCATCTCAGCTGACTCTGCCGCCTGGAGACAGCGAGGGTCGGTGGGCACGTTATTGCTGGTTTCCACATGGAGAAAGAGCTCCCAGAGGTTAACTAGTGCGTCCAGAGTAGGATATCAAGAAAATTGCTGGGCTGGAATTCAAACTTAGAGGTAGGCAAAGGGAGAAAGTAGAGGGGGTGTTGAAGGGAGCACATTAAAAGGAAACCAAGAAGTGGGGTGTGGTGGTGCACGCCTGTCATCCCAGCACTCAGGAGGCTGAGGCAGGAGAATCGCCATAAGTTCAGGGCCAACCTGGGCTACATAGTGAGTTCAAGTCCAGCCTGAACTACATAGCAAGACCCTGTCTCAAAAAAAAAACCACAATCAATCAATCAATCAATAAATAAAGGAAGAAAGGAAGGAAGGAAGCCAGGAGTGGGAAGGGGGTAGAAGGGTAGATGGGCGCGATCCACACTATGGAATGTCCCAGCTAATGCTATGATCAGAATTAATATGTGTTCATGACTACAATTTTAAATCTTCTAAGAAGAAGGTGATTCTGAGCTGCCTGTTTATTTCATATTTCACAGTCATACTGAAATGACTGTTTGGGCTGATTATATGTTATTTGCCGTTAACTTCTCCAGGTAAAAATCACACTCCTGTCTCAGTTTTCTTTTTATAATCGTAATAGGAAAAGTATGCAGGTGCCTCCAGTCTTCCGATTTGGGCCCTGATGACCTAACCTATTAGAGAAGCATTTTGTGCGAAGTGATCTTTGTGTCTGTTTCTCTCTTTGTGTTCGTTTTCATCTTGGCTGATGGCAGGATGCAGTGTATATAAATAACCAGGCCAAGATCATATCCGGCAACATCATCAACACTAACGGAGTCGTCCACATCATAGACAAATTGCTGTCGCCGAGGAACTTGCTGGCCTCCCCCAGAGACTCCATGGGAAGGATTCTGGTAGGTGACCGCATGTCCCACCCCTGCTGTGGGTGGCTCAGGATGTTTCATCTCAAGCATTGCTGCTTCAATCTCAAATTGTCCTTAAAAGCCTAGTAAACATTATTCTTAGGAAGAAGTGAAAAAGGAAAGGTCTATTGGAAATCGATACATGCGTTTTAACTGGGTGCCCTGGTGAGCATCTATAGTCCCAGCTATCTGGGGGCAGAGGCAGAAGGAATTCAAGACCAGTGTGGGCAACACAGTGAGACTTTGACTTGTAAAAAAATGAGAAATGGATTTTGTGTTTCTTTACCATTGCTGGGACAGAATGCCTGACGTACAGAGAAGGACGTGGTTTATTTGGCTCACGGTTTCAGAGGTTTCCGTCCATGGCTAGCTGGCTCCATTGCCGCGGGTGTGAGGAGAGGCAGAAACATCATGGCAGAGGGAGTGGCAGAGGAACGCTGCTTACTGCAGGGCTCAGCAAGCAGAGAGCAGGGGGAGAGACCCAGAGGAAGGTACCAGAGACCTGACACAGACCCAAGGTCGTGTCCCCTGACCCACCGAGACACACGCAGAAGTGTGCTTGGCTAAGGTCCTAGGCTTCTCTCAAGCCAGGCAAGTTGACACTCAAGGCTGAGAAATTTAGTACGCACAAGAGCAGGTGGTCTGCATAGATTTTTCCATCTGTAAGATGGGAAAAGAAGAAAAAATAGAGGGGAGGCACGGGAGAAAGGAAAGAATTCGATATTACTACAACTAAACCTAGAGTAGAACTCCTGCTCAGTGGACACAAAAGACCATTTGGGCTTTATTTTTATCAACTGGTATGGGCTAGGGTCCTTCAGGGCACATTACAGACTCCGCTCAATCCACTGGCACATAACGGGGTTTCTACAGAACTGTGTGCATCACCCGGCCTCTTGGAAGGCCAGAGCCTCATTTAGATGCTACACAGTGGGAGCAAAGCAGCCCAGGGACACCCGCCAGGGAGGACAGCTGACCTCGCCCAGCCCCCCGAGACTGGGCCACAGCTGCCCCACCATCATGCGGCAGGGCGTCCCACTCCCTGCCAACAGCTGCCACTTCTCCTGTTACCCCAAGCCTGGCCCTGCACAAAGAAGCACGGGAAATGGGGTGTGTGGCCCTGGCACCTGTCAGGCAAAGGGGCAGAGGAGCAGTGGGTGGGGCTGTGGCCTCTCCAGACCCGGGTTACTTTCCTTCCCTGAGTCTGTGAGGACAGCTGTCACACATCCTTCTTCTCTTTGCAGCAAAACCTTACGACGGTGGCAGCAAAGCACGGCTACGGCCGGTTCAGCAAACTGTTGCAGGTACCAGCCTCGGGCCACGGCACTCAGGATACCTCTCCCACCGCTCTGCTGGGCTCCGTCTTTCGTTTGCTGGTCTGGGTGTGCAGCGGGCTGAGTCCCGATGGGGAAAATCCCCCTTCCCTGCCACTCCACCCTCCAGTGTTGTGAGACAAGCAGAATCACAGACAGAGCACTGGCCGTCCGAGCTGGAGGCATCTGTGGCTGGGAGAGGGCAAGGAAGTAATCCGCCCCTATGCTGAGGGGCTGCACATCCGGAATTAGCCCCACTGTAGACACAGGGAAGCAGAGGGGAAATCGAGGGGTGCACACCCGGTAGGTGGGGAGTCCGGGTTTGAAACTGAGTCTTTCTGACTCAGAGACCATCTGCAGGAGCTGAGCAGATCCTGCTTGCTCAGATGGATGATCACGCTCAGATGAGTGAGGCCCTAACCTAGGCAGACCCCAAAGGGCCCCCAGAGCGCAGTCTGGAAACCTCAGCATCAGACCCAAATGACCTGGGTCTGCAACTCTCTGGAGAATTTGTAGAAATGGGGATTTCAAGATGTTCAAGCTGAAGGCTCCCCAAGGGGGTCATGGCAAGTAACCTTTGCCCGCCTTCACACCCCTGAAATTTCACGGTCACCCCAGTCCTGGGCACCAGCATCTGGCTAGACAAGGCAGCCTCTCCCGGGCTCCCTGAAAGGGGATCACAGAGCCTTCTTCATAAAGGTAGTGGGAAGGGCCAGGGATTTAGCTCAGTGGTGCTGCCGCCTGCCTCGTAAGTGCAGGGTCCTGAGTTCGATCCTTAGCACAAAAAAAAAAAAAAAAAGAACTATAAAGTTATTGGAAAAATTAGATGATAGGAATGTTTATGGTGCACCCTGGCTGTGGAAGGCTCTCGAAAAGGTTCCTCCCCGTTCATTTTGCAATTCTTTTTTTGCTGTATAAATGATCTAGAAATCTATAAGTAGAAAGGAATATTTCACTATTGTACAGGCTTTACTTTTTAAAATAAAATAGGAGAAAAATGCAAAGCAAGTCCTTCAGAAATTTCAATATTAGGGCAAAAACAGTGTATAGAAAAAATGTTCACTAAACCCTAGGTTTATTTTCCTATTGGCAGAAACTTAGAATTTAACTTTCTGAGTTGCTTCCTAAGGAAATGCCATCAGAATGGCAGGCACGTGGTGGCCCCCTGGTTGCTGGCTGTGTCACTCTGACAGGGGCACCAGGGGTCCCCACGAGCCGTGGGTGGGCGGCGAGGCTGGCTCCCTGCCTTGCAGGACTCGGGCTTGCTGAGCGTCATCACCGACCCCATCCACACGCCTGTCACTCTCTTCTGGCCCACGGACCGCGCCCTGCAAGCTCTCCCCCAGGAGCAGCGGGATTTCCTGTTCAGCCCGGACAACGAGGACAAGCTGAAGGGGTATCTGAAGTTCCACGTGATCCGCGATTCCAAGGTACGGTCATCGGGGTTTCACTCTCCTGCTTTCAGTTACCCCCAAATCAGCCGTGGTCTGAAAAGATGAAATGGGGATGTCCGGAAGTGAACAGCCCTAAGCTTTAAATTGCACACCGTGCTGTTCTGGGTACACCACGGCGCTTCTGGCCATCCCGCTGCGCCCTGCCTGGGATGAACGGAGCCTGGGTCCGATATCTCCCAAAGTTAGATCTGCAAGGGCCCCAGAGAGCCTCGTGTGTTCGGGGCGGGGCTCTGGGAAGGCGACAGATTGCTGGGCTCTGTGCCCGTCACATGTGCCGCTAGGAGTTGGGCTGAGACCCAGAAGGCACACCCCCCTCCCGGTGCCTCCCTTCCCTCTGTTTCTTGGCTGCCTGGACAGGAGCATGCTCCCCCTGCGCTGTGCCAATACGGATGGAAACAGGAGCCAAAATAAACCTCTCCTCCTTTAGGCTGTGGGAGCTGGGGATTTTGTCCCAGGGAAGAGGAGGTGACTGAGACAGTCGCCTGGTAGCTGTCTTAGCTATCGGAGTGACACGCAACACTGCAGTACTGTATTCAAGGGATCCTTGTTTTCCTAATAATGGTTCCAAAGCGCAAGATTAGTGCCTCTGTCCATTTTATTATAGTATATTGTTGTAGCTCATCAAGAATTGTTAATCTCTTACCATGTCTAATTTGTGCATTAAACTTTATTAAAGGTATGCATTGAAACAAAATGTACGTAGGCTCTAGTACTGCCATGATTTCAGAGTCCACTGGGAGTCCTGAAACACATTCCCACAGATTAGGGGGTGGCTGCATTTTGTTTCAATGCAGAAGTGAGCGCAAGTCTGTCCCAGGGATGACGGAGCCCTGCACCCAAGCATTGTGCTCCAGACACTGTGGGTGAGCCCATGTCCCGGCCCCTGCCTCACTGCATCCTGCTCTGGCTGGCCGTGGACAGTCACACCCAGCATCACACCATGCCTGGGCTCTGTTTCTTGGACCTGCCATTACTGTATTTACTTGGTTGTCTTTGCTTTTAAGGTTTTTTAAATTGTACCCAATATCCAAGACTACCTTTCCTCTCTTGGGCTGCAGCGAAGTCTCTCTGGTTTCCTGTTGACACGGCAGAATGGCTGCTGACCACAGGCCCCTCATTTCTCCAGATGGGCTCTTTCTCTCCTGATTCCAAAATTTCTGGCAAGCAACTGGCTAATCTTGATGCAGTCAATCGTTGACCCCCTAAACCGATCATCTAGGAACATGGCATGTTTTAGTCATGTGTCCTATCACTGAGACATAATACCCAAAACCCACAACATGATGGCAGAGAATTTTAATTTGGCTCATGGTTTCAGGGGATTCAGTCCATGGGAAGCTGACTCCAGGACAGAAACATCATGGTGGAAGGGCATAGTACAGCAAAACTGCTTAGTTCATGGCAGCCAGGAAGCAAAGCAGGGGACGGCCCCAGAGAGGACGAGCAAGGACCAGATATAGTACAGGGTCACACCTCCCTGCTCCCCTCAGGCACACTCTGATGTGGGTCCCACCAGTCCCATGGGTGGCTCTCAGAACAATCAAGTTGACACAGTGAAGCTGCTCTGAGACCTCAGCCAGGGCTTGGTGTGCTCTCCAGGGCTGAGTCCACCCCCTCCAAGAACCCAAAGCCCCTAACTCCATTCATTCATGATGCCTGGGTTACTTTCCTAGGGCTCCCGTGCCACCACCTGGGTGCTTTGAAACAGGAAAAATGTAGGTCCTCCATTTCTGAGGCTAAAAGTCTGAAACTTCGGCGCCTGCAGGGTTGTTCCCCTGAGGGCTCTACAGAAGAGTCTCCTCCAAGTTCTCTCCTAGCTTCCAGGGCTTCTGGCAGCGCTTGGTGTTTCTCAGCTTGTAGCTGCACCTCTCGGTCTCTACCTTCAACCTCACACTGTCTTCTCCCCTCAGTCTCTGGGTCTTCCTGTGGGAGTCTTCCTCTTTCCTCTTCTTCTGAGAACCCATTTATATTGGATTAAGAGCTCCTACTCCAGGATTGCCTCATTTTACATAATTATATTTGCAGCAAGCTTGCTTTCGGATAAGGTCACATTCTTAGTTTGTGGGGGTCAGTACATGCACAAACATTCTGAGGGGCACGGTTCAGCCCCTAACAGTGCCCTAGGCCATTCCCCAGCCTACCCCGCTGAACCCTTCCCTGGCTTCCTGCACCGAGACAGAATCTTCACGGACCCCGACACCCAGAGCGGGTTGGAAGGCTGATCAAAACCAGCCCGGCTGAATTTAGTCTGCCGCATCTCCCAGCCTTCCTTTGGCCACAGATTTTATGCTTCCATCCACTCTCTGATTAGAAATTAGAAACCTGGGTGGAGATGAGCATTATCCCAAATTGCCTACATTTGTTTCTGTGCCTTCTCTGGCATTTCCACACCAGCGCTTGTTTCTCATCAGGCATCTGGGGGCTTGAATTCTTTTTTAAAGTTACTTTTTTGTATCCTCAAGAACCATCTCAATTAAGCTCATTCTGCCAAAAGTTTCAATAAAGTTCTTGTGTCATTAGTAAAAAAAAAACAAAAACCAGCCCAGCTGGCTGAGGCTTTCCCTCCAAGAGCAATTTCTGACCTCCTAGAAAGCCCGCCAGTATTCTCTCTCTCTCTCTCTCTCTCTCTCTCTCTCTCTCTCTCTC